>JAJHZJ010000540.1:7174200-7774200 GCA_023548195.1 Bettongia penicillata ogilbyi | reverse complement strand
GAACTCAGGAAGATGAGTCTTCCTGACTCCAGACCCAACACTCTATCCATTGTACTGCCCATCTAGAGATTACATTCTAGCAGAGGACACAACATGCGCATATATAAATATAGAGAGAATACATTCAAAATAGATACAAGGTAGCAGGGAGGGAAGCTATTAGTAGTTCCACGATTAAAAAAGACTGTGTAGTAGGTGATACTCGAATCTTGAAGGAAATGAAGAATTCCATGAGGAAAAGCTAAGAAGAGAGTGAATTTTAGGCATGTTGTATAGTAAATGTAAAGGCATGGAACTGAGAGACCCATTTTGATGGACCGTATAGAACAGGAAAAAAGAAAAATGCATACTGTGATTAGAAAGATGGATTGGAGCCAGATTATGAAGTCCTTTAGCAGCCTAAAAGGGAGTTCATTTTTTTTTTCAGAAACCAGAGAAAAGGAGTTCACAAGGGGAGGGGAGTGGCATGGTCAGATCTAAACTTAAGGAACCTCTTGAAGACAGCTATTCTGTCCTCCCTAAATCTTCTCCAGGATAAATATTTTAGTTCCTTCAACTAGTCATCGTGTGGCATGACTGTGAGGTCTTTCTTCAGTCGGGATGCCTTTCTCTGGTCATTTTCCAGCTTATCAATGTCTTCCAGAAAGTAGACTGTGCAGAACTAGACACAAAATTCTAGATGTAATCAGACTGGAAGGTATGCAGTGGAACTCTCCTGTCCATTGTTCAACATACTATTCTTTTAAAAAGGAAAATTTGATAAAAACAAAAAACTCCACCATGCTGAAATACAAAGGGAAAATGAAGTAGAGGTTAAATAGGAAAGGGATTTAAAGATTTTTTAACAAAGGAAGAAAAAAGAGATTGATAAGGAAGAATCAAAAGGAATCGCAATCATTTAAGGGAAATGGACAAGGCTATGTCCCCATTGACAGAGGCATCTTCCATTACTGTAATTGAAAAGTATTTTAGTCAAATGTGACTGAAAAGTCATGTAAGTCTCCAAGGAGACAATCTCTACTAATCTAGAAATGGAGCCTTCTGAGTTCCTTGTTCAAGATGCTGATGAGCCCTGTTTTTGCTTAAATTAATAATGATATACTTTGACTTTCAATCTCCTTGAGAGTAGAATTTGTTTCATTCTCTGTATTTGCACCTAGAACAGTGCCTCTTATAGAGAAGATACATAAATGATGAAATACATATGCACACACATATACATATATATGAAAGCTAAAAAGATATACAAATAATTAAATGTGTGTGTGTGTGAAGGCTACAGTGACCAATGACCTTGTGAACAGAGAAGAACTTTTCTTTCTTTTACTCAGTGTCCTATCCAGTTCAGCCCAGACCAAGTTGTGGGATAGCGTATAGATGCTAGCTGCCCTCCATGACAGGAGAATCTTTTGGAGCATGAGGGGAAAGAAGTAAAAACTTGTCAGTGGTACCGCATAGGAATAGCTATGAAGTTATCAGTGCAACAAACCTCAGGTTCAAGAAAAGCCAGAGAACAAGTGTGACAAGGAGCTTGGCCCATTCAGCACAACAGAGACTAATCACAAAGGAAAACACAACACTTCAGGAGGCTAAATCAAGGATTGAGCCCCCAAATACCAGGTCAATAATTAAAGAGTAAGGAATCACCAGCAAGACATCATTAAGTTTATTAACTGCCAGCAACATCGATTCGATCTCAATACTACTCCTCATCTAATGAATGACCTGAACTGGTGGTGATGGACATTCAGAAGTCCCCATAATTTCTATTTTATTGACAACTCTCTTTTTATTGTTAAACAGTCCTACACCTGTCATCAAAACAGAGTATCAAAAAAATTAATTACTTGCTCAAAATTATCTAGCAATAACAGTCAAGTACATGATATTATGGTAGATATTATGCTAGATAGCAGGCAACTGTATATACGTCTTGTTGGATGTGAGATCCATCACAACCTTTTTTTGAGCTTTACTCTTCATGAATAAAGTAAAATTAGTGAATCTTGTTTCACTTCTACCCCATTCCAAAATCCAATAAAAAACATAAACATACTCTGCCTAAAGTAGTAAATTGGTCTTCTGGGGAAAAATTGATTCTTAAGAGAGCAAGGTTGGAAAGGAGGAAGAAAGTCTTCTTATAATATCAGAGTAGGGTAGGGTCAACATGAACACATTACTTCAGGTATCACTGAATGCAGAGAAAGGATTACATGATATCTGAGGAATGCTCAGAGCTCCAAATGATCTATGTCAGTACATGTGTCCAATAATAACAGTAACAATACAATAATAAATTTATATAGTCCTTTCCCATTGACAAAGCATTTCCACCACAAGGATCACTCCATGAGAGAGATAAACACAAATGTTACCTCCATTTTAAAAATTAGCCAATGGAGGCTATGAGAACCTCCTAAGGGAGGGGAGGGAGAGTCAGTGAGATGCACAGGGGTTCCAGCTTCCAGTGAGTTTCTTTACACAAAGACAGAGTGGATAGCAAGGGTTTCATGGGGAAAAAAAGTTTGTTGCCTGGAACACCCAGGGTTCCCCTGGAAAGTAAGACAAAGTGTTCATACTGATAGTTCTGGGAGATAGATGCCAAAGACCCAGACAGGGATGTTGAGACAAAAGGGATCGTGGGCATTTGGATGCCCTGCTCTAAAGGCAGGGACACCTTTCTCACCTTCATCTTCTCCAATTGCTCTTTTGTGGGTTTCCATTGCCTTTCATTCTAGGGAGAGAGAAAAAAAAACCATTTTGAGCTACAAGACAGAGCACACTAGTCACTAGGAATCTATCTATATTAGTTTTATCCACATCGTTACTTTGAACAGCTCTCTCCCAGGTAGTGTACGATTTAGTATCACACAAGGCTAATGCTCAATGCCAGTTCTTTTCTAGTAAGTAGCCGTCCTAAGCTATGAAAAGAAGTCTGTGAATTATAAAAAGCATAGGAGCCAACTGCTAGGCAAGGTTTTTTTTTTTTCAAATAGAATTTATTTTTATTTGAAACTCATTCCTATAAACATGGGAATGGGCTCTCATAAGGCTACTAACTAAATATTCTAAATATAATTTAGCATCTATCAGAAATTAATTATCCACAATTTCATGTAAAAATAGCTCTCTTGTTTTACTTTAAGAAGATAGGGTAGAAACGGGGACACAAATATGTCTGATTCTTTGGGGGTTTTTTTCTTAAAGAAAGGAAACCAAATGCCCCTTCCTGTAAAATAAAAGATGTATGAAGCGTGTAAATGACTCCTATTGTCTCAAACTGGGACTCATAAAGTAGAATTACTTAGCTGGATGAATTCTAGAGCTTGTTAGAGCTCTGATGCCCTCATGTGGAAGAAAGGCAGTTTAGCATCTTCTGGCAGCCTCCACTACTCAGGAGCTGAAAAGGATGAGAATTCTGAAGGGAAAATTCCATTGTCTTAAATAAATGATAGCCTAAGATATGGTTCTCGGTATTGATCTTACTTTTGCAATCTCTTTAATGACTGTCAGGGAAATTCTTTGTTTAGCAAGAAAAACAAATGGAAATTAATATGGGGGAACCAAAGGGAGAAGGGGTTTCTAACAACAACTGCCCCTTCTGTACTTCCAGCTGATTTTCAAATAATAGATAAGATGAGGTAATGTCCCTTTGAGGACCACTATGTCCAGTCAATCAAAAATATTTGTTAATCACCTATGTACCGTCATCAGGAAGTGGTTGTCACCAGGAATCCTATGTACTAATGGTGGGGGGATGGGGTAGTAAATTAGGTTCACAAATAAGTAAAAACAAATCATGGATAGTATAAATACAAAGAAATGGGATAGAACAGTATTATTAGCAACTGAATGTGTCAAGAAAGGGCTCTCAAAGGAGACAGCACTTGAACCAAGCCTTGATGGGACCTAGGGATTCCAAGACATGAAGATGAGCAGGCAGAGTCTCATAGGCGTAGGAGGAGGCTTACACAAAGGTATCAAGACAGAAAATGAAATGTCATATAAGAGAAACAAAAAGTAGGTCAGTTTAGCTTGGAAATAGAATACATGACAGTAAATATATTTTAATCTCCTAGTGAGGTAGGCTGGAGATAGATTGTGGAGGACACATTCCAATTCTCCTGCTGACCTTTGCCAGCTGTAGAACCATGGGCAAGTCTTATAACTTCTCTGAGTCCAACAGTCAAAGGAATATTTGAAAAAGTTCTACTGACTTCCTGTTTGATATAGACTAAGTTTCTCTGAACTTTACTTCTCATGAAAGAATTAAAATCAATGAATCCTGGTTCAACCATGCCACCCTCCCAACATACGCTCATTTGTGCCATTGTAAGTTTGACCTTCCTGTACCTTCACAGCGAACTCCAAAGACTGCATTGCTAACTGCTCTGTTTTCTTCACATTTGAAAAATTCTACTCAAACTGATTATCATGTTCACCTCCCACTCAACAGTGAATCATTTAGAGGTCTACAATCCTAAAAGTACATTAAATGTGTTTCCACAGCAACATGCCATCATACCCACAATTACCACCAACCATAATGAAACATCATTTATTCATACAAGGAATCTGGAGTTTCTGTTCCAAAGACTATGATCTTTTGATAGAGCTTCAGTATTATATGAGCTCATTCATTCCAGGGATATTCAAAAATATTTTACCACAGGGTGAAGAAGCCTTGGGGTACATAACCATATTCAAGAAGGCAATGTTATATATTACTCAGTGGGCTGGTAACTGTGTGTGTGTGTGTGTGTGTGTGTGTGTGTGTGTGTGTGTGTGTGTAAAAGGGACTTCAGAGCTTATCAAAATTATGCTTACATATGTACATAAAAAAAAAACATAGCCAGAAATTCTATGGGTTTTTTAAAATGCTTTTCCTATGGGCAACCTCAAAGTAGGACAGAGGCTACAGTCACTAATATGGTTATAAGCTACTAATACTGCCTTTATCTTAAGACAGAATTCCCATCCTCTGTAACTTGATGACTGCACCTTGTAAGCTTTTTGAAAAATAAATATGTATATGCAAATACATATGTGTACACACTCACACACATGCCAATCACAAAGAAGAGAAAAATATTAATCAAAGCAGTCTATCCCTGCTTTTCTTTATTTCCTATAAGCAACCTCAGAGCTAGATAGAGGCTAGTGTCACCATTAAGGTTATTGACAACAGATACTGTCTTCCTATCTCCATAGATTAATGGCATTGTAGCAACATGCTAAGGTTTCCTCTCAGTATATTGAAATAGATGCAGAGCTGAATGTCTGGGAAAGAGGAAAAGAGGGGAGGACAAGTGAGGAGGGTGGGGAGGGAAGGAAAAGGGAAAGGAAAAGAAGACAAGAAAATGCAGTAGAGAAAGGGAGAGGACAGAAGAGGACCCTGTGTTGCAAATCTGAGGAAATTCAGTGATCTGTTGTTTCTCAGAAACGTGTGTTATTGTGAGAAAACCCCTCATAGGGAAGGAAAAGGAGCAATTCAAAATCTCATTAGGAGAGGAGTAAATCAGGGTACGAGCTAGGTTGCAAAGCAAAGTTTCTTGAAAATAAGGAATACCAAAGGGCTGAAACATGGCAGTGGTTGTGGATGATGTTGAAGTTTCAAAATCATCTAAATCTGCACAGACTCAGGAGGTTTATGCAACTTCAAAATGATAGTTTATTTTTGTGAGACTTCATCCCTTCCATGATAGCAGTGTTCATTTCCCATCTCTTCCTTCACATATTGCTGCTTGATTAATCTTCCTAATGCATAGCATGGGTCACATATTCTCCTTCTCAGAAACATTCACTGGCTCTCTGGTATCTACAAGAATCCTTTGCTTGGTCATTAAGACCCTCCTTGGCCTGGCCTCAACCTTCCCTTTGAAATTTTTTTCGACATCATTACTCTTCAGCAAGCCAGATTGAACTACTGAACATTGCCTAATACATCTTATACTTTTCTGACTGTGTGTCTTTTCTTGTTCTATTTCTTATGGTTAGATTGTCCTACTCCATCCAGGAAGACTCAGTCAAAATGGGCCCTCCCCCATGAGTACTTTCCCAACTTCTCCAAAGAGAAAAATCCTCCTTCCTGAGGATTTTCTTTGAATTTTCTTCAAGACTCTCCTATGCACTTAACACACTCTATAGCAAAAGTATATGTTTTATCTTGCCTACTTAATCATAAAGTCTTTGAGGCCAGGGTTCATGTCTTTTTCATCTTTGGATGCCCCCTCAACACATAACATAGCACCTTACATGTGAAGAGTGCTTAGTAAACGTTTTCTGCATGGATTAATTGATTAATTAAACTAGCTTGACATGGTTTAAAACATCAATCAGGTTCTTACAGGTTGTTAACCCCAAATTTTATTACTAAGTTGCTAAGCTACCTCCTCTATCCCTGAATTTTTTGAACTGAGCAGTTCTTCACTGCTGAGTCCCTGGTCTCAAGATATAAATGCTGCTTTCTTTAGCCTCCCGAACCCTAATTTTGTTGTCCTCATCTCCCCTGGAACACTCAAAATCTTGATTAAGGTATACTTCCCCAGACTCTGTCTATCTTCCTGGAGAAATTCCCCTAAGCAGCAGTTCCTTTTTTTCAAGGTTTTTCATGCTGACTGGTCTTGAGTTAAGTAATGTATGCTTGTGAAGCCCTCCAGCCTATATCAATTCATTCTGCTGTCTGAGTTATTTCATCTAAAACTCCCTTTATCTCTTCATCCATCCCCACTGTTAGTTCACATATCAAGGTTCACAGCTTTTGGGATTTTGACAGTAGCCTGTTAAGCAACTTTACTTAGTACAAACATTAGCATACCTAAAACATTTACATTAAGAATCAGAGAATTTTTGTCAGAAGGGAACTCTGAAGCTATTAAGTCCAAATTATACCTGAAAAAGAATCCCTTTAAGAAGGAAACAAGCATCTACTAAGTGTCAGGCACTGTACTAAGCACTTTACAAACATCTCCTTTGCCCATCAATTGAGAAATGGCTGAACAATTTGTGGCATATGAATGTAATGAAATGCTATTGGTCTTTAAGAAATGGTGAACAAGTAGACTTCAGAAAAACCTGGAAAGACTTGCATGAACAGATGTTGAGTGAAGTGAGCAGAATCAGGAGAATATCTGTGTGGGCAAGCAAAGTAGGATCTTTTGCTGTTTTTGTTTATACCAGGAAGTACAATGCCTCTGAATGAGGTGATTAAGGAGGATCTTTCCCACCCATTGTTGGGCCTGAGAAGATTTGTAGGAAGGTCTACACCTTTTGTTAATGAGGCACTGGTTCTCAAGGGATGTGATGCCTTCTGGCTCTAAAAACTGGGGGTTTTATTTAGGGGTTTAGTTTTTGGAAATAGGTTTGTGTGCCAGATGAGAGTCTAGGAAGCAATTAAGCAACACTCCCAGCTTTGAAAACCCAGCTGTTGGTGCTTCCCTCTGGTAACTATGGTCCGAGAGTTGCACCTGTCTGTTGAATTGTGATGTATGTATTGATTTTGGTCAGACAGAAGAAGTCATGTCTCATTGATCTTTGATTTCTCTGTATTTTCTCTGAAGTTCAGGGTGCTGACTGTCCCCCCTAAACCAACTGAATGATATATGTGCTTAATTAAAGTGATTGTTAACCCCTCAAAAGTTGCATTTCCTTTCAGAAAAGCAGATCAAAGAACCTGTGATAGCAGGCCCCCTTGTGTATGTCCTTACTGATACAACACTGTACACAGTTACAGCAAAATTGTACAATGACTGACTCTGTTAGACTTAGGTCTTCTGAGCGATGCAATAATCTAAGAAATTCCAAAAAACTCATGAAGGAAAATGATATCCACCTCCAGAGAAAGAAATATGGAGTCTGAATCAGATTATAGCATACAATTTTCTCTTTTCTTGTTTTTTGTTTTTTTCTTTCTTGTAATTTTTTCCCTTTTTATTCTGATTCTTCTTTCACAACAGGACAAATGTGGAAATATGCTTACTATGATAATACATGTACAGCCTATATCAAATTGAATGCTGTCTTGGGGAGGGGAAAAGAGAAAGAGGGGGTAAATTTAGAACTCAAAATATTACAAAAACAAGTGTTGAAAACTAAATCAATTTTTGAAAACCAAATATCTCCTTTAGTCTTCATAACCCTAGGAAGCAGGTGCTATTATATCCCAATTCTACAACTGAGGAAACTAAGGTAAAAAGAGATTTAGTGACTTTGCCCAGGGTCATACAGCCAGTGTATGAGACCACATTTGAACTCAAGTCTTTGTGACTCCAGTTCCAGCATCCACTACACCATCTACCTGATTCTACAATATATCCAACAAGTGATTATCCAGTTTTGTTTGAATACCTCCTGTAAAGGATAATTCAGTGTCTGTTAAGGTATTACAACCAGGTGTAAGATAGACCACTGGATTTGAAATCAGGAAGGCTCATCACCATGAATTGAAAACTGGCCTCAGACACTTATAGTTATATCACCCTGGACAAGTCACTTAATCCTGTTTGACTTAGTTCTTTATCCATAAAAGGAGTTAGAAAAGGAAATGGCAAGCCACTCCAGCATATTTTGCCAAGAAAACCCTAAAATGGGATCATGAAGATAAGACAAAAGTAACTGAACAACAAAGATCATTGACTACCAACACAGGCTAAACGTCTACTTGTTGGGTACATCATATTGGGTATGTCATTTCAGTTATAATTTGGAGTAGATACCTGCTTAAGTAGCTTCCAGCTTGAATTTTGAAAGGTTATGAAACTGTACTTTACATCAAAGCCTTAATCACTTAACAATGATATTATGTGATAGATTCCCTAGACCTCCATGATAAGATTGAGAAGGAACTGTTTATTGAGATTTCAGATTAGGTGAGAGGACTTCAGTTTGCCACAAAAGTCAATAGAATCTCTAACCTAAATCATATTTGGTGGCAAAAATTTTGGTATAAAACAAACCTCTACTTCCTTTTAACGAATCTAGTCTTATAACCTACAACAACAAAAACAAAAGGAAAATATATTGAATTTATTTCCCAGTTACTGGGGAAAATTTGTTCACATTTATTTGCAAATGAACCAGTATATAATAGAGATCACATTTATATTGAGTTCAATAGTCAGGAGGTACAACTAAAAAATCAGTTTGAATTAATTCAAAGATAACAGAATTTAAAGGGATCTCAGGAATCAATAGGAAATTGAGAATCAAAGAAGCTGAGTGACCTACCCAAAGTTTCACAATTAATAAATGTCAATCAAGTCTTGAACCCAGGTTCTTTGACTCTAAATCTAAGACTTTTTCCACTATACTAAGCTCAATAAGCAATTATTAAACTAAATATATCTATATCTATTTAGATAAATATGGGCATATATACATGTGTATGTATATTTATATGTGTGCACATATATAATTTGCATATATGTATATATGAATAAATGCATGTGTGGATATATTTATATATGTATATTTACACACAGATATATATAATGTATGTACATATGAGTGTATATATATACACACATACACACACATACATGCATACATAAAGATAAACAGGAGGTTACATTTTACACTTCATAAAAGAGAGGGAAAACTACAATAAAAGAATGAGGTATGAGGGGAAAGGCAAAAATAGATTAAAAAGTCAAACAACATGAACTTCTGGGTTATAAGAGGAATAAGATGGAGAACTAGACATTTTCTCTGATCCCCATGACCTCTCAAATCTCTCCAAAATAAAAATTTTGGACAAAGATAAAGCAACTTCATTTGTCTTCATTGTCTAGGATCCCCAGAATCCAAAAGGAGGTTAAAAAAACTCAAACCCTAAAATCTACAAGACTTTGAACATAAACAGATAAATTAAGAGAGACAACGTCAATAACAGAAGGAAATATAGCCTGTAAATCTAGCAAATAAATTCAGGCATTTCTCAATAAATACTGCAAAACAAAGGGAAATAATCATACACTTGATGAGGCAGAGGACTTTGTGCAAAATTAGGAGAATATGGATCTATATCACACTTTTCCTGAGTGGTTCAAAAGAGAAATGAGAATTTTGACAGCAGAATTTATGACTTATACAGCAAAAATAATGGGCAAAATAGGGAAAAACTGGAATCAAAAATGGCAACTCTCACCAAAGAAACAAAAGAGGGCATAAATATATAATAATTATATACATAAGTGAAGCAAAATCTAGATGAAAAGCAAAAATAACAACTTAAAATATGTTCATTATACAAGGAAAAAATACTGACCCTGAAGACAGGATGTGCAGAGACAACCTCAAGATCATAGCTCTCCTAGAAGAACGCAGCAAGACAAAAAAACCTTAGCACCATAATGAAAGAAATAATAGAACTACCTATGATGCCTGAACATAGAGGATGAAATACAATTGAAAAGTTCTTAGATCACCTCCAGAAAAAGTAAGGCTGCAAAATTCAAGATATAGTGCTGAAATTGAACAATGCCATTCAGAAACAAGTATTGAAAGTGATCAAGAGAAAGACCTTCAAATACAAAGGAAAGTAAATTCAAATAACATAATTCTGCACCCATTCAAAATATAGGAGGGAACAAAATAGTACATTCCAAAAACGAATAGGATTCAGGTGAGAATGGAGCCCAAGATGACCCACCATGCAAATCTGAGCTTAGTTATACATTTGAAATGTTTGAAGTGTTTGAAAAGAAGTGTTTGAAATATTTTCGGAAAGAAAATGAGAAATGAAGAGGATATTTCCTTCTCAAATACCACAAACAACAAAAATCCAGCAGCCAAGGACAGGAACAGAAATATCAACAAGTGACCGCAGAGAGGCTAGTAAGAAATTTCTTTCTAAAGAATACAAAGGAGACAAGAGTGAAGACTGAAATTTGGTAAAGTAGCAGTGAAGCAGTGGCCATGAGGGCAGAAGCTGGCAATAACCTGCCTACAGGTGTGTGTGTGTGTGTGTGTGTAACTACACCATAAAAGGGTACATGAAAAAAGTAGGGGGAGAGGAGGAAAAGAGACAGAGGAATGTGTAATGGGTTCAGATCCAATAAAAAGCCACCAATGAGAGGAAAGTGGTATTTTTTGTCAGAAAAAAAATGAATCTATAGGAGAGTGGGTGAGGAGGAGGAGCAAAGGATTAACAAGAGAGAAAGGAAGGAGGTCTTGGTTTGGTGCTGGAAGGGGGTTCCACTGATGAATGATGTGGATGAAGATATTTTGTGAAAGAAGATGGGGACCACATCCATAGATATGCATGAACTGGGGATTTGGAGTTTGAAAAGTCTAGTCATCTTACCTTAGTAGGGTGAAAGCTGGGGTTCTTGTGGGCAACTGGTACCTGGTAAATAGGAGCGTATGTACCCAGAGAGGAGATTTAGAGGCAAATGGGGAGGGGAGGTAACTGAAGGAGGTTATGGCTCAGTGGTTGGTTGTATAATCAAGTACATAGTGAAGGAGGGGCTTTACCAAGGTCTAAGATCCTCTTTGATGCCTGTAAAAATGGACATTGTTCTAGAAGTAAGGCAGAATGGAAGGAGGGAATCCATGGAGCAAAGTTGATAAGGCAGTAACAGAAACTGCCAAGAGGGGAGAGTATAGAATAAATACATTTAAAACTTTGATTGCATGAGAAATATAGAAAAAAAGTGAGAAAACGTAATTATAGATGTCATGAATCAGAGAATGAGGCTCTAGAGTAGACAGAAAGGATAAATAATGAAGACAATGAAAGAAATATTTTTGAAAGGGGTGCAAAATTGAAATTTAAGAATCTGAAAAATAGTTGAAGGGAGAAGAATAAAGGAGAATTGGTTTTGTTAATTTAGAGGGAAGAGAAGGTGGATAAATTACATATCCTGATAAAATAAGGAGAGAAAAAGCAAACAATAAGTAAAAACCCTAAAGGAAAACATAGGTGGAAATGTGATGGGGGAAAGAGTCAGTAAGAACAGAACAGAACCTGAAAAATATTTAGGTAAAGTAACAGATGAAGGATAGTTCTATGATTACAGAAAGAAAAGGGGAAAAAAACATAACTTGAAAAAATAAGAGACAGATTGAGAAAAATATAAACTCAACTCTCATAACTTTAAACATGAGTGAATTAAATAATCCAATAAAAGGAAGAGGAAAAAAGGACAGATTGGATAAGAAAACAAAACTCTAAAAACTCTTACTTACCAAAAACACATTTAAAAAACAAAGACATACAAAATTAAACCTGGGGGATTGGAAAAAGAATTTACTATGCATCAAATGAATCTAAAAGAAGCGGAAGTTTAACTCTTGCAATCTGACAAGGCAAAAATGAACATTCAAAAAGAAATTATATTAAGCTGAAAGGACCCATAGACCACAGACAAATATCAGTAATAAACCTGTATGCTTTAAATGTCTTAGGATACAAATTCATAAAGGAAACCATATGAGCTATAAGAAGACATAGAAATTAACACAATAGTGGAAGGAGACTTTAATATATTTCTTTCAGTTTTTGATAAATCTAACAGAAAGATAAATAAAAGGGAAAACAAATAAATTAAAAAACTTCTAAAGAAGCTCGAATTAAAAGACTTATGGCATCTTCTAAATGGGACAGCAAAAGAATACACAGATTTTTCAGCACCACGTGGATCTTTTATAAAAACTGGTCATCTCCTAAGGAATAGAGATACAACAAACAAATGCTAAAAGGCAAAATAGTTAATGTATCCATTATGGGCTATAACATAATAAAAATACTATTTCACTGAATAATCATGAGAGATTATATGCCATTTTTTTTTGCAAAAAAAGTGGTATGCAGCCAGTATGTGAAGTTTTCTCATATAGATTGTACATGTATTACTTGAAAATCATTTATTACTAAGCTGTTTTGGGTCCAGCATTAGGATGCATGGGATATTTGTGAATATAAATTACAATTTAATACTGACAATGCAAGTGTGCTGAGAATTCTAGACTCATACTTCATAATGCATCAGAAACAAATATGTATCCATATGCCACTGGTAAATACATTACTGCTTAGTTTACTTTTTAAATGGCATGATGAACAGAATTACACTGTGTGATGACTATGCAGTGAAATGATACCAACCAATTTTTGGACTGAAAAAAACAGGGTGCAGAGATTACATGGTGCAATGATTATGTGGTGAAATGTAGTAGTAATTGGTTCAAGGACCACACACACAAAAACACATCACACATACAGATGTAGACCCAAATAGAGATTAAACAATGAAATCCTAAAAAATGAATGGGCTAAAGAACAAATCATAAAAATAATTAATAACCATGTAAAAGAAAATTATAAAGATGAATAATATACCATAATTTCTATTACGGTAATAGAAATCTAACAGTCTTCAGAGGGAATAACACATCCTTAAACAATTTACATTGCCAAAAAAGGGAGGATTAACTAAATATACATTTTTAATAATTAGAAATCCAACAAATAAAGAAATTTAGAATAAGCACAGAAGAAAAGATATTTACATTTTGAGGGGAAATAGTTATAAGGAAAACAAAAAAGAAATGATGGATGTAAATAAAAACTGGTTCTTTGGAAAGACTAATAAAATTGATAAATTTCTAGTTAATCTGATTGAAAAGATCAACAAATCCAATCACCGAAATAGCAAATGAGTAAGGTGAAATCACAGAAGAAATAAAAGCAACCTAACATATTGTGCACAGTTATGTGTTAACAAAATGGAGGACACAAAAGAAATAGGAAGAGAGCTTCAAAATGTAAAATACTCAAAGTACAAGAAAGCCAGATAGAAATCTTAAAGAATCCAATCTCAGAGAAGGAAAGAGATCTAGCTGTAAAAAAACTACCAAAAATAAAATAAAATAAAATAACTCTTGTTCCTGGTGGATTCACGAGAGAATGCTATCAAATTTTTTCAAGAGTTAACGCCCAGATTTCACAAAATATTCTCAAAAATTGAGAAAGTACCCTACCAGAATCTTTTTATGAATGGTACAGTATTAATTCCCACACCAAAGAAAAATACAAGAAGAAAACTGTAAGTCAATATCATTAATGAACACTGATTCAAAGATGACAAATAAAATCTTTTCAAACAGATTACAGCAATTTATCTAATAAACCACTTGTTATGACCAAGTAGGATTTACACTAGCAAAGTAAGGCTAGTTCAACATTAGGGAAACAACATAATTAATCATACTAAAAACCAGAACTTCCAAAAACTACATGATCATCTCAATAAATACAGAAAAAGCTCTTGACAAAGTATAACCTTACAAACTATAGGCATACAGGGGCCCTATTAAAAAAATAGTATAAAAAGCATTTATCTAAATCCAAAGACAAACACAATATGCAATGGGGATTCTCTAGAACCTTTTGTAATAAATTCAAAAGTGAACCAAGGATGCCCACTCTTCCTATTATTTATTATTGATACAGTTCTGGAAATGCTAGCAATTGCAATGAGACAAGAAGAGAATATAGGGATAAAGATAGGTAAAAAAGAGAAAAAAATTATCCTTATTTGCTGATATGATGGTTTACTTGGAAAATCCTAGATAATCAGCCAAGATATTCTCTGAAAAAATACCTTCAGCAAAGTTGCAGGCTACAAAATAAATCCTATAAAATCAAAAGCATTTTTAAATAACAAAACTCAAGAAACAATAATTACAAGGGAAATTCCATTCCAAATAACTACAAAATATAAAAATGCTGTGAGTTCAATCTACCAAAGTATACATAACAATTGTACCAATTAAATTACAAAGTGCTCCTTAAAAAAATAAAGAACAATTTAATCAACTGAAGAAATATCTAATGCTCATGACTATATCATGCCAATTTAACAAAAATGACAATACAACCAAAATTAGTTTACATTTTGAATACTCTAACAACCAAATTACTAAGGAGATACTTTATAGAATTTGATAAAATAATGAGATTCATTTACAGGAAAACATCTTGAATATTGAGGGAGATGATGAAACAAAGTAGTAATAAAGAGGGAATAGCATTTTCATATTTAAAAGTAAGTTATAAAACAGCAGTCATTAAAATAATCTGATATTGGTTAAAATATATCTATATTAATGAAACAGACTAAAGGAGAATCAGAAGTAATAAAAGTTAATAACGCAGTATTTGATAAAGTAGAAAACACAAATTATCTAGAGAAAAGCTCATGTGATTAAAAAAAAAAAACTACCAGGGAAACTGAAAAGCCACCTTGTAAAAATCAGGCTTATACAAACACCCAATCCTTTACATCACACTCCAAATCACTAATAATAAAGGAAATGCAAATCAAAACAACCCTGAGGTTTCACTAAAAATTGGAAACAAAGTAGATACTCAACAGTTGGGAAATGGATAAACAAATTATGGTATCTTAATGTAATGGAATATTACTGTGGTGTAAGATAATGAATATGAAGAAGTGTGGAAAGATTTACATGAACTGATTTAGAGTGAGGTAAGCAGAACCAAGAAAACAGTGAACACAGTAATTGCAACAATATAAATGGAAAGAACAATTACACAGCAAAGGAAACAAATCAAAAGTAAATGGAACAAAATTACAAAGATCAAGAAAGACTCAAATGAAGAAATATGAGAAAATATACCCCAACTCACCTTTTTAAGCAACTAGCAGATCTACAGGTGTCAGAGACTACACAGGCTTTCAGACTTATTTCAATGTATTGATCAGTTGTACTGATTTGTTTTTCCTCCCTAAAAGTTATTATTTGTTATATGTGATGACTCTCTGAGATGGAGAGTGAGAAAGGGAGGGACCCATAGAATAACTAAGATGATGTAAGAAAACAGAAGACATTGTGTTAATAAACTTGATTTTTTTAAAAAGTTAACGTCACACAGAATGCTTAAAGAATGATTTAAAACACTGAAAATGGCAACTCAGGTATTATCACACATCTATCAGATTGAGTAATATAAAAGAAAAGGAAAATGACAAATGTTGGAGGGGGTGTAGGGGAGAATTGGGACACTAATACACTGTGAGCTAATTCAACTATTCTGGAGGAAAATTTGGAACTATAGCCATAGGGTAATCAAACTGTGCTTATGCTTTGATCCAGCAATACACTATCAGGTCTGTATCCCAAAGAGATTTTTTTAAAGGATGTATATATTCAGACTCTTTTGTGGGAAAGAATTGGAAACTGGGGAAATGCCCATCAATTGGTGAATGGTGAAGAAGTTATGGCATTTGATTGTGATAGAATACTGTTGTACTATAAGAAATGAAAAGCAGGATGCTTTCAGAAAAACCTGGAAGGACTTACACGAACTGATGCAAAGTGAAGTGAGCAAAACCAGGAGAATATAGTATACAGTAACAGCAATATTATACAACAATCAATTGTGAATGATTGAACTATTCCCAGCAATACAAAGATCCAAGATTATTCTAAAGGACTTATCATGAAAAATGCTATCCAGCTCCAGAGAAAGAATTGATGGAGTCTGCATGCAGATCATACTTTTTAAACTTTCTTTGTTTTACTTGGTTTCTTTTCTTTTTTATTGGTCTGTGTTTTCTTTCACAACATGACTAATATGGAAATACATTTTGCACAACTACATATGTGTAATCTATATCAAATTGCTTGCCATCTCAGGGAAGGGAAAGGTGAAGGAGAAAGAGAATTTGGAACTCAAAAACTTTAAAAACAAATGTAAAAATTGCTTTTACAAGTAATTGAAGAAAATTAAAAAAAACTTTTAAAAATAGAACACTGAAAATGAATATACAAATAAAAGATTGCCAGAAGCTCAAACCTCTGCCAATTCCACAAATATTTCTCCAAACATCTCCTAAGTATCCAATCCTTGCTTGGAAAAACACACCACTGAAAAACTGAAAATATGCAATAAGTAAAAATAAAAATAAAACAAAACAAAATCAAAACTAATACGGACCTGATTAATCTGTTACGTTTAACTCTAAAGGATTACTGAGTCTGAACATTCAGCAGATGATGATATCACCTAGGAAGCTACAGGAAAAGTCTTACAAAAGAGGCCCGAAGTTAGAAGGAGAAAGAAGAAAGGAAAAGTAAAAAGAGGGAGGAGGAGAAAGAGGATATATCTGGAAGACCATGAGGATCCGTCAGGACCAAGGACTTTCTCCTATGGTATTGGCAGCTATTGTTTGTCGTCTGTCCCACGATGATGAGATGATCCCCCTGTTGATGTTCAGCCTTGAAGCAGCAGGACCATTGCTGATAGTGAAGCCTTTCTCCCCTTCCAACCCAGCTGCCCTCCCCAAAGGTTGGACTTCGGGTAGTTCTGAGACCCTTCACTCTCCCCATTCTGAGAAATAGCAGTTGCCTCATTCTGCCTCTTATTTGAATTTTCCAGATACTGCATTTCTTTTTGAAGTAAGTTATTCTTGTTAAATCCTACAATGTGATGGCATTGGATTAGCTGTGCCTGGTTTTGGCAGGAGACAGAGGAGTGAATGGTTCAGAGTGGAAAAATATGGGCTCAGAACCATGGTTGAATAGATGAGGAACCTAAACCAGGTACTTGAGTCCTGAGTATGACCCACAGGCATCATATCATATCATATCATATCATATCATATCATATCATATCATATATCATATCATATCATATCTACTAAATCACATATTACCATGGAGTAGGGATTTTTCCCTCATCCCAAGCATCCTCTGAGTAAGTGGGCAGGGGACTATGTTGGTTTCTCAACTCGAGTGGAGAAAGGGGTGTGAGAATGACCACATCTGTGTTTTCAAGGCTCCTGTTGGCCTATTCAAAGTCAGTGGAGGGGGCAGGTAGGTGGCACAGTGTATAGAGCACTGACCCTGAAGTCAGGAGGACCCAAGTTCAAATCCAATGTCAGATACCCACTAGCTGTGTGACCCTGAATACGTCACTTAACCCCAATTGCCTCCAGAAAATTTTTTTTAAAAACTTAATGGGGAGCCCAGAAAAGAGTCAGGAACATGGATTCTGACAACCCTGGTAAAAAGGCTAGCAGTGGGGCAGCTAGCTAGGTAGCATAGTGAATAGAGCACCAGCCCTGTCAGGAGGACCTGAGTTCAAATCTGGTCTCAGACACTTAAATTCTCAGGCTGTGTGACCTTGCTAAGTCATTTAACCCCAATTGCCTTGCCTTTCTCCCTCAAAAAAAGGGCTAGGAGCCTAGCAATAGGATCATTTTACTCAACCATGCCTAATACCTATTTCTAGAGCCAATATCTTACCAAATTCACCTTAGCCATGCCAGGAAACTGAATCACTGTCTTAGGAAGGTTCTGAGGATCACCTGGCAGCATAAGGTACCAGACACCAAGGTCCTTGCTTGAGCTGAACTGCCAGGCACTCAAACTATGCTTCAGAGAGCGCAACTCTGATGGGCTGGCCACATCTTCAAATGCAAAATGTACACTTGCCAAAAAGACTATTTTATGGAGAACTTGGATGGGGCAGGTGATCACATGGTGGCAAGAAGAAACAATACAAGGACATTCTCAAGGTCTCTCTCAAGAACTTTGGATTTGACTGTGCAACATGGGAGACACTGGCACAGGACTACTCAGCATGGCATGCCCAGATAAGAAAAGGAGTTGTGCTCACTGAGCAAAGCAGAATTGAGACAGCATAAAGTAAACATAGGATGTGCAAGTTTGGAGTATCCACCCCAAATATTCATGCAGACTATCTGTGCCCAACCTGTGGTAGAGCATTCCGAGCTCGTATTGGTCTGATCAGTCACAGTCGGACACAGTGAAACCTCACTTTATCAGGATGATGTCATTCTGGTCCTCTTCAAAAAGGAAAGCCAACAACCAACCAACCATCTTTTCAAATTCATTTAAGCAAAATCCTAATTCCTGGTACTTAACTCTTTCTTGACCTGGTTACTAATGATTCCTTGCTAAATAATTTACCCAGGGAAAGATTATATGGAGTCAGGGGAAATGGATGTTATCATGGGTCTGCATACAATATATCTATATCTATATATCTCTATCATCTTCCCATCTCAGAATTTTCACACCTACTCTCAGTAAAACAAACTAAGAAACCTATTTCTAACTCCTTGTTACTATATTGCCTAGACAGGCACATATATATTTTCATCAGTGGCTTCCTAAAGCGACTAGCATCAAGAAGATGCATTGTTTTTAGAATAGAACCTATGGTGATAGACAGAGTTGGTGTAAAAAGTACTGTTCATGAAATCTTTGCTTACAGATGTGGCTTGCTACCCATGATATTTGAGGTGCACCTGAGTATTCAGAATCACAGATTCTAAGGCCAAGGCAGCAGGTTATCTTCCATGAAAAGAACACAGCCTTTGAAATCCCATCCCATGTGGTTCTGGAATACTCAGGCTCTCCTGAGCTGCAGGAATCCAAGCGAGCTCTATGCATTTATTATCATTTTTCGTTGAGTTTCTTGGAGACCCTGTCGGGTTTAAAGAAAGTGGCATCCTCTGGATATATTTTTATTTTCCTCCCAGTTGTCTCGCATTTGATCTACAAATCAAACACCAGCATAGATCCAGTAAAATGCTCCCCGTTCCTTGTGTAAGAATTCTATCCACCAGGAAACAAGGGAGGAAATAAGGAATGCCATTACCTATAGTGAACAAACTAATGTGCAGGCTAAGTAATCTTTTGTCACAGGGATAAAAATAATAAAAACATTTAAGAATGTTCCAAATCACTAGTAAGAAGTGGATGCAAATTAAAACAACTTTGAAGTTTTACCTCATCCCCATCAGATTGTCAAAGATGACAAAAAACAGAAATGATATCCCTTCAGTGACCAGTTCTCCATCGAAAAGAAAGATACCTGCGGGAATTTTTTCTTGTCAATAAGTGTCCCCTCCCAACTTCTCCAACTTAAAAGGTAGTCACTAAGGTTAAAATTACTCATCTCTCAGGATTACTGCCTAGTGACCTGTGTTTAGAAAAAGAAAACTAATAATAAAAGATAGCATTTTAGATGGCATTTTAAAGATTACAAAGCATTTTACTTATGTTATCTCATTTATTCCTAATAACCACCTCCATGAAGGAGATGATACCCTACATTACACATGACAAAGCTGGGATCGAGAAAAGTTAAATGACTTGCCCAATGCACCACAAGTCAAACACAGTGTCTAAGTCAGATTTGAAATCAGCCATTCCTAATTCTAAGCTCACCATTGTATTTATTGAAGAGTCTAGCTCCCCTTACAAAAAGATGAGGCAGGGCAAAAGGGCTATCCACAACTTTACAGGATTATCATCCAGTCCCTGCCCTATAAGAATGTGTGGAACTAGAACTCTGTGCTGTGTTCTCTATTCTTCTGAGTTCATACTTTCTCTTTATTTCATCAACTAAATGTGGGTTCAGTTATGAATTCTATGAAGATGAATCTATACTTCCAACCTTCTGGGCACTCTTGAACTTCAATCCTACATCACTAACTGCCTAAGGGACATTGGCATTTGGATGTCCCAAAGACATCTTAATGTGTCCAAAACACATTGTTCATTATCTACCTTTCCTTCTACCTAACTTCCCTATTTCTATCAAGAGAACCACAACTGTTCCAATCACACAGGTTCAAAACCTTGGAATAATCTTTGATTCTTCTCTATTTCATACTCTGTCCAACCAACTGCAAAGTCTGATCAAGTCAATTTCCTTGGCATCTCTCTAACTCATACATTGCCACAACCCTCATTCAGATAGCATCACCTTTCAGTGTACTAATGTTAGAGCCAAGTTGTTCCCCTTGCATACAACTCCTCTCTCCAATTCATTCTCTAAACAGATATTAAATTAATATTCCTAAAGCAAAGTTCTGACCATGACATGTCCTTGCTCAAAAAGCTCACTATTGTTTCTAGATTAAAGCATATTAAAAATCATGTAATAATCTAGTGCTAAACTATCTTTCTAGGCTAATTTTATATTATATCCCCTTATTTAATAACTTAACAAACTAGACTACTTGCTGTTTGATGGACATGTTATTCCATCTCTCACTTCCTTCTCTTTTTTAAAAATTTATTTTTAGTTTTCAACATTCATTTCTAAAAAATTTTGAATTTCAAATTTTCTCCCCATCTTCCTCCTCCCCCCCACCCCAGGACAGCATGTTTTCTGATTACTCTTTCCTCCAATCTGCCCTCTCTTCTCTCCCCCACCCCTTATCCCTTTCCCTTCTATTTTCCTGTAGGTCAAGATAGATTTCCATACCCTATTGCCTATATATCTTATTTCCTAGTTACTGAAACAAATTTTAACATTCATTTTTGAAGCTTTGAGTTCCTCATTCTCTCCCTTCTCTCCTCCCCATCCACCCTCATTGAGAATGCAAGCAATTCAATATAGATTATACATGTGTAGTCATGCAAAACACTTCCATAACAGTCATGTTATGAAAGACTAACTATATTTCCCTCTGTCCTGTCCTGCCCTCCATTTATTCTATTCTCTCCTTTGACCTGTCCCTCTACCAAAGTGTTTGCTTCTGATTACCTCTTCCCCCATTCTGTCTTCCCTTCTATTATCCTCCCTCTTTTATTCCTTTCCCCATGCTTTCCTGTATATAATATGAATAATATAAACTTCCATACCAATTTAAGTATATATTTACCACCTCTCCCTTTCTCTTTCTCCTAGTATATTCCTCTCAACATTTGTCTCTTTTAGATATCCCTTCATATTCAGCTCACCCTGTGCACTCAGTCTTTCTCTCTGTCAGCACACACACACACATAAATATATTTCCTCCAAATATCATAATACTAAGAATGGTCTCATGAGTTACAAATATCATCTTTCCATGTAGGAATATAAGAAGTTCAATTTTAGTAAGTCCCTTAGGGTTTCTCTTTTCTGTTTACTTTTTCATGTTTCTCTTGATTCTTGTACTTGAAAGCCAAATTTTCTCTTCAGCTCTGTTTTTTTCATTCAGAATGCTTGGAAGTCCTCTATTTCATTAAATGATCTTTTTTCCTCTGAAGTATTATACACAGTTTTGCTGGGTAGGTGATTCTTGGTTTTAATCCCAGTTCCTTTGACCTATAGAATATCCTATTACAAATCCCTGATGCCTTAGGGTACAAGCTGATAGATCTTGTGTTATCCTGATTGTGTTTCCATAATACTTAAATTGTTTCTTTCTGGCTGCTTGTAATATTTTCTCCTTGATCTGGGAACTCTGGAATTTGACTACAACATTCCTAGGAGTTTTCCTTTTGGTATTTCCTTCAAGGGGTGATCTGTGGATTCTTTCCATTCTATTTTACCCTCTGATTATAGAATATCAGGGCAGTTGTCCTTGATAATTTCTTGAAAGGTGATGTCTAAGCTCTTTTTTTTGATCATGGCTTTCAGGCAGTCCAATAATTTTAAAAGTCTCTCCTGGATCTATTTTCCAGCTCAGCTATTTTTCCAATGGAATATTTTACATTGTCTGCTATTTTTTCATTCCTTTAGTTTTGTTTTATAATTTCTTTATTTTTCATAAAGTCATTTAAGGAATTATTTTCTTCAGTGAGCTTTTAAACTTCCTTTTCCACCTGACCAATTCTGCTTTTGAAGCATTCTACTCCTCATTTGGTTTTGGATCTTTTGCCATTTGGGTTAGTGTATTTTATAGTGTTCTTTTCTTCAGCATATTGGAGGCCCCCTTTAGCAAGCCACTGACACAGTTTTCATGATTTTCTTATATCATTCTCATTTCTCTTCCCAATTTTACCTCTACCTCTCTTACTTGATTTTCAAAATCCTTTTTGAACTCTTCCATGACCTGAGACCAATTCATATTTTTCTTGGAGGCTTTCAATATAGGTGTTTTGACTTTGTTGTCTTCTTCTCTTTGTATATTTTGGTCTTCCTTGTCACTAGAGAAAGATTTTATAGTCTGATTTTTTTTTCCAGTTTTTGGTCATTTTCCCAGCCATTTACTTGAACTTTGACCTATTGGTCAAGGTAGTTCTCTGCTTCCAGTGGGGGTGGGTGGTGTACTGTCACTCACTTGATTCTCCCACAACCTGTGGGCCTAGAGCTCCAGAAACAGCAAATACCTCTGCCCCTGCTGTGGCTGCCATGGCTCCTCCATTCCCTCCGCTGCCCTGCGGTTAGGCCTGAACCACTATACTCTTTCACACAAATCCAGCTGGCTTTTTCCACTGACCTTCCCATCTGTCCTTGTTTCTGGGGGGTTGTAAAGTACTACAGGTGTCAGAGATTCAGTTCTCCTGATGCCTGCTCAGGTCCCATTTGTGCTGGTACAACCCATGTTGAACTATGCTCTGCTCCCAGTGTCATACAATAAGACTTCTTGTTGACCTTCCAGGCTGTCTTGGGCTGGAGATTTGCTTCACTACAACATTCTATGGGTTCTGCAGCTCCAGAATTTATTTAGAGTCATTTTTATAGGTACTTGACTGGGATTAGGGTGAGAGCTCTTACAAGTCTATGCTTTTACTTCACTATCTTGGCTCTACACTCCCATAATTTTTTTTAAAAGAAAATAGGTGTGTTGGAAGATGTCTGACAACTCCATCTGTACAGTAGAAAAATGTATTCAGGAGAGACTTTTAACTGGATTTAGTAACTCTAGCTAATCTATATTAACATTTTCTCTATCACTTTCTTAATTCTAAGCAAGTAAAAAAAAATAAATCCTAATCTATAGAATTTGCAAATTTCTGAAATCTAAATACTCACATCAAAAGATCTGACGATTGACCCTTCTAGGCTGGTTTGAGCTGACTCCAGCACACCCTGCATAAGCTGTGTGATATACTAAATAGAGTGCTGGAGCTCAAGTCAAGAATGCCTAAGTTAAAGTTCTATCTCTGATGCGTATTAGTGGTGTAACCCTTGGCAATTCACTTTACCTCTCTGAAACGCTTGTTTCATCTACAGAATGAAAATGATAGTATCTGTTAATTAATTTATAATGCCATTTTGAAGCCCAAATAAAACTATGCAAACTTTTAAATACTTTACAAATATTAGTTGCAACTTTATTCTATAAAATGGAAATGATATTATTTATGATATACTTTATAGGGATAAACAAGATTATATATGCAAAACATGCTATCAGTAATCTACTTATACCCTCAAATGGCTCTCATATTGTTAGCATGCTTATCCAAGCACGTTCAAATAGCAGACCGCTTATAGATCAGTCTAAATTGTTTCTGTTCAGTTGTTTTTCATTCATGTTGAGTATTCATGACCCCATTTGGAATTTTCTTAGCAAAGATACTGTATATTCATTTGGCAATTCCTTCTCCAGCTCATTTAGGAAATTGAGGCACACAGGGTTAAATGACTTCCCCAGGGTCATACAGCAAGTAAGTATCTAATGCTGGATTTGAACTCATGAAGATGAGTTCTTCCTAACTACAAGCCCAGCACTCTATCCTAGCTGACATGTGGAATTACTTTGTACTCCTGAAAATAAGTATTAACTGAGATTTTTATGAACTGAATTTTACTTTGTCATCAAGAGAGCTGATTCTATAATGGGTCAGTCTTTAGTAATTTAATAAAATTTTAAAAAAGTATTATTTAGTGCTAATAATCACATTTTGCTTACATTACTCCTTAATGTACTGAATTTTCAAAGAGTTCTGACATATGCTAGCTCATTCAATTAACACAACAATCGTTGAGGAGAGTGAAGGGTGTAGTAAATTTATGAGCTCCAAAGGGCCCATGTCTGCGTATCGATGACTCATGGGTCTATGTACTCAGCCCCAATCTCTCTCTTCCATGAGTTTCAGTCCCACATCTCTATTTCCCTGGTTCATGTTTCAAACTCAGTTCCCTGGAGACATGTCAAATTCTCTATGTCCAAAGCTAAACTATTTCTTACCCAAAACATTATCTCATAAATTTCACTATTTATGTCCAACACTACTCTCCTTCCAGTCTCTTAGTTTATAACTTCAATATTGTCCCACATTCCTCATTCTCTGGCACCCCACATATCCAGTCAGTTGTCTAACCTCTTCCTCATCTATCAGAGTATATGGCCTGTAACCACAATGCATGGTCTGAAAAGTTGGTCCTCTTGACACAGAATATATACACTGAATATATATATATACTCTGAATATATACACTGAAATTATTATTTTTGCTTGCAACATCTCTTTTAAGAAGATTAGGTGGTATTAGTAGATTGAGAATTATTTCATACCTCATAACAAAGATTATTTGGTCAAATCATATTACTGTACAATATCTTGTGATGATCTAGTTATGAGACAATGAAGTGTAGTTCAAAGGATATACAAGCGCTGAAATCAGAAAACCTGGGGGCAAATCCCATTTATTGACTGATGAGGCAGCTAACTGGGGCAATGGATATAACTCTGGGTCTTAAGTCAGGAAGATATAAGTTCAAATACAGCATCATACACTTTACTTATCATGTGATCCTAGGTAAGTCACAACTTCTGTCTGCCTCAGTTTCCTTAATCACAAAATAGAAATAATATCTATAGCCCAGTGTTACTGTGAGGATCAACTAAGGTAATATTTATAAATCACTTAGCACAGTGCCTAGTATGTATAATAGGTACAATATAACTATTAGCTGTTCTTATCATATTATAATCATTATTAATAAGTTCTTATTCTTGTCCCCATGAGAAAATCATCCAATCTTTTTACTTCATTTTTTTTTCATCTATATGTTGCCCTGACACATTTGGGAATTCTCGGTTCCCCCAACATGGAGGTATTTTTTAAAGAATTTTTGAAGTATGCATAGATTGCCTAACATGGAGTCCTCTTCGTATCCCTACTGCATGGAGCAGGTAGTCTCCTTTGATTGCTTTCCTCATCTTTATAGCTGGTAAGACTAAGGTACTCACCCTTTCTCTCTTTTGGCTGCTGCTCTTTTCCACCATTCTTTTTCTCCCCCTGGAGGACACCATGAATTGAACCCATGAGGGGGGAAAATCTTTCCTCTCCTATCCTCCCTCTTTTAACCCCTCCCTCTTTAACTTTAAATGAGAAATGGGGGGGGCGGTGAGAGTGTTTTTTTCTCACTGCTATTTGTCCTCCTTAGTTCAGGTGTCAAAGTTGATCCCCAAGAGATTCAGGAGTTCAAGTCAGGGGCTTTGGAGCCAGAATTTCAGGAGGGGTGGTACAATTAGCCAGCCAGCCCAGGATGGAAGCCTTGGGAATCCAGAGTGCCGGGAACTCAAGCCTCAAGGGAGTTTTTTGGATTTGAAATGTGGATTGTACTGTATAGAATCCAAGCTAAGCCATGAACCTAATCTCCTTTCCCTTCCCGAGCAGACTGTGGTGGTATAAAGTAGAAAGAGGAATTACACCTCCTACATGCTGTGGGAGTGTGTTTGTATGTTTTAATCAGACCTTCTGATGCCAGTATTTCTATGTAAAAGTAAATACAATTGTTTGTGGATAAATAGAACTGGGGTACAGGAAGATATCCCTTACAAATGAGAGAATGCCATTAGTAGGATCCAGAGCCAATGACAAAGAGCCTACACACACACAATGCTCTCATGGATACTGGAGAATCCTAGGAGTGGGGTGAAATGGCTAAAACTAACATACTTGACCTTCAGACACTGGGCCCACGGTAGTTGGTGTCAAATATAAAATTTGGGAAAAAAAAACATTCTGGTTCTACTCATTTCCCAGGGGTGTTACAAAGAAAATACTTAGCAAACTCTCAAAGCAGATGATAAAGATTAGCTATCACTGTTATCATTATTATTGAGATGTAACATGTTATAGCAAATTAGAGACCTGACCTGTGAAACAGAGATTCAGGTCCTACCTCAATCAATCAATACATATCCATTCAGAGGGCACTTTTTGCCAGGCTCTATGATGTGCTCTGATACAACCTGGCTATGTCATCCTTGGCAAGACCCCAAACCTCTCAGGATTCTACCTCTGTAAGATAATACATCATAGACACTAAACAAGACTAAAAAGTATTATTATCATGACCATTCGGGATGCATAGAAATTTTTATTTTTGATCAGGAATAGGAATTTATTTTTAAACAATGACTACTTTTTACATACTTTTATTTTATGCTAGTGTTCCATTATCCACAGTATTACCTTGGGGAGGGAACCCCCTCAGACAGAAGTATTATTGCATCAAAGGCAGGAAATCCTGAGTTGAAGTCTTGCCTCTGATGCATATTGGCCATATGATGCCAAGCAAATCTCTCAACCTCTCAGTGCCCCTAGAAACTGTCCAAGACTCTAAGTTGGAGAGATAATGACTTTCATTGGTAGAGAGTAAGTTACCTCACCTGGGAGTCCCCTATGCTCATAACAAAAGCAGATCCAGTATCTATCCCCTATTTCCCTGATAGCTACATGCAGGATGTCCCAAAAGACTTAGCTATTTAAGCACCAAGGCTTTTGGACTATACTAGAACCCTGGAAATGGAAAAGACTATGCAGGTTTTTATTGTATCCCTGCCATATGACTACAAAGTTTCTCTCAGTTTTTCCTTTTTTTATAGCAACTCTATTGTTGGCCTTTGAAGCTGCCTCTCCAATTTCCCTCTCATCGTACATTGCTGGGATGCTCTATAATTAGAAGCTAGTGAGGCATGAGTCCCTTCCTCTGGGCAAGTTTGTGCCTTAGTACCTCTCTGTGACCTTCCACGCTAATTAAACTGCATGTGAGAATAAAGAACATTGGTACTTAACTAAAATAAAAAGCAATTAGGTAGAAACATTTGAAGATGATTGTATGTTAATAAGAAATCTTAATCAATGTGAATGCCAGTGAGACCCACAGAAGCTCCTTTGAAGACTTAACATTTTCTTCTAAAAAAGAAAGACAAATTTGCCTGTGCCCTGGGAGATACACATACACACACGCACACGCATGCACACACACACACACGCGGGTGCATGCAGAAGCATTTGATTTATATGTGGGCACCAGGAAAATTTGATGCCTAATTTTATTCTCTCTGTTTTCTGGACACTATCAAAGTATCCCTGGAGCCAAGTATGCCTTACTTTCAAGGACCTTAATTGAGAGTACTTTGTATCTTCATCCAAGAAATCATAATCACATTATAAATATTATTGTATCAGTCTCATCATCTCTCTTTTATTCCAGGAAGACATTTGATCATTTGCATTAGCGTTTTAAAGAGAAACTAAAGCTTAGTGAGGCCAAGGGTCTCAGGCATGTCTACCCAGTCAGCCTAACACAAAATGAGAAAAATAATGTCACACTAAAAGGAGTAAAAGCCCATCTGAATTATGGAAATTACAGAGTTTTGTGTTTTACAGGTTATTTTAAATGATATCTCAACTGATGCCATTGCTAAGGGCTAGTTATGTCTACTGGCATGACTGTTAGTGGGATGTAGAATGGTGGAGGCTCATGAGATGGTACCATGGGGTATACTCTCAAGTTCTTAGAGTAGCTGCCCTCTTAGACACTCAACCCTTGACTATCAGTGCAAGTTGGAGGAGAAACCCAGAGAATGCGCACTCTGCTGTGCTAACTCACAAAAGCTTACCAATATTAGTTGCTAATAATTTCATGAGACTCGATCTTCTAAGAGTTCTATATAACTGATAACAATTAGTTCAGCATCTCCTCACTGACTATGGAAACTAAGAAAACAAATTTAAATTTCAATATCAAGGTCTTAGGTTCGATAAAAATTAGAGATGATTGGGCATTAAAGAAGTCATTTTTTTCATATTTTATTTGAAGATCTTTAAAAATAGGAGAATTTTAGTTATCAGGATGGTTTAAGCCTAAACCTCTCATTTGATAAGGAAATGGATTCAATTCTCTTCTCAAGGTTTCTTTTAGTCAAAAAAATAAAAGAAGAAATTAACATGATTAACGTTATTACATATTTAAAAGAAATAGCAAGTTGTACATAATAGATTTGCTGTTTCATGTGCAATCATCTTTTTTGACTATGAAAATGCTTGTTTTAGTTCATAAATTAAAAAATTTTTTTTAAAAAGAAAATATTCTATAATTAAAATGATAAGCACTTTCCACAAATATTATCTCACAAACCAGAAAACATAGCCATATCCATTATTTCCCCTTGCCCCCACACATGCATTCTATCTTCCAAACATTCCTCTCCATTTGCTACTTTTTGGACACAGTTCCCTATCTCCATCTCTTTGTACTGGCTATCCATGCTTAGAATGTTCTTCCTTTTTACTTCTTTCTAATGGAATCCCTCATGTCCTTCAAATTACAAGTTAGGAGCCACTTTCTAAATGAAATCTTTCCTGATCATCTCAGCTACAAGTGCCCTCCTTTGCAAAACTTTATTGTATGAATCCTATACATATCCTGTAAATAATAATAATTGCTATTATTAAAATAGCATTTATGTAACTCTTTAAGGTTCTCAAAACACTTTATAAATATTACCTCATTTGATACTCCCAGCAACCCTAGGAGGTAAGTGCTATTTTTATCCCCATTTTACAGATGAGGGAAACGAGGCAGATAGCGATTAAGTGAATTGCCCAATCACACAACAATTAAGTTTTGAACTTACAGGGGTAGATTTGAACTCAGGACTTTCTGATTCCAAGCTCAGTGCTCTATTCATCATGACACCTACCTGTCTACAGCCCTTTATTGACAAGAGGACTATTGGGAAATGAAATTTTTCCCAAGTTAGAAGGAGAAAGTAAAGCAGTATGGGAGGGGGCTCATTTGGGGAGGAAAAAGGGTGAAGCTTATAGGCATTTAGCCAAGAGTTGAGAGAAAGGAAGGGTGCTGTTACCTCAAATTGAATATAATCTATGATTGCAATTTCTATGAACTAAATAATGGAAAGCAGTGCTTTTAATAAGTAGATCACAAAGATAACTGTGGGCAAGGAAGGACTTGCTGTGCCTCTCAAATAAATCCAAGTAGGCAGCACCTACTTCTTAAGAGCTTATGGAGAGAGCGACGTATTCATTGTTAAATATGTTAATGAGAGTTGCACTTAAGGTGAAAGTCAATTATTGCACTTGGAAAACCTTTTTAATCATACTAGAAACCTCCCTGAAGTTATAGCTCTATATCCTAGGAGGCTATTTCCCTTACAGTGGGTTGCTGTAAGTGCCAACTCTGATTTGTCAGGTTTTCTTTTTTGTTATTGGAATCTTTATGATTTCTGTGCTACAAAATAATTCAATCAGCATTTATTAAGCACCTAATAGGTACCAAGTATTATGATATGGCCTGGAGAAGCAAAAGATAAAAAAAAACTCCCTTCTCTGAAAAACTTGCATTTAACCTAGAGAGGAAAATTTAAACTGTCCTTTAAAGAAACCACGGAAATCTAAGAGGTAGTAGTAAGGAGGAAATGCTTTTTATATATATATAGAGAGAGAGAGAGGAGGCCACTTGTTCAAAGACAGCGATACAGAGGGTGGAATGCTGTGTATTCACTATTGCTATTCATGTTCATACAATCTCTCCTTTCTGGATTCCAAGAAAAAAGATTTTTCAAGTCCTTAAACCTTTTACTAGAACCTTATGATCTCATCACTAATTTGACAAAACATGAGAAACAGGGCATGGTGTTATAACATCAGAAATGTCACTACAATCCAAGAAAATTGAATGTTGAAGTAATTTTAAAGAAAAAATTGAACATAGACCAGTATCAGGGTTATCTCAGGAACTAGTTGGGTATTGCAATAATAATGAAAACCTTTGATATATCAATGCCAAATTTCAATTATAACAAAATTGATATGTTTTCAAAATCCAGAATCTTAAGTGGTCTGGCAGCAATTGTATATTATAATAGCCAATATTTTTGGGCACAAGAATGACGATGGCTTATTTTTTAACGCACTGAATTGATTCCACTATTTAATTCTATTGGCCATCTCACCCCGATTCTAAACACTTGCTTGTAATTGAACTGTGTTTAAAAATAACAAGCCAACTTTTTTTTTTTTACAATCAGAGCATTTTATGTGTAAATTCTAAAGCTATTACAAAAAGAAAAGTCCCTCTGCTGTTAAACATTTTCATTTGCAAGCACAAATAGTTCAGGAAATTAAAGTAAACAATTTCAGGGATGTCATTTACTAATGCAAATCCAAGGTAGTTTCCTATAACTCAAGCCAAAGAAAAAAAACAAAACAAAAAAAACAAAAAAAAAAAACCCTTTTTTTTTACTTTTTTGAAAGCAATTAATTCCTCTGCAGATGTTATTTTGAAATGAATTAATTTCTTCACTAATACTGCTGCTTTAATCTTTTCTAGACACAAGATACCTTTCTGTTAAATGAACCTAATAAATTTCACACTCAAAAATTAAGCAAGCCTAAGGATGCAAAATAGGTAAGTGATTCCCATTTATTACTTCTATTTACCATCCTAAGAATTATGAAACTACTATCTATTTATTTATATTTTATACAATGTTATAAAATATAATTCATTGAGGGTATATATATATATATGTATATATATATATATATATATATATATATATATATATATCTTTTCCTATACATTCACAATGTGAGAAAATCAAAATAAGAAGGAAACTCTTCCTCTCCATTTCTGTTGGGTGGTTTGTTAGTCGAATGATAGAAATAAATCATATTCACCCAATGGAAACTATTCCAGATAATAAGACAATTCTCTGGATGGTTCTGTTGGATCTAATAACTAAGTTCAGTAGTCTTAAGACTGAGGAATGATTTCCCATATCCACATCCCAGGAGCATGGAGTAGGCAGAGGAAGCAAAGAGGAAGGCACAGAATTTCAAAGATCTCAGATACATGAATGCATCCTATGTGGTCCCAGGTAAGGAAATGGTTCTGTTGTCATAGTGACCAGGAAGACAAAGCAAGTTGATGACCAGTAATTAAGCACGAAGTTAAGGATTTGAGCCATGCAGTATGACAGTGTTACCCACGTGTAGAAATCGGTAATCAAGGACAGACAAGATTGTCTCCTTGGGGAGAGGGGAAACTGAAAATTTGGGAGCAGAGTGATATACCAGGCATCTAAAGAAGCTGAGGGATCAAAAGGCAAGCAACAGTAAGCAACTTAAAGCCAATCGCTTCCATCTCCTAGTAGTTCTGCCAAGATTCACAAACTGGCTGACAGATGCTTCTTAAATGGATAATACTGTCAACCAGCCAGACCCATAGAAGACTCAGAAGTTAATCTTATTCTGAATGATTTTTTCCTACCTCATTTCACTTAATGAGATTGAAATGACCTAAGAAATACTTATAATTATGCACATTGTAAGAGAAAGAAGCCAGCCTCTTATGAGTAGAAAAAAATAATAACCTTAGATTCTCAGAACACGTTCAGTTTTGTTGATGCTAATGTCATAGTAACAGTGAGGGTGGTGATGATGATGACTTATCTAGTATTTTAAGGCTAACATAACAAAATGCTTTCCCTAAAGTAATCCTATAATTTGGATAATATGAATATTACCAGCCCATTTTACTGATGAAAAATTGGAGATTCAAATAACCTGCCTTCAAGTCACTTGTGTTTGAGCACAATTCTCCAGTGTTCAGCATGCATATTTTTGTATCATCCTACTCTTCTCAAGGGAAAAGAAATAATCAGAATCTAGGGAGCAAAGTGTTAAGGGATATCATGAGACAATTCTTACATAATATGAATTGTTTCATATAAGGAATATTTAAAAGCTCAAAATCTTAAGTTTAATTTATGCCACACAAACGTCGGAAGATTTTTCCATAGAACAGAGAATCTGAGTGAAGGAAGATTATGCTGCACTCACTAGGGAGGTCCACCACATTTTTAGTCACTGAAATAGTCTGTTCCAGTTTCACAAAGAACAAATTTTAGTTCTCCATTTACAGCACCACCATTATAGAGTGTGTATAGTCAGTTCCTAAAAGGTCAGGACCACGTCTAACTCTGCTATGGGATGTCAAGCCCAACACTTGGTTTTCTGTTTTGATGACGATGCTCTGATTTGATGATTTTGATGATTATCATCAAAAAGATGATAGACCTTCTCCCCAGAACACTCTCTTCTGCTACTTTTAAGTAAAAGTACAATATCCTTGCCCCACAACCTTGAGTCATCTAAACAGAAGGGTAGCTATTGTGGTATTATCAATTTTGGTTAGATATCATCACTTCCTTCTGAAGTACAGTCATAATGAAACATTTCAAATGTCATTTAGTCAATTCTCAATAATAAGATTTCCCTTTTGTTCCAGTATTTTATCAATGCAGCATTACATATATATATATATATATATATATATATGTGTGTGTGTGTGTGTGTGTGTGTGTGTGTGTGTGTGTATACATATATATGTATATATATATATATATATATATAATATTATTTCCTACTAGAACTACATATGTTGTTGCTTTGAAGCATGGTCAAGTTGATTTTAAAAATCAATATTTGGAACCTCTACCCTCCTGGAAAGAATGATCTCAAAGGGAAATCAATCTATCTGAGGTTTAGAAAAGTTTACTTTAGAAATGTGAGTATTAGAGGGGCAAAGCCAAGATGGCAGAGAAAAGGGAGGGATTCTCCTGAACTCTCTCCAAAACCTCTCCAAAAACTTTAAATAATGACCCAAAACAAATTTTGAAGTGGCAGAACCCACAAAGGGATGGGGCAAAACAATTTACCAGTCCATGACAATTTAGAAGATAAGCAGGAAAGGTCTGATGTACCTTGGTAAGAATGAAACAGAGTCCAGTGTAGACTTGGCTCAGAAAACAAGCAGTAGGGCTTGAAAATGACTGAATCAGTGGTGGCAATGGTAGATTCCAGACCTCTCAGCCCACAGCTGGTAAGGGGGTCAGACAACTGGTCTCAGAAGGAGATTACAGGGGTCCCTTTGCTGGCACCAGAGCAGGACTCTGTTGCTTTGCCCATATTGGATCCAATATTGCCCTACTGGGTCTCAGTACCAGGGTGAGGAGAAGTATTAGTACACTAAAGCTTGTAGCCCCAGGGGAGCTAGGACCCTGATCACAGTTCTTAAGAGAAAAGGAGTGCTTATGGTCACTTACAGACCAGATCATAGGTGAGGAGAGTTGTAAACACACCTCTCCCTAGATCATACCACCTCAGAAGAATCAAAAACTTCACAAGTCTCCAAAATTATAATTGAAAACAGTTACACAAAAAACCTGAAATTGGGGCAGTACCTTCTCTACTCTAGAAGCATAGCCCCACTTGAACAAAGAATTAAAAATCAAGAAATAGGCTAGAAAAAAAATTAACAAGCAGTAGAAAAATTTCTTGATTATAGAAAGTTACTATGGTGACAGGGAAGCAATAAACAAACTCAAAAGAAGACAACAATGTCAAAAATGCTAAATCCAAAGTCTCAAAGAAAAACATGAATTGGTCTCAGGCCATGAAAGATGTCAAAAAGGATTTTAAAAATCAAATAAGAGAGATAGAGGAAAAATTGGGAAGAACATTGAGAGTAATACAAGAAAATCATGAAAAGGAAGAATTAACAGCTTGGTAAAAGAGGCACAAAAAATATTGAAGAAAATGACACCTTAAAAATAGTATGAGCCAAATGGTAAAAGGTCAAAAATTCAGTGAAGAGAAGAAGGCCTTGAAAAGCAGAATTGGTCAAATGGAAAAGGAAGTACAAAAGCTCATTAAAAAAAATAACTCCTTAAAAATTAGAATTGTACAAGTGGAAGATAATAGTTTTTGAGACATCACTAAACAATAAAATAAAATCAAAAGAATGAGAAAAGAAGATAATGTGAAATATCTCATTGGAAAAACATGTGACCTGGAAAAGAGATCCAGGAGAGATAATTTAAGAACTACTTGAGTAGGGGGTCGGAGCCAAGGTGGCTAAGTAGAAAGACTCACATACTCTACCTCTTCCTCCAAAGCCCATAAAGTACCTGTAAAAAATGAATCTAAACAAATTCTAGAGCAGCAGAAGCCAGAAAATGACAGAGTGAAAGAGATTTCCAGTCCAAGGAAGCCAAACCAAAGGAGGTCCACAGGAAAGGTCTATTATACAGGGCACAGAACACAGACCATGGAGCACATCCCAGCCTTGGTTGAGCAGCACTGCCAGGAACAGGATGGGAACAGGCCTTGGGAGCAGAATACTCAGCAGCAGTAGCAATTCTCAGATTCCTCAACCCACAAACACCAAAGACAGCTTCAAAGGTCAGTGAGAAAGCTTTTCACACTTGTGAGAAAGGAGCAGGGTACTCCCATAGCCCTGGTCCTAGGCGGCAGCAGCAGCAGCAGGAGCAGTTGCCATTTTTGGAGCCCTCAACCTAAAGCTCCTGGGGGAATTGAGCCACTGATCTGCATCTCAGCCCATAGTGGCAGCCCAGGGTAAGGGAGAGTACTGGCATGGTAGAGTTGATGGAGGCCCTGGAAAGGGATTTGTACTTGCAGATCCTGGGCAGAAAAGCTTTGGTAGCCCCCAGACCAGAGTATGCCCCACTTTTGGCAAAGGACTCAAAAATCAAGTAACTGGCTGGGAAAATTCCCGAGAAAGGGAAAAAATATGATACTATAGAAGGTTACTGTCTTGGTGAATTTTCCTCCATCCTTTCAGATGAGGAAGAACAATTCTTACCATCAGAGGCCTCCAAAATAAATGTGCAATGGTCTCAGACCATGGAAGAATTCAAAAAGGATTGAGAAAATCAAGTTAGACAGGTGGAGGAAAAACTGGGAAGAGAAATGAGAGCAATGCAAGAAAATCATGAAAAGCCAGTCAACAGCTTGCTAAAGGAGATCCAAAAAAAAAATGTTGAAGAAAATAACACCTTTAAAAATAGACTTATTCAAATGGCAAACGAGGTCCAAAAACACAGTGAGAAAAGTGCTTTAAAAAGCAGAATTAACTAAATGGAAAAGGAGGTTAAAAACTGACTGAAGAAAATAGCTCTTTAAAAATTATAATGGAACAGATGGAAGCTAATGACTTTATGAGAAACCAAGAAATTACAAAACAAAACCAAAAGAATGAAGAAATACTATATAATGTGGAATATCTCATTGGAAAAACAACTGACCTGGAAAATATGCCCAGGAGAGTCAATTTAAAAATTATGGGAGTACCTGAAATCCATGATCAAAAAAAGAACCTAGACATCATCTTTCATGAAATTAGAGGAAAATTGCCCTGATATTCTAGAACCAGAGGGCAAAATAAATATTGAAAGAATCCACTGATCACCTCCTGAAAGAGAGCCAAAAACAGAAACTCCTAGGAATAATGTAGCCAAATTCCACAGGTCCCAGGTCAAGGATAAAATATTGCAAGCAGCTAGAAAGAAACAATTTGAGTATTGTGGAAATACAATCAGGATAATACAAGATCTGGCACCTTCTACATTAAGGGATTGAAGGGATTGGAATATGGTATTCCAGAAGTCAAAGGAACTAAGATTAAAACCAAGAATCACCTACCCAGGAAAACTGAGTATGATACTTCAGGGGGAAAATGGTAATTCTATAAAATAGAGGACTTTCAAGCATTCCTGAGGAAAAGATCAGAGCTGAATAGAAAATTTGACTTTAAACACAAGAATCAAGAGAAGCATGAAAAGATAAACAGGAAAAAGAAATCATAAGGGACTTACTAATGTTGAACTGTTTACATTCCTACATGGAACAATAATATTTGTAACTCTTTAAACTTTCCTCAGTATTTGAAAGGATTATACACATATATACATACAGACAGACAGCGCAGATTGAGTTGAATAGAAAGGGATTATATCTAAAGAAATAAAATTCAAGGGTGAGAGAGGAATATACTGGGAGGAGAAAGGGAGAATTGGAATGGGGCAAATTATTTCTCATAAAAAAGGTAAGAAAAAAAGCTTTTTCAATGGAGGGGAAAAGGGGGGAGGGGGGAGGGAAAAAGTGAAGTTTACTCTCATCACATTTGGCTTAAGGAAGGAATAATAGCACACAATTTGATATGAAAATGTTTTTAACACTACAGGAACACAGGGGAGAAGGAGACAAGTAGGGTGGGGGAGATGATGGAAGGGCAAATGGGAGGATGGAGCAATTAGAAGTAAATACTTTTGGGGATGGACAAGGTCAAAAGAGAGAATAGAATAAATGAGGGGCAGGATAGGATGGAGGGAAATATAGTTAGTCTTATACAACATGACTATTATGGAAGTCATTTGCAAAACTACACACATGTGTCCTATATTGAATTGCTTGCCTTCTCAGTGGGGATGGGTAGGGAGGGAGGAAGGAAGAGAAGTTGAAACTCAAAGTTTTAGGAACAAATGTTGAGAATTGTTATTGCATGAAACTGGGAAATAAGAAATACAGGTAACAGGGTATAGAAATTTATCTTGCCCTACAGGACAAGACAGAAGATGGGGATAAGGGAAGGAAGGGGTGTTAGAAGGGAGGGCAGACTGGGAGAAGGAGTAATCAGAACACACAGTGTTTTGCGATGGGGGTGAGGGAGAGATGGTGAGAAAATTTGAAACTCAAAATTTTGTGGAAATGAGTGTTGAAAACTAAAAATAAATAAACATTTAAACAAAGAATTATTAGACTCCCAGAAAACCATGACCAAAAAATAAAGTCTTGACCTCATCTTTCAAGAAATTATCAAGGAAAACTGCCCTGAAGCCCTAGAACTAGAGGATAAAATAGAAACTGAAGGAATCCACTGATCATTTCCTAAATGAGATTGCAAATATCATAGCCAAATTCCAAAGTTATGAGGCAGCAAGCACTCTGACACATTCAGATGGCCTGCTAGTACATGTTCTTAGATCTTTTTTCTAAAAGGAAAGCAACTTTTGAGAGGTCACCAATCTTCTTTACTAACATTCATCAACAGAGAAAATACAAGCAGAGAAAGACCAACAGACAGGGCTTCTAACTGTCTGACCATAAGCAATACAGACTTCACAGATCAACAGTCAGATCCAACTGTCTGATCATCACATACATACATAATTACAAGAGAGAGAAGCACAAACATCCAGGTTTTCAAAGTCAGAGGTAGGGGCATGTCTTAAGGTTACCCAGAGTCTCATCTGGCATATGAACCTTCTTCCAAAGAGTAAGCTCCCAAAGCAAAATTTCACTTACACACACACACACACACACACACACACACACACACTTTTCAGAGCTGGAGGGTATCACAAACCTAGTGACCCAGTGCCTCAATAATGAAACGATTAACAAAAGCTGTGGGCCTTCCTACATAACAAGCCTCCCCTAATCAAACTTCCCTTAATGGACTCCACCTGCAGTCTGTTAATTAGAGGGGGAGATCTTTACATTACAAGTTCCCAGGTGAAGGAGTAAATATTGCAAGCATCCAAAAAGAAACAATTCAATTATTATGGAGCTGTAATCAGGATAACACAAGATTTAACACATTCTACATTAAAGGAATGGAGGGCTTGGCATATGATATTCCACAGGGCAAAAGAGATAAGGTTATAAATAAGAATTCCCTACCCAGTAAAACTGAGGATAATCCTTGAGGGTGGAAAATGGATATTCAATGAAATAGAGGACTTTTAAGCATTCTGAATGAAAAGAACAGAAAATAATAGAAAATCTGATTTTCAAATACAAGACTCAAGAAGCAGAAAAAGTAAACAGCAAAGAGAAATCACAAGTGATTTAATGTTAAACTGTTTACATTACTATATGGGAAAATGATACTTGTAACTCCTAAAACTTTCTTATTATTAGATCATTTAGAAGAAGTGTATATAGAGAGAGGGCATGGGCATGAGTTGAATATGATGGGATAATTTTCTAAAAAAATAAAAACTTTAAAGGGTGATAAATAAGATTGCACTAGGAGAAAGGGGAAAAGAGATGTAGAGTGGGGTAAATTATCAGATATAAAAGAGGCACAAAAGAGTTTTTACCACAGAGGGAAAGATTGGGGAACTAGGGAGGGAGCATGCAAATCTTACTCTCATTGGAATTGGCTCAGAGGGAATAACATATATATTCAGTTGGGTTATCCATCTTATCCTATAGGAAAGTAGGGGGTAAGGGGATAAGAGAAGATTGGGTCTGATACAAAGAGGAGAGGATTTGAAGAGATAAAAGTCAGAAGAAAAACACTTTTGAAAATGGACAAGGTAAAAAGAAAAAGAGAGAGAGCAGGATAAACAAGGAGGAAATAGGATAGCGGGAAAAACAGAGTAATAATCATAACTGTGAAAAAATTTACCACAATTTTCTCAGATAAAGACCTCATTTCATAAATATATAGAAAACTGAGTCAAATTTATAGAAATAAGAGCCATTCCTCAATTGATAGTCAAAGGATACGAACAAGCAGTTTTAAGACGAAGTAATCAATGCTATCTATAGTCATATGAAAAAATGCTCTAAATCACTATTGATTAGAGAAATGCAAATTAAAATAAGCCTGAGCTACCAGCCCACAACTACCAGATTGGCTAACATGACAGCAAAGGAAAATGATAAATATTGGAGGGGTCATGGCAAAATTGAGACACTAATGCACTGTTGGTGAAGTTGTATACTGACTGACCATTCATTAGAGCAATTTAGAACTATGTCTGAAGGATTATAAAACCATGCATGCCCTTTGACCAAACAATGCCACTACTAGATTTGTATCCCAACAAAAGTAAAAAATAAATAAAAAGGAATAGGACCTATATGTACAAAAATATTTATAGTGGTTCTTTTAGTGATGGTGAAGAATTGTAAATTGAGGGGATGTCCATGAATTGGGCAATGGCTGAACAAGTTGTGATGATTGTGATGGAATATAATTGTGCTATAAGAAATGATGAGCAAGATGCTCTCAGAAAATCATGAACTTAAATGAAAGGATGCTAATTGAAAAGAGCAGAACAGGGAGAACATTGTATAGAGTAACAGCAATATTGTATGATGATCACTCAACTTTTTAACTATTGTCAGCAGTACACTGATCAAAGACAAATATGAAGGACTAATGGTGACAAATACTGTTCATCTCCAGAGAAAGAGTTGATGGATTCTAAAAACAAATTGAAGCATATTTTTTCTTTACTGTATTTTTGTTTTTTGTCTTTGTTTTCTTTCACAAAATGACTAACAGAAATATGTTTTGCATGATTGCACATGTATAAAATATATCAAATCACTTACCTTCTCAACAAAGTGGATAAGAGAGGGAGAGAGGAAAAGAATTTGGAATTCAAAAACTTGAAAAACATGTTAAAAATTATTTTACATGTAATTAAAAAATAAAATATTAAATTAATAAAAGAAATGTGAGTATTTGAGGGAAAGGAGGCAAAAGTAAGAAAGGAAAAAGACTAGGAGAAAAGTAAAATCTTAGGGAGATGAGAAAATTATGAAATCAAAGAGAAAGTGGAGAAAAGGGAGATATGAAGCCAAGTTTAAGCTAAGTAGACCACATTGTAGTAACAGAGGAACTATATAGTCATTGCTTTCACTTACTCTATATATCCAGTGCTTTCCCACTACCTGATCAACTCTTTATTCTGGTCAAGTTGGATTTAATACTCAACTCCTACCACACTCAAACCACTCTGGATCAAATGGCTCATGCATTTTCATCTTTTTTCATCATGCATATTATAAATCATACCTTTCTTTCAAGGATAAGTTTAAATCTAACCTTCTCCATGAAATGTTTCTCAACAAATCTAACCCACAAGAATCTTTATCTTCCATCAGTTGTTCTTCCAGATGTAATCAGTATCACTCAAACAATTATTAATATATATTCTAACGTTCTCAAAATGGCTCATGAAGGTCTAGCTTGTTTCTCCAACTAGAGTGAACACATTAAAGAAAGTGACCTTAGTGGTTAATGTTTTTTTTATATCTATCACAGAGGCTCTTATCATATTGTTTACTTGACAAAGTTCAGGAAATCAGAAATTCCTAACAGAATGTGAAATTAATTTGGAATTATGTATCACCAAATGGCTTCAGTGAAGCATTTTCCAAGCCCATTATTTCCCAGGGAGCTTTTCAGGTCCCTGTTGAGTGTAACTCACAAAGTCAAAGAGGAAAAAAAAGATATCATTTGAATGATGTTAATTCCAAAAGCCATTCCAAGGCTTTTGGATTATTCATCCCTGTGAATGATCCAGTCTCATTAGATTCAGACATTCCCTCTAAATGCTTGGCTGGAATCCAAACAGTTATTCGTTCAACTCAATAATCTAAGTTTATTGTCTTAAATAAATCACACCTGACAAATAACTCATGCTTCAAAATGATCTTAAAGTGGGTGTTAAAGTAATGCCATCAGTTCCAACAAACTCAGGAGATTTTTAAGTCTTTCAACCAAACAACTGAAAAGCTTGACATGTTAATTTATTGCTGCACCACTTCTTACAACAGCACTTTGATTGGTCTCCATCACTTACCAAGCAGTACCTCCTTTCAATAGAAATGCAATTTACATATGTAAAAGAGGGTTATCCAAAGATCAGCTATCAGCAGAACATGCAGAGAGGTATTCTTGGAGAGTAAATCCTTTTCTTCATCTAGTTTTGACATTTAAAAATATTAACATCAATTACAACTGAACAACTGCAATGGCTGTATTTATTTTCTTATAAGAAACAGGGAATACTTCGTATAAATAATAATGGAAGTTTCATGTGTATGCCTTGGGGAGTACACGTGAAAGCATTTAATCGCATTAAAAATGGAACTATAATAGAAAAGGACATTTCCCAAAGTACATTATAAAAATGAAAGAAACACATGTTAATAATGTAATCAAATACATTGTAAGGAATGGACCTTATAAGTCCTACTGGGGAGAAATGAAATGATTCAGTAATGACTAAGCAAAGTGATCTAACCTGTATGATGCAAGAATTGATCAATCAACCAGTACCTATTGAATGCCTCTCATATATTCAATTCTCTATTATCTGTATTAGTAGGAAATATTGCTAGTAATCATGGTTAAAAATAGTGAATAACTCAAATATGTTTGGTTTTAGAATATATCTCTGCACTTACATTTAAGTTCATTTATTCATTCAGCAACAAGCTTTGTTAACTTTTCATAACTCATATGAATTATTTGAAGACAAACTTCCATTATATGTTGCCCATCACTGGGCAAGGCACAACCTCAGAAGAACAGAGCCATGGGAACTGTGATGACTTGATAGAATATTCCATCCCTACAGAGATATAGTCTAAAATACAATAAACTCTGTGAATTCAATTCTATTCATCAAATATTTATTAAATGACTATTATATGCAAAATACTATGTTAGTTGCTGGCAATAGAAAGATAAAGGCAGAAAGCAGTCCCCGCTGTCTCAATAAGATTCCTTTCTATGGATGGGGATACCAACTCTATACAGATGAGTAAAGATAAGATAATTTTAGGCACAAGAGAGTATTGTCAACTGTCAGCATCAAATAGGCTTTATATAGGAGGCTGTAATTGATCCAGAGCATGATAAAATGATGAGAAACCATATTTTCAATGAGATCAGAAATGTAAAAATGAATTCACAGATCTGCTAGGAGGTCTTCCTGACTGAACCATAATTTGAACTGTCTTGAAATGTAAGTAGGAGTCAAGTTGTGAAGGACTTTAAAGCCAAACTGGGGAGTTTGTATTTCATCCTAAAGAGAATAGGAAGCCACTTTTACATCTTCAACAGCAAAATAAGATGGTCAGGCCCATGTTTCAGGAATAACAAGATTGACCACAGACTGTAAGCAGATATCTAGGGATAATTTATGTAAAGCACTCAAGTGCTTTACATAACTTGAAACACCATGTAAAAGCCCTTATTGTTGTAGTCCTTGCTGTTCCTGCTATGGGAAATAGATTAGCCACATGAACCCCTGACTCTCCTCTCTAAAAGTTCAACTACCAGAGCAATGCAAAGTGATCACAAAAGGAAAGCAGGAATCCCTGAGAAGTTGGAAGCCTCCTAGAGTCTTCCCTAGCCCATTACTCCTTAATTCACACATTCATTGCCCCAATAATTTCACAAAAGATGGACAAGTTGGATAATCTTAGGTCTGTACAGAATACAACTTGAATTCCTCTTCTTGCTGGAAGTGGAATAGGTATGAATGGAACCACAGAATCTTATATCCAATGCATAAACTCAGCTGGGTTCTTGAATAAGCCCCTAATCTCCATTTGTTGCTAACAATATTAGCTGAAAGATTTTCCAGATTCTAGCGTAGTACTCCCCATTATCTACTTTTACTAATTAAGGTAATTGATTTAAACAAAGATATTTATCGACATTATTGGGTTTTAAATTGCCTGGATTTCCCACCTAAGTCATTCCCTTACAAAATTGGTTCCCATAAAGCTATTCCTCGGAAGATTTTTTTTAAAAGGAGAGATAAGGGAGGAAATTAAGCAAAACCACCACATGAAAAAGATCTGCCATTATAGATAACATCCTACACTAACAGTTCTTCAACTCTGCAAAGGAGCAGGTAGAGGTATCTTCTATCTCTTTTCCATAACCCAGTTTAGTTTTTATTATTTTACAGTAGTTTATATTATTTTGTGCTGGATATTCTTTCCATTTACTTTATAGTAATCACTATGAGACTGTGTGTGGCATTTGTATATATTTCTGGTCACTTCAATTTTTATCGTTTCTTATAGTACTCTTCCCTTCCTCTCTATATTCACGTGTACCATTTCTTTTTTTTTTTCTAATAAAAATTTATTTATTTAACTTTTTTTTACATTCAGTTTCACAAAACTTTGGGTTGCAAATTTTCTCCCCATTTATCCTCTCCCCCCACCCCAATACACCGAGTATTCTAATTTTCCCTATCACCAATCTGCCCTCTCTTCTATCATCCCTCCCTTCTCTTGTCCCCATCTTCTCTTTTGTCCTGTAGGGCCAGATGACTTTTTATTCCCCATTAACTGTATGTCTTATTTCCTAGTAGCAACAACAATACTAAAAAGTTGTTCCTAAAACTTTGAGTTCCAAATTCTCCCCATCCCTCTCTCCCCACCTGTTCCCTTTGGGAAGGCAGGCAATTCAATATAGGCCATATCTGTGTAGTTTTGCGAATGACTTCCATAATAGTCGTGTTGTGTAAGACTAACTGTATTTCCCTCCATCCTATCCTGCCCCTCATTGTTTCTATTCTGCCTTTTGATCCTGTCCCTCCCCAAGAGTGTTGACTTCAAATTGCCCCCTCCTCCCATTGCCCTCCCTTCCATCATCCCCCCCGCCTTACTTTTCTCCTTCTCCCCCACTTTCCTGTATTGTAAGATAGGTTTTCATACCAAAATGAGTGTGCATTTTATTCCTTCCTTTAGTTGAATGTGATGAGGGTAAACTTCATATTTTTTTCTCAGCTCCCCTCTTTTTCCCTCCACTAAAAAGTCTCCTTCACCGCCTCTTGAATGAGATATAATTTACCCCATTCCATTTCACCCTCTTTCCTCCCCCTACATTTCTCTCTCACCATTTACCTTAATTTCTTTTAAGATATGATGCAATCCTATTCAATTCAATCTGTGCTCTCTGTCTCTGTATGTGCATGCATGTGTGTATGTGTGTGTGCATGCACACGTGTACATGTGTGTGTGTATGTGTGTGTGTAATCCCACCAACTACCCAGATACTGAAAATTTTAAGAGTTACAAATATTGTCTTTCCATGTAGGAATGTAAACAGTTCACTTTTGGTAAGTCCCTTCTGACTTCTCTTTGCTGTTTACTTTTTCATGCTTCTTCTCATTCTTGTGTTTGAAAGTCAAATTTTCTTTTCAGTTCTGGCCTTTTCATCAAGAATGCTTGAAAGTCCTCTGTTTCATTGAAAGACCATATTTTCCCCTGAAGTATTATACTCAGTTTTGCTGGGTAGGTGATTCTTGGTTTGAGTCCCAGTTCCTTTGACTTCTGGAATATCCTATTCCATGCCCTTCAATCCCTTAATGTAGAAGCTGCTAGATCTTGAGTTATCCTGATTGTATTTCCACAATACTCAAATTATTTCTTTCTAGCTGCTTGCAAGATTTTCTCCTTGAACTGGGAACTCTGGAATTTGGCCCCAATGTTCCTAGGAGTTTCTCATTCTGGATCTCTTTCAGGCAGTGATCGATGGATTCTTTCAATACTTATTTTGCCCTCTGGTTGTAGAATATCAGGGATGTTTTCCTTGATAATTTCATGGAAGATGATGTCTAGGCTCTTTTTTTGATCATGACTTTCAGGTAGTCCCATGATTTTTAAATTGTCTCTCCTGGATCTATTTTCCAGGTCAGTTGTTTTTCCAATGAGATATTTCACATTCTCTTCCATTTTTTCATTCTTTTGGTTTTGTTTGGTGATTTCTTGGTTTCTCAGAAAGTCATTATCCTCCATCTGTTCCATTCTAATTTTGAGAGAACTATTATCTTCAGTGAGCTTGTGAACCTCTTTTTCCATTTGGCTAATTCTGCTCTTGAAAGCATTCTTCTCCTCATTGACTTTTTGAACCTCTTTTGCCAATTGAGTGAGCCTATTTTTCCAAGTGTTATTTTCTTCAGCATTTTTTTGGGTCTCCTTTACCAAGGTATTAACCCGTTTTTCATGCTTTTCTTGCATCTCTCTCATTTCTCTTCCCAGTTTTTCCTCCACCTGTCTAACTTGCTTTTCAAAATCCTTTTTGAGCTCTTCCAAGGCCTGAGCCCACTGGACATCCACCTGGGATGTCTGGGATACAGAGGCCCCGACCTCCACATCTTTCCCTGATGGTAAGAATATTTCCTCTTCATCAGAATTGAAAGGCGGGAACATTTGCACCTGCTCAAAGAAGCTCTCTATAGTCTTATTTTTCTTCCCTTTTCTGGGCATTTTCCCAGCCAGTTACTTGACTTCTGAGATTCCTGTCCACCCCTGCCTAGATCCGCCCAGCTAGTGCTTGGGTTCTGAGATTCAAATGGGCTTTCCGTGGCAGACAAGGCTGCTATTCAATGTGAGCTTAAGTTCTGGTGCTCAGGTTGGGGCAGGGCGGCCTCCCAGGCTCAGTTCCCTCAGGGGTTTTATGCAGAGACCTTCAGTAATGGAGCAGGTGGGGACAGGGCCATCTCCCAGGCTCAGTTCCCTCAGGGGCTTTATGCAGAGACCTGAGCTTCTGCCTGCTGCTCGGGGAGTCCTGGGCTGCCGCTGCTGCTGCCTCCGCCACTTCCTCCCGGGGGGCCCAAGTCACGGAGACACCCCGCTTCCCTCTCAGCCAGCCCAGACATCTCTCTCACTGACTTGTAGTGCCTGTGGGCGGAGGGACCTTCTTGGCCACCGGAGTTTCCGTCCCTGAAGCCTGCTCGGATCTGCTCCTCTGGGGCCGCGGCCAGGGCAGCTCAGGGGTGGACTCCGCTTTCCGGAGTGCGACGGACCTTGGGGACGGCTCTCCAGGGCTCTCTGGAATGGAAATCTTTTCCTCTGTGTTTCTGTGTGCCTTGCAGTGATCCAGAATTTGTGGGGAGTTCTTCTTGCAGGAAATATATGGGCTCTGGGTTCGGAGCTAGCATACGTGAGTCTTTCTACTCCACCATCTTGGCTCCACTCCACGTGTATCATTTCTTACAGTTGTGATATTCTTTTACATTTGTGTTCTACAATTCCTTTAGCCATTCTCCAATCAATGGGAATTTACTCTGTTTCCTAATCTCTGAAGTCATAAAAAAAATGCTACAGTAAGTATTTTAATATATATTCAGTCTTCCTTTTTGTCAATTTTGAGGTAAGTGTCTGTAAGAGAAATCTTTGGGTTTAGGGTAAAGACATTTTTGGCATTTTATTTGCATAATTTCAAATTGCTTTCCAGAAGGGTTAGACTAATGTAGAGCCCCACCAATACTGCATGAATGTACCTGTCTTTCCACAACCATTCCAACATGAACTATTCATGTATTTTGTGATCTTTACTAATTTCCTGAGTATAAGGTGAAACCTGAAATTTATTTTGTTTTGCAATTCTCTTAATATTAATCATTTGGAACATTCATATAATTGTCAATAGTGTGCCATTGTTTTTATAAAAATTTGTTAATAGCCTATAATCACTTATCTATTGGAAAATGGCTTTTGATCTTCCGTCTTTTCTTGTGTATATTTCTTGGATTTAAAACACTTTTTTTTTCTCTTTGCTAATTTATTTTTGCCTGCTGAATTTGTATTCATTTTTAGTTTTCACCAGACACTTCCACATGATTTTGAGTTCCAAATTTTCTCCCCATCTCTCCCTCTGCCCACCCCAAGAAAGCACACATTCTGATTACCATTTCCCCCAATCTGCCCTCCCTTCTATCACACCCCTCCATTCTCTTAACTCTATCCACTGCATTTTCTCTCCCTCTCCCTCTCTCCCTCTCTCTTTCTCTCTCTCCCTCTCCCTTTCCCTCTCTCTCACCCTCTCCCTCTCTCTCTCTCTCTCACCCTCTCCCTCTGTCTCTCTCACCCTCTCCCTCCCTCACCCTCTCTCTCTACCTCTCCCTCTCTCTCACCCTCTCCCTCTCTCTCTCTCTCTCTCTCCCTCTCCCTCACCCTCTCTCTCCCTCTCTCTCACCCTCTCTCTCTCCCTCTTCCTCTCTCTCTCCCTCTCTTTCTCTCTCCCTCTCTCTATCCCTCAGGTCAGGATAGATTCCTATGCCCCATTGCCTGTATATCTTGTTTCCCAGTTGCATATAAAAACAACTTTTAAAATTTGTTTTTAAAACTTTGAGTTCCAACTACTCTCCCTTCCTCCCTCCCCCCCATCCCCACTGAGAAGGCAAGCACTTCAATACAGGTTATTCATGTGTAGTTATGCAAAACACTTCCATAACAGTCATATTGTGAAAGACTATATTTCCCTCCATCCTATCCTGCCCATTTATTCTATTCTCTCTTTTGAACCTATCCCTCCTCAAAAGTGTTTACTTCTAATTACTCTTTCCTCCCATTTTCTCTCCCTTTCTACCATCCACTCACATCCTCACTTATCACCTTCCCCTTACTTTCCTGTAGTGTGAGATAGATTTTCATACCAAATTGAGTGTGCATGTCATTCCCTCCTTAAGCCAAATGTGATGGGAGTAACGTTCACTCTTTCCCTCTCACTTTCCACCTTTTTCCCTCCATTGAAAAAGCTTTTTCTTGCCTCTTTTATGTGAGATAATTTGCCCCATTTTATTTCTCCCTTTCTCATCCAGATATATTCCTCTCTCACCCCTTAATTATAAATTTTTTAGATATCATCTCTACCTAATCAATTCTCCCTGTGCCCTCTGTCTATATGTATATAATCCCTCCAACTACCCTAACACTGAGAAAAGTCTCAGGAGTTACAAATATGATCTTTCCATATAGGAATGTAAATAGTTCAACTTTAGTAAGTCCCTTATGTTTCTCTTTCCTGTTTACCTTTTCATGCTTCTCTTGATTCTTGTGTTTGAAACCCAGATTTTCCATTCAGCTCTGGTCATTTCAACAGGAATGGTTGAAAGTCCTCTATTTCACTGAATAACCATTTTCCCCCTGAAATATTGTACTCAGTTTTGCTGGGTAGGTGATTCTTGGTTTTAATCATAGCTCCTTTGACCTCTGGAATATCATATGCCAAACCCTTCAATCCCTTAATGTAAAAGCTGCTAGATCTTGTGTTATCCTGATTGTATTTCCACAATAGTAAAAGTGTTCCTTTCTGGGGGGGGTTGCAATATTTTCTCCTTGACCTGGGAGTCCTGGAATTTGGCTACACTATTCCTAGGAGTTTTCTTTTGGGGATCTCTTTCAGAAGTTGATCAGTGAATTCTTTCCATTTTTATTTTACCCCCTAGTTCTACCATCTCGAGGAAATTTTCCTTGATAATTTCTTGAAAGATGAAGTCTAGGCTTCTCTTTTGATGATTACTTTCAGGCATCCCAATAACTTTTAAATTTTTGGTCCTAGATCTATTTTCCAGGTCAGTTTTTTTTCCAATAGGATATTTCACATTGTTTGCTATTTTTCTTTTCATTCCTTTGTCTTTGTTTTAAAATTTCTGGATTTTTCATCAAGCCATTAGCTTCTATCTCCTCCATTCTAATCCTTAAGTAATTATTTTCTTCAATGAGCTTTCAGAACTCCTTTTTCATCTAGCCAATTCTTCCTTTTAGGGAATTCTTCTCCTCATTGACTTTGTGGATCTCTTTTGCTATTTGGGTTTGTCTATTCTTAAGATATTATTTTCCTCAGGATTTTGGGGGGGGCTCCTTTAGCAAGCAGTTGACTCAGTTTTCACTATTTTCTTGAATCACTCTCACTTCTCTTTCCAATTTTTGCTCTTCTTCTCTTACTTGATTTTCAGAATCCTTTTTGATCTCTTCTATGACCTGAGACCAATTCATATTTTTCTTGGAGGCTTTGGATGGAGGAGCTTTGACTTTGTTATCTTCTTCTGTTTGTATACTTTGTTCTTTCTTGTCATCAAAGTAAGATTCTATAGTCTGATTTTTTTTCTGGTTTTTTCTCATTTTCCCAGGTATTTACTTGACTTTTGAGCTTTTTGTCAAGATTGTTCTCTGCTTCCAGTGGGGGTAAGAGGTATATTGTAAGTCACTTGATCCCCGCACAATCTGTGGACCTAGAGTTCCAGAAAGAGTCACTGCTGCTGCCCCTGTTGCTATTGCCATCGCCTCTTCCATGGACCCCTCCACCATTCTGGGGCTAGGACCCAACCATTCTACTTCCTCACACAGGTCCAATAGGTTTCTTCCACTGACCTTCCAATTTGTCCTCAGTGTTTTGGGGTCATGAAGTCTGGAACATAGGTGCCAGAGATTCAGTTGCCCCAAGGCCTGCTCCAGTTCCATTGCTCTGGCATGGCCCACACCACACCCAGAATGGTGTGATAGACACTTCCCAGTGACCTTCCAGGCTGTCTTGGGTTGGAGATTTGCTTTACTTCATCATTCTGTGGGTTCTACAGCTCCAGATTTTATTTAGTCATTTTTTACAGGTATTTGGCTGGGTTTGGGCAGAGAACTCTAGCATGTCTGTGCTATTACTCTGCCATCTTAGCTCTGCCCCCTGAATTTCTATTTAAAATACTTAACAGACATATTGGGTATACCAATTTTCTTTCTCAATTGACTGCTACCCTTCCTAGTCTGATGGTATTAAATTTTTATAGTTGTCATTTAAAATTTCTTACTTTATATAAAAAAATTCCTATTTTATTTTTTGTAATTGCCTGAGTTAGCTAATGTTTCAGTATCCATAATATCATAAAATCAAGGGATAATTGACAGAGCTAAAGCTAGAAGGATCCACAGAAGCCACCTAGTCCATTACTCTGATTTTACAGTTGAGAATATTGAGATCCAAAGAGGTTATTGACAGCCAGAAAGTATCATAGGCAGACTTTGAACCTAACTTCTATGACTCCAGAACCAGTACTCTTTCCACTCTATCACCACCATATATCCCTCTTGTAGTCTCCCATGATTAGAATTTTCATCCTATCTCTATTTCTTGGTAGTAATATATGTATGTCACTAGTCCTAGGAAATCAAGATAAAATGGACTTAGAACATTTGGAATTACTTAATGCTCTGAAAATCTGACTCAGATGAAGGAATAAAAATTTACCTGAAATTACTGTGTTAGTTGGGTGTAGGATCCTAAAGGCACTAGATAATTAAAAGATTTCTATTTTGCCTTACCTTTATTGACATTTTGTTCTAATGAATCAATCACCAAAAAAAGTGGTGCTTTGATTAATTAATGGTTCTGTACATGAAAGCACTGGTTCTTTGCAAAGAAAAAGGAAATAAAATCCAATATAACAGCAACAATAATCCTTTACCTTTATATAACTATTTTTGTTCCAAAAATGCTTTTACTTACGTTATCTCATTTCATCCCCAAAAATGTCATCCAAGGTAGATGGGGCAAATAAAATTATCCCACTTTAATAGATGATGAAGTTAGAGTGTCTCAAGTCTTTCAATTAGCAAATAACTCCCTCCTTGGAACTTAAAAGAAGTTTAGCAGAAAAATTAACTTAATTATTCTAGACTGAGAGGAAGAGTTCCTTATTTCTTGCATTTAAAGAGAAGACAGATGATTTAACTGGCATTATCTCAGGCCAGAAATATGAAGGGGAAAGCAGTGGAAATAGTGAAGGGGAAATAGTGGAAAGACACTGGCATATCCCCCAAATTGGTACCACAGGTGATACCTCCAAAATGAGATGGGAAATATCATGAAAGAACTTTTACCAGAGCCTAATATACAATGGTCATCAAGTTATGTCAGGGTGGTTAGAAGTCCTCAATGCATGCATGAGATTGCTCACTGGAGTTGGCACATCACTAAGTAGAGACCTTACTATCCTCTATGTCAATAGGTGGGATTCCTTGGGCCTTTGTCACTATCCATCCCACCAGCTTAGGAGTCTGGAACATAACTAGGAGTTTCTCTAAAGCAGGTTAGGATCTTTAGCAGGTATACATTTATCTTCCAACTTTCTTTCTCATCTTGGGGATGTAGGTGTAGTAGAAGCCCCTGATTTGAAGTACCAAGGAGCCCTAGGGAGCTGAATTTTTTAAGTTTAATTTTTTTTTCCAATATCAAGAACTCATTTTCTCTGCCTCTCATTACTTCCATACACACCTCTCCAACTGCAGAACCAAAAGAATATAAAATTCCTCAAAATAAATATGCACAATCAAGCAAAACAAATTCCTACATTGGCAATGTCCAAAAATCTATGCCCTAAATTTACCACCTCTCTGTCAGAAAGTGGATAGTATGCTTCATCTACAGTTTTCTAGAATCATGATTTTCTTTGCTCCTTTTTCAGAGACATTTTTATGTATAATGTCATTATATAAATCATTCTACTCATTTCATTCTCTATCAGCATATATAAGTCTTCCCTCTTTCCTCTGAAACTGTTCATTTCTTCATTTCTGGCCCAATAATATTCCATAACATTTATGTGCTGTAATTTACGTAGCCGTTCCCCAATTTGTGAGCACCACCTTAGTTTCTAGTTTTTAGCCATGACAAAAACATGTTCTAGATATTTTTGTCCATCTAGGATATTTTCCTTTCTTTGATGTCTTTATGAGTATATGCATAGTAGTAGTAAATCTGGGTCAAAGGGCATATGTATAATTTAGTGATTTTGAGAGTATTGTTTCAAATTGCCTTCCAAAATGGCTGCATCAGTTCTGTGGTGGTTCAACTTTCCTACTTGAAGATTAGGGTTATGCAGGAAATCAGTATTGTCCCAGTAAGGAAGACATTAAAAGCCTCAATTGTCCTTGAAAGGCATGCTTGTCTACAAAGAGACTTGGGAGTTATATGGATGGTAAATACTCTGAAGATCTTTATGCCTTTCCTCATTCCATCCTATCCCACCCCTTTCTCAAAATACAAAGGCATCACCCCACACATACATATATGTTGGTTCCTCCAACAGAATGTGGTTGGCTGTTGTCCTTCATTTTCAAAGAGGACCAAAATGACATCACCATGACAAAGTGAAGTTTCAGTGTATCTGACTGTGGCTGATCAGATCAATAAAAGTTCAGAATGCTCTACCACAGATTGGGCACAGACAGTCAGTATGAATTTTTGGGGTGGATACTCCAAAAGTGCACATCTTGTGTTTACCTTGTGCTGTCTCAATTCTGCTGGGCTCATAGAGCATAGCACTCTTCCTGATGTGGGCATGCCATGCTGAGCAGTCCTGTGCCAGACTCTTCCATGTTGCACAATTAAATCCAAAGGTCTTGAGAGACACCTTGAGAGTTTCCTTGTATCACTTCTTCTGACCACCATGTGATCACCTGCCCCATGTGAGTTCTCCATAAAATAGTGTTTTTGGCAAGTGTATATTTTGCATTCAAACATGGCCAGCCCATTGGAGTTGTACTGTTTCATTTTAGTCTTTGAAAACCCGGTTGTTCCCGACATGTAGCTGTTTGGATGTTGTCCTCGGTTCTTAAAGAACACTAACATGGCATCACTGAATTGGAGTCAAAGTACAGTGTGTCTGTGACTGATGAGACCAGGATGATCTTGGAATGTTCTACTATAGGTTGGGCACAAATAGTCCATATGAATGTTTGGAATGGAGATATCTTTAAATTTGCACATCTCACATTTCATTTGAGCTACTGTGATTCTGCTTCACACATAGAGCATAGTGCCTTCTTTGATGTGGGCATGCTATGCTGCGCAATCCTTTGTCAGCATCTCCAATCCCAGGCCATTTATTCCAAAGTTCTGCAGAGAGTCCTTGAGAGTGTCCTTGTATCACTTCTTCTGACCACCATGGGAGTACTGCCTTGTGTGAGTTCTCTGTAAAATAGTTTTGGGGGCAAACTTATGATTGGCATTTGAACAACATGGCCAGTATATTGGAGTTGTGCTCTCTTCAGTAGAGTTTGAATTCTTGGCATTTTACCTCAAGAAAAGACCTCATTGTCCAGTACCTTATCTTGCCAGACAATTTTCAGAATCATCCTAAGATAATTCAAATAGAAGTGATTGAATTTCCTGGCATGGCGCTGGTATGTCTACGCTTCACAGACGTAAAATGACGAGATTAGCACAAGGGTTCAGTAGACCTTCAGTTTGACAGGCAGTCCAATACTTCTTTTCCATGCTTTCCTTCAGTGCCTCCCAAACACCGAGCTAGTTCTGGTAATGTGTGCGTCAACCTCATCATCTATGTGCATATCCCTGGAAAGTATAGTGTCAAAAACCAAGGCTGGTTACGTACAAATTATGGGGAAATTCAGAAGCTGCTAAATTAAAAACAAGAATTGCACAGGGTCTACCAACAGGAGAGTTCGTTTGCCTCTAAGAAGGTGGCATTTAACTCCCTTAAAAGTAAAGTGCAAATGAAGCATAGAAAGATTCAGTAAGAAGGCAGATACAATTCAAGTTGATACTGATTGTAATAATCCAAAGTAGTTTTATGATACCCTGTCTAGTTATGAGTTAAAGAACTATATACCACATCTCAACTACCCGGTGATGATGGACCATACTGAATGTTGATAAGGTTGTTGCTCTGTTCGTCCTTCATTCTCAAAGAGGACTGCAACATCAAGATGATGACATGACTTGCAGATGACTTTGATTTGAGTGAGGGAGGGTGATCCCAACAGACCATCATCAATCAATGCTGAAGCCTTCGAGTTGAAGTCAAGGTTTCTCTAGCCAAATTTTCACCTGAAGAAGAGGTTTTGATTGTCTGACACATGAGAGGCACTGAATAAAGATTTACTGATTGATTGAGACTTCTGATGTCACTGCCAGGGAGGTTCTAAGCATAGATGATTACAGAAAGAAGTCGGATGCCAGGCATGAAGAAGGGGCATATTTGACCAGGAAACACATGGGCAGAGATGATCTGTGGATAACAAATGCTATGAGACTAGAAATGAGGAAAGAAATTATGACTTGATATATAAATCTGACATTCATCTACATAGAGATAATAACTAAACCTATGTTAACTGAGGTGGGAGGGAGAAGGTATATTCAACAAAAAGGAAAGGGTCCAGGATAGAGCTTTGGGAAGCATCCAAGAATAAGGAGTGGAAGGCGGATAATGATCCACTAAAGGAACTATATAGGAGGAAAATGAGGAGAACACTGTGTCATGAAAACTCAACCCAATGTAACAGCAAAAAGGTGAAGAGTAAATGTAATGGAAGCAAAGAAACCTAATTTTTATTTACTGAGCTTTCCTCCTTTCACTACGTTTGCCATGAAGCCTTATAGGTCAATAATCCAACCATCTTTGTCATAGATGCCTTAGGCTTTGGCCTACATCTACAGTGAAACAATGAACTTCATCTATGACCACCTAATTTGCTAATTTGACTAAAGCAAGATTCCTTAACAGGGTGTGTGTGTGTGTGTGTGTGTGTGTGTGTGTGTGTGTGAATGTGTGTGTATGTGAGTGTGCGTGTATGAGTGTGCGTGTGCGAGTGCGAGTGTGTGTGTGAGTGTGTGAGTGTGTGAGTGTGTGTGTCACAGGCCCCTTTAGAAATTCAGGGAAGCCTTTTCTCAGAATAATATTTTCAAATACATGAAATAAAATAGTTACATAGAAAACAACTTACATTAAAATAAAAATGTCGCTGATTTATTTCATTCTTCATGGACACCTTGAAATCTACCTATGGATTATTTTGGTGGCGTAGACTCCAGGTTAAGAGATCCTGCACTGAAGAGATAGTGAAAATGGGTGTTATCCTTTCCAATGGAGTGCAGAGAGATGGGAGGGAAGAAAAAGATCCCTGTCACTTGACCCATTAATTAATAATGGCTTGTAACCATCACAGCAGAACAAAGTACTGCAATAAAAATGTAGAATATGTAGTACCCCATGATAAACAGCTACAAATGAGTAGGGGAGTCCTAATCACACTTGCATTCAGGTACAGCTCAGAACGCTGTTGGGCAAACATAGAAGATACAAGAATCAGTTTAGAAAACAACAATATTCTGACAGCTTATAATACTTGCTATATTTTGGTAGATTACTACTGCCTTTGATCTGCTCAGGTGATTAGTCACTTCTGGTGCCCTATAGCTCTTGAAGTCAGCATCACCAGATATATATCATACAGCTAACAAGAGGAGTATACATTGGCAACGCGGAGCTAACCATGGAAACCTACTGAACAAATTAGCTAAAGGAGAGCCAAAGGCAATTTTCTGTTAAGATTCTTAGAGTATACTCAGAGCCTTGTATTTCCGGAAGCTTTGTTAAAAAAAAAAAAAATGACCTGTTGACTGGACACCACCATAAAGGGGAGTAAGTTAAGAGTAGTCATCTCAGCAATCATTCTCTCAAGTGCTTCTTGAGAGCAGAGAATGACAAGGAATATTTATTTGCCTGGTCTCCACTGGATGACCAAAGCCTGAAGTAACAAGAAAAGACCATGTGAATCATTGAACCTTCTCTGAACAGTGGTTTTGAGGATTTCTCAACTGTCCTTTAGTGCAAACCACAGCAACTTGAAAACAGCATGGGGGATAACCATCCAATGGTCCTTCATTAAATACTGACAGCAGAAATGACTCTCCCAAATTTAGAACTTAGGCCATTTCAAGCTGGGATGAACAATTCTGACTTCATTGTTAAAAGTTCCATTTGGGTTCAAACTTGACTTTACGGTTTGAAAGAAATAAAACTTGGAAGGCTACAAAGGGATTGCGATTTTATCTAGGAAATCAAATGTTTCTAAATATAAATATAAGGCAGCTTGGTAATGAATTAAGCTTGCATGAATTAGGATGATTCCTGAGAAATACACAGTGAGAGTAGAATTCATGTGACATTGAATGAATACTGGGTGATTGGTTTTTTTTTTCTGAATTTAATATATCAATTTAATTCCTGGTGTTTGTTCATTTTCCTTCTATTTCTCTTTAATCTTTGGGTGCATCTTTTATCTTCTATCACCTTTGCTATGCTATATTCAGGTAGTCTTTGTTTTCCCCTAAAACAACTCACACACTTATCTCAACTAAGTGGGATCTGATAGTTGTCTTAAAGTACTGGAAGACTTGTCTTTTGAAAGAGGAATTAAAGTCTGTTCTAGGGAACAGAAAACAAAAGAAAGAAAAATGCTTCAGTAGATTGCTTTTCTATGCCTAGTCCTTACTGGTTTTTGTCTCAGCATTAGAATTTCCACCATTTGAGGGCAGGAAGCATTTATTTAAGTCAGCAGACATTGTATACACCAGTATCCCCAATGGAAAGTCAAAATATATGCCTATGGTCTCTGATCTTATTAATTCAGGTGCTTCCTCCAATGATACAGATAGACTATATATGTCTCTCCATCCTATGAAACCCTTTGTCATGTCCTTCTACAAATCCATTACAGGAGGGACCATCCAATATTCTGAGGGTCTTCCCTTCATTTCCTTGATATTGTATAAAGGGAACACAAAGCCATCACCGGTTTTCTGACATGCCCCATATTTCTACTACATGTCTGCTTCATTTTTTTCCAGAAATTAATTTCTCTGATGACTACTTCTTCCATATGACTACTCCTTTGTAACATATCAAAGCCTAATCATGCCCATCAGGTACCCTTGGAGTGATCCCAGACTTCATTCTTCAAAGACTATCTTATCCCATGGCTCATTGCCAAAAAGCATCAACGGACATACATCACTGTTAAAAAGATGGGCCTATGTTTCAAGGAAAAGCTTAGAGCCATGAAAAGTCTTGGGAAATTCTCCAAAAGCAATCAAGTCCACCATCCCTTTCTCCTCCACCCCCACTCCAATTCCAGACCCTACTCATTGTGTATTTGCACACCAAGACAGAAGTACTGGTAGGCAAGCCTCATGGTACATTTATACAACATTGAGTGCATTATACCATAGGAAATAAGATAAATGCATGTGTTTATATCAACAATAATACCTTTTCTTCATCATTTTTGCAACAGTCATCTTACTTAAAGGTATCATTCCAGTGGAGTGCAAAATTCTTTCAAGTACAATTTTGTTTTATCTTTGTATCCCCAATATCTAGCACAGTGTCTGGAACACAGGAATTACTTAACAAGTATTTGTTGAGTTGAATTTACTTTGTCAGTTATATAGTGGGTTAAGATTTGGTATGTAATTCAAAGAAGGACAAAGATCAGTTTCAGCTGAGGAAGTTCCAACTTCTCTCTGTGTGCTACCAATAGATCACTAGTTGAACTACTATTGAATAATTGACTAGTTCAATAAACTTGGAATGAGAAAAAATGATTTAACTTGTTTCCTGTCTCCAGAGAGACATATGTAATTGCTTCCCGAATGACCTTAAGGATCCAGCATCAGAAATGTTGACCCTTTGGTCACCTAAAGGTTTTTATCATTTCCTAAATGAAAAAACACATCCCTACAACTGCTCTGATATTATAGGTCAATAATCAATCACCTTTAATTCCCGCTTTTGTCTCATGATCTCTACTGTATTTAATGAAGACAGTATTGATTTTACCCATGCCTTCTGTGAAGAGCTTTTAAGACTGTCAGTTGAACTACCTTTGATATACTGAGCTTACTTCATTTCTTAATATAGGTGTTACATACATGAATGCCTACAATAAACACATACGTATAAATGTGAAATAAACTAGGGAGATAAACAGCACACACTAGCTTCCTGGCTACCATTAGATTTATATAGCTCACACCACTCTAAATTCAAACTTAACTCCATTACCCTTTCTATTCTTTATAAAACATTAAATGTTTAATTCAGGGCACCAATACAAGTGGGTTTAGCAACCTATGATTCAAGTGACACAAATGGTTTCTGTTGGTTCCAATATGAGGTTTCTAAGATTCCCTGACTTTCTAAGATAGTAAGGTGGGCGCATAAGATGAATGGAACAGCCTGCTCAGAAAAAGAAAAAAGAAGTTCTGTATTGGGCTTTAACAGAGTCTTAAGTGTAAAGTGCTAAATGGTCCCCTAGTGGACTGTGCGCAACAAATGTGCCTCCCCAACCACCAGACTTACTACCAGGAAGGAACTTGGGCACTAGGAAGGCTCTGCCTCTGGGATTTATGCTATTCAATCACAAAGTTATAACTTATTATATGGTTATCCTATGTGAAAGTAGCTCCACTTAAATTCCAGTTGGGTAGTATAATTTATTTTGGAAGCTTTATTTTTCAATATACTCAGGCAGTTTTTCCTCTCTCTCAAGTTGAAAGAAGTAGGTTTTTTACTTTAATTAAAAAATCCTCTTTAACAAAAAAAAAAAAAAAAACAGAGGAGAGTTCCAGCCCTTCTGTGTATCCCTAGCTCTTTGCACACACTTATTTTGTTTAATAAGTGTTTGTTGAATAACTATTTGATATAAGGAAGGACTCCCTAACAATTAAAAAGCTATCTAAGCATGGAATGACTGTTCTAGGAGTGAGTGGATTTTTCAACACTAGACATCAAATACATGTACACACACACACTCCACACAAATCTACACCTTCATGTTATACAACTTTGATCAAGTTCCTCCCAAAGGAATCAAATCAAAGTATTTCTTTTTAATATTTATGCCACTATTTATTTGCCCAGATAATAGAGAAGAGGAGCAATAAAGCCACAGTAAATACATAATAAAGGGATATGAACTGAGTCTGTGATTTCATTAATATAGTGACCTCCCAGATAAAGAAATTCCCTTTACCAAAATAGCTCATCACCTTTGTAACTTGTAGCTTTGGTAAGTAGGTTAGAGTACTGACAGGTTGAGTGACTTGCCCAAGATCACATAGCCTGTATGTGACAGAGGACAGAACTTGAACCCAGGTTTTCCCATCTTTAAGGCCATTTCTCTATCCTCTTCCTGAGGGCTGGGAATCCTGCAGCCTCAAGGCCACATGTGGTCCTCTAGTTCCTCAAGTGCAGCCCTTTGACTGAATCCAAACTGATCCAACAACATAGGATTCAGACAAAGGGCTGCACTTGAGGACCTAGAGTCCACTCCTGCTCAACATTATACTGTCTCTTATAAGGACATATGGTATGAAAGGGAGGTGGACAGTTATTGTAACAAAAGTGAGGGCTAACAGATGTCCAGCCCACATGTTACACTAATATGCTTGAAACATTACAAGATTTAAGTGAAACCTCTTGTATATTGGTTAAAGTTTCTATAGAAGATTTACAAAAGGACATTGATATGAATAGTACAGAAAAAGGAAGCATACATAGGCAGAGGCAATTGGTGATGGAGTGGAGAAGTACTGGAGCCAAGAAGATCTGAATTCAAATTTGACCTCAGACACTTATTAGTTGTGTGCTTTGCACAGTGCCTGGAACATCATAAGTGCTATATAAATGCTTATTCCTTCCCCCCCCCCACCCTTTCCCCAGTCTACACTGGTATATATCACCCACTCAGGTGAGATCCTGGATCCACAAGTAACAAAGAAAATCAAATTTATCACTAATAAGCACTCTCTTTACTATCTTCGCCTTGAAGGCAACAGTTACAGTAAGGACTCCAACATACATAGAAGGGCTTGCTATCACAGGTTCTTAGATCTGCATTTCTAAAAGGAAAGGGAACTTTTGAAGGATCAACAATCACTTTAATCAAGCCCATGTATCATTGACCTAGTTCAGGGGAAAAGTCAGCATCCTGAACTTCAGAGAAAATACAGAGAAATCAAAATCAACAGACATGGTTTCCAACTGTCTGGCAGAAACAATACATACATCATAGATCAACAGACAGATCCTTACCAGAGAGAGAAGCACTAGCATCTGCATTTTCAAAGCTGGGAGCCTTCTTGGCAGCTACCCAGAGTGTTGTCTGGCCAAAGAAACATTTCCAACGAGTAAGCCCCAACGTAAAATCTCACCTCAGAGTACTTATATATTTTTCAGAACCAGAGGCCATCACAACCCTTGAGAACCAGTGCCTCATTAGAAAATTAACAAAAGGGATGAACCTCCCTACAGATCTTTCCTAATCAAACTCCCCTTACTGAGAAGGTCCATGAATGAATGGGTGGGGAAGATCTTCCCATTAAGAAGCAAAATTATATTAGCAATAAGCAAAAATACATTATCAATACATCAACACACACACACACACACACACACCACACACTGGGTTTGAGCTACCCCAGAATGCATTTAACTAACATTACCAAAGACTTCCTGGAAAGAAGAATGTAGAGATAAATCCTGACCAGGTAACTTAACTAAGTCATTACCAGTCTTTAACACCTTAACACATTTTATTCTATTGGGAAACAAAAAGTGGAGCCTTGAAGAAACAGAATATAGAAAAATTTGAAGCTTAAGGAAATCTGTGAAGGATCAAATGCACAAGAAAGCTAGTTCTAGACATAACCCATGGAAGGGGTTTCCTAGAGAGTCTGGCTGCAGCATAGGGGAAGTGAGCTGTCAGTCAATATATATTTATTAGGGACTTACTATACACCAGGCATTGGTCTAAGTGCTGAGATTATAAAAATAAAGTTAATGCCCTCAAAAAGCTTACATTCTAACTGGTGAGAGAACATAGAAATAACTTATGCTGTTATTTAGTCACGACAAACTCTACATGATGCCAGTGGGTTTTCTTGACAAAGACACCAAAATGATTTGCCATTTCCTTCTTCAACTTATTTCACAGATGGGGAAACTGAGACAATTGGTTAAGTGACTTTCCAGGGTCACACAGCTCATGTCTGAAGAATCCAGATTTGAACTTGGGTCTTCCCAACTGTAAACCTAGCACTTTATCCACTCTGTCACTTCGCTCCACATGACGTAGTAGATAAAAAAATGTATCTTAGAATCAGCAAGATCAGTTTCAAGTCCTGCCTCTAATACTAGGCAAGTTACTTAACCTCTCAGTAGACCCAGGGAACTCTTCAAGACCATAAAGAGCAAAGCAACTGCAGATTTTACTTGGTAACATTTGGATGAATTTTGTCATCATGATTGAAATTTTTTCATTGGCAGCTAAAGTTACCTAGTAATTATTTACCTTTTAACAACAATTTAAATCTGGAAATCATAATTGTAATCATTTTTAAGTCCTTGAGAGGACTCTTCATTTAATATCTTCCCATTTCCTCTTACATAGGTCATTATTAGTATGTATTCTATTCTTTTGGTTCTGTTTTTTGTTTGCATTATTTCATAAAATTCTTTTTATATTTCTTTGCATCCCTTATGCTATTTGGTTTTAATTGCATTACATGTTCCATTAAAATAATTATTCCACCATTTATTTGCCTATTCACCTACTGTTAGAAATACATGCTGTTTTTAGTTTTTGTTCTTTTTAAAAAAAAATTTTAAGTTACATATAATGCTACTTTGAAAATGTCTACACAGTTGCATGTTCAAGTCAGAGTATGATTATTTTTATAATATTATTCTATACTGCCAGATTGCGCTCAAAAAATTGCTTGCCATTCTACCAGCAATAAATAAGTGTACCTGATCTTCCTTCCACAAACCCACCAAAAAAGGGTTTTATGACCTTTAATTATTTTTACCAATTTGATTCAGGTGAGTCAGTGACTCAAAGTGATTTTAATTTACATCTCTGATTGAACATTTTTTTCAAATGATTAACAATTTATATTTCCTGTTCTGAAAATTGTTTATTAACAGTATGCCCATTATGGTAGATTTAAAATTGCCACTATAAATTAATAGTTCCTTAAATATTGAAGATGTCATATTTTTATGTGATATTTGTCATAGTATTTCCCCAAGATGCCATTTTTCTTTTAATTGTATTGTTTTCTTGTATCAATTTTAATATATTCAAGTATTTACATTTCCTTCTAAATCATAACCTCTACTTTTCATTTAAAAAAAAATCACTTAAGACTTCTGGAAGTCAAGATGGCAGAGACATTAGTGCTAACTCTCCCACATTCATTTCCAAACAATCATAAAATAATAGTACCCCAAGACAAATCCTGGAACAGTAGAACCAGCAAAAAAAAAAAAAATCAATCTTTTAGCCAAGTAACTTAGAAGATCTGTAAGAAAGGTCTCTCTCATTCGAGCAAAAGGAAAACATATTTCAGAACAGGAAGCATACTAATAAGCAAGCAACAAGCCCCTCAGCAAACCAGTGGGAGATCCTGAGCAAGCAAAAACCAAAACCAGGACTCTACCATGTGTCTTAGCATAGCCAGGGGAACCAGCAGACTCCAGGTCTTAGAGCCACCACATGCTTCAGTGTGGTCCAAGGCAAACAGGCATCCTCCAGCAGTCAGAGTTCCACATGCTTCAGTATAGTCCCCAGGGAAATGCAGAAACACACCCACAGGGCCTCAACACACACCAGAAATGACCACTGGGACCCTGGCTCAGCACCAATTAAGCTTCCAGACCCCTAAGGCCTCCAGCAGTGCCAGCAATGCCCCACTCTGTCCCCTCAGCACAGTCCCAGATGAGGGTCCCCAGGGGGACTCGGGCAACATTAATACAGCACCAGCTAAACATCCAGGGCCTAGAGCCCCTGGCACAAGAAGCCTGAGAAAATGCCCCAAGAGCAGAATTCAAACCTAAAAGAAGGAAAAAGGCCAAAAAATAACAAAAAAAACAAACAAACAAAAAAAGAATCTGTCCATAGAAAGTTAATATGGTGGCAGGAAAAACCAAGACTCAGAACAGGAGTCAAATGTCACAACAAAGGTAGATAAAACCCCAAAGAAAAACAGGAAGTAGCCTCAAGTCAAGAAAGAACTCATGGAAGAGCTCAAAAAAGAGCTTGAATATCATATAAGAGAGGTAGAAATAAAAACGAGAAAAGAAATGAGAGTGATGCAAGAAAATTATAAAAAAAAGAGTCAAGAATTTAGAAAATTGCTTAAAGGGAAAAATATGTCAATTCGAAAAGGAAATTCAAAAATCCACTGAAGAAAACAATTCCTTGGGGCGGAGACAAGATGGAAGAGTAGAAAGGCGCACGTTTACGAGCTCCGAACCCACAGCCCATAGAATTAATGTAAAAAGAGATCCCCATAAGTTCTGGATCAATATAAGGTGTGCAGAAACAGAGTGGAAGAGATTTCCGTTCCAGAGAGCCCTGGAGAGCCGTCCACAGGGTCCATCGTGCCCTGGAAAGTGGACCCCACCTCAGCACTGCCCTGGCCGCAGCCCCAGAGAAGCTGATCCGAGCAGGCTTCAGGGACAGAAGTGCCGGCGGCCAGGAAAGTCCCTCCGCCCACAGAAGCTACAGGTCAGTGAGAGAGACAGCTGGGCTGGGAGAGGGAAGCGGGGTGTCTCCATGACTCGGGCCCCCTCGGGAGGATGCGGCAGAGATGGGGGCAGGAAGCAGCGGAGGCAGGGGTGGGGGCGGCGGCGGAGGCAGCAGCTGTGGCAGCAGCCGGGACTCCCCCAGCAACAGGCAGGATCTTCATTACTGAAGGTCTCTGCATAAAGCCCCTGAGGGAACTGAGCCTGGGAGGCAGCCCCGCCCCCACCCGCTCCGTTACTGAAGGTCTCTGCATAAAGCCCCTGAGGGACCTGAGCCTGGGAGGCGGCCCTGCCCCCACCCCAGCACCAGAACTAAAGCTCACATTGATTAGCAGCCGCTTGCCGCGGAAAGCCCATTTCAATCTCAGACCCCAAGCACTAGCTGGGCGGATCTAGGCGGGGGTGGACAGGAATCTCAGAAGTCAAGTAACTGGCTGGGAAAATGCCTAGAAAAGGGAAGAAAAATAAGACTATAGAGAGTTTTTTCGAACAGATGCAAATGATCCCAACATTTGGATCTGATGACGAGGACATATTCTTGCCATTAGGGAAAGACGTGGAGGGCGGGGCCTTGGTACCCCAGACATCCCAGGGGGATGTCGGGTGGGCTTAGGCCTTGGAAGAGCTCAAAAAGGATTTTGAAAAGCAAATTAGACAGGTGGAGGAAAAACTGGGAAGAGAAATGAGAGAGATGCAAGAAAAGTATGAAAAGCAGATCAATACCTTGGTTAAGGAGAGCCAAAAAAATGCTGAAGAAAATATCACCTTGAAAAATAGTCTCACTCAATTGGCAAAAGAGGTTCAAAAAGCCAATGAGGAGAAGAATGCTTTCAAAAGCAAAATTAGCCAAATGGAAAAAGAGGTTCAAAAGCTCACTGAAGATAATAGTTCTCTCAAAATTAGAATGGAACAGATAGAGTCTAATGACTTTATGAGAAACCAAGAAATCACCAAACAAAACCAAAAGAATGAAAAAATGGAAGAGAATGCGAAATATCTCATGGGAAAAACAACTGACCTGGAAAATAGATCCAGGAGAGACAATTTAAAAATTATGGGACTACCTGAAAGTCATGATCAAAAAAAGAGCCTAGACATCATCTTCCATGAAATTATCGAGGAAAACTGCCCTGATATTCTACAACCAGAGGGCAAAATAAGTATTGAAAGAATCCATTGATCACCGCCTGAAAGAGATCCAAAAAGAGAAACTCCTAGGAACATTGTGGCCAAATTCCAGAATTCCCAGCTCAAGGAGAAAATGTTGCAAGCAGCTAGAAAGAAACAATTCCAGTACTGTGGAAATACAATCAGGATAACTCAAGATCTAGCAGCTTCTACATTAAGGGATCGAAGGGCATGGAATAAGATATTCCAGAAGTCAAAGGAACTAGGACTGAAACCAAGAATCACCTACCCAGCTAAACTGAGTATAATACTTCAGGGGAAAATATGGTCTTTCAATGAAACAGAGGACTTTCAAGCATTCTTGATGAAAAGACCAGAGCTGAAAAGAAAATTTGACTTTCAAACACAAGAATGAGAAGAAGCATGAAAAAGTAAACAGCAAAGAGAAGTCTTAAGGGACTTACCAGAAGTGAACTGTTTACATTCCTACATGGAAATACCATATTTGTAACTCTTAAAACTTTTCAGTATCTGGGTAGTTGGTGGGTCCATACACACACATGTACACACATGCACGCACACACACATACACACATGCACACACATACAGAGACAGAAAGCACAGATTGATTTGAATAGGATGGGACCATATCTTAAAAGAAATTAAGGTAAATGGTGAGAGAGAAATGTAGTGGGAGCAAAGAGGGTGAAATGGAATGGGGAAAACAGTTCCTGAAATAGTACTACTGGCCAAATTGAAAAGAAAATACAAAAGCTAATTGAGGAAAACACCACATTAAAAGTTAGAATTGAGAAAGCAGAACCTAATGACTGTGAGAGATCAGAATCAATCAAGCAAATTCACAAGAATGAATAGAAGAAAATATGAAATATCTCATAGTTGAACTGACCTGGAAAATAGATCTAGGAGAGATATCAGAATATTGCAATCATGGAACTATCTGAAAACCAATCAAAAGGAGGACCTGGACAACATCTTTCAAGAAATTATCATGGAAAACTGTCCTGATATCCTGGAACCAGAGGGCAAGATAGGCATTGAAAGAATCCACTGATCACCTTAGGAAAGAGATACCAAAATAAAAATTCCAAGAAACATCATAGCCAAACTTCAGAACTAAAAGATCAAGGAAAAATGCTACAAGTGTCCAGAAAGAAACAATTCAAATGTCAAGGAGTCACAATCAGGATTACATAGCAATTGGCAGCTGTAACATAAAAGGATCAGAACATGACATTGCAGAAGGCAAAGGAGTTTGTATTACAACCAAAAATCACCTACCTACCAAAATTAAGTATAATATTTCAAGAAGAAAAATGCCCATTCAATGAAATAGAAGGATTTCAAGCTTCCATAAGGAGAAAACCAGAAGCAAACCAAAAACTTGACCTCCAATATCAAAACCCAAGAGAAGTATAAACAGGTAAAAGGGGAAAAGAAAACATAAAGAGTTAAAGAGAGTCAAACTAATTACAACCCTTCAAGGGAAGATGATACTTGTAATTCTTAAAAATTGTATCACTAATAGTATAGCTAGAAAGAATATACAGAGACAGAGGGCACAGGTATACAGTGAATTTGAGGGAATGACATAAAAATTAAGAGATGAGAAAGAGGGGCACAATGGGAGCAGAAGGAAGAGAGAGGTAAAAAGGGGCACATTATTTTACATGAAGAGGCACTAAAGACCTATTAGTCTTCAGTGAAAGGAAATATGGGAGGGTGGATGATGAGCATTGCTTGAACCTTATTCTCATCAGTATTGGCTCAAAGATGGAACTATATGCAGAATCAGTTGAATGCAGAAATCTGTCTTACCCACCAGGGAAGTAAGAGGAAAGAGAACAAGAAAAGGGGTGATCTGATAAAAGGGCAGATCAGGGGAGGTAATAGAATTAAAACACTGATGAGGAGGGAAAGGGCAAAATGAGAGAGAGGACAAACAGGAGGAGGAACAGAATGGAGGGAAATACACAGCTAGTAATCATAACTGTGAATGTGAATGGGCTGTACTCTCCAAAATCCTACAATATGTTCTTTACAGGACACACACCTAAAACAGAAAGAAATACACAGAGTAAAGGTAAGTGGCTAAATCAGAATCTGTTATACTTCAGCTGAAGTAAAAAAAAAAGTCTGTACTTCAGATAAAGTGGAAACAAAAATAGACCTAATTAAAAGAGATAAGGAAAGAAACTACATGTTGCTAAAAGGTATATACAAAGAAGCAATATCAATGTTAAAATATGTGAATCAAGTGGTCTGCAAACCAACATTTAAAGGAGCAAGTGAGTTACATGAAGAAGTAAACAACAAAATTATGCTAGTGGGGGAACTTCAACTGTCATCTCTCAGAACTCAATAAAGTCAACCAAAAAATAAACAAGAAAGAAACTAAGGAAGTAAATAGAATATTAGAAAAGTTAGACATGACACATTTTTAGTATGATTTAGAAATAAGGATGACACCATAAGCAAATTAGAAGAGCAAAGAATAATCTGTCAGGCCAGTGTGGAATGACGAGAAGTACTTAATTAAGAAAGATGTTCTCTGAAAGAACATTGGATACCCTGTAATTCCTTCCCAATGGAAAAAAAAATCAGAAAATTTCTTTCCCCTAGTTTCTTAGTATAAACACTGGAGAAGGGTAGGATCCCAGTTTGGCAAATAAAAGTTCATTCAAGAAGGGAACTAGGAGGAGTAACTAGATGGCACAGTGAATAGAATACTGGCTCTGTAATCAGGAGGACCTGAGTTCAAATTGAGTCTCAGATATTTACTTATATGTATGACCTTGCGCAAGTTACTTAACCCTGATTGCCTCCAAATAAGAAGGAAATTAGAAATATCTGACATACTGTAGAAAAAGAGGGAAGCACATGTTTTCAAGAAATAATAACAAAAACAATAATAGATCTTTTTATCTATGAAAACAAAGACATCAACTTCATGCTGTGGTGGCCCATAAGACTTGGGGCTACTCTTAAATCCCTCACATTCACTTGCAAAACTCTACCTGGCCCTGAGGGTCCCATTCATTTTCTTCTCTTCTCCTAACCCTAGGATTGGGGTTCTCTTGATCTCACCACTACACTGGTATCTTCTTTCAGTCCATTTAATAGGGCAAGCTGTAGAGTCCTTGACTCAGAGACATGAAGATCCAAGTGCATTCAATCTTTTACTAGACAGCTATGTAACCTTGCACAAATCATTCAGTTTTCTCATCTATAAAATGGGGATGATAATAGCACTTACTTCACAGAGTTGCTGTGAGGATCACATGAGGTAATATATGTAATTGTAAACCTTAAAGTAGTACAGAAATGCTGGCTGTAATTAATCATAATAGAGTTTCCTGGTACATTGTGAGAAAGGAGGCCAGTTTATTATTTCTCCCCTGTTCACTTGGCACTGAAACAAGAATGAAGTCCTTTGTAGTGCTGAATTATGATAGAGTTCATGATTTTCATTTTTGTTAGCCATGAATCATAACCTAACTCTCACAACCTCAGGCTCTCTTTTTTTTACCTTTCTTGATACTTTTGTCCACTGTTCTGTTTTTCAAAACTTCTGTACTACTACAGGGTTCTCAGAAAGGATATTTGAAAGTCCTATATTGTGTGTAAAAGCAGTTTCCTCCCATAGAACTATGCTCAGCTTTTTAGATTGAGTTATTACCAGTTGTAAACTGTTTTCATTCTTGACTGCTAGTGCTATTCATCCAGGAGTTCCTTGATGAAAGATCTGTCTCTTCCTGGATAGTTTCAATAATTTTTCTTTGATATCCAAGATATGAGGATTCCTAGGAGCCTCAGGGCAACATCAATGCAGCACCAGGTAAATATCCAGGATCCATAGGACCCTGGCACAAGAAGCCTGAGAGAATGCCACTTCCTTGGAAACATCTTTGTCCCCATATTTCTAAGTGAATTAATGCCAAGATTGCTCTTACAGTGGCACACTGTAGGATCTCTAGTGACCTTGCCTCTCCCCTTTCATTCCAGTTATTTCTATAATTTTCTCCTATGTAATTAGAACAATTATTCCATCATTTTTTGGAAATTCAAAGATTTTCATCTTCTTTCTTTATACTATATTCTCCAAGCTAATTCTGTTTTATTGTATATATCTCTTATGTTCTTCCACTGTTGCCTTCATTCTTAATAATTCATGTAGGAATTCAATTTTGAACTCCATCTACTCCATTACTTTTTCAAAGTATTCACTAATTTATTAAGATTATCCAACTATTATTCTAAACCATTCATTCTCTGTATGAGTTATTGTTTATCAAAAGTTCTAATTTCACTCTCATCCTTTTCCTTTAGTTCTTTCATTTGTTTTTGTTTCTAACCACCATTTAGGTTCTTGAGACCATTCCATTCTTTTTTCTAAAGTTCTACCCAAAGTTATTATAGAATATTTCTCATTATCTAACAGTGCCTTATCCTATAATATTTCTTAGGAGATTAGGATTATTCAGATTAGGAGATTTTATTTGCTTTGAGGTTTTTTTTTATATGGGAATTTCCTTCCCCTCCCTTTTTTTAGTTATAATTGTTCAGTTAGTTTATTTGCTGATAATTATTTTGAAAGATGAGAGGAAACTCGGTTTATACAAAATTCCTCAACTCAGGCAATTTACTAGAAGTATACAGAGTTATATTTGCAATAAGACCTACCCTTACTAGTAGGCCAAAAAAAAAAAAAAAAAGCAACCATGACCATTTTTAAATGATCTAGAAAGGCTCTGCCACCTAAAATCTTTTTTTCTCAGTCATGCTACAATGCTTCATTGTATTAAAAGGAATGCCATGTTAAAATTCAAAGAGAGTAGTACTTTGTCTTTTAATGCTTTGGTACTGATTTGCTTATCAGTGAGTTTGCTAGGTAGCTAGCTATCATCATATTGACATCAAAGAATGAGACCCTGAGGAATGAGACAGAGGGTAGATAAGTTTTGATGAAAATAATATTTTATATTGATATTACTTTAGCAAAACAATTTAATTAGATTAAGGAAATGCACAGTAATATTGTGAGACATCATGACAGTTAACAAAAACTCTATGATATTTTCAAAACAATCATAATTTGTAATCACTCCCACCTCAACCCCTAGGGTAAAGTTCAGTAAATAGCTTATAATAAATTTCCAGTTTCACATGTTTTAGGAGAAAAGAATTGCTATTGTCAGTTATACTAACATGACTTACTTCAAGATTTGGGCACATTGAATACATTTTAATGAATTTTCTAAACTCAGGACCACATTGATTCAAACTACTTCTTACCAGAATATTACCCTTCCCCATGGATATAGGGTGTTTCGTTTGACTGGATCAACATGTGTAATTTGAAATCTCTAAAGAGTCTTAGCTTTACAGACATGGCTAATCCAGAAATGGGCCAAGTAGAAAATCCTTTATTATCTGTTCCTCACACACTCACCTTTCCAGCCTTCTCACAAGTAATGTCACACCACATACTCTTCCATCTAGCAATACTAACTGTCCTGTTTTTCCTCAACAAGATATGCCCACTTTCCCAGCTCCATTCATTTTCGCTGGCTAATACCCATTCCTGTAATATTTTCTCTCATCTCTATATCTCAACTAAAATTTTACCTGTGGGAAACAAAAGAAGGAACTCTGTTTCCACAGGGTCAAACTCCTCCAAGTTCTAAGTGATAGTAGTCAATCGGAGTTGTGACCAGTAAAAACTCAGAAACTTGTGCACAAACTTAATGAACTGCTTGAGGGGAAGCCTATCAGGGAGAAGAACATGAAGTGAGGTGCTCAGGAGGCTCCTTCTAGCCAACAGATGGTGAGTCGGGAGATTTGAAATGGAACAGTATAAGAAGGCTTGCACTGGTCTGAATAATTGCAGCACTCCCCTAGGAGCTACCTGTTCATTCAAGGGGGATGAGCATACTAATTAATAAAAGCTTTCCTGATTTCACAACAAATATTGTTCTTTAAGATGAGCATGTTTTGGGGGCAGAGCCAAGATGGCAGAGTAGAAAGACACATATACTCTAGTGCTTCCCCCACAGCCCACAAAATACCTGTAAAAATGACTCTCAACAAAGTCTAGAGCAGCAAAAACCACAGAACAACAGGGGAAAAGAAGTTTCCATCTAAAGGCAACCTGGAAGACCAACAGGAAAGGTCTATCTCATGCTGAGTGGAATGGAGCACAGCCCTGGCCACACAGCACTGGGAGGAACAGGACCTGAACAGACCACTGGGAAGAATTCCTAGCAGGCAGGGTCCCAGACACCTCAACCCACAAGGGACAAAGAAAGCTCCAAAGGTCAGTGGAGGAGGGCTCCCCCAGCTGGGCAAGAGGGAATAGGGTTTTCCAGCAATAGCCCCAGGTGATGGCAGAGGCTGTAGCAGCAGATTGTAGGTAGCTATGGAGGTCAGGCTTAAAGCCTCTGGTGGTAGGGAGCAGCTGATCTAAACCCCAGCCCTGAGTAACAGTCTCACCCCCACCCAAAATCCAGGGGAACCCAGCAGCTGAGTCTAATCTCTTGACAAAGGATTCAGAAGTCAAGTAACTGGCTGGAAAAATGCCCAAAAAAAGGGGGAAAAAATAAGACCACAGAAGGTTACTTTCTTGGTGAACAGGTGTCTCTTCCCATCCTTTTGGATGAGGAAGAACAAGGATTACTGTCACAGGAAGTTAAAACCCCTGCCTCCAGGGTGTCCAAAGTAAACTTAAACAAGACTCAAGCAATAGAAGAGTTTGAAAAGTGGGTTAGCAGTTGCTAAAGGAGAATCAAAAAATGCTGAGGAAGATAATACCTTTAAAAAGAGGCTAACTCAACTGGAAAAAGAGGTCCAAAAAGTCAATGAGGAGAAGGAGGCATTAAAAAGCAGAGTTAGCTAAATGGAGGAGAAGGTTCAAAAGCTTGCTGAACAAAATAGTTCTCTGAAAGAGAGAATTGAGTTCATGGAAATGAGTAACTATGAGATAAACCAAGTAGTTAGAAAGCAAAACGAAAAGTTTGAAAAAAATAGAAGATAATGTGAAACATCTCATTGGAAAAACAACTAACCTGGAAAATAGATCCAGGAGAGACAATTTAAAAATTATGGGTCTACCTGAAAGCCATGATCAAAAAAATAGATCATAGACATTATCTTCCATGAAAATATCAAAGAAAACTGTCCTGTTATTCTAGAACCAGAGGGCAAAATAAATATTGAAAGAATCCACTGATCACCTGCTGAAAGAGACCTGAAAAGAGAAACTCCTAGGAATATTGTGGCCAAATTTCAGAGTTTCAGGGTCAAGGAGAAAATACTGCAAGCAGCTAGAAAGAAACAATTTGAGTATTGTGGAAATACATTCAGGATAACACAGGATCTGTCAGCTTCAACATTAAGGGACTGAAGGGATTGGAATAGGATATTCCAGAAGTCAAAGGAACTGGGATTAAAACCAAGAATCACCTACTCAGCAAAACTGAGTATAATACTTCAATGGAATAAATGGTTATTCAATGATATAGAGGACTTTTAAGCATTCATATTTAAAAGACCAGAACTGTATAGAAAATTTGACTTTCAAACACAAGAAACAAGAGAAGCTTGAAAAGGTAAACAGGAAAGAGAAATCATAAAAGACTTTCTAAAGCTGAACTTTTTACATTCCTACATGGAAAGAGAATATTTATAACTCTTGAGATGCTTCTCAGTATTTGAATAGGTGGAGGGATTGTACACACATACATACAGACACACACACACACAGAGTACAGGCTGTGGTGAATCAGAAGAGATGATATCCAAAAATATATATATAAAATAAAAATTAAGGGGTGAGGGAGGAAAATACTGGGAGGAGAAAGGGAGAAATGGAATGGGCAGGCTATAACCCATAAAAGAGATAAATATAAATCTTGTTCAATGGAGGAGAAAAGGAAAGGGGGAAAGCGAAGCTACATTCTCCACATATGGCTTAAGTAGGGAATAACATGCTCACTAAATTTGGTATGAAAATCTATCCTATCCTACAGGAAAGCAGGGGAGGAGGTGACAAGTGGGGTGAGGGAAATGATAGAAGGGAGGGGGAAGGGACAAGGTCAAATGAGGTAATAAAAAATAAGGGGGGATAGAGTAGGATAGAGGACAATATAGTTAGTATTACACAATTACATGATTATTATGGAAATCTTTTGCAAAATGACACATATATGGCCTGTATTGACTTGCTTGCCTTCTCAGTGGGGATGGGTAGGGAGGGAGGGAAAAAAGGTGGAATTCAAAGTATTAGAAACAGATGTTGAGAATTATTATTGCATACAATCAGAAAATAAGAAACACAGGTCATGGGGTATAGAAATTTATCTTGTCCTACAAGAAAAGACAGAAGATGGGGATAAGGAAAGGGTGGGGTGTGAGAGAAGGGAAGGTACATTGAGGGAAGGGGTAATCAGAATGCAATGTATTAGGAGTTGGGGAGAGGGGCGAGATGGGGAGAAAAATTGAACATGTTACAAAATGATGTAAAAGCAATTAGTATTAAAAACAACTGAATTAATTACCGAGACTAAATCAGAGACATCTTTAGTTTGGGGAAATGAATTTTAGTCTAAGTCTCCTAGGGACAGGTTACTTCAGGTGAAATTTGGCATTGTTGGAAAAGTTAAAGTTTGAATGGTAAATTTGATTTTATGATTGTTATTTAAGCAGGAACTAGAACAGGTATAGAAAGGCATGTTATCCACTTAAGACTTGGCTCAAAAGATGTTCCTTAGCCAATGTGAAATTATAGTCATATCTAAAACGTAATTATTGGAACTTGCTATTTTAAGATGCTATAGGACTATCAAGTGACTATTCTTCTGAGTCTAACTCTAGGTATGGATAGCAACAAAGGTGGTCTGAGCCTCCAATCCATGATGCCAGTAAGCCTGTGAGATGCTGGTATGAACTGAAAAAGGTGGTCTCATGGGAAAGGTGGGAGAGTAGCTGTTCAGCCTGGGCTGAGGTAGGATTCTCCTGATTCAATTTCTCCACTGACACCTGGCAGACTCTAAGCCTGACTGAATGCAAGTTGACAATGTACTCCTGCCCGAAACTGACATGAAGTCGGGGAGATGTTGTTTCCCTGCAATGTCCCTACTCTTACTACTAATTTCCTATAGTCAAAAGGTTTGTAAGCTTAATACCAGATCTATCAAATTATAGATTATTGGAACATCCGAGGTTAAGTCTACAATTAAGCTATTAGGCTTGGGACTTTAGACCAATAACAATAAGTTAGGGTCCTTTAATTCTTAGTAATAGTGTGGAGACAATTAGGTAAAGAGCTTGTGAAGTTAGCAACATGACTATTATTTGTCTCAGTTGGTTAATGTTAAAAAATTCCATTTGTGATCTATATTGGAAATGCTTTCAAAGAAATATCACCTGACCAAAAAAGTTGGAATTGTGTTATGGGATATGAACTGTGTTAAAAACGAAAAATAAAAAAAGATGAGCATGTTTTTCAGTTTGGAACTTGTTTCTCATATACCTTCTACAGAAAGCCTTTCCCCACCACCCTTAATTATAGTGCCTTTTCTCTGATGATTCTTTCTAATTTCTCCTTTAAAGAACTTATTTGTACCTAGCTGCTTACATCTCTCTCCCAACAGAGAAAGTTCCTTAAGGGCAAAGAATGTCTTTTACCTTTCTTTGTAATCACCAACTTGTATCACCAACACTTACTGTAATGCCTGGCATGTAATAGCTTAATTAATGTTTATCAACTAACAAAAGGAGCTGATGAACATAATAGCATAGAAAGAAAAATTTGAAAAGTTAAAGCCAACAGGGTCATGATTTGGTCTAGCCATCATGGAAAGTAATTTGTCTCCAATGTCTGCATACTCTTTGACCTACGGAATATTATCACTAGACTTTTCCCTGGATATCAAAGAAAGAGGAAAAGGGCCATGTGAACAAAAATATTTTAGCAGCTCTTTCTTTAGTGACAAATAACTGGTAACAAAGAGGGTGCCCATCAGTAGGTGTGGCAGAGCAAGTTGTGGCAAACAAACGTAATTGTATGTTGTTCATATATTATTGACATCGTAGAGACAAAAACTTAAGAGCTTTAATCAATGAGGTGACTATCTATGTTTCCACTCTAACAGTAATGAACCATTCTACTCACCTCCAAATAGACATAAAATAAAACATAGTTTGGGACAAAGCCAATCTGAGATTTTGCTTTGTGAGCTATACATTTTGTTTTCTTTTTTAAAAACATTCCCACTGGAAGGGAAGGGAGAAAGAAGGTAGGAAGGGGACACAATTTTTTTTTTAAATTGGAAAATAAGCAAAATAAAAGCTACATTAAAAACTGGAGCTTTCTGTATTTAATCTCCATCCTTCTTCCACAAAGTATGACCTTATCCCCTGCCAAGCATAGAATATTGTCCTAACTGCCATCTTTTGATTCTTCCTCTCCCCTAAAAACATATAACAATATTCAAAGGATAATAACATACTTTGACTGGGCCATGCCAACACTGATGGAGAATAGGCAGTAAAGGGAATTCTCCTTTTATCAAACCCTGCCTAAACCAAATGAGGTGATACAAATACATCTCTAAGTTATAATTTACTGTGATAAAACAGCAAGAGATCTGTGGGAAAGATTATAGATCAAGTAATAATCATATTGCAAAGTACACTAATTTTGATGAGATAATCAATGACTTCCCTGCCAATGAAACAAGAAAAGTTGGACTGTAATCACTATTAAATTTTGCAGTTGTACTGATTTATATGTTATTATGATCTTGTTTTTCTGCAACTATATACTTCTATTTAAAATAAACTACTTTAAAAAAATAAAATAGGAAGTGGGATGGAAGGAGGTGATTTTTCAACCATTGCCTAGAGTGCAATAATCCTGAAAAAAAAATTGCAATCCTTTTTCTTCCTGACTCAGCTCAGGTCAAAGCTCCCTCAAATACTTCTCTCCAGGGAAAGCCCTCACTACCATATCATGATGTAGTTGAAAGAGCATTGGATTATGAGTCACAGGACTCAGGTTCTAATCTCAGCTTTGGTATTTACTACCTGGGTAATGTTGGGCAAGTCACATCATCCTTTTGGGCAGCAATTTCTTTGCCTATTAAAAAGAAGCAGTCAAACTAGATAACTTCCAAGTCAAAGATGCTTAATCTGTAGTCCACAAACTTCTGCACATATGCACACAAGCATATTGATAACCATTTCTACATAATTGGTTTTCTTTGTTATCATATATATATAATATATATTATTTTATGCATTTAAAAACATCATTCTGCCAAGATGGCAAAAAAAATGCAGCCATTTATCTAAGCCCTCCCAAATTCCCATACAAATAACTTTAAGCAATGCTTTAAAGATGAATTCTGAAGCAGCAGAACCCACAAAAGAGTGGAATGAAACAATGTTCCAGTTCAAGAAAACATAGGGCAGAGGTTGAGCCCCAGCAAACTAGCACCATGTCTTGGAATCAACTGAATCAGTGGTGGTAGCAGTTGTTTTGGGAGTTTTCAGTCTACAGATGGTAAGGGGGTCAGACAACTGGTCAGAAGGAGATTAGAAGGGTCTCATTACTGGCACCAACTGCAAGACTCTGTTGCATTGCCCATATATGGATCTAGGTCTAAGTCATGGGGGGAGTCCCAGGGAGAGAAAGAGCACTCAGACACTAAAATTTGTGGCCACAAGGAAGCAGAGGACCCTAGTCACAGTTCCAGGGTGGAAAAGAGTGCTTGTGCTCACTCATAGAGTAGAGTACAGGCCAGGAGAACAGTGATCACACTCTTTTTATATCATACCACCTTGGAAGAACTTACTGACTGAGAACTAGTTATGAGAGCAGCAGCAAGAATGACCAGAAAGTTGGGACAGTGCCACCACTAGAGCAGACCCTCACTTTAACATGGAGTTAAAAATCAAGAAATAGGCTTGAAAAGTGAGAAAGCAACATCAGAAAAAGGACTTGACCATAGGAAGTTACTATCAAAACAAAAACTTTTTTTTAGAAGGTAACAAAGTCAAAACTGCTACAAGCTAAAGTCTCAAAGAAGAAATGGAAATTGGCCTCAGGTCCAAAAAGAATTCCTTGAAAAGTTCAAAAAGGATTTTCAAAATCAAGAAAGAGCTGTAGAAGAAAAACTAGGAAAGAAATAACAACAATACAAGAAAATCATGAAAAAAGAGTGGACAGTTTGGTAAAGGAGGCATAAAAAATACTGAAGAAAATAACACTTTAAAATGGAATATAAATAGAAAGAATCCACCAATTACTTCCTGAAAGAGATCCTCAAAAGAAAATTCCCAGGAATATTATAGCCAAATTCCAGAGCATCCAGATCAAGAAGAAAATATTGCAAGCAGCCTGAAAGAAACAACTCAACCATCAGAGAGCCATAATCAGAATTATACAAGATATAGCAGTTTCTACATGAAGGAATCAAGGGGCTTGGAATATTATATACCAGAAGGCAAAGGAGGAAGGATTACAGCCAAGAATCACTTACCCCAGGCAAAACTGAATATAATGCTTGAGGGGGAAAATGAATATTCAATGAAATAAATGATTTACAAGCATTCCTGATGAAAAGATCAGAGATGAATAGAAAATCTGACATTCAAACAGAACATTAAAGAGAAGCATAAAATGGTTAAAAGGAAAGAGAGATATAAGTGATTCAATAATGTTAAATTATCTGCATTCCTACATGAGAAGATGACACCTGTAACTCCTAAGAACTTTGTCAATATTAGGGCAGTTAGAAGGAGTATACATAAACAGAGGAAACAGGTGTGAGTTGAATATGATGAATGACATCTAAAAAGTATAATTAATGGATGAGAAGGAGGAATGAACTAGGGAAAGGGGAGAGAGGTAGAATGGAGTTAATTCAGTTGGGTTTAGAAATCTATTTTACCCTACAGGAAAGTAGTAGGGGGAAGGAAATAACAAAAATGGGGGGATGAGGCTAATAGAAGTGAGGGCAGATTGGGGGAGGTAAAAGTCAGAAGGGCTACTACTTTGAGGATAGACAGGCTAAAAGAAGAGAGGGAATAGGATAAACAGGGTGGGGAATGGAATAGGATTGAGGGAAATACAGTTAATAGTCATAACTATGAAAAAAATTTACAAGTTTCTCTAATAAAGGCCTCATTTTTCAAATATATAGAGAATTGACTCAAATTTATAAAACAGCCATCCTCCAATTGACAAATGTCAAAGATATGAAAAATCAATTTTCAAATGAAAATTGAGACACTAATGTGTGTACTGATTCAGTCATTCAGTAGAGCATTTTAAACTATGCCCAATGGGCTATAAAATCATTCATACCCTTTGACCCAGCAATATTACTACTAGGGCACTATCTCAAAGAGATTTTAAAAAAAGTACCTGTACATACAAAAAATACCTATAGCAGCTCTTTTAGTAGTGACAAAGAATTGGAAATTGAGGGGATGCTCATCATTTGGGAATGACTGAACAAGTTGTGGTATATGATGGAATAGTGATGGAACAATATTGTGATGGATCACTATCGTACTCTCAAAGATGATGAGCAGGATGCTCTGAGAAAAATCTGGACTTTCATGAAGTGATACAAAGTGAAATTAGGAGAAACAGGAGAATACTAGACACAGTAATAGCAATATTGTACAATGTCCCACCATAAATGACTTATTTATTCTCAACAATGTTCCAAGACAATTCCAAAGAACTTATGCTATTCATTTCCAGAGTCTGAAGACAGATCAAAATATACTTTTTAAACTTTCTTTTATTGGGGGGGAGATATCTGTGTTTTCTTTCCCAACATGACTAATAGGGAAATATTTTTTGCATGACTGCACATCTATCCTATATCACAATGCTTGCCCTCTCCACGAGGGGGAAAGGGAAGAAGAGTGGAAAAACATTTGGAACTCAAAATTTAAAAAAATATTAAAAATTGTTTTTACATGTAAATAGGGAACAAAATATTAAATAAAAAAGAAAGGGAAGAAAAAATAAAACTTATTTTGAGAAGGGGTCCTTTACACACAAAAGTTTAAGAATCCCTGCTATAAATTCTCTTTTAGTTTTTATTCTGCCATCCCATAATCATGCCCTGTTAAAATTCCTTTTATACTATGAACAATTTATGAATTATAATAACTCATACTTATTTAACACTTAAAGATTTGTAAAGTCTTGCCCAAAGAGGTAGGCAGTGCAGGTATCCTTATTCACGTTAGGTAGCTAGATAGCATCATGATAGAGGGTCAGCCCTGGAACCAGGAAGACCTCAGTTCAAATCCAACCTCAAACACTTCCTTGTGTGGCAAGTGACCCTGAGTAAGTCACTTAATTTCTGATTGCCTCAGTTTCCTCAACTATAAAATGGGAATCATAAAAGTATACCTCCCAGGGTGGTTGTAATGATTAAATGAGATCAGTTTTTGTAAAGCCCTTAGCACGGTGCCTGACATTTAATAAATGTTCTCTCCCTTCCTTCTTGGATTAGAAAACTGAATTCAAACAGCTTAGGAACATTATATCAGAGATTAGAGCCCTGGTCCTAAAAATAAATCTAAAGGTTTTCCTCTATAACATGGTATACACAGAGCAAGTTTCTGTGTAGAAGATAGGGCAGGCTCTCAGAGAACCCTTCTGTACCTCAGTTTCCTCAGCTACAAAATGTGGATTATACCACTAATAAGCCTACCTTCCTCACAATGCCTTTGTGACAATTAAATGAAGTCATGCATATAAAGTGATGTACAGACCATGACTTAAGCGGCAATATTGTCATTGCTACTATTATTATTGGCAATGATGATAATGATACAATAATAAAGTATATAATATAAAGATAATTATAATAATAAAATGTAATAATAAAAATAACGTAAAAATAAATTAAAATTATACATATGGTAGTTAATATTTCTGATGAAGGGAGCAGGAAAAGTTCTGGCTACAATTCCTTCCTCCAGCTCACTCCCATGATTCTCTTATCTCTTCCAAAATGTTTAAGTGCTTTCAAGATGCTCTTCTCGATCCCCTCAATTGCTATTTCCCTTTTCCTTCCCAATTTAACTTGTATTTAGACGGTGTGTGCGAGTGCATTTATATGGGCTTACTTATGCACATGTTGTTTACCCCAGTAGAAGAGAAGTTTTTTGCGGCCAAAGTCTATTTCAGATTTTCCTATGTATCCATAATACAGTAACAATTGATTCAATGACAAACATCGCACTACATGCTATCCTCAGATATACACAGCCAACATACCCTTACAAAACTTGTAAGGATGATGTCCAGATGGGTCCCAACAGATGGTCAGTTGTAAAATCAGTAATAGTACAAGCAATCTAGATGATACACATCAACTTTACTTAGAGAAAAAGGAATTGAACAGGAGATGAGAAATCAATTCATGCCCTCAAACCATTATATCTCATCAAAATGTCAATCTTCTTTATTCTAAAAATCCATTTAGTTAGGCATAGTGTTGAAATGACTATTTATGGCAATAAAACCTAAAATCTACTAAAAATCACCACGAATGGAGGTATTATTAACTTTGCTTCAAGCAATATCTTTTCCTTATAAGTTGAGGAAGTCAATATTATGTGTGCAATTATTTGTACATGTAGAGTGGATATAATATGAAGAACTCAAAAGAAGTTGCTACAAAGTACATTGGCAACATGAAGCCTTAAAATTCATCAACAGCACTTGATTATTAATAACATTCTTCAGATACATTTTAAATAGACAAATGAACAAAAAGATTAGGGTTATTCCATTGTTCGATTTTTAAAAATGATTTCTAAATAAACTAGCTGACAAAACAACACTAAACGACCCTACATAAGCAGTCTAACTTCTCTTTTCAAAGTCTGACTCATTATAACCATTCAACAGGGTCAAACACTTTTCTAGTCTCACATTTCTAAGATGGGTAGAGAGGAGGGAAAAGATGATAGCTGCCTTTAATCATTTCAAGGGATTACTTTTTGGCCTCAGAACAGAACTAGAAACAGTGGGTTGTTGCTCAGTCACTATCAATCTTGTCTAACTTTTTGTGACTCCATTTGGGGTTTTCTGGGCAAAGACACTTTGGAGTGGTTCACCATTTCCTTCTCCAGCTCATTTTATACATGAGGAAACAGGCAGAGTTAAGTGACTTGCCTGAGGTCACACAGCTAGTAAATGTCTGAGGTCACATTTGGACTCTGGTCTTCCTGACTCTAGACCTGGAACTTTATTCACCGTACCACCTAGCTGCCAAGAAATAAGAGGTAGTAGTAAATTTAGGCTTGATTTTGCAGGGAGAGAGGAGATTCCTGACATTTAAAGTTGTCTGAAAGAATAGTGGATTGTTTTGGCTGAAGAAGTGAAGGATTCAGGCCTTAATGAAGTCACCCAAAAGTGTTTGGATGACCTCTTAGTGCTATTAGAGCTGGGATCTTTTTCCAGAAGGTGACGGATGAGATAAAGTTCGTTTCTCTTCCAACTATCAAATTTTATAATTCCATTTGGGATATGTGTCTGTTTCAATTCTGACAAGTGACTATTTCAATAGAGAAGCAAAAGAAAAATTAAGAATACTTGTAAGAGTCACTTTCCAAAACCCAAAAATTTTCTGTTTAAAAAATAAATATATTGACCAGTTTAGCAAAGAGGGAGGCAGGATTCTCTTAAGTTTCTTAAGTACTAAAATTTTTAGCAATTCAAGGGGGAAAATAATGTTATTGATAGAAAGGATGTCTTAGGGCTTTAATTATCTAAATCAGTGCTTTTGTTTATCAGAGAATTAAATAATTGCTCCACTTTTCACTTCATTTTCCCTTTGTAAAAACACTCTGTGAGATAATTGCAAGTTACCCAATTCAATTCAGCAAACATTTCAGAAAAAATTCAATAGTAATAATCATGGCTAGAATTGATGTAGATTTATATTTAATGTTACATAGAGAGATTTATATAGGTTTTAGAATGTAGAATTTATATAGATCTATATAAATTCATATGGAATTTATGTAGATTTTAAGGTTTACAAAGCACTGACAAATAATATCTCACTTGATCCTCACAAGAATTCTGGGAAATAAGGGACATTGCTTACATTTGACAGAAGGGAAAACTGAGGTATTTAGAGACTAAATGACTTGCCCAGGGTCATAGACCTAGTATGAGGCAAGATTGGACATTAGATCCAATTTAAACTCTAGATCTAGTGCTCCATCCACTGTACCACCTAGCTGACTCAGTTTATTATTTTTAATCATTTTGTTAATTAATGTATCTGCTAGCCATTTCTCTTATATTCTGATGGAGTTTATATTTTTATAAACTTGCTTTAGATCCTGAATTTGAATTATGGATATGATTAAGAACTAGAAACACCTAAAGATACATATAATGAAATACTCACTATGCTTGAATACTTTATAAGATATTTTCAGAAATATAATTTCTTCATCCAGGAAGTGGATCCCAGAAGAAGCTGAGCTTCTTTCATTTTGTTTGCTACAGATTGAAGGATATTTAAGGACACAGTTGATTATCTACCATTTTATATTAATTTGGTAAAATTGGGTCATAAGAAATAGAATCATGAATTTCCTTATAAATCTAGCTGCCATTCATGTGTTTTTGGTCAATTAAATGTTCATCAAAAATAAGTAATAAAAACATATTATTGAAGTTTAGTATAATTTGGAAAAGGAGAGATTGGAGAAGCAAATACTGAGAAATATTTTGTGAAGAATATGATGAGAGGCACTATTGACAAGGTCAGAGAGTTGCCATTATAGTAAAAAAGACCTGAGTTCAAATACTTCCCCCATTTTATACGAGCTATGTGACTATGGGTCACCTCTCATTTCCCCCAAGCAACTTTTCTAGATGTAGGTCACCATGATCTACATTGGTGGATGGTTTCCATATAACATAGGTCCAGACCCAGTCCTATTCTCAGAAGACCCAATAAATTTGTTAGATTTTAAGATATTAACCAAAATCTATGCAATAGAACAGCTAACAAGCATTTATTAGACACTGATAGGTGAAGGAGATACAAAGACATAAATGAAACAGTCCCTACCCTGAAAGAGCTTAGATTTGATGAGGAAAGACAACATATACACATGTAAATATGCAAATTATACCAAAAAAAAATTTGTGAATGGAAGGATCAGATAAGGCTTCAAAATAGTAATTAGCAGAGTTCTCAAGTTAATTTGTAATTTATTCTAACAATTGATTATTCTTTGTGCTTAAATAATTATATACACACATATGTATGCATGTGTATATATATACACATTTATATGCATATATATATATATATATGTATTTGCTTGAGTTCATAGACTCTCATGGGGTTTTAAAAACTCATTAACTAATCAAGAATTGTAAAAGATCTTGAAGTTTCCTCATAAAGTAGACCTCCCTGGAGTTTGCTCACAAGTTGTATTTGATAAATGGTCCTTTGTCGGTTTCAGCAACCTGGATGTCATCCAAGATCTATTTATTATCTAAATCTATATATCAAAGTTAAATGTGTAAAAGGGTAGACATACTCATCACAAAATCCTCTAAAATTCTGTTTCTACAGAACAGTAGGCATTTAAAAATTAATCTCTGAACCTATAAAAAGAAAACCCAGAAACACATGCAGTTACCATTTAAATACAAGAGGTAGGCAACATTTAAGGGTCCAACTCAATTTAAATTGTGCCTTCTTACATTTGGAAAATGATCAGTTTATTCTGTTGAAAATCTCAGACATTTAAACTTTCTTCCATGATAAGAAGACTTTCACTTTCATTAGGAATGCCATTTTATTCCTACTATTTGACAATTTGCACTTTAAAAACTTGGTAAAAGCTTAAGCCCAATGGAATAGCTCAACTTGAATAAACTGAATCTGATCAAACTTGACTTCAGCTGTCCTTAACTATCTTTCCAAATCTTGGGAAGATTCCCAGAGACATAAAATATTTTTATTGACCTGGAAAGAGTACAAATACACTTTTGCTAATCTAGAGAGACTCAGTGAGACCAAGACAAGATTCTCACTGACCTGGAAAGACTGCTTTTGCATCCTTGGCAGTCTAACTGAGAGGCAATCCTTCCACAGCATTGACTTTCTGCAAATGTGTTGTTTCCACTTGGAAAGCTATATAGCTTTACCCACAAAGCTTTGCTCTTAGGCTGCTTATAAAAAAGGGAAAGTTTTCTGGCAGTTAACAGGGGAATTCCTATGTATCCATAACCATCAATGGATGATGATGATAGTAGCTTACATTCATATGCTGCTTTGCTAAGCATTATATATTATGTATTATATATATATGTATGTGTATATATATGTATGTATATGTATATATGTATATATATATATATATATATATAAACTCATTTGATCCACTCAATAGCTCTGTGGGATAGGTGCTGTTATTATCCCTATTTTACTAACTGGACAATCGAGACAAAAAAAGGTGAAGTGACTTGCCCAAGGTCATGTGTCTGATATACGGATAAATATAGATTGCTAATATATATATATATATATACATATGGATATATGGATATATAAACAGCTAGGTGATGCATTAGATAATGTATTGGGTATGGAGTCAGGAAGACCTGAGTTCAAATATGACCTCAGACATTTACTAGTTGTGTGACCCTGAGCAAGTTACTTAACCTTCTTTGCCTCAGATTCCTCATCTGTAAAATGAGCTGGAGAAGGAAATGTTTTACCAAGAAAACACAAAGGGGTCATGAAGAGTCAAACAAAACTGAAACAACAATTTATGTTGATGTGTATTAATGTCAATATACAGATGCATATGTGGGTTTATGTATATGTACACATATATTCATAAACACGTGTCCATATATGTACATGTGGGGGTATATATTTTAAAGACAGAGACTACTTTAAACTATATTTGGGTTTTCTATGTTCACATCTTCTTGAAGATATCCAACAATCCATTTAGAGAGGATCATACAACTTGTCATAAAACAGAAAAATAAATTCAAAGACCTAAGCAAATCCACAGGAAAAAAATCATTTCTTGACTATTTATATACCCGAAGACATATAAATGTATATACACTAGTGTATATAATCAACAAAAATGTTGAATACTTTCTAATTGGAGGGCACTTTGGTGAATAGGACAGCTCTTCCCATTAAGGAGAAGACGATCTAATGCATAGCTAAACCAGGTTCTGGATTGAGACTTAGGGTCCTTTGGTTCAAATTTCAGCCATGCTATTTAACCACTTTTGTGACCTTGAACATTTACAGAATTAGGAGGCTAAACTTGCCAACTCTAAGGTCCCTTTCAGCTCTAAATCTGTCATTGTTTTGTTTTCATTTTTCCAATCGATCAATAAACATTAGGTACTCACTATGGGCCAGAGAATTCAAGTCAACTCATTACAATAAATGTTTATTTATTTATTTATTTATATGCAAAGTACAAAATTAGGGTCTGGGAATGCAATGTCAAAGACACAAAGAGAATTAATTCCTACCTACACGGATTCTTACTCAGCAATGCATCATGTAATTTTTGCTCCAGTCATGTCTAATTCATGTAAATAGGAAAGTAAATATTAACTAATCTGAGGAGAGAGAAAAAGAGCAGTAGCAAGTGGAGGTGAGGGGGCCTTCTCCATGCCCAGGGGTAGTACCTGAGATAAATCCAGATTTTAAATGTGAGTTTCCAGTGAGAATTTGAAGATGATGTAAGAGCTCCTGAAATGTCCTTATCCTGGGCCCAAGGGTTCAGCATAACCTTCTTATTCTCTAACCTAATTTCTGTGTCCTCTTAAGTTTTGACACAATTTACTCAGCTGACATCCAACTGTTCAGCAGCAGGTGTGACCCTAAAGCTCAGGGACTGAGAGTTTGGATTATAGATACTTCCAGCCTTTCGCCCTGACTCTATCATTACCTTTGTTGTTTGTTTCAATTGTCTTCTTTCTTTCTTGGCACCACTGTTACTAACCCTACTCTGTCTAATGTTCTTCCCAATTATAAATAGAAAAAGAAAATAAGCTTTGTAATAAATAAGTACAGTCAATCTAAAGAAACCTACATTGGCCATGTCCAAAACTCTATGACTCTTTGTGCACCTGGAGTCCATCATTTGTCTTTTAGGAAGTGGGTGATATGCTCCATCATAGGAACTCTACACAAGAGGCTATGCATTACTCTGATCAGAACTTTTAAGTCTTTTAGAGTTTTGTATGTTTTAATACAATGTTGTCATTGTAAAAATTGTTCTTCTGATTCTGCATACTGTACTCTGCATCACTTCCTACTTCCCAGCAATATGTCAAATTGTCTCCATCGTTTCTTTCTGCACAATGATATTTCACCATATTCAGACACCATTTGTTCAGCCATTTCCCAACTGATGGCACCCTTCAATTCTTTGGTTTAGCCTCCCCAACTTCTTCCATGAGAGTTTTTCATTCTAATTATCCCTCCCTCCTGAGACTTTCAGAGAATGAACTAGAAATAATGAACTAGAAATTACCCCTTCCTCCTGAGAATGCTTATTTCCTCCTAAGCACTTAATACAGAGCCCTGTATGTGGTGGATGCTGAATATGTCTGTTGATTTGAATAGGGTATTATCAGACTTTACTGACTGAGTCCACTACAAATTTCTGTTTTTTAGTAAACCTAGTCTCAAATTGTTCCTTACTGCCTCAAGGCAGACATTCTATATCCCCTTAATCAAGTCACAATCCCACTTTTTACACTGTGGTTACTCAAATCCTTCTTATCTTTCTTCATCCTCTAAGCTAAGGAAGTGCCTTTTACTTCCCTGCAAAAAAAAAAAAAATTGAGAGATATTTAATAACTCCCTCCTTACCTCCTCATGTCATAAAATTCAGACAACTCTTCCCTCTAACTTTATTCCACTTCACCCCAGGCTCAGATGAATGGGTAACTTCTCCTTTCCAAAGGACCCCTTCTAGATATACCTTTGACCCAGCAGACTAACTCCCCTGTTTTCCCCCCTCTTTCTCTTACTTTTGCTTTCTTCTAGTTCCTGCTTTGCTGGCTATAAACATGTTTGTTTCCTCTTTTTAAAAAAGCCCTCATTAGATTTATTTATCCCCACTAGATAATGTCTTACATCCATCTTCCTCTCTGTGACTTAACTTCTTGAGAGAACTGTCCAATCTCCATACTTGCATTCCCTTCCCTTTTACTCAATTTCAAACCCTCTGTAATCTTCCTTCCAACATCATCAGCCAACTGAAATTGTCCTCTCAAAAACAGTCCATCATCTATTTTTCATTCTTGCTTTCTTGATTTATTTATTTTTAGTTATCAACAGACACTTCCGCAAGACTTTGAGTTTCAAATTTTCTCCCCATTTCTCCTCTCTGCCCACCCCAAGATAGCATGCATTTTGATAACCATTTCTCCTAATCTGCCCTCCCTTCTATCACACCCCTACATTCTCTTAACCCTACCCCCTACATTTTCTAATAGGTCAAGATAGATTCCTATGCCCCATTGCCTGTAGATCTTATTTCCCAGTTGCATGTAAAAACAATTTTTAACATTTGCTTTTAAATCTTTGAGTTCCAACTACTCTCCCTTCCTCCCTCCCCATTCATCCCCACTGAGAAAGCAAGCAATTCAATATAGGTTATACATGTGTAGTTATGCAAAACACTTCCATAACAGTCATATTGTAAAAGACTTCCTGTCTTTCCCTCTGTCCTAAACTGCCCTCCATTTATTCTATTCTCCTCCATTTATTCTATTCTCTCTTTGGACCCTATCCTTCTTCAAAAGTGTTTACTTCTAATTACCCCCTCTTCTCATTTGCCCTCCCTTCTATCATCCCCCCACACCCTGTTTATCCCCTACTTCCTTGTAGTGTAAGATGGATTTCCATACCAATTTGAGTGTGTATGTTATTCCCTCTTTAAGTCAAATGCGATGAGAGTAAGTTTCATTCTTAGCCTCTCACTTCCCACCTTTTCCGCTCCATTAAAAAAGCTTTTTCTTGTCTGTGAGATAATTTGCCCCATTCTATTTCTCCCTTTCTCCTTCCACTATATTCCTTTCTCATGCCTTAAGTTTATTTTTTTAGACATCATCCCTACCTATTCAACTCTTCCTGTGTCCTCTGTCTATATGTATATTATCCCTCCAACTACCCTAATACTAAGAAAAGTCTCAAGAGTTACAAACATTATCTTTCCATATAGAAATGTAAACATTTCAACTCTATTAAGTCCCTTATGATTTTTGTTTCCTGTTTTACCTTTGCATGCTTCTCTTGCTTCTTGTGTTTTCTATTCAGCTCTGGCCATTTCAGCAGGAATGCTTCAAAGTCCTCTATTTCATTGAATGACCAATTTTTCCCCTGAAATATTATACTCAGTTGGGCTGGGTTACGTGATCCTTGGTTTTAATCCTAGTTCCTTTGACCTCTGGAATATCATATACCTAGCCCTGTGATTCCATAATGTAGATGCTGCTAGATCTTGGCTATAATACTCCTAGGAATTTTCCTTTGGGATCTCTTTCTGGAGGTGATTGGTGGATTTTTTTCAACATCTATTTGACCCTCTGGTTCTACAATGTCAGGGCAGTTTTCCATGATAATTTCTTGAAAGATGTTGTCTGGGCTCTTTTTTTTTTGATCATGGCTTTCAGGTAGCTCAATAATTTTTAAATTTTCTCTCCTGAATCTATTTTCCAGGTTAGTTGTTTATTCAATGAGTTATTTCACATCGTTTGCTATTTTTTTCCATTCTTTTGGCTTTGTTTCATAATTTCTTGATTTTTTTCATAAAGTCATTAGCTTCCATCTACTCCATTCTAATCTTTAAGGAACTATTTTCTTCAGTGAACTTTTGAAACTTCTTTTCCATTTGGCCAATTCTAATTGGAGGAAAGTTCAGGACTTTCCAAATTGAGAGGGGAAGAGCAAAAGTGTACAATTCCCTGAAATCAGAAAAGAGGCATTCTGCTCCACCAAAGGGTTTGTATTCAATCAAAGGAACATGGAAACAAGAGCTAACTGACCAGTGTGTGGCCAGTTTTCTGACAAGACATATGGGTTGTTTGGCATGTATAATAGTGAGAAAACTTCTTACATCAACCTTCAGATCTGACTGGGTTTCTGATCACCATATCCTACATCCTTGGTTTAAGGGTTTCTAAGCAACAGGTAAAAGTAGTCCAGCATCCCATGTAGAAGTAAGTTCAAATAATGCAATAAAATCTTCTTGCAGTTGTCATAATTGAATGTATTTTTCTTACAAGACAGAAATTGGACTAGACCCATAACTGCATAGAAGGGGAACTTAGCTAACTCTGGAACTGAGTCACAAGGAGGAGTCAGTGTGGTTCACTCAGTTCCCATAATTCTCTCAGAATCAAAAACTGACTTGAGGATCACTCTTATATAAATAACAAGTGTTTTTTTCTTCCTCTAATAGATTATATATTGTATTTTTTATGATGTTATTTGGTGGTCACTATGTCTAGTACCAAACATTGTCTCAAAAAGATGTTTGAGATACAGACATGAGACTTCCATTTAATCTATAAATCTTTGGCCTTCCTTATTCTTTCTTCCTGAATCATGTTTTTCTATAACACTTGTCCCTACCCTTACCGTTTCTCCAAATGGCCTTGAAGTTGCCAAACATCAGAGTATATGCTGATCTGACTTGGAGCCCCTTCTAAAGTTTTTCATAGACTTTCTCTACCATTTCATCAGGAGCAACTAATGGTACATAAATCGCAATTATTTTCATGATGGCCCTTTGGCCATCATATATCATTAATGGTGGGAATATCCCACAGTGTTTCATATTGTCTTTGGGAGGCCAATAAATATACTCTTCAAACTCCTTTCTTTGTCCTCCTATACTTATGGTATGGTAGATTTGCAATCTGGCAAAAAAAAATAGAATATAATTTACCTGAGAAATATTTAGACAAAACAACGTTCATAGAAGAGAATTCACTGGACTAGAAGATGACCAATAGTATGCAATGCCGCAGAGAGGTCAAGAAATATCAGACTGAAGGACAATAGGCCAATTAAGAGATCATGGGCAGGGAGCCAAGATGGTGAAGCAAAGGCCTGGGCTTGTTAGTACTCTTTCCCCAAACCCAGCCAAATACCTCTAAAAAAATGACTAAAATATTCTGGAGCTGCAGATCCCACAGGATGATGGAGTAAAGCAAATCTCTAGCCCAAGATGGAAAGGAAGATTGCCAGGAAGTGTTTATTGCGCCATGCTGGGAGCAGAGTGCAGTCCAGTGTGGGCCACACTGGCACAGTTGACCTGAGCAGGTCTTGCGGGGACTGAATCTCTCACACTTGCGGTGCTTTCCAGACTTCATGACCGCCCAAAAATTGGAAGGTCAGTGGGAAAAACTTGAGAGACCTGTGTGAGAGAGTAGAGTTGTCTGGCCCCAGCCTCAGGGTGGTGGAGGGAATGAAGGAACCCATGGAGGAGGAGCCTGTAGCAGAAGGAAGTGGAGCAAGGGCAGTAGCAGCAGCAGCAATAGAAACTGTTTCTGGAGCTCTAAGCCCATAGATTGTGGGAGGATCAAGCAGATAATAGTATATCCCCCCACCTGCACTGGAAGCAGAGAATTACCTTGAATAAAGCTCAAAAGTAAGTAAATAGCTGGGAAAATGAGCAAAAGCTGGAAAAAAGAAACAAACTGTAGAATCTTCTCCTCTATTTTTATATTATGTTGTTCTTTTAATTAATTGTTCCTATTTGATTAATTGGTTTTAATGCAAAAATAATCTGTCTCCTCCTTTATTCTAAATCCAGTGCTAAAGCTGAAGAGGTCTAGTCCTAATTTTTTATGCAGCTGGCATGTATTGCTTAATAAGTTTATGTTCTTGGAAGCTCAAACCTTTGTTTCTGCAATCATTTCATCTTTCACCTGCCACTGTTCAAAGATATACCATCAACACTTTGGAGCTAACCAGAATTGGTACAAACAAGAAATAATAACAATTATTATTATATTCTAGGATCAACTTCATTCTGAATTATTTAAACAAGCAATCAAACATCAAAAATGGGAAATGGACAAGAGAAATGAAATTGACCCTGACCATAACAATTATATTCAACAGTTTAACTATTGTAAGTTAATTGCAACAAGAACAGAAAAATATTCCAGAAAGCACCTTAGTTAGCAAACACCTTACTTATTTGCCAAATAAAAAGACATGGAAAGTTGTCAAATCTATCCGATATAATCCCTACCACTTTAGATCATAACTGATAAGTAAAATTTTACAAATGAGATGGATGGACAATTAGAAATAGTAGCATCTCATAGAGGAGAGAAGCATGGCTAACCTCACAATGTCAGGAAACGACAAAGAAGGGATTAAGCATATTGAGTGGAACCCTTAGAGTAAAGCTTTAGGAGGACAAAAATAGTCCTAAAGGATGGGTAGCTTCCAAATCAATGAGATCAGGAATACATTTAAAGATGATGACATATACACAAGTTAGGAACTTGACTGAAAAGACAAATACATTTTTTTTCTTCTGACTACATATTAGACTTTGCCATTTAGTGCAATTATGTAAATAGGCATTTGCTCACTTTCCAAAAATAGTTTATGCTAAGGTATCTTTGAAGGGTAGTTACTTTGTTTTGTTTTGTTTTTATCATCAGTGTTTTCAAAAAGGCTAACTACAAGAGATAGGGCATCCTATATTGGAGACCTCACAGAAGCTATTTCCCTTGTCTAATCATCATTCTCAAAAGAAAAAGAATGTGGCTGGAATAAAAGACATCTAAAGTTTATCTTTTCTAAAACTAAAACTTTCTATGATTCTGGATTTGTTTTTGTTTTTTCTTGGTGAACTGGAAGTGGGGACTTATGGTATCGTAGATTTGCAATCTGATTTTAGCTTCATTATTTGCAACTGTTCACCAGGCACAAAGTACTATCCCAAGAGGTTATTATTACTAAAATGATGGAAGTTTACTAAAATGACATTTTTAAAGCATATTTGTAGCTTCTTATTCAATTTACTGCAATGTAACTTTGTTGTTAATGATGAGATTCCATCCCTCAGGAGACAAATTCAAGGTTAAAGAATGCTCCTTCCTCCAAGATTCCAGAGAATGGGATATCTATGGAATATATGCATATATAAGTATGTATAAATATGTTAGTTCTATATAAGTCCCCTGATCTGTCATCAAATCAGATAATGCATATCAACTGTTTTGCGAACCTTAAAGTGCATATAAATGTGAGCTGTCACTGATGTGTTCTGGAGTGCTGGAGGTAGTGATGGTGAGGAAATAGAAGAGAAGGAAAGGATGAAAAAGGAAGACTGGGGAACATGAAAGAGGCAATGGTGAGAAGGAAGAGTGGGAGAAAGAAACTGGAGAAAGGAGGTAGTGAGAAACAGGGAAGAGACGGAATGGTGAGGTAGACAGAATGGCAAGCTTTGAGTCAGGAAAAATTGGGTTCAGATCTTCCTTGGACTTTTAGTGGTCTTGTAACTGAGTCCCTTGCCTTCTCTCAGTCTCACTTTGCTCATCTCTAATATGGAGAGAACATCTATCTAACAGAGTTGTTATGGAGATCAAAGAAAATAAAATAAAACCTTAACTCCATCCTTTCATCTATTTTTTTTCTCCCAACATTTCTCAGGTTTGTCACTTTCTAATTCTGTTTCCACCCTAGTCCAGGTCCTTATCACATTATGCCTTAATTATAATAAACTTTCAATATGATATACCTTTCCCCAAATCCCTTAAATTCCGTACACTAGTGTTCTTAAAACAGCTGTCCCATGATGCCCCACAGGAACCTATAAAGTCCCTCTTTTACTTAAAGGATTAAACTCCAGTTTCTTAACCTAGCATTTAAGACCTTATGTAAACTGTACTTAACATAGTTATCCGAACTTATCTCATACTATTGTCCAACATGGAGCTCCTATTCTAAATATGTTAGTGAACATATTCACCTTTTAACCCCAATCTCCTTGCCTCCCTTGTCATTTTTCACTGGATCCACACGACTATATTTCCCTTTTCTTTCTTCTCCCATGGCATAAATCTCAGGATCAAATTCATGTACACTTTTCTGCCCAATGTATCTTGCACTTTTTGGGGTTGCTATAGTACTTATTATCTGTAATACACACAAGTAATGCTAGATTGTACATTTCGTATTCTCTCATTCCATATGTTTTATCTCTCTAATTTTAAGTTCAAGGAAGGAATCATATTTTCAATTATTTTGTACACTTTGTTGCATTGAACTGTAGTGGACACTGCTTAACAAATTCTCATAGATTTCCTTGATTATATGGATTATAACAAAATAGTACTACTCACCTTTTCAAAATTGGTTTGCTGCTTTACATTTGATTACGCTGACAATAAGAGCAATTGAGTCTACTCAGAAACAATCTAGATGATGGTGATAATGTAGTTTTTTTAAAAAGACAACAATGGAAAGTGTCCTTTACTTGCAAATTTAGCGGAAGTCCATCCCTCCAGTCCACTTGAACATGCCCCATATATCTATGCGGGGAGTGAGAGCTATTCTCCTCTTTTACCAAACTGTGGATGGTTACAATCACAACATTCTTCCAGAGCCTATGTAAGAATTAAAATAAATCTAATACTTGAACCTTCCTTTCCTTTGCTATATGTCACACCTTAGCTCTTGTCCTCATTACTTCAAAAGCCTCCTAACTTGTCTTCTTAGTTCTAGTGTCTCCATGTGCACACGTGTGCATGTGCATGCATGCGTGTATATGCATGTATGTGTGTGTGTGCATAAAAGGATTAAACTTTCCAGTTCTTCTATTTCTTTTCGAGACTATATCTCCCTACTTCCCCCATTGTGGAAGTGCAGCAAGCCACTTATGAGCTGAATCCGACTGATATGGGAACTTTCATCTGCCTTGTTTTAGACATGCTGAATTCACTCCTTTTGGGCATCCTGCTTTCTCTTTCTCACTATCCCTTCCCAATACACACCACTCATAGATCACTATATTTGATGCATGACTGAGTGTGGACACTCCCAAAGCTTTAGCCCTATGGTGCTCAAAGTTCTAGAACTCAAGCGAGTAACCAGCCTCAGCCTCTCTCACTGGCAGGGATTATAGATGTGAGCCACAAGTCCTGGTCAGTCTTCCAGGTATGAGATACTTTAATTCTTTGATTCTACCAAATAACATACACATAATCATTCATCTCACAAGTTAGTCACTTCATTATTTTGCACCAGTTTATCTTCATAGTCTTATTCCCTTTTGCCCCTAAATGTACCCTCCCCTTCAGCCACACTGATTCTCTATTTCTCCTTCTCCATACATTCATACCTTCACATTCTTTACTCATGTCATTCCCTGTACCCAGGATGCCCTATGTTAATTCCAATCTCTGCCTTCTGAAATCCTACCCATACTTCATGTCCTAATTCATATGCCACCTTTGCCACAAAACTATCCCTGATCATTGCAGACAGAAGTAATCATTACCTTTGTGGTAAATCCTTTAACTCTTGGTGCATCTCTTGTGGCACTTGATACATTTTTTAAATAAAAATATGGTAATTTGCATATATATATCCCTCCTGACCAGATATTAATTTCCTTGCACGGAGGGACCCCAAGTTGTTCATCTTTTTCCACTTTCTCAGAACCAAAAAAGAAGAGGCACTCAATAGATGTTTGTCAAGAGAATGAATTAATTACATAGCACATTCCAGGATCTGAATAGAATTCTCATTTGGAGGCATTCGAGAGAGACCTGGCAGTCACTAGGCTGGCAAAAAAATGGTTGCTGTAAGCCAAACAAAGAGGCTATGACCATCATGACAGAACCTACTAGCATGGATGCTCCACAGGGGAGATGATAGAGAGAATTATCATCTAGCTCAAACAAGCAGATGGCTCAGCAGCCATGCAACCTAAAGATGTCATTTGCATGTTGAGAGACAGAAAACTGAAGACAATCAGCCTCCTAACAACCAATAACACAGCCTTTCTTGACCATTGTAGAGTAAAAAGTTTTCTTATCTCTAAAATTTCCCTTTAAAAATCATGGAATTTGAGACCTAAGGAATTTCCTAAGCTCCTATTCTAAAATAAACTGGGAAAAATCATACTATCCAGCTGGTCTCTCATGAGAACTGCATTAACAGTTTATTAATTACAACAAGTGGGAGAAGGCTCCAACCTGGGGTGACTCCTAATTATATCATGCATCAAATCTAAACTCCTCAGCATTTGTTCATAGGACTTCCATTAATTAGCTCCCTCTCTCCATCTGACTACCCTCATCTCCTGTACCAGCTCAGCTTGGACTTCTCTGACCTGCCAAGTAAACCTGCTAGCTGTCATCCCCCTGCCTAGAGTTTACTTACTCCTACTTCTGAGTCTTGGGGCTTGTCACTCTCCCTGCCCAAACAAATCTTCTTTCTCTCACTAAGCCACAGCACCTGGATGACTAGCTGTATGAGAATCTTTCAATTCTAGCAGAAGTGTAGCTCTTCAAGTTAATGGCTTAAAGTAGAATCAACAAGTTTTTTTTTTCTTTTCCTACCAAGGTCAATGACCAACTGAATAACACACACACACACACACACACACACACACACACATTTTTTTAAAATCAGTCAAAAGCTACATGAAAGTAAGATATGGTCTATGCTGGAGCATGGGAATGGGGGAATGAGTCAGTGAGATAAGATGAAGACAGAGGAAAGAAGAGCTGGATAACACAACAGCAAGACCCCTATAATGGAGAGATCCTGGCTTGGGGTCCCATCTCCGACATTGATTATATATGGGACCCTGGGCAAATGACTTTGTTCACTGAAGTTCAATCTGCTAATCTGTAAAATGAAGAAACTAGAGCAAATGACCTCTGAGGTTACTTTCTGATCTTTAATATGCCACCTGTCCTGATTTTGTCTTCTACTAATTGAGCAAGATGCTTCACTTCAGTGAACCTCAATTTCCTCAACTATTTTAGGGCATCTCAAAATCCAGGAGTTTTACTGCCAGTTACATATATTTAATGAAAAAAATTGGTAAAAAACAAAAAAAAAGCATTGAACCACAAGACCAATGCCTCCCTCCCCTCAGCTCCTTGAGGATTCTCTTCTTCTTTGAGCTGTGGTTGAGTCATTCAGTCTTGTCCCGTTCTTTGTGGCTCCATATGGGGTTCTCTTGGCAGAGACACTGGAGTGGTTTACCATTTTTCTCCAGTAAATTAAGGCAAACAGAGGCTAAGTGACATGCCCAGAGTCGAACAGTTAGTGAGTGTCTGAGGCCAGATTTGAACTCAGGTCATCTTGACTTTAGATCTAGCTCTCTATCCACTGAGCCACCCACCTGCCTCTCTTTTTTTCTTACATTGCCCCTTTTTATTTGCAAGGGAGACCCACAATATCTTGTGGGATAATAAAGGACTTTAGAAGCAGATGGCATTTGGCACTTTTTTGAAAGCCAGATGGTGAAATGATTTTGAATGGATTCAAGCTGGATATCAGGAACTGAAGAAAGCTAAAAAGGACTTTCCCCCATTAAATTAAGTAGAACCTTGGTCCAGAGGTGTTGCTCCTAGCAAGTAGGAAAAAAAGTAGGTTCAAAGAAAGACTGAATGCCTATAAACTGGACTTGGCTGGTTGGCTGACTGCTCCATACTCCAAACAAGCTTGACCCTTGAAGGCTAAAACTAATCTTTGGAAAAGAGAAGATACCCACAGATAAGACTCTGAGAACTGGCAAATTCTTCTCACTGTAGAGACCAGACAACAGAACATTTGATTTTTGTGGGTTTTTTCTTATTTTGATGTCCAAAAGAGTGATAGGCTCACTAAAAGAATTGCATCTTAAGCTTTTGGGCCCTAAACTAAAAGAGAGATCACAGAGCCTGTTCTTATTCTTATGGAGAAAAAGTAGCATCTCAGTTGAGAATCCAACGGAAACTAGGAAGCTGGAAGCAGAAAAAATGGTCCACCAAAAAAAAAAAAATGTCCAATGGAACTATAACCCCAAAATAATAGAGCGCCACCTAGCAATGATCACATGAGACAAACAGTGAGCAATTCCCAAGAAAATATGCACATGCAGCAGCAATGTCATGCCATATCTAGTGATAACCAGAAGACACTGGCAACTCTGTAGCATCAGAAGTATGAGTTACCTCTCTATCTATGTGCTCTAGACCCATTATACATGTACCCTTCCACACATGTGCCTTGGCCAAATGAGTTTGCCATATTGGTGCTCTCCATGTATATTCCCCAAGCATATTAATTCCTCCCACAGCTAATATATTTGTGAGAGAAGGTGTCCAAGTTCATGTGAGAAATATCCCAATGCTATTTTTCTTTCTATGTTATTTCATTGAATATCTTTGATATGGACAATTGTGTCCTCCAAATGGCTAATAAAGGAAAAACGTCGGAAGGGATTTGTGAGCTGTGATTTTGAGTGAATTTTGAATGTAAAATCGTTTGTCTTGAGACCCATATACCAGTGAGGATACCCCCGAAACACTATTCTTCAAACCTAGAACTAACACAGGGACACTGTTACCTCTCTCCTATAGACATCTGCTGGCAGAACAGTGAAACTCATATGATCAACCTGAGGTACCACCCCAAAAAGAATCCGATAGCCTTTATGACTAAACCAGGGCTGAGCGTGCCACCTGTCTTGAGGATCCATGTCAGAGTGGGATACACGGGACTGGATTAGGCGAAAGAATCAGTGGGGAATGAGCAACAAAGAATGCAAAGGCTACAACCCTACACACACAGCAAGGTTTTATTCATTTATAAAATATCAAAAATAATATTATACTATTTATCCCAGAGGGTAATGGGAAGGAAAGTGTTTTGCAAACTATTAATGCCCTATATTAAAATGAATTTAATTTGTTACAAATATTTTCAGCTAGCATTCAAAATTCTATTGCAATTCCACCTAAAGGAACAGGTAGAGAAGCTATGAAATATTTCAGTTGCCAGAAAAATTATTCAGTTAAATAAATGATAGAAAACCACTTATTTACAGATAGACCTCAGAAATCATCTGGCCTGAGCCAGGCATATGAGAGATGAGGAAATTGAAACATGGAAGGTTGAGTAGACTTGCCGAATACTACATAACTACTTAGATTATTGCACTTAGATCTAACTCAACTGCTCTTAATGATCTGGCCCCAAATCAATAATATTACGAAGTTCCCATCTAAAGCTTTATTCAGGTTTTCATTCATATCATCTCCTCACTACTAGTAATTGAAATCAGGAGGAAGGTGCTTCACAGAGTGGACCTTCACTAAATATTTATATGATAAATGAAAATGGATAATCAAATATTATGTAGAGATATAACTATTTATTATGTCATTTATTCTAGAATAAAGAATAACATTACACTATTCCCAATTGAAAGAGGTGAAAGAAAAATAACTAAACTTAACTGTCTAGTGTGATAGAGTATAGAATGGAATTCTTTACTGTGTCTCTTGTGTGAGTCATCAGAAAACACACCCATTAAGAGGGAGGCTTAACATTGCTCAGATGTTCCTTTGATCTATCCCAGTGTTTGATATTTTTTTTCATCATTTCAGTCTGCTTTAAAATGTGTTCCTCATAAGTTACTATGGAAAAAGAAAATTACATATATGTAATTGAATAATAGGAAACAATAATGGGCTTACTAGAAAGATTTTTTTTAAACTAGACCTGTGATTTCACTTGTGTAAGGAGCCTTCAATGAGGGAACATGCTCAGTCTGCAACTTATTTTCTTAGAGGTTGCCTTGGTCTTTGAAAGGTTAAAGGACTAAGGTTAAGGCCAAAGTCATATGTTCAGTACATATCAGAGGCAGGGCTTGAACTAAGGCCTTTCCAACTCCAAGGCCAACTATCTAGCCATCATAACATGCTTTCTTCTGCATTCAGAACAGCACTTACTTCAGTCATTCAAGAATCCATAATTTTGTGGGTGAAAAAACTTCTTCTGACAACTTTCTACAATCTACTAGATGATTTTTTAGATTTATAATGACCAAAAAATTCATCTTCCTGAGGCAAGCCCAGTGATGAGTCTCTCAGTCATAGATGGGATGGAAGTTCCAAGGGTGGAGAACCTGTGGCTTCAAGACCACACGTGCCCTCTAGTCCTCAAGTGTGGTCCTTTGACTGAATCCAAACTTCACAGAACAAATCCCCTTAATAAAAGGCGGCAGGTTCCCCACATCTGGTAGACCAAAAACTACAGAATACTAAATTGCAGAATTTGAGAGTGGAAGGGACCTCAGTTACCATCTAGACCAATGTGAATATGAAAGGAATGCTTACTCTTACGTCCCTGACAAATGATCATCCATCTACTGCTTGAAGGCCTCCACCAAAGATGACTACCTTTTATTTCCACCTTTGGACAGCTCCAGTTTCTCAGAAAGTAGGCTGTGGTTGTTGTTGTTCGCAGACATAAAGTCAAAATTTTTCTCTTTGCAATATTCACTCATTACTTTTGTTTCTACCCTCTAGGACTAAATGGAACAAATCTCATCCGTTAACATGGCAGCCATTCAAAAACTTGAACAGTGAAAATGTCTCCTATGAGTATAAATGATCATCTCTATTTCCTTCAACCAATCCACATATGACATGGACTCAAGGTTTGTTAACATCGTAGTCACTGCCCCACCCCACTTCAGGACTCTTCATGTTAATAATAATGGTGAGGAGGAAGCTCCCTCATTTTAATTCCAATATCTTAACTAGGCAAGAACGCTTTTATGACTGAATCATCCAATAAGAATGGATAATGAACAGGACTGTAGTTTCCTTGAATCAAGGCCATTGATGAGACTTGGTCACAAAATTTATGTAAATATAATTTATCTCAGATCCAGAAGGAGATATTCTGAGGGTCTCTGGAGATTGGAGCAAGCATGGCACTTCCAGTTCACCTTTGAGCAGCAAAGGGAAAACTGAGTTGTGGCAGAGAAGGGAAATATAGAGGAGAGTCACTAACTTTATGGGTATCTCAGATCAAAGGATACTGTATGGAGAAAGTAAGTTATTTCTTCAATCTGCTCCCTTGAAATTGATGAGTCAACCACTTTCCCACTGGGCCTGAACAGTCCATACTCGCTCTTCAATATTATGGCTCTACCTTTTGCTTTTTCTCCAGTTTCATGGCCACATGGTATTTTCTTCTCTAAGAGGTATTTCTCACTAGCTCCTCTTTTTCTCTCTAAAAGGTTAGATTCAATCATTCTCACCAAGCCTTCAAAAGGCTTAGTCGAGTAATACTTGCCACCTCACTTCCCCTCCATCCCCACTTTTGAAGTGCTAAGAGATCCTACCATTTCCTCTCCATGGATACCAAATAGAAGGATAGAGGTTCCCTAAAGAGGACTACATAGATAAACTGACTCTTCCTTGCCCATGGACCCAAATCCACTCTCTGATCTCTCTGTTCTTGCAGAGTCTTTAGATCTGGCTTGTAACTAGAATAGCCCAATGAAATCAATAACTCCTAAATATCAAGAGTACATTAATCCTCTTTAATGAGAGTGACATGTATCAATAAGTACGCAGATAACAAAACTGCTTACTTCAAGGGCAATCATGATAGCTTATGGTTTATTTCATATCACACATTAATTGGAATTATAGTTATCCATTTATGTGTCTTCTACATCTAACAACCTGTCTATTCACCTGGGCAAGGGTCCTGTCTTATCTAAATGGAGTACAGCAAAGAAGTTAATAAATGTTTATTGAATTGAATTTATTTAATCACCTCTAAAGGTATTATGAGGATCATATGAGATTGTGTATTTAGGTATTTTATAAGTGGTAAGAAACCACCATATAAATATGCAATTATTACTCATACTAAGAATATCTCTGGACCTCAATTTTCTCATCTGTAAAATAAAGACTTTGAACTCTATTATTTCTAAATTTAATTCTACCAAAAAGCTAGGTCTAGGACAAGAAGCAAAAGAATAGACAGGAAAACAGAGAGACAATAACAAAGAAGCAAGGGCACACAGAATTAAAGAGAAAAGAGGACGGGAAGTTTAAAAGTCCTTGGTTCAAATTCTTCATGTCATATTCTGCCATTAACTTGGACTTTGGTCTCCAGAATATCATCACTTTCATCTCTGCCCTTTAAAATGCTGATTGCATGAAAAGATCACCGTTCACAGTTTTGAGTTTTCAACTTTCCTACGAGGGCTCTGAATGGAGAGTAATAGCAACCTACCAAGAAAGAGGGAAAGGATTCTCTACCAGGGGTGGGTAACTTTCTACCTCAAGTCCACTTGTGGCCTTCTAGGTCCTTGATTATAAAATCTGAGTCCAAGTTTTATAGAACAAGTACTTTTATTACAGAGATGTGTTCTATGAAGTTTGGATTCAATCACAGGGCCACCCCTGAGGACCTAGGGAGTCACGTGTGGTCTCGAGGCTGCGAGTTCCCCACTTTTGCTCTAGACTAAAGAAATAGGCATCATCAAATGGACTGCAGGAAGTTAAGGTGAGGAATAGCCAGATGAACCCAAGTCTTGCTCAAATAATGCAGCCTACCACTTGGGCACTTATAATACTCACTATAAAATCAGTTTTGTATGGAGGTGGATAGATACATAGACCGATAGATAAATAGATGATGGATGAATAGATACCTACGTACATGGATGAACAGATAGGGAATAGACAAAAAAATAAAATCAATCTTCTGATTTTCCTAAGTCCATAAGTCTAGGAGCTGAAATTGTTAATTAACTGTATCACGATAGACAATCATTTCATGTTTCTGAACTTTAGTTCACTCACTTTGTAAAATGAGGGAATTAGCAATACAACTACTAACCCTAACCCAATTTGATCAAAGAAAGAGGGGTTTTATGTGGACAAAAATATTTCTACAAGTATTCCTAGTAGTGGCAAAGAACATGAAATTAATGGAGTGTCTATCAAATGATGAAATACTTCACAAATTATGGCATAAGAATGAAATGTAATGGTTGCGATTCCTTCTCAAAGATGACCAAAATGACTTCACTGTGTTGGGGTCAAGGTTCAGTATGACTGATCAGACCAGTACAAGTGAGAAAGGCTCCACCACAGGTCAGGTACGAATAGTCCATATGAGTATTTGGAGTGGAGATGTCTCTAAATTTGTGCATCTCACATTTCTTTTGACCTACTGCAATTCTGTTTCACTCATAGAGTGACATGGGCACTCCATGCTGGGCAGTCCTGCACCAGCGTCTCCCATGTCTCACATCAATTCCAAAATTCTTCAGAGAGACCTTAAGGGTATCCTTGTATCTCTTCTAACCAGTATGTGAGTGCTTGCCTTGTGCAAGTTCTTCATAACGTAGTCTTTTACACAAACGTACGTCTGGCATTTGAAAAACATAGCCAAACCATCAGAGCTGTGCTCTCTGCAGTAGAGTTTGAATGCTTGGCACTTGAGCTCAAGGAAAGACTCTTCCTAATGCAATTCAAATGGAAGTGGTTCAGTTTCCTGTCATGATACTGATATATTGTCCAGGTTTCACAGGCATACAATCATGAAGTCAGCACAGTGACTCTGTAGACCTTCACTTTGGTAGGCAGTCTAATACCTCTTCTTTCCCACACTTTCCTTTGGATCCTTCCAAATACTGAGCTAGCTCTGGCAATGTGTGTATCAACCTTATCGTCTAAGTTTACATCCCTGGAAAGTATACTGGTAAGTGAACTTTAGCCACAGCATTCAAAATTTCTCCATTTGCTATAACTGATCATTCCATATATGACTGACTGATGGAAAACCTGTTTTCTTGATGTGAATTGTTAGGTCGAAATTAGCACAAGTAGCAAAGAACAGATCCATACTTTGTTGTATCTCAGCCTCAGAGGCAGCAATGAGTGCCCAATCATCTACAAACAAAATGTAATGAAATACTAGAGTGTTCTAAAGAATGATGAACAAGATAGTTTCAGAAAAAGTAGGAAAAAGTAATTTTAACTGATGCTACATGAAGTGGGTGAAACAAAGGGAAAGTTTATACTATAACAAAAACATTATAAAAACAAACAGCTTGAAAGAGTTAAGGAATTCTGATCAACACAAAGATCACCCATGATTCCAGAGGACCTGACCAAGAGGTGATAGACTCAAAGTGCAGGAGACATACATTTTTAGACATGGCCAGTGTGTGGATTTGTGTCTGTTGGGAGCCGTGGTCAAAGAATTGAAACAGATTCTGGAGATTAGGTCCATAAAATTAGAGATTCCATGGCTAAAATGAGATCAAGGTATTGTGTAACCAAGACTGCTCCTGGGAAGAATCCAGCCCCAGAGCCATGGCAGGGGTCAATGTCCCCAAGGTCACCTATCTCAGGCCTTGGGTGCAATCGATAAGGAACGATACAACACAAGACAAACCTGGACCAGATGGTGAGATAGACAACTTCTGAAAAGGGAAGGAGAGGGATGGTGAAGGGGACTGCTGGTCAGGACACTAACTAACTCCCGGTATTACCTAGTTTCTCCCTTGTTTTCCCGGTCCTATTCTAGAACCAAGAGCTGGATCCTAGATAGCTTTAACATACCCATCCCCATTTCCTTTCTATAACCTTCAAGTTCAGGATGGGACACGGGACCATGGGTAGGTAGAATATCTATGTCTGGATGCTCAAACATTTTCTATGCATTTATGATGTTAAATAAGCTATGTTGCTACAAGGACAAGAATGAGGTAAAAACATTCTCAGATACAAGGAAGAGGAGTCTAGAGCTAGATAGTCCTATTTTATTATCTCAAACATTAATTTTGTGTGAACCCTTAGGCAATAATTCAGCACCCAGGCAACAACAGGCCTGTTTTTCATTTCTTTCTTGCTTTTTTTTTTTTATTGCTTAGAACATTGATGCTTTCTACTGGGTCCACCTAGGAGAATTTACTGCTGGAGGAGGAGGCAATCTCTTGTGTACACTGCAGAAATCTTAATGAGACCATTAAGATAATGATCAAAGTATCATACCACCAGAGGGAAAATTATATATTTCCTACCTGGTTAAGTAATTATAAAATGACACTCTATCTTCCTATGAACTTAAGAAAAGCAAGACAGAAGCTGTTATTGCTACAGCAATACCTCTAATATCACAATACCTCTAATATCACAAATATATAAGCAATCTGCATCAGAGTCAGAATTCTAAATCCGTCTGTGTCTAAAAGGTCTACATGAAACACAAAATTAAATTAATGAGGAAGCACAATCTCTATAAGTCATGTTCTATTTCTGGTTGCTGGACCTTGCCATAATCAGAAAGCACCATCCCTAAAAGTAATGAGGGCAACCACAGTTAATATTATTTGCTAAGAACTCATTGGGCAGGTATATCATGAGGTTTTGTTTGTGCTAGAGAGCATTTTTTTCACAATCATATCTAAACAGAAGGGGAAAATCTACATTGCCTCTCTCCCTAGTAGGAAAAACCAGAACACATTTTCCCACCTGCTTTCTCTTGTATCTAGGCTGAAAAATCTCAGCTCAAAAAGCAATTGGTCAAAGCTCTGGGGTCTTCCTAATATGCCATTATTTCTCCAGTTGAAGTCCTGCTAGGATTTGGTTATAAGAGTGGAGAGTTGGTAAGACTTACTCAAGACTGCAAATCTTTCACACAGGCTGCTGGGTAATCCTCTCCATGTAAATTATCCTCAGTGTTCCTTGTGATCTTGAACTTGACTTCAGGTTCACCTTGAAACCTAGTAGGAATTGGTTGGCTTTTTAATTTGTAGAACTTAGAAGAATGTCTTTTATGGAAAGAAGGTAAATGTGGTCAGACTGAACCAAATGAAAATAAGTAAAACAAACATAAACATTTTCCTTAAGGCTATATACATCCTTATCATATCTCATCATGTATCTAATGCACAATTCACTCTAAATCATAAGTGATTATTGCTGTTAGGATTGAAGAGAGAAAGATTATGTTTCATTCCATAAAAAAGCAATGGAGGTTTTCTGAGAAAAACTCAACAAGAAACAGGAAAATCAAGAATCTAACCAGTTTTTATAGTTGTTTAAGCAAGGTGGGACATGGGAGGAGACAGGGATAGACACCACAAATATATCTGAATTCCTTGGAAGTTAATTTCACTTGTATCTGTTCCTATTGCAAAGTCAACTGTGAACTTTGAGCTGTATTTAACAAGAGTGCAGCTCAACACAGGAGCCAATATACTAATCATCAGAAGCCAAAAGATCACTATAGTAGGGTATATGTCAATATATACAGAAGGGAAGGACTGCATATATAAACGACATGATTTTTTTTTAAAGGTAAAAACAGCAAAAAAAAGTTATGTTTTTATATTGTGACAGCTGACTGACTAAGTCTATGCTTAAAGGTTTTATATGTAATCCAACATCTCTCAATTTACCTAATAGTGTCCCAATCAAGCAACGACATGGCACAGTGTTCAACTTGAAGCCAGAAAGTTTGGGGTTCAAATTTGACCTTAGACACTAACTAGTTTTGTGACCCTAGACAAGTCACTTAATCTCTGTCTAGGGCAGTTTCATCAATTCTATATGAAGGAATAATAATAGCCCTTACTCTAAAATTATTCTAATGATCATATGAATAAAGTGCTTAGCCCCGTGCCCAGGACATAGTAGGCACCTCATGAATACTGCTTTTTTCCATCCAATCAAACAAATGCAAGGGCAGGGTCATTATTTCTTTTTAAGCTACAATAATCACTTTCTGTGCCCATGGGATATATGTGCAAAGTACTACATCCTTTTTTTGTACTGGTACCTGTACATTCTTTTAAACCATGAATTAACAAAGCAGAAGGTATGTAAAAGGTGAAAATTAGCCTAATATTGCCATCAGGCAGAATATTTGGAAACAGTGAGATGTGACCAAATATAGCCAAAATTTTAAACAAAACAAAATCACAGATCTTACCTGAAAAATACATCAGTGCTTGCCACAGCACTTTTAGGAGTATGTAAAATATACTGCCTGCATTTATTCACTGTAAGTGACTAGGATATAATTCACTATGAAGTTGTTATAAAGAAGGAATGAGAATAGATTAACCTTTCAATGCCACCTGGTCTCGGGATTTCCCAATGTGTTAATGAATTTCAGAAGGTGGGAGCTTCAGACCCACTGACAGTACATTAATCTGAGGAAGTAGAGTATAATACAGCCTCCAAACTCAAAGGTGAGTGGATCAGTTTAGAAAATGTTAAATCAAATCGAAGTCATTGCTGGAAGATAATCCAAGCCTGCAAAATTGAAATGAGTTGAGGAAAGCATTTCTCCCCTTTTGAAGCAAAAACTCCCCTTTTGAAGCAAAAACTCCCCTTTTGAAGTGTAGGTAGGTAGTTCCAAAGGCTATTCTCTCATCTCTTTCTCTGTCAGTCAACAGAGTAGGTTACCTATTCTTCCCTGGACCTCCTCCAGAAAAGAGGACATATGACAAAGACCTCTTTGGGAATGACAAGATCCCAGTGGTCTACTGTATGTCACTGACTATACATACATATATATATATATATATATATATGTGTGTGTGTGTGTGTGTGTGTGTGTGTGTACATACATATGTATATATACATATATATACATACACATATATATACACATATATATGTATCCTAGAACCTACACACACACACACACACATCAATATACATGTCAATTTCTTGGAATTTAGAGGGTTGATAACAAAGAAGTACATAGGAAAAAAGAAAAAAATTAAACTTGCTATAGTGAGTACAGAGGAGCAACCTGAAAGAGGGAGTAAAAGACAAATCTCAGAGTTAGGAAACATGGTTTCAAGGCTTGTCTTTGATATATATATTGGCAATGGGATTATGGGCAAATCACATAAGTACTCATAGGTACAAGTAACTCTCTTAAGAGTCAATATTCGATAAGCATTTATTAAAGATGTACTATATGCCAGGCATTGGGTAAAGCACTGGGGATACAATAAAAATGAAAGTTAAACCCTACCCTCAAGAAGTTTACAGTCTAAGAGGAGATGGCAATACACAAAAAGAAAATGAAAAGTGGGAGGGGAGCCATCAAAGAGGACATGCTTGGGGGGAGGGAGAATAATGCTTATGGAGTCAAAACCAAGCAAATCAGTTGGTACAAAATGAAGAGTTTAACTAGAAAGTTCTGAGCCTTCTATAAAAGAAGACTTTGGGAGGAGTTTACTGCTTTGTCCTCTAGCCCCCCAATGCCAGGGAAGGAGAAATTGAGGAGGTATTGCATATCTAATTTAGATGAACCTAAGTTGCAGAGTAAATGCTGAACTGTGTCAGTGGAGACAATTTCCACACCAAGGGTTCTTTACATGGATGAAATCATACGTCTGGATCTCCCCCACACCAAGGGAAAAAAGAAAAGCAAAAAGAAAAACATAAGCACTATGTTGATATTATAAATCTACTACAGAATGTAAGTGCTGTCTTTAATTGACCTGTATTTTAATCACCAGAAACTAGCATAGGACTGGGCACATAATAAATAAATATCTGTTGATTGCTCAGTTTCTAGGAAATAATATTATTTAATGTCATTAGGTAAAGTACTCTTTAAATTAAACAATTTTAAGTAATTAAATTAAAGTTAAAAATATTCTGTGCAAGGTATTGGGATGAAAGAACAGATTTTTTTTGTCCTCAAAGAATTTACAATTTGATACACATACGTAAGTTAAAACAGCGTAGAGTGCAATAAGGTCAAAGTAAAGAGCCAAACAAAAGGTTCTAGGAATAATCTGGGGAGGGAGGGATGACTTTAAACTTGGGGAGGTCAGGAAAGGTTCATTTGAGGAAGTAATATCTTCTCCAACGAAGAGAAATATTTCAAAAGCAATTATGCCGAGAGATTAGGTTCCAGGCATCTTAAATGTCCTTTGTAAAGGCACAGGGCTTGAAAATGGAAGACAAGGTTGGGAAACAGCTAACCTCCAGTTTGGTTGGATTGTAGAGCAGGTAAAGAGGAACGCTGTAAAAGATGACTAGATACATAGAATGGACCCAACGAGTGGCACATCTTAAATGTCAAGGCAAGGTGTTTGTATTTTATTCTATAGTCCATAGAGAGCCACTGAAGATTTCTGAGCAGGAGAGTGATATAGTTAAAAATGCTAAGGACTATTAAAATGTCAAGGAGATGAGGAGAAAATGAAAAAGAAGCTTCAAGTATCTGATTTCATGGGCATAAAAGAACTTGTTCATTGAAGTTTGGATTCAAAGGGCCACACTTGAAGACCTAGAGGACCTATGTGGTCTTGAAGCCATAGGTTCCCCTTCCCTGGTACAAGTACTCACCACCACAAAAGTCACAACCATCTCCCACTTAATCAAGTAGCTTTGAGAATAAATAAGGTCAAAACATTTGTCATCCAACAGCCAATTTGGTGATAAGCCTCTCCAAAACTCAGCAAAACTGAATCTCCGATATCAAACATGCAGCTCACCTTTGGGCCCTGACTTGAAGCTTGCCTATCTTGGTTGGAGCCATCAAGCATCATATTCTACTGGTCTAACCTTCCAAAACACAGTATCAAACCCATACTACAAGGAAACATTGGAAGAGTACTGTCTTAAAGGCACAATATGGCACTTCCACAAAAATAACCCTGGTTCACTAAAGCTAAAAAAAATGAATGACAGCAGAGATAAGGGAAAAACCAAGCAATCATAGATTAGACAGATAGATATACATATGAGTATGTGTACGTGTGTATATGTGTACTATGCCTTGAGTATTTCCAATAAAGAAAAAGGAAATGGAAAAAAAAATGGAATACCTTTCAGTCTGTGTCTAAACACATATACTCTTGTGATTGGATTCTGTTTAAAAACAAAAACAAAAAATGTTAGAACAGTAGTCGACCATACCTAGTTTGTGCTCTTGACCATTAACCAGAAGAAACAGGTTTATCACCTTGCATTTTCCCTTCTTCCCTATTGAATAGTTTATCTCTACACTTGTTTGTGTTTGATCAAAGAACCATAGAATTTTAGAACTTAAAAGAACCAGTTAAAGAAAAAAAGTCCAACTAATTTCAACATTTGCCTTATAGGTATGAAAATCCAAACCCAGAAAACTGCAGCAACCATCCAAAGTCAACCATACTTAGGAACCGTGGTGTGCTGGCAAGTGTTCAACAACCAGATGTCTTTTTTTAAAAATGTATACATGAAACACTTTTAAGTTCAATCTGAAATACTCATATTTTTCCATGACCTTATTAAATTTATTTGATCAAAATAAATCAAGTCCTGATTTAAAGCATTTGATTTCTATCACAATGAAAATTTACACTATCAGTTTGAACAAGCCAGCACACACCCATCTGGGATTCAAGTTTCCTATGTTCTACTTGTGTCTGTGCCCTTATCATTATATTATATCTGTTCCTGGGGATCTCTATGTGTTTAGAACTGGTAAAATGGATACTCACAACAATCCTGGGAGGCAGGTTTATCATTATCCCCATTTTATAAGTGAGAAAGTTGAAACAGAAAGTGATTAGGTGATTTGTCCAGGTTCACACAACTATTTAGTATCTGAAACCAGATTTTAACTGAGGTCTTCCTGATTTCAGGTCAGATGTTCTATGCACTGTTCCACTTGGCATAGAAACTTAATAATAACTTCTAAAAACTATGGTAACTAAACCACTTTGAGGTTTTGCCTAGCACCATTCAAATCAGCAAAAATGATTTAAAAATGGTAGCATTCAATGTTAGAGAATCTATGGAAAAATTGGTAGAAAGATGCACTGTTGTTTGATCCAGTGAAATGGTCACATCATTCTGGATTCCAATGTGAAATTGTCAATCGATCAACTGACATTTGTTAAGCGACTAGTAGATGCTGGCATTATGCTAAACACTGAAATAAAAAAATGAAATAATTATGAAAGAAAAGTAGCCAAGTTGTATCTATAATTTGACCTAGCAATCTCATGCCCTCACTCACCTAGTCCTTGAGCAGAATTCACAGCTAAGATTTATTTGCCCCATAGATACAGTTCAAATGTTCTAATAACTGGGTTCTTCTTTTATCTGCTATTTTTCATTATCAAACACTTTCCTTCCTTAAATTTTGAGAACACAAAGCTATGCAACTGTCAGGTAATTAAATTTGGAAAACAAATTATATATAATTTCTATAACAATCACCCTTTAGTAAACCAATAAAAGAGAGAGCTCACTGAGCAGAATAATGATTAATACTTATGATAGTAATCATTACATCTTACATTTGGTTCTGTCATCAATTCACATGAGCTCAGTCTCACTCATTCTTCATACTGTCCCGAAGACAACAGAGGAAGTTAGCTCACCAAAAGAACTCATTTTATTTTTTTCTTAATGATTTAATTTTCTAAAGCACTTTGAATTTCTCAAATGTACAAATAATTTTTCTTCCTTAATAAAAACTTTTAGAACAATACAGTTTTAAATCAATCAGATGGGCCAGAAAAATGACTTTCCTAATACAATTTATAACCCGTAGGGTCTTAGATTTAGAGCTGCAAGAAAACTTGGGAATCAATAGAGTTATGGATAGAGTTAGGAGAAAATTGAGAAGAGAAAAAGAGATTTTAATTTTTAATTTTTTTTTACCTCTACTCTGATATTCACTTTGAGAAAAAGGAAAGTGAGACCCAGAGACGATTCGTAGCAGGTTCAGAATCATATAGAGTGGGGACAGTTAGGTGATGCAGTGGATAGAACACCAGCCCTGGAGTCAGGAGAAACTGAATTCATATACAGGCTCAGACACTTACTAGTTGCGTGAGCCTGAGCAAGTCATGTAATCCCAATTACCCCAAGGAGAAAAAAAATTGTACAGGTTGTATGTAGCAGAGTTGGAACTGAAGTCCAGTTCTTCTCATTTCAAACCCAGAGCTGTTGCCACTCCTATAGGATATGGCTTGAAACAAAGTTTTTGAAACAAAAATACTCTCTTAAATTTTCCTAATCTGGCAAGGATATGTTGAATTTGTAACCAGGGAAAAGATCATGAAATTAGAGAATGATAGATTTGGAAAGGAATACAAGGTTAAGTGACTTGCCCAGGGTCACACAGCTAATAAATGTCTGAGACCAGATTTGAAGTCAGGAAGATGAGACTTCCTCACTCCAGGTCTAGAACTCTGTGCCACCTAGCTGCCCCAGTTAAGTATTCTTCATGCAGGTCTATGCCCAGGTAGTAGAACATTTTCCTTCCTCCTCTCCCTTTCCCTTAATTCTCTGTGATTCCATTTAACTTGTCTAAGCCAACTCCTCCATAAGAAGTTGTATCACTATGGTTCTCACTGCTTGACCTTTAGGTCCCAGCAAACCTCACTTGCTGTTTGCTTGTGTTCTGATGTCTCAGAGTGAGCGTAAATAGCCATTGTTCTGTTCTGGTCAGAAACCCTGATGGTCTTCCCCTCCAGGACTGATTCTCTTAAGTAGACAAACTAGGTCATCTTTTGCTTACCTAGCCCTGAATCAATGAATGGGTGTTGCCTCAGATAAACTGAGACCTAGGAAAGACCTTAGCTTAAAAAGGTCAAGGTCTCCAATCACATCTGGGATCATCTATAGTCATCCTGACTTATGTCTCACCACTAAGCTCAGTTGACTCTGGAGGAGAGATTGAGGGTGATGACTTTGCTCAGTTCTGCCTCACTTAAATCCAACTCCCAAGTCAAGACATTCTCCTCCTGATGTCACTGATCTTCTTCCAGAATGAAGAACAGACAGAAACAATGATGATGTCACCCATACACGATTCTATATTTCTTTGGATTTCTTGCTCAGCTGATAAAATTAAAACCATAGTTGGTGGTTTCCATAGACATCTACCCTTGAATAAATTTGACCACTATTAGGGGAGCCTGTATTAGCAACTCTGGTACTCAGGGGCATACGCCATAATATGTACTCAGGAGAACAAAAAAACAAACCAAGAATTCATTTGAAGCAAAGTGAGGGGAAAGATCTTAGGACACAAGATTCAAAGCAGGAAGGGAGAGGGCAGGAAGCGATTTCAAGGTATTATAAAGTCATTGTTGGAGGGCAGAGAAAGGTGGAGCAGACTGGGAAGGAGTTCACTTGTGCCTATAGTTATCCCTTCCACATTGAAACTTTCCCCATCATGATTTCGACACATCATGGGTTGATATAAGAAATTAAATGGGAATTTGGGGGCAGTTTTGTGGAAGCCACAAACATACCAAGGCCAACAGATGAAAGAAAATTTTTAGACACTCAGAAATGAGCAAAATATGCGTATAATATTGTATGATATCAACATATTTTATCTTTCAATGCAATAATAATTCAGACTTTCCTCTGATACAAAGGGAGTGACAAAAATTTTTGCAGGGATTTTCCAGATCATGGGGCTACTGCCCCCCTAATCCCTGCAATGTGGAAGGAATAACTGTATTTATTTTCTTAATAACTATGTGATAAGCCCAGTTGATTCAATTTACTGAAAGAGTAAAAGTCCTATCAGAACCCTCTACATTTTAGCACTCTGAGGAACTTGATTTCTTTGTCATAGTTAAAACCCTGTCTCTGGGTTTGTTTCCAACTCAGTGAAGTGAGAAAGACTAGATGTTGTTGAAGGTTTCATTCAGCACCAAACTTTTATGCTTCCATGTTCTTTGATGTCAATAAACCTGAAGCTTAGGACAATTTCAACAGTCATACCAAAATTTTAAAGTAGTTGATTGGCCTAAAGGAAGAACATTTTTTAATTCATATCAGGAAAAGACTTCTATAGTTTTGAAAAATCACAGTAAAACCATTTCCTTTATTAATAGGCCAACAGTCTTCACTAGTTCCCGTCTATAACCTTTTCATTAAGATTTAATTAATCAATGCCTGAGTTAACACATTATGTTTTCTAACATCATAATTTATTTTTGAGTGTATAAAATCACATTTTATCTCACTACACAAGGAAAAACAGAGTGAGAAATTGAGATAATTATCTGAATCAGGAAGCATTTTCAAATGATAAAAGCAGAAGTGTGGATTGTTTCATTTTTTAAAACATGAAGACAATGATCTAAACTCTTAACATCCTTTATACCAATAAATGCAGGCTAATTCTCATAAATTATTTCAAATCTTTCCAAAGAAGAGATTCTCTTCCCTCCTTTGTTTCCTACTCGTTCTGTCTGTATCAGTGATGAAATGGACTTCCAGAAGTCAAGATTTGTACCTGCCTTGTCTGGCAGAACTTCTTCTAACACAGCCAATTAATGTGAATAATGAATCAACTGAAGTAGTCGCATGTGTTCAAGGCCACACTGTATGAAGTTATAACTGTGTGAAATATGCTGTATGAATTCAAATAATACCACCATTTCAAGGCTTCATTGTGTATACTAATTGTTGCTCAGGCGTTCAGCATGTCTGGCTCTTCGTGACTCCATATGTTTTGGGTTTTTTTGGTAGAGATAACTGTAGTATCTCCAGTTCATTTTACAGATGAGAAAACTGAAGCAAACAGGGTTAGGAGACTTGTCCAAGTGGTCTGACACACATAGTAAGTGTCTGAGGCCAGATTTGAACTCACAAAGTCTAATCTTCCTGACTCTAGGTCCTGAGTTCTATCCACTGTGCTACTTAACTGCCCCAAATACTAATTAGGACCAAAATAAAATCTATCTTCCTATCTACACATACTGCACACCTACTTAAGAGATGTAACCCCCTTCTATTTCATTATCTCCCTTTTGATACAATGTATGACTCAAAAATACAATATAGTTTACAACTTAAGAACTCTGGGCCCATTTCTGCCTTATTTCTATATTTAGAATCATAGAATATCAAGGCTGAGAGGAATGGGAGAGCCCACCTAGTCCAAGCTGTAGTTCAACAGAAACTCCTTCCCCAGTGCCAAACTTATGCCTGAGAAGTAGTCATCCAGAATTGCTCAGACTTCCAATTTTAGTGGGGAGAGAAGATGGAGTTAGGCTTTCCTAAAGCAGCCAATTTCACATTGGGGTAGCTGTAGTGATTGTGAAGTTATTACTTAGACTGAGGCTAAATGTACTTCTCTGCTACTTCCTCATACAAAATTGTCCCAAGTCAGTGAAAACTTTGAAGGAATAGAAATAGCACAAAGATTAACTTGCTATGGGCAGCTAGATGGTACAATGGATAGAGTACATGACTTGAAGTCAGAAAGACTCTTCTTCCTGAGTTCAAACCTAGTCCCAGATACTTCCTAGCTATGTGACTCTGGGTAAGTCATTTCACGTTGTTTGCCTCAGTTTCCTCATCTGTAAAATGAGCAAGAGAAGGAAATGACAAATCACTCCAGCATCTTTGCCAAGGAAATCCCAAATAGGGTCACAAAGGGTTGGATATGACTGAAAAGAATGAGCAATAACTTGCTATAAAGAAGTTGGGCCATAAGAGAAGTTCATAGGAGTTGTTAACTCTATTTCTCAGAAAATTTACAGAACCTCTGGGGCAGAATAATCTATAGCAAAGGAAAGAAAATGGGGAAGAGCTAGTAACTTTAAGTAGAAGGAATGAAGAATTGAAAGAGAACACCAATGAAAAAGAAATGGGGGATGAAGGATGTGAGGGAATTCTCTTGCCTTTGGCCATCAAAAGTAATCCATAGCCCTTACTTCTTGAAGGCTTCAAGGGTTTACCTGCTTGACTTGACACAAATTTACAAATGCTTTCATTCACACAGTTGCTTCCTTAATGGATTTTTTCCTTTTTTAATTTCCTTTCTTCCTCCCTTTCATAAACTACTCAAGTCCAAAATCTCACCTTTTTTCTAAAGTCTACCAGCAGCACTTTCTGGCACTCTGTTTTCTTTCTCAGCCTTACTCTTGACCATCTCCCCTTACTCCTGATAATATCCCCTGATTCTTATATTTTTGCCATTAGCAAAGGACTGTTGAATTTACTCCCTGGAATAAAAGCAGAGATTACTTTCTTGCAAAAATGAGGACTCATCCACTTAACAGACTATGTGAATTGTAAGGCATTTCACTGGAAAAAAAAAATCAGATACCATGGACCTTTGTACGGAAATACATGCTTTGATCAATATGTATCACACAGTGTGGCAATTAGATTTTTAGTTATTCTATCTAGAAATCAAAGAAACCAAGAACTTTCCCATCATCTCATTTTTCATGGACACAAATTTCATCATCAGTAAAAATCACATCTACCTTCTTTTTCTGCATTCTTACTAAAAGGAGATAGAAAAAGTTGAAAAGTCAGAAGGGTAAATTTCCACCTAAGAGTCTATGACTGATTCTTACAAGAAATGAGGCATCAGGCTACAAATGAAAGGTAGGAACATCTTGTCATTTAAACATAGAACTTTCCATCCAATTGGTCCAAATACTTTAAGTTTTCCACTATTTCTACTCAAGGAAATTTGAAAAGTAACTGAAACATGTAAAAATAAATTTAAACAATACTCCTACCACAGCATTTGAAACAAATGTTCTCCAAATGGAATAGCAAAGTTAGGTGTTTACCTTCTGGATTAGGAATCTACAGAAACCAGAGAGACATCATGTTTGCTTAGGCGTTTTCTTCCTTCTACCAGAGAATAAATCATAAAATTTTCAGAGCCTTTGTTCACATCATTCCCTTGATTTCCCATATAAGAGTCTCTGTCTTATGTTCAGTGCTCATATGATATAAGCCCATATTTCAAGGCCCATTTCATCTTAAAAGCATTTCCTAATAATCCATAGCTCTCTCTTTTCTCCTCAAATGCCTAACAGTCAAGTGACTTGTCTGGTCCTGTCTACGAGCAGCCAGAGAGCCTTGTAAGAATCCAGTGCAGTCACTGAACGATTACACAGTCCAGCAGAAAATTAACGCAGCCAGTCAAGATCTTGCACCCTAGATTGGATAAGCCAAGCTGAGCCACCAGTTCTGAAGATAGACTATGCCCTCTAAAGACCTAGACCAGCTGAACGGTGAAGGGACGAGAGTGAACTTTGTAAAGACCCTCTGAAGAGAAGAATATTTAAGTCCTAAAATTCCAGAGCTGTATGGTTCGTTGGCCATGTGCCCCCTGTACTACCTCACTACCACTGTTCTTGAATCTTGTGTCCACTCTTCTTCCATTCTGGATTCTGGACATATTTATGGGAAATTGTACCTTGCTGTTGGGGAAAATAATTTGTAATGATTCTCCTTGCTATACCATAAGTAAATGTCTTTGCTAAAGAACTTAGTCTATTGCCTGATTGTTAAAGGAAAATGCACCAGTGGGGGCTCATGAGCTAATAATGTTTTATAGAATATCCAGGTACTCATATGGTTACCTTTAAAACTCTGGGAATAGTAACAGCCATTCTTCTGGGGATCTCACTGGTGAAATAAACTGAATAATCCCCAAAGGGATCTTTTTGATCCAGACCTGTGATTTTCTCAGTGTGAAGAGCTTTATGAGGAAAATCCCTCCAGTAATATTGATTGGCATCTGTTTTGTTCTGCAGCTGGTGGTCTTATGTAGTTGTCTGGGGTACTAAAAGGTTAAGTGACTCAGGTAGGATCAGACAACCAGTATAAATCAGAGATTTGAGCATAGGCCCCTCCTTTTTCTGAAGTTAGCTATCTATCCACTAAGCCACAGTTGTCACTCCATACTCACCACATGACTCTCAATAATCCTCTGGATGATCCACCTTCAATTCTTTGAAGACTGCTGGATTTTATGACTCACAACCACCATCACTTGAAGAATATTCATGATAAAAAATGTGCTCTAAGAGAAAAGCTTGAAGTCTTTAAAAACACTACATTTTCTCCAGTGCAATTCACTCCCATCCAAATAATTCAATTAAATGGTTGCCTTTTTAAAAAACATAAGTACTATACTTTATACTGGATATACAAAGAAAAAAATTTCTTTCTTCTAGGAGCTTATCTTCTACTGAGGGTAATAACACATATGTAAATATTTAAATACAAAAAAAATTGAGGGGTGGGATATCTCCATTGATACAATTACAAATTCTTGAAGCTTGTATTATATTACAGGTACAAAAAAGAAGCATTTGAGAGGGAGAGATCACTTTGGAAGGAAGTTAAGGAATATTTTATGGAAAAGGCAGCAACTGGCTTATCCTTATCTGTTAGGTAACCTTTTAGAGGCAAGGATTGGGATAGATATTCCAGAAAGAGAAGAAAATATGGATAAAGGGTTAGAATAAAATATGTTTGAGAGATGGCAAGTAGACCACTTTGACCAAAGTAAAGGAAATTATTATATCGTTATGACGATAATGATTAAAATTAGCCAATATTTATATAGTATTTTAAAGTTTGCCAAGTGCTTTACAAATGTTTTCTCTTTTGATTCTCACTTGCAAGGTAAATACTATTATTGAAGTTACTTGTCCAGAGTCATACAGTCAGTAGGTATCCGAGAAAGGATTCCAGTACTCTATCTACTGTTCCACAAGTCCTCTCTCACTTAAAACAAAGTCAAGTATGAGTCATGTCATCATTTCTCTGATGGCATGGTCTTCAGCAAGGAAGAACGAACACAATATTCATATAATGATGATAATGATAATAATTGCTAAAACATATACACATATATACATACATATAGATATAGATAGCTGTGACAGTGCTAAGCACTTTACAATTATTATCTCCTTTGACCCTGGGAGGCAGGTGCTATTATGATTCCCATTTCACAAATAAGGACAACTGAGGTTAAATGATTTACCAAGGTTCACATAGCTAATAAGTGTCTGAGGCTGAATCTGAATTCAGGTCTTCCTGACTCCAGGCTCAGTGCTATCCACTTTACCCGCTAGCTGTCCCACATAAGGAAATAATGTCTGCAAAGTTAAAGAGGACCTAAATGATAAAAGACCTTGAATGCAAGACTTAAAGAGTTTGAACCTTTTTCTATATGCAGAGGGGAGTCAGTTTGGAGTAGGTGAGCTGCATGATCATTAATTAGGTAGCCCTCTGAATCCACAATGTGGGGTGAAGTTTATAAGGATTTTGGATTTTCTCCCACAAAACAAGAATCTGCTACCTGAGTCTTCTGGCTACTTTTCCTGCTTTTAGGGAGTGTAGAAGGAGCTGATCTTTTAAAACGAGAAGGAAAAACTATTATCTGGCACAAGGTGAAGAGCCCGGTGACACCACTTGAGGTGAATTGTAGTAGAATTCAAAAGCAAGACGATCGAACTCTCTCCAGAGAAGAGCCCTGTGCCCTAGGGAACAGAGACAACTGTACAGTTGTGTGGATGAACTTGTTCCTTTTATTTAGTGGCAAAACCTCACATGCTCCTTTTCTGAAGATACAAGCAAAATCCTTAGCTCAGAATTACCCAGCTACTGGGGAGGCAAATGCCATGTTTGGTATTTAGCCCTGGCAAGAGGCATAGGTGTCAGTTTTCCACAACTTTGGGCCAATGCCTTATTGACTATTTACGCATACCCATGTTAATCTCAGATGGAAGCCTCCTTAAGATGGGGTCTGTAGAGTTCTATTTGCATTATACAAGCCATAAGAGACTTTAATAGGTTAAGTCTTACTTACATTGCTGGGGAGCATGTACAGAAAAAAATAATTAAAACAAAACAGTACAGAATGTGAAGCCTGCCTGGTTTCAAAAACTTAGGGGAAAAAAGAGGAAAAGAAAAGGCAGGGTTTTTTAAGGGGGTGGGGAACTGCTATAAATGTAAACACTGGGCAGAAAGCAAATAGAAGATTCTTATCAAATGGTCAATCTCAGACACTAAGCCAGTTTCCTCTATTGTGTACTGGTTTCAACTTAAGATGTTTTTTTTTTTTAAAAAATCTTCATATAGATGTGTTTTATTTTTACATGCTTATGTCCAAGTATATTCCCCTTCCATTTCCTATATGTCTCTGTGTTGAGACCAATTCTTTGTAACAAAGGATATTAAAATAAAGAAATAGTGGAAAAAGCAGTTCAGCACACTAACCAACATTATCACCCAATTTTAACACCAAATGTAATATTCTGCCTATTGCCTCCTGCTACACCCAAACTCAGCAAAGAAGGGAAGAAATCATATGTCTTCCTTGGAGCCAAGCTTGGTAATTATAATTTCATTGCATTCAATTTCATTGGCTTTGTTGTTTTTATTATTTTCCTTTACACTATTGTAGTCATCATGTATATCATTTTCATGTTTCTTTTTACATCATGCTGCATCACTTCATAATGTTCTTCTCATACTTCTCTGTATTGAGCATATTAATTACTTCCTTTAACTCAGTAAAATTCCTTTCATTCATGTACCAAAACGTGTCTAGTCATCCATTTTATTTCCAGTTTTTTGCTACTATGAAAATTCCTGTAAAAATATTTTGGTGACTATCTTTTTAATATTTTTGGCTATATATTTTTATCATTGACCTCCTTATCATCTCTGACTATCTAATGGACCTCTGGGTCATAGGATATGAATGTTTAGAATGGTTAGACAAGTTCCAAGTTCTAACAAAAGTGTATTAGTTTTTGTCTTTCCTTAACCCCTCAAACATGGATTATTCCAATCATTTTTTATCTTTGCAAATTTGTTGGGTTTCAAGGAAAAGCTCAATATTCTTTTTCTTTACATCTTTAGTGCTTTAGTGTTTTAGAATATTCTTTCATATAATTGAAAATAGTTTGATGTTCTTCTTTTGAGAATCTTTTGTTCTTATCATTTGACCACTTAGCTATTAGATAATATCCTTTGATCTTCTGTGTTTATGTTCACTTCCTATTTGCTTTTTATTTCAGATCTTTGGCAGAGTTATTTGACAGAGAATATTTCTTAAGTTAACCATTTCCCTTACCAAATATGGCAAGCCTGTTAATATCACATGAAGAAAAGCAAAATTATATTAAAACAAATAGGAAATGACTTGGTACTGATGTGGCAATTATTTCTGAGTCAGCTCTCTATGTCTTCTCAACCATCCACTTAGAGTAAAGATGAAAATGAATACCAATCTAGAAGAATAAATGAGGAAAAAATATGGCATATAATGAAAGTAACTTCAATGTGAGCCATTTAAACAACTCAGCTATGCCCTCCCTCAAAAAATGGGAAATGGACATAAGGACTTCAATATTGATTATAATAATTTCATAATAAAGTTAAAGAATAAAAATCAATTGTTATATTGAGACCAAAAGAATCTAAAAATTGCTTTACTTGAGTAAAAATGTGACTTAATTGTAAAGCACAAAGATATGGCTTCCAAGGGCAACACTGGTTTAGAATATAAATTCACTTTTAAATTTTTCAGTAAATGATGGTGAAAGAATATAAACAATATTGCCAAATAAAACAGTGAGAAGTGGGGGACAAAAATAGTTTCAAGAAAGTTTGGCCCGAGACTCAATTGAGTAAAGTCATATGAAGGATGTTTAAGGATAAAGCTAGAAAAATTGAAATAAAGACAAATAATGGGGGGAAATATCTGCAAAAAATGTTTATAATAAACCCTTTTAACAACCAAAAGCAGTGGACTCATTGCACTTAGTTTCCAACATTACAGTCCCAGATGTTCTTCTAGAGGAGGTATAAATGACATTGAATATAACAAAGGTGGAAAAAGTGAACTAGCTAAAATGTACACAGATTAGGACCATCCTAGAGATGACAAGACCGTTGCAAGAATTGTCAAAGAATCTGAAGGAACAGAAGAAAACATAGGGACAGGGAGATATCTCATATGGTATTGTTATGAAGAAAGTACACTAAAAGAATTTTAATTACTGAAATGTGTGTATTCTCATACCTTACTCCCCCTTCCACATACTCTGAGATCAACACTTCACTCCTAATTCCATGATTCTTCCCTCTTCCCACAGCTCTCTCTCATGTTTGGAACACTATCCTCCTCATCTCTACCCCTAGCATTTTCTGGATTCCCTCAAGTCTCAGCTAAAGTTCTACCTTCTGTAAGAAGCCATCCCTAGTCTTTCTTAATTCTAACACCATCCCCCTAAGTTTATCTTCAATTAATCTTGTAGATATCTTGTTTGTAAATAGTTGTTTACATGCTATCTCTCCCATTAGACTATGACACTTTTAAGAACTTTTTTTCACTTTTCCTTGTGTCTTCAGAGTTTAGCATAATACGTGGCACACAGTAGACCCTTAATGTTAACTGACTGAGAGATGGAGACTGAATATCCCCATCTATATGAAAAAAAATTATGTAAATAATTGCTGTACACATTAAGGGTATCCTTGATAAGCATATTAGAGGAAAACAAGGAGAATTTCATTACAGTATTCTACAGTAGTAGGTCATATCTTTATTATTACATACTTGACTGAAAAATAGAATTGAATATGAGATCCCATTTTGATAAATGTTTGTTGACTATAAAATAAATTTGATTTGGTAGAGAAAAATGTTGTCAAAATATCTCTTCCAATAAGGCTTATCCAATGAATGTCAGAATTATACAAGATTCAGTGACAAGCAACAGAAATAACATTGTTCACTGACAAATGGATCATCCATATAAGAGAAGAAATTAAATGATATATACTCATCAAAGCTGCTCATCATTTTCATGGAGGAGACCTAGCATAAAGTTAAAGTTAATGAAGTTCTCCTTCCACATGGTGAGGTCTTCCAAATGTTCTTCTTTACAAATATGCTTTAGAGAAGATTGCATTAAGCACTGGAACATTATTGAGTCTCTTCCTAAACGAGGTCCATGAGTTCTGAGTTTATATTAACTATACATTCAGGAAAAAAAACAAGTGGATGAAAAATGCCTAATATCTGGAATATGATATAGTTTGGATAAGCAACTTCTACAGATCATTCATCAATATCTATAAATTGTATAGATAGCCAAAATACAATAAGAGAAGGGAGGTGAACTGCATTGCATTAGAGAAATGGCAAAGCTTTTTCAATGATCTCAAACTTCTCTCTGAAAACAATATTGAAATCAACAAACCAATGACCATTTATTCTTTGCCTACTGTGTCAGACATGGTCCTAGGACCTGAGAAGACAAAGGCAATTTTTTAAAATCTTTGCCCATGCTTACATTTTGTCAGGTGAGATAAAACGGTCAAAATATCTACCAAGTAAATATAAGTTACATCTTCAAGAGGGCAGGCACAAGTGTGGAGATGAGGGAAATTTCGTGTAAAAGGTATCTGAGCAGAGTTTTGAAAGATAGGAGGATCTTTGGAGGCAGAGGTAAAGTGGAAGAGGCTTTCAGGGAGGTAACACAGGAACTAGAGACCCTGAGATAGGAGACACAAAGTCCTGTGCAAGGAATATCAGGAAGGCCAGATTAACTGTAGCATAGAGTACCGGATAAGGAGCAAAGCACAAAGAGTTTGGAAAGGTAAATTGAAGTTAAGTTGTACCAAAACTAGAGAGGAGCTTATATTTTACCCTAAAGGCAACAGGTAGCCATTGGAATGTATTTACCAAGGGAATAAAAATTTAGACTTACACTTTAGGAAAATCACCTTGATAGCTTTGTCAAAAGACGGGTTGGAATGGGGAGCTACTTGAGGTACAGAGATCACTTAAGAGAGTCTTGAAATAGTACAGGACGGAAATGGTGACAGAAGCCCATGTGAGCAGAGAGAAGGGAGAAGTACAGAACTGGAAGAACTCCCATCCTTTAATATCAATATTCTTCTGAGTTCTGGGTGGTTTTGAGGCATGGAACACTAAGATTTCTGAAGAATTGAAAATGAGCATCACCAAGAGGGCAATGAAAAGTTATACTGCGCATGTAAAATGCAATGTTATAAAGAGAAAAAGGAAACTAAAAGAAACAGCTAGGTGGGACAGTGTATAGAGAACCAAACTTGGAGTCAGGAAGACTTGAGTTCAAATCTGCCTTTTGGCAATTACTAGTGGTATGTCCTTGGGCAAAGCACTTAATCTATCTGCTTCAGTTTCCTCAACTGTAAAAAGGGGCTCATAACTGCACTTACCACCCAGGGTTGCTGTGAACATCAAATGAGACAATGTTTGAGGGCCTGCCACATAATAGGTGTTCGATCAATATTTCCTTCCTTCTAAACTGTCACCAAAGAAGCATATGAGCAAATATAAGATGGGCCAGTCACGTGGTAAGAGCATGAGATAACTGATGGAGATTCCATGGGTTCCATAAATATCTGAGCTATCAAGAAGAAATGAGAAAGGCCCCAGTATGCTGGGCGGACCCCTTATGGTGAATTTATGGATGGTCATGGAAAAGAGAAGAAGAATCAAGACAAGGCAATGCTGGGCAAGCATGAACATATTGCAACATCATTTGAGGACATCCCTACATGGATGAAATCATGGATCCATCTCAATACCATTATCTAAGTATGGCAGCATAGAAGCAGCATTGTATGTAGATAGAGAGCCAGTCTTCGAGCCTGACAGAGCTACATTCAAGTCCCACAAGTAACACACTGATTTTGTGATGACAGTCAAGTTACCTATCCCCTTTCTGCCACAGTTCCTTCATTTGTAACGTAAAGGTTGTGATAGCATCTACCTTCACAGGGTGCTTACGAGGTAACTTGTAAAGTGATTCACAACCCTAAAAATTTATGTGAATGCTAATGTATTGTTAATAATAATAAACAAAGGAATGGGAGAAAAGAGATAGATACAAATGAGTATTACTTTTCTTCAAAAAGATTTAGCAGCTGTCTCTTAAATATATATTTGTTTAATATAATAAATATATATTTATGTTTATAAATATATAAAAAGTTCAACCTTCCACTTGCCATTTAAAGTCCTCCACAATATGATACCTCCCTACCCTCTAAGCCTTATCTCGTGTCATTCCCTTGTATGAACTCTGTTCTCCAGCTTAGCTGGTCTATTCACTACCTCCATTTCCTATACTCCCCAAAAAGACCTCTACTCTTTCATCTCTGTGCCTTTGTTTATGTTACTTTCTGTATCTGAAACTGTAAGAGTGTCAATAATCAGAAAAATTAGAGCGGAGTCCTAAACAGAGAGCTGCCCTCTGAGGCAGAAAGATTTGGTTTCAAATCCTGCCTCTGACAAATACTGGCTCTTGGCAAGTTATTTAACCTCTCATTACATAGGGTAGCTAGATGGCACACTATATAGGGTACCAGGTTTGGCATCAGGAAGATTTATCTTCATGAGTTCAAATCCAGCCTCAGACATTAACTAGCTGTGTGACCCTGGGCAAGTCACTTAACCTTATTTGCCTCAATTTCCTCATCTGTAAAATAAACTGGAGAAGGAAATGGCAAACCAATCCAGTATCTTTGTCAAGAAAACTCCAAATGGGGTTACAGAGTCAAGCACAACTGATCTACCATATACTAAGAAACTCTCTGAGACTGTAAGTTGGAAGAGGGAGTTCCACATCTGAAAGTTTCCTACACCAATAAAATCATAAGTTTAAGCCCTATGTCTTCTCTAATAATAATGATTATATACACTGCCCCACCCTGTTTACCTGTTCGATTCCAAATGCTACCTTCTCCATGAAGCCTCCACCCATCCCTACTCCCAAGACTTCACATAGCACACTATTCTATAACTTCCTAATACACTGCCTTTGTTCTATCGTGGGTATTACAGTTGTATAGGTGTATTAGTTATCTGTGAATGCAGTCAACCCTCCTACTAGGGCAGAGATTATATACCTTATATCAACTTTGTATCTTCCCCATCACCTTACGTGGTATTCTTTCCATATTAGGTTCTTAATAAACAGGGAAAGAATGAATTATAGTCCTCACTTTATAAACAAAAAAAGAATAAACTGAGTCACCAAACAAAGCAATGAAAGCCTATGCCCAATGCCTATGAGCAAGGAAGGACTGTGATAGGACTGAGATGGGACTCTGGGTTTCCTGCCTCCCGGTCTTAGATTCTGACTCAAAAACCACAGTACTTCCCTTAGCCAGTCATGGGGTATGTGAGGAGGTGCCAGCGTCTAAGGCCAAACCTCTATTATGTGTGCCTCATTACACAAGCACACAAAGGAGAAATCATCATGAGGAGAAGCCGCTCTCTAATGAAGTGAAAAGCTGTTGGGAGGAAGGGAGACTCTAGAAGGGCAGCGGCAATAGCTCTGGGTTTCCCTAAAGAGATAGGCTTTATGTGCTCTTGGACTGCCTCAAGCCCTTATGGAAAAAAGGACAAATCAACAGTCTCAAAGAGGTGCCTCCCATTTACCAGTAAATCAAATTCCTCTTCCATCCTCTGAGCTCTGAAAAAAGCTACACCAGGACGCTGTTTATGTCTGTCTCCAGCATTTCCCAAATATTTGGCTAGATGCTGATAAAAGTAAGTGCTGTGTATTGACCACTTAACTGCTTTAATTCCTACTCTGTTAAAATAACAGCGCTCTAGGGGACAGCCCACAAAGGCACTCCCTTCCTCCATTAGCCTCAGCAGCCAGACAAGGATGCTCCTAGGTAGCCAGATTTTAAACCTTTACCTCAGAATAATACAAGCTGACTTTTCTGCACCGTGCATCTCCCAAACTCTTAATTTCCTTTCTTTTTCCCCCTATTAATTCATAGTATTAAAACATTGTTCGAGTTCAGTCAGATTTCTCCCTCTCTGCTTCATTAGGCAGCAGTTTTTTTTCCTTACCCTCCCCCATTTCTGCAATGAGCACACACCGCCTCCCTTCCAGGCTCTCTCTGCTTTTAGCAATAATTTGCACATAATGGAACAGCCAGAGGGGGGTTTGATCAATGACCTCTGTCTCGGAGATGCTGTTCCAAGGGAAACACATCTGCCAACATAAAGTATTGGAGCAATCATAGCTCAGTGAGTGCCGTAATAAGCAACTGTTACACTGGAACCATCAGTCATGTTCAGTTACAGACCTGAAAGGATACGGCACCTCAGGGAGCAATGTCCTTCCATAAATTTGGGCAGCAATGAAGAATGATTTGCAATCAAGTAATAAAAGGCCTAAAAAAGGTCCACCATGCATACTAACATCCAGTACAGCTGACAAAGGAAATAAAAAACCTTGGCATTGTTTGCTCGTTATGTAAACTACACAGCTGTCCAAGCAATTAAGATATGATTTTGGGAATTCTCTCGTAAAAATTTGCTAACAGTGCTTCCACTTGTGAAAGTGACATTCTTCTTTATCAGTAAAGTGCATTTCATTAAGGTAATGCAATTTCATCTAGCTTAATAGTAGGAATTGCTTAACCTTATGGCAAGAGTACGTAAACAACATAAAATTAATGTCACTCTCTGCACTGTGGGAATAGATTTGCATTAGTGACAGGGTTGATCAAGAAATAAAGAAAGCCCAACACCTTCAATCCTGGGTGCTGCAGAGGGGCTGTCTGCTTTCTAAAACAAATGTTAAGGATTTTGTTCCAGAAATATAACAGTTAAATGTTGACATCCATGAAAAACATTGCAACCATCAAGTCCTAAGGAAATAACAAATCTAACCAAAAGACAATAGCTGTGGAAATGACAAGGTCTTATTCTTTCTTGGGGAATGGGAGGGGGAGAAGTTGGCTTAATGGTTAGAAAAAAAGGAAAATGACCCAATCCTATCATGGATGGATCTGACCTATAAAGAAAAATGAAATTTGGACAAAAGAGTCAACCCCCTCCCCTTTCTAACACTGCCAAGGAAGATGCTCCTTTCTGTAGCGAATGATGATACTAGTATGTAGTTAATAGAAGGAAAAATCTTGTAGTCATATTTCTTCCAGCAGCCTTTTCCTACTATGATAAGCTAGGCTGTCCTTCAAAATTGAAACAATCTATCCCTAAACCTATAAGCCACGTAATTAGCATGCTTACCCTTCGATTATTTAAGCCATAGGAGGATTTGGACCTTTCAACTAGATAAAATTTTTAAATGATTCACAGATTGCATTATCAACGAAAGCTTCCCTATATTCTCAATTTCTAGTTGCATCAACTTTTTCTTCTAATCCTCTTTTTGGGGGGAAAGGGTAAACCTGTAACATTGAACAAGCATTTCTTAAGCACCATTCATATGCAAGTAAAGTACTAAATAATGTAGGGGTCCTATCCTTTCTGATACAATTTTGAGAATCAGGAATGACTTGGTCAGTAGATGCCATCATACACACAGCCTGCTCATCTTCTAACCCAGATTCACCACCACCAAATACTCTCTGTGTGTGATGGTAAAACCTGGCACATGACACTCCTTGGAATACATTGCACAGGGGAGAAGTTCACAACAATATACATGGAAAACAGCCCACCCAAATCTCACATTTACCCTGGAACCCAAGTCTCAGGATCCTCCAACAGCCTTAAGTTTCTGCCCAAGCAGTGTCATGAGGGATAGTCTCACAACCAGAAGTGTTTAAAACCTTGCTTCTCCTATTTTTATGTGCTGGTTACAAGGCAGCCCCAGTGGGAGAGACAAGTAGATGAACTCCTCAGGGCTATTAACTACAGCTGCTGCCTCACTGCTCACACACTTCAGCTGACCAGTCTTCCTGGTTGAAGCAGATAAAATCAACTTCCTCATCTCAAGATCAAGAAGTTGAAACAACCAAGATAATTTAAACCCAACTAGCATTTTCCCCATAGTCAACCTTTTTCCCTCCCTCTCCCTCTTCTCTCTTTCCCTTCTTCTTCTCTCTCTCTCTCATTCTCTGTGTCAGATAGATAGATAGATAGATAGATAGATAGATAGAGAGAGAGAGAGAGAGAGAGAGAGATAGATAGATAGATAGATAGATAGATAGATAGATACGGATATATATATATATCCCTATATATGTGTGTGTCCATATATGTGTGTGTGTGTGAGTGTGTGTGTGAAGGAAAGAGGGGGAAAAGAGAAAAGGAGAGGGTGTCCAGATACATTTCATCAATATGGCAAACTTTTAGTCTGGATGAAGTTTAGATTAGAGGACAGAGCATGAAGATTGATAGCTTGCATATAACATACAGCCTTAGAGAGTTGAAGAAGACACTATAAGATATTGTGCAGCAAAAGTAGTACCTGAACAAATGTTTTCTCAATTACTATGGTTCCATGGTCTCTATTTAACTGTCTTCTCTATTTCATAAGGGAATTGACCCAGTAGGTTGTACTGAACCACTTTTCTCAAGTGGTACCCAGATCAAATTGGTTTTCTTTGTACTGAGCAAGATTTAAAATGAGTACAGACTTCTCAAGCTCTCTTCCTCAGACCAGACCTTCAATTCCACAAAGGGGAGGTGTATAGAACTTTTTATTTCACTGTTTTGATTCTCAACATTCAGTTGTCTCATAGAAGTCATATGTGTTATATTCTCCTGGAAAAAGATCTTCCTCCTAAGCAGAAAAGAATAACTTCTACTTGACTATTTAACAGCTCTCCACACCCACTCTTCATGGAATTTAGAGGAAGCATAAAACTGAATTCATGTCCCCTCTGTCAGGATATTCATCATGTACTATGTTGTATATTTTTTCTTCTCTTTAATTTGGGTAAAGATCTCAGCTTTGCTTAAAATCTAAATTAAAACATGATGTAGCTGGACCAGCCACTTCCATTTAGAGTTAGGTGTATGTTGGGCATGAGTAGATTACAACTCATCATAAACAAGAGATTGCATAGGAGAAGTGTTATAAAAAAAGAGTGGAAAATAACGGAGGAGGAAGAGGAGAAGGAGAAGGAGAAAAAGAAGAAGACAAGACAAAAGAAAGACAAGTGAGAATGAGCAGCCACCAATTGATCGCCCATACATTCCACTGGTGTCCTCACAATGACATAACCAGAATAAAGTCCCCTCCCCCATATGCTGGATTACCCTCCCTCCCCCATTGTTACTTTATGAAAGGCTATATGAACAAGGGTAATAGAAGATAGGTAGCCATGGATGGGCTACAACTACATCATTGGTAGGAATGCCCACAACTGTTAGAACACAGATGTACTTGATGCATCACAGGTTCCTCACTCTCATCATCCAATTCCCAGCTATTGCCAAGTCTTGTCAATTTTGTCATCATAACAGCTCTCCCATATGCCCCCTTTTCTCCTCTAAACCTAAAATCACCCTGGTGCAGGCTCTCAATCTGGAGTATTACAGCAGCTTTGTGGTTGGCCTCCCTGCCCCAAGTCTCTCCATATTGCAATCCATCCTCCACTTAGTTGCCAAATTATTCTTCCTAAAGTGCAGGTCTGACGATGTCACACACAAACTTTAATAAACTTCAGTGTTTCCTTCTCCCTCTGAGATCAAATATAAAATCCTCCGTTTGGCTTTTAAAGTGTTCCAAAACCTTTCTACCTTTTCAGTCTTCTCATCTTGCCCCACAATGTATTCTATGACCCAGTGAAACTGACCTTCCTTGATCCTCACAAAAGACACTCCATTTCCCAACTCCATACATATTCATAGGCTGATCTCCGTTCATATGACCAGCTCCTAGATTCCAAGTTTCATCTAAACCCCTACTTTCTACAGAAAGCCTTTCCAGATCTTCCCTCTGAAACCATCTCCAATTTATCTGATAAATATATCTTGCTTGTACATAACTGTTTACATGTGGTCTTGTCTATTAGACTATGATGAGAGACTGCTTTTGTCTTTCTTTGTATCTGCAGTGTTTAACAAAGTTAGACACGGTGTTTAACATAGTAGACACATAACAGGAGATTTGTTTGATGACTTCAACTTTCCAACCTGGGAATGTTGCTCCGGACTCTGAGAACATTCTGGAGACCCAGTAAATGATCAGTCGCAACAACAGATAAGTATTGAACAGGATGCTTTCCTAAACTAAATTCAATTGCCAAGTTCTCTGCCTCAACTCTCAAGGATTAATCATATACTGCTATATTCATAGATTTCATAGACTTTTACAGTCTCTCCATCCTATCACCACCACAGGTTCTTTTTGCAGGAATGAAGAGAAAATAAAAATCCTGAAGATAAAATATAACTGACTCTAGTGGACTTTCTTAGAACTTGGCATGTGCTGCGATTCAAAGTTCAAATGCATACACACATACATATGCATATACATATGCGTATGTATGCTCTGTTTATATGTGTGCATATGTGTGTGAATGTGTAAATACATGCATGCATGCATATACACACATATATATCTTTGGTTTTCCTGGATTCATTAAGCTTTCTTACACTATCCATGATAACTCATTCTTCCACTATTTCTGAGGGAGAACTAGGAGATGAAAACATATTTCTTCCCAGATCCTTGGCTTAATCCACTGTTCTCAGGTCAGAAATCTTTAAATCTTCTCATGGGTTTTAAGAATAATTGTGAAAAACTCTTTCACTTAATCCAGAAGGAACAGTCAAGGGGGTAGCTTCAAGTCCCAACTGTGTTATTAACTAGTTTAGTATATTGTGCACAATTCACTTCACCTCCCTGCTCTAGAAACTTCCACATGGAAAATTCAATAACACCCATTCCTCCCACTACAGCCAGAAGCTGTGAGAATGAATGAGAGCACAGAAACAGGACTTTGGGGACAATGAATGCTTTTTACTCTCTTTGTAGTAAATGGGGGAAATCTCCCATTAATGTCATCAAACTACTCATATATTTCCTGAAGCCATGATTTTTGGGGAAAGGAGAGAATCATATGATCACATATTTAGACAATGAAGAGTACTTAGAACTCATCTAGCCCAACTTATGCATTTTATGAAGGAGGAAACAGAAGCACAGAGAGGTTAAGTCACTTACAAAAAGCCAAACAGGGAGTAAGGGATCGATCTGTCACCTGAACGCAGGTCTTCTGAATCCAAAACCAGCATTCTCTCACCTACACCAATGGTATCCAACTTAAATAGAAGTGAGGGCCATCAAACCATAGATAAGAATCTCTGATATCTGCATATTGTCTTGGAAAACCACAGATGTGTGTGCATGTAAAAATGTCATATGAATATATGTATATATATACACACAATCTATGTATGTATGTATAAATATGTCATTTATACATACATACATACATGTACCTATATGAATATATATTTTATGTATGTACACATGTCTGTATATATACAATTTTATTAATACATCAGCACATCTGGTTCAGGCTGTACTTGGCAGTGTCATGGGATGTACACCTGATACCTCTGCCCACAGAGTTTGGAACAAGGAGGCACAGCAAAGCATGCACCAAGGGAAATTTTAGAAATTTTACAGTGAGGCCTCCTCCCTCTCCCTCCTCTTCCTGCCCTCGCTCACTCCCTCCCTCTCTCCTTCCTTCCCTCTCTCTTCCTCCCCCTCTTTCCAAGCTAAGTAATTTGGTCTCTTAGAACCAGATTTAATTGGAACCTTCACCTAAGATATGCTTTCTATGAAAGAGGCAACATACATAGAAAACCACGACTGCACTATTGATAAGAAACCTGGTAGCTAGAACTAGAAGGATGAAAAGCAGACAGCTGTACATGTTACAGTACTTTACCCAGAGGAAATATGTGATGATGGACACTTTTTAACAAATTTTTAAATAAATGCACATATCTTTAATACTAGAAAATTGCACTCACCATGGCACATATTTATTATGTGATAAATTGTTACATGTTTTACAGGGAAGACCTAGACTCTCTGATTGACATAAAGCATCAGGAGAGTAATTTTCAGACCTTATTTAGGGTATTAAAAATGCCTTCTCCTAGCTCTCTAAATAGATAAAAACAGAATGCATCGGAGTATGGGTAAACAAAGGCTCCAAGTTATTTTGTTCAGTCTGGGAAGGTAAGGAAACAAAAAAAGTCACTATCTAGCTCAGAAGGAGATGTCAGGTCCCTTTGTCACCTCTGACTTCAATGCCACCCAGATATTTTCTAGAATCTTAGCTCACTAACTCTAAATTTGTAGGTACAAACTTCTTTTGGAAAGTTGTTTAAAGAGGTCCAAGAATCCATAAATCTAGACTGAATAAATGATATAGAACAACATGTATTACTATTTTTTCAAACATATGATGTTGTTTTGTGAATAAAATGCAAATTCATTTCAAAACCTTACTGAATTCCTGACTTCAAATCAGTTAAATCAAGCATGGTATATTGGATGGAATCCTGGCCTTGGTGTTAGCAAAACCTGAATTCAAATTCTGATTCAGCTATTATTAAGATAACTGTGTCAAGCCACGTATCTTTCTCAACTCCCAAGCTCTGGAAACTCTCCCAAACCCCACATTCACATTGGCAAACTAAGTTTCCCAAGACTAACAGATGCTCCTATCTGGATTCCAACGGACCCAAAGAATTTGGAGGATATCTTTCTAATGTTGTGACTCATGAGCCCAACTCATGTGTTTCCCTCATGACTGTCAGTTGATGTCAATTGCCCAATCAGAGTTAATTAGTTCCATTAGTATCTACTGTTCCAACTATGACAAAACTAGAAAAAGCAGGAATTTTTATCACCAATGGAATGAATTTGTGGCTCTAATGTGTTGACTCATTTGGTATAACAAAACTCCCTTAAATAAAATCTAATGTTGAAAAGAAATCCCAAATTATTCAGATAAGCATTTCAAATCATATAATAGAATGTGATGGAGAAAAAATCACAAAAATTATAGAATTAGAAGGAAATTTAGGGTTCATTTATTCCTATTCCCTCAATTTATCACTAAGGATATTGAGACCATTGGAGAAATATAAAGTTAGGTCATGAACTACTAAGGAAGATATTCATTAAAATAATATGGGGAGGTGTTGTTGAGCTTTTTGTACCTTGGCTTATAATAGATGGTTAAATTGGGGATACCCATGTTCCTGTAACATTTCTTCAGGAAGTAGAGAAGGATCACATATCTCAGTGCATTTATAGCTTCCTCCCTGGTCCCATCCACACTCTTAACCAGCTGTATAGATTTTTATTTCAGGGAATCTATAACTTGAATGAGAAAAAATTGCATCTTTACTTCTATTAAGTGCTGATATCAAGCATTTCTTTCCATTACAACTTAAAAACGGGGTCCATGGACTTCACCAGATTCTCAAAAGGAGCCCCATGAAACACACACACAAAGATCACCTTATGTATAAGAACATATAAAAAAGTTTAGAAAGGGACAAAGAAATCCAGCAAAGATGACAAAGGAAAGGCATAAATTTACAGTTGGTTTACTGTTAAGCAAGTTGTATGTAAGGTGAACGTTAGTGTGAATAAGGTGGATTTTAGTGTGTGTAAAGTGAATTTTTGTTATTATTTCTCAGAATTCAGTTTCCCAGGATCCACAGCCATAACAATCTCTGGTTCCCAGGTACTAGATATGAGTTCCCACAGTTATGTTTCAGAACATCTCCACTATGCTTGCACTGAGTTGTATAATGGGAAATAATATAAAAATCCACTGTGACTGCACAGTGAGATACAGGGATAAGATGATGTAAACTTGTGAGGTTATTGCTGGCAATATGCCTTCTTTGCTGGGCTATAAAACGGGTGGTCACAAGACAGTGAACAGGAAACCCTTAGGGTTGAATGCACAAATGCTGCATGTGCCTCAACTGGCCCCCATTGATGGTTGAGGGGATTTAGTGGAAACAAAAGTTGTGCCTATCTCAATTGACCCCATCAAGCCACAGGGGTAGTTGCCCCTCTTCTCACTAGCCCCTGTGGGAAGGGTGATTAGGGAATGCTGTAGGAGTTTGTGCTCTCATTATCAGCAACCTCTTCTGAGAAAAATAGACTAGAATAAAGAAAGATTATTAACCCCTTCTTAGCATCTTTCCTGTCTGACCAAAACTAGAGTGACCTGCGCTAGCAGCCCTCAGCCTGTTTATCTGTCTTACACAAGTGTAACCCAAACGTTCTAGGAAAAAAAGTAATAATGCCAAGTGTAAGGACCTTGTATACCCTAGGTAACTTTAAATTAGGGATTAATTTTAAAATTAATTAAAATTAAACTCATTTTAACTACCAATAATTGAGATGTATATGGCACTTGTGTGTGTGTGTATGTATTACGTATGTATATAATTTCATTTGGGCCTCAAGACAACCCTGCGAGGAAGATGCTGCAGTTATCATCATTCCCTTTTTGTAGATAGAGGAACTAAGGATTACAGAGGTTAAGTGATTGACTCAAGTTTGTGTAACTAACAAATAGAGGGATTCAGACTTAGGTGTTCCGGACTCCAAGTCCAAACTTCTATTCAATGCAGCAGGAAACTACATGATAATGATTTTCTTAAGGCATTGTGTAAGTGAACATAAAGTTTGTTTTAAAATTGAGAGAGAGAGAGAGAGAGAGAGAGAGAGGAAGGGAGGGAGGGACGGAGGGAGGGAAGGAGAGAGAGAGGGAAAAAGAGAGAGACAGAGAGAGAGAGAGAGAAAGAGAGAGAGAGGAAGGGAGGGAGGGAGAGAGAGAGGGAAAAAGAGAGAGACAGGGGGAGAGAGAGACAGAGAGAGAGGAAGGGAGGGAGGGAGGGAGAGAGAGAGGGAAAAAGAGAGAGACAGAGAGGGAGAGAGAGAGAGAAACAGACAGAGAGAGAGGAAGGAGGGAGGGAGAGAGAGAGGGAAAAAGAGAGAGACAGAGAGGGAGAGAGAGGGAGGGAGAGAAAAGGAGGGACAGAGAGAGAGACAGGGAGAGAGGAGAGAGAAAGAGTAATCTGAGGGGAAAGCACTAACATTGACAAGTCACAGAAAAGCCTCCTGCAGAAGAGGGGATTTGAGCTGAGGCTTAAAGAGAACCCAAGGGGAAGAAAGAGAAACTAAAGAAAAAAGAGCATTCTAGGAATGGAGGATAGAAAGTTGAAGACACAGTGGGTGGTGTATAGCATGCAAGGAGCATCAAGGAAGCCATTGTAGTCAGATCATAAGGGTCAAATGATGCAAAGATTGAGTAATGATCCTCTCTGGTCCTCAATTCCCTCAGCTTTAAAAGACGAGGGCTGGACTCGATGATCTCTTAGGTTGCTTTCATTGTTGGTGTTGTTTTTCAGAATTGTCCAACTCTTCGTGACCCCATTTGGGGTTTCTTTTGAAAGATACTGGAGTGATTTGCCATTTTCCTCTCCAACTCATTTTACAGAAGAAGAAACTGAGGGAAACAGTTAAATGACTTGCCCAAGGTCATACAGCTAAGTGAGTATCTGAGGCTAGATTTGAGCTCAGGAAGATGAGTCTTTCTGACTCCAGGTCTGGCACTCTACACCCTGTATCATCTGGCTGCCCTCTAAGGTTCCTATTAACTCTGCATCTACAATCACAGAATCATTAGACATTATTGACCACCACCTCTTGGATATTCTCTGCTCTCTGTTTCCATGACATTGCTCTCTTCTGGTTATCCTTTCTGTCTGACCCCAATTTTCTAGTCTCCTTTCCTGGTTCTGCATCCACGTCATTTCCACTAACTATGGGTATCCCCCCGATCTCTGTCTTGGGCTTTCTTCTTGTTTCCCTATATAATCCCTCACTTGGTGATCTCATCAGCTCCCATAGGGTCAGTGATAATCTCTTTGCATATGACTGTCAGATTTGCACATCCAACTCTACTCTCATATCACCATCTGCCTTTTGGACATCTCAAACTGTATGATCAGGGCAATTAGGGAGAGAAATAGATAAAGAGGCAAGCCTGGAGTCACAAAGATCTGAATTCAAATCTAGTCTCAGACATTTACTAGCTGTGTGACCCTGGACAAATCAGTTAATTCTGTTCGCCTCAATTTCCTCATCCGTAAAATGAGTTGAAGAAGGAAATAGCAAACCACTCTAGTGTCTTTGCCAAGAAAATCCCAAATGGGATCATGAAGAGTTGGACATGAATAGACAACAAAATGTGTTTTAGGCATTTGGAACCAAACATGTCCAAAATATAACTCATTTTTTTCCAAAGAAAATTACCCTTTTCTGGTTTTCCCATTTGCTTTTCAGAGCACTGCCATCCTCCCAGTCACTCAGTCTTACAATTTAATGTTATCTTTGACTCTTACTCTCATTTACCCCGCAAATTCAATCCACTGTCAAATTTTGTTTTTTCTACTTTCACAGAATCTCTTGTATATAAACCTTTTCTCCATTTCCATAGCCAGGTACAGATTTTTTAAAGTTTACTAGCTTATAAAAGTGATTTTTTTTATCCAGACCCATGATTTCATTTGAGTAGGGAATTGAGTATGAAAATTACTTCCATCAATGAAGATGGGCAATTATCAGGAAAAAGAAAAATGACTTTTTTCAAAAACTTTTTCATCAGAAAGTTAAATTTTGTTACATTTTATAAGTATTGAACCCTTCTGCAACTACCCAAAAGACTTTATTATTATAATGTTTTATGATCCACTATCATGGTAAAGACTACACAACTTCTTAAAAGACTAAGTAAACTCTGAAACATGGTTTGATTTAACTTCACACATGACACCAAAAGATAAAATCTGTGTGTGTACACACACATACACACGTATAAGAAAATAAAGCTAAATGTGTGCACACACAAGACTTCACGAGTTCTACCAAAAATGATTAAAGAAACGGTTAGATTTTTTTCCCCATCTACAGTTTTAGAAATACTTTTTCATTCTCAAAAGCTCCTTTGACTACAGAACAGAATTAAGATCAGCTTCTAAGTCACTTGACCTGTTCATAATGTACATTTGGATCATTTGTAATAATTCTCCAGAGACCTTTCCATTGTGCTTCTGCTTTGTGGTCTTTTAAACTAATTTGACAATAACAAAAGTATAGCAGAGTTCCATGAGTTTTTATCTAAAGCAAAACAGCCACAGTTTAAATAGGAAAGCCCTTCAGTCGTGCCCACACTGTTCATTTCTGGTTTGCTGGAACTCTGAATATATCCTATCGCCATTAGTTGCTCTTCCTGAGTGCAGACAGACCTCCAAGGAAGCATAAACACACTGGAAATTCTATTCTTTTAAACCGTTCAGAGTCTGCTACAAAATATGACCAACACCTATGTCCATAAACAAGAGAGTCTCACCTATCTTGAAGGGAACCTGAAGAAAACGGAATGGGAAAGTTTGAGAGAAGGGGCTTCCGGGGCCCTCAAATTGTGAGGTTAAGAAAAAACCCACAATTAATACATCAGAGATTTCTGCCAGGCTTTTATAGCATTACAGGATTTCTCAGCTATAAAGAAACATATTGAAGCTTTAGAGTACAGCCCATCCTTCACTGCTCCAGTTGTCTCCTTTTGTTTACAAGTCTCTGCCATCCTTCTTTGTGAATTGAATGCTAAACTATCTCTGGAGAGATGTTATATTGCTTACAGAATGCTTCAGCAGATGGTGTTTCCTGTTGCAACAGAAGGCTGTGATTATACCTGAATTCTTCAAGAACTCGAAAACACAGAAAACAAGATAAATGAAAGTCTTAAAAAGTTTTTCTCTCTTTTTCTCAACCATTTCTTCTCTCAACTACCTCTTGCTGCCTTCTTGCCACCCCTAAACCTCATTCCAATCTCATCTCCTCCCCCTTTCTTTTTTTTCACAGAAGATGGAACAAAAAAAAACAAGTAAGGGGTGGAAATCATCCTCCACCAAACTAAAGAAACCCTTTTTGGAAATGACTAAGGTATCCCATCAGCAGAGTTTGCTTAGGAATTATTGAGAACTGCACTGCTACTAATACCTGGTCACAGCACCTTCTTTCTATTCCCACTACCTATTGTAAACAATGAAGAAAAAAGAATGGATTTTCATCAGGACGTGTCTATAAAAACAAATTGAACCATGGAGAAGGCACCTGGTGCCCAAAGTTCAAAGCTATAAAGAACTTCACTTCTAAACAACTTTCAGAGAAATTGTGCTTTTCAAAAGACTCTTATATGCAACCTTAGCAGGATTTGGTTCATCTTTAACACTGGATAGCCCTTATCCCTAAATCTAGAGGATCTTGACCTTATCTTTGAAACTCTTTTCTACTTTTATCTCCCTAAACGTCTGTCATGCATTTCTTGCCACAATTCCATTTAGTTTCCTGCTCTATTCACCCTCTCTATGGACAGAAATGAAGTACATACACACCCAAGAAGACTGTTACCATGGGGGATAAAGTTTTGAAATTGGCTTTTTGCTTTCTAGACTCTTCAACTCACAACCCCTCCCCCTTAACCTCTATTAAATGTCCTGGAGGCTAAGGGTCCCAATTTAGGGACAGGGCCCCAAATTACTAACTTTAATATGTTCATTCAAAACTAAGTCAATCTGTGCTGTGGCTCCCTCAGAAATCCAACTGTCCTACTAGACTAATCAGATAAATTATTTCCTACTATTCTGTTAATTTGCCAGTATTTTATAAGATAGTACTAGGGAATCTCTACTTTTATTTTCACTACCTGCCTAAATAATTGAAATAATTATTTTTTAAAATTTTTAGCTTTTATTTTTGAATCACCTATATTTCCATACTCTTCTTCCCCCTCCCAAACCAAGAACTATTTCATGCAATAGAGAAATTGGCAGGGGGGAAGGGAGAAAGGAAGGGAGAGAGGGAGAGGAGAGAAAAAGAGGAAGAAGAAAAAGGACAGGGGATGGGGTAGGGGGAAGGGAGGAGGAGGGAGAGAGAGAGAGAGAAAGTGAGAGAAAGAGAGAGAGAGAGAGAGAGAGAGAGAGAGAGAGAGAGAGAGAGAGAGAGAGAGAGAGAGAGAGAGAGAGAGAGAGAGAGAGAGAGAGAGAGAGAGAGAAGCTGTTGAGCAAAACTGACACACCAACCAAGTCCAACATTATATGCAAAGTCTCTCCCTGCAGTCTTGTTCTCCCCTCAAACACACACATCCCAGAAGTTCTATGAAAGGAAGGAGGTGTGTTTTCTCTAGCCTTCAGAGCCAGGTCAGATCATTAGAACAGAAGTCTTCCTAAAAGGTATAAAAAACATGACATGTCTACATTTGTTTCCTTATAAAACCGGAGTATGTTTATACATGAAAAAGGGCTCCCAGATCATCTAGTCCAGCCCTCCCTTGTTTCATAAATGAGCACTGATTTATTAATCGATTGATCAATTTATTTCTTGCTGTGAATCTGTGATTTCCTAAGTAGAGGGGACCAGTTTACAACACTGAGAGGCAAGCTGTTAAACATACTCTTGTCTTCATTTTACAGAAGAGGAAAATTGACACCGGACATGGTCGTGCAATTAGGAAAAGTTACCTTGATTATGCCCATTTTACTGATGAGGGAAATAAGAATGGGAGAGAGCAAGTGATTTGACTGTAAGCAACTAGTTAGCAAAGAAACCATAGAGGCAAAACCAAATACAGGTCTTCCTACACCAGATGCAATGTACAATCCACTATTCCATGCTACCTCTCTTGTCTAAGGGCCCAAAGTTAATTAGTGGAAGAGCTGGGTCACCTCCTTCTATGACACAATGAAGCCTTGATTTCATCTTATTTCAAGATTTCCCCAGCCCTTTCGGGACTGGAAAAGCATTAGTGGTTTGGACAAATGAGGCTAGAAAAGCATTTTCCAAATTGTGTTCCAAGAAACTGTAATGTCATTCCAATTGGCAGGAAGAGATTTTTCATGATAAAATATCAGTACTTATGATATTTCCACTTTAAAATATTAACTATGAAATAGAATATCAAAAACAGTTATTTCATACAATTTTTTCACTATGACTCAATTTTCTCCATCTTTCTCCAAATTTTCCCTACCTCTCCACAACTAGAAGTATCCCATATGCCTAGATCTCAGATGCCTACTATCACCAAGAGAATGTTTGAGTTTCTCTAAAATATTTCAAGCTCTGGCATTCTCCATGCTCAATTTAGTTTATGAAAACATTGAGATAAACTATTTTTAAATGCCCTACCAGCAGCATAATTACAAGCAATACTATATCATAACTAGTGAAAAATCATATTAGTTGTTTTAGAATTCTTATCCTGATAGGATCACAACTTTACAGGTAAAATGAATGTCAGTGAGTCCAATTATCTCATTTTACAAGGAAACTGAGACAAAGAAAGGTTAACATGCATGGCCACATGGCTAGTAAATGGTGCCACAGGTGTGACTGGAATCCACTTCTTGATTCCAAGTCCAATACTCTATGTAAATTACACTATACTGCTTTTAAAGATATAAAGAAGTCTCTCTACCTATCAGCCAAAGACCCTCTGTGTTGAATAAGTTGATATCTTTACTATTAGGTGTTAGAAACAGTGTCCTGAAGAGGTCTAGAAGTCTTTTCTTAAAAAATTCTCTCTTGGGAGCTTTCATAATATCATAGTTCCAAGTGCAATGGGAGACAGAAAAAGCAGGAGGCACCCAGGATGATAGCTAATAGAAGCCATTAAAGCAGTGAAAGACTCATCTTTCATAGTTGACGTAAAGGAAAGCAATGAATGTCTCTTTGAAATCCCAACTGGTCACCCCCCCACCCCTTTCGAGTCCACAATAGGCTGAGGGTAATGCCATGCCCCTTCCCACATATATAGGTCTAAGTGAATTAAAATTAGAGACAAAATGATTGTGGGTGGTGGTTTGTGGGGGAGGGAGGTATCTCAGGGATAGTCAGTCCTGTTCTACTTTAAAGGGTACCTACATAGAAAGAATTAGAGAAGGGGGCCAGGGAGGGTTGGAGGTAAGTAGAAAGAGGCAGAAAGATATGTGAGAAATAGAAGTGATTTACAAGGAGATTTAGAAATGGAAAATGTTAAGATCACCTTAGGTGATGATAAATCACAATTCCAGTGACATAAACTAGATGATCTAAAGGATAGATTGGAGGAAGAACAATTTCAAAGCATTCTTTGGCTAATCCACTACATGAGCACAAAACCAAAGAAGACTCCTCCTAAAATTCAATCCAACAGCAGAGATATCAACTCGCAGTAAAAGTTGATAATCAATAATACCTCTTTTTAATGTAACTTTTTTAATAACAACTTTATTACTCTTTAAGATTCTACAGATTTTAGCTACCCTTTTTAATTTTTTCAAGACAGATTAACGTCTAAGGGTAATATATTGCCATGGCATTATTATAATATTGTGTATGTAATAATAATACATAATACAGTATACTATTAATATAACATACATAACATACTATATGTAATATACTATCTTGATTGTGTTCAGGAATTTAATCGTTTATCAGTATTCAAAAAATAGAATCTTATTGCTTCTATTGTTTCAATAGATTGAGAAGTCTTTTGAAATTTTCACTTTCGTTGTTCAGTCATTCAGCTGTGTCCGTCTCTTCGTGACCCTGGGAGCCATAGCACTACAGTCCTTTCTGTCCTCCATTATCTCTTGAAGTCCGTCCAGGTTCATGTTCCTTGTTTCCATGATGCTATCTATCCATTTCATCCTTGTCATCCCCTTTTCCTTCTGCCTTCAATCTTTCCCAAAATCAGGGTCTTTTCCAATGAGAATCATCTTCTCATTATGTGACCAAAGGACTTAAGCTTCAGCTTCAATATTAGACCCTCTAGTTAATAACCTGAAATGATTTCTCTAAGTATTGACTAATTGTACCTCTTGCTGTCCAAAGGACTCTCAAAATTCTTCTCCAGCACCACAATTAGAAAGCATCAAATCCGTGGCTCTCAGCTTTTTGTATTGCCCAACTCTCACAGCCATACATCGCTACTGGAAAAAATCGTAGGTTGGCAACTGCTTTTTATAATACTGTTCAGGTTTGCCATTGCTTTCCTTCCAAGGAGCAAATGTAAATAGATCATAACTCAAATTAATTCACTAGATCAGAGATCTAGAACCCAAAGGGGCTTTAAAGGACAACTAGTTCAACCTCCTGATTTTACAGATTAGGATAAATGACTTGTTCAAGGACATAATTGGCATAGCTGAGTTTCAGATCCATTTCCATTTTGAAAAATTCCACACTCTCTCCACTGTACCATATAAACTCTTAAAAGTTCTAACATTTAGGTCTCTCCTCCCTGTAAACTTTTAAGTGTATTTTCAAGTACATTCTGTTCCAATACAACAGAACACCAGGAGAAAGTTAATTTTATTCATATCAAAAGGCACCGTGCCAGATTAGAGACTTAATATGGGTGTAACGTGTAGAAAGAAGGGAGCATCTTTGTGGGTCAGTTGGAAGGATACCTCCATGGGTCCACAAGTTTGTCATCTTTAGCTGGGAAGAAAGTTAATCATTTCTACATATTATTCGCACATTAAAAATTAGGGAAGGAATCAAAAGAGAAACCATCTGGATTCACCAAATCTGTTGTACTCCAGCTGTTAATGTTGAGAGGAGGGAGGAGTAAGGTCAAAGGGGAGTGAGTTTGAAAACGAAAAGTCAGAGAGATGTAAGGAAACAGGAGGGACAGCAAAATCCCTGACTTTGGGATGAAAAAAGCCTAAGGATAAGTTTAGAAGGAGCACCAGGCCTGTCTCATTTTATCTATTCAATCCAATTTATCAGTGATTTTTAAAACATAACCAGAGCATCTGAAAACATGATATTTGGTAGTTTTCAGTAGGGAGTTTCTTTCCTTGAGTCTGTCTGTCTGTCTCTCTCCCTCCCCTCTCTCTCTTTCCTTTCCCACCAGACATTATTTTTGTTCATATAAGACCTATAATTATAAATAGAAGTAGGTATGGAATCATTTTTCACACATACACACACACATATATATGTATGTATGTATGTGTACCTACCTATTTGCTTCTAATGGTAGCCATATCAATACAGAGGGGGAGGAGGGAAGAAAAAGAAATTTACGTAAAAAAGAAAAAAATTTATATAGTAACTATTTTAAAGGAATATATGCTTAATATACATTTAAAGGGAAGTTGTGCTGGTGGATTTATGGTTTCAAGTGCAATTATCTTTTCTTCTTGTGCTATCTTTTGTACATGCATGTTTTGTTCCATGAATTAAGAATAAAATATATTTTTTAAAAAAAGAAATAATCTTACAGTACTTTAGGTTCATCACTATGAATCTCAATGAACATTTAATTAGGGAAGTGAGGAGGTGCCAGTTGAGATTTCCAGTTGATATAATACAGGAAAAATTCATTTGTGCTTTTTTAACTGTATTTATAAATAAAAAAGGAGAACAAAAAAGACCTATATTCCACCATAAAAAGAATATGATGATTAGTGGCTAACCAGGGGACACTTTGTTCTATTTTAACTTCAGTGAAACACATAGGTGGTAGGTTATAGGACATAGATCTAGAAATAAAAGACTGGAGAAACCATCTTACAAATGAAGCCTTTTTACTAATGAAAGATAAAGACCCAAGGAAGTTAAGGGAATGTCTCAAGACCATACAGGTAGTATATCAGGTGTGGTCATCTGCCCTGGAGCTATTGAGGGTTCTTTCTGCTTTACCACAGTAGAGAATATCCTTTACTACTCTATGTCTGGACCGGACACCATCACTACAACTTCTGCAGAAAGGCCTGGTAAAGTATATAAGCATTGGCTGTTGAGTGAGCTCACATTTTCAAACCCCAAATCAGAATAATCCCAGAGCCCCTGAAAGCCAGATGCGTACAATCACAGCCACCAACATAACTCCAAGGTTACATTTCAGATGAGAATAGAGGGGAAAGAGGCCAGTTAGGAGCCTGGAAAGCAGCCCTGTGGCATCTAGTTAAGAGACTGAGAAAGAAAAAGCTACACAAATCACACCAGGGAACTTTTAAAGTACTTTCTTTTTCTTGGTGTGTCATTTTGGACTTTGGGATACAGAGCTAATCAAAAAGAAACCAGAGAGATTGTGTGATTTGAGCACATCCAGTCCAAAGTCTTTTTCTTTCTTTCTTTTTTTTACATTTTTGAAAAATTTATCCAAGCAATTGCTTTCTTGATGGAGACATGAATTATGCCCCTTGAATAGTGATGAGAGTATGTGAAAGGGTTTTGGGTTGAATGGTTGAATACTTAGAAGTTCAGTTTCTTCTCCCTATCTATTCCACATAATTCTAACCTCCCAAACCATTAAAATCAGGCTGGGGAGCCTCCAAAAAAAAAGACTTGCATAAAATATATTCATTTCTCCAGTACAATTCTGGTTAGACTAAAAATGTTACAAAAACAATATCCACTGCTGAATAATACAGTGTCATTCATTCAAATACTAAAAGGTCAAAGAGCTAGAGATGAAGCAATTACAAATGAGCCAAATTTAGATAATATATTTTTGTTTACTTACAAAGATATATTTAATCTGCTAAAAAAATAACAAATACTTCAATTTGACTTCCATCATCGGGTCGAGAATAAAGTAACAATATTTGTTTTGTTTGATATACCTTACAATTTATTGTGTGTGCACTTTGTTATTCAGATACAATCAAGAAATGCAGAGAGCAAAGAAAATGAAAAAGGAAAATAATGTTTTGACATCAGTTGAATCATTCAGCCCAGTGGACATGCACTTCTAACTTTCCATGCCTATGACATACAAGGACTTGACTGTTGCCTACAGCCAGCCTCAGGAGGGGAAAAAAGCATGCTTTGATCTCCTTTGACATGAGTCTTTTTTTCTGCCAATGTGCATCTATATCTATTTCACATCTGTCCTATTCCCCATTAGACTGAAATCTCCATAAAGGCAGGGGCCTAGTTTACTAGAGTAAGGATACTATACAAATTCAATTTCTTCTATTTATACCTATGATCATTATTATTTGCATTTATTTCATCCTCCCAGAATTCTAACATGGTTTAGGCTCCATCTAAATTAAAAGACTGATTAAGAGAATGTGGTCAAGAGAATGCTATTTTGTACATTACAGGCCTGACTCTAGTCAGGAAAAAAAAGAAATACATGATTTAGAGAATAGGAACCAAATTAAATAGACATTACACACTTCATGGGTTTTATTTGGTTTCATTATGCAGTATCAACAGTTAGTCACACAGAGGGAAAGGAAGAAAAAGGAGAGGTTTGCAAGTGTAAGTTAGGTGTTCATATTTTTTCAAGTATTGTAGTAATGAACTCCACAATTGAAAAAAATGACAGTAAAACACTGTACTGATAGCCCTGCAAGTCCCCCACTAGCCATTATAGGAAAAGTAGAGGGCTTTCATTCCTTCCAGACATCAAGAAAGCAAATAGGAAAGCTACTGAGATCTTCTTTGTCAAAGATAAGTGTTAATGACAAGATAATTCAATTCAATTTATTAACAAACATTTATTAAATGCTTCCTATATACCTGGCTGTATGAGAGACAAAATTTAGGGTATTCTCTAGAGATACCATCCAGAAGGAGGGAAAGTAGGAGTGGGCCAACATGACCTAGAGTCAGGTAACATTAATGTGATGTAATGTTATACATGATACGTACTTTAGGAGCCTGAGAAATACCAGGAGGAGGAAAATATCTTTACTCACTGGAAAGAACTGAGAAGACTTTGTAGATGCAGAGGCATCTCATTTGATCTGCCTGACAGACGGAGAAGAATTCAACAGGTGAAGAAGGGGAGGGAGGTTATTACAGGCATTGCCAGATCAACCGGGAAACAAAGTTTGGAAATTCCATCCTTTTCTAGCTATCAACTACTCAATAATTTGTCAGAACACACTGCTTCGCATTTTTAACACTCACTGATCCCTACACCCTATGTAATTTGACAGGCTCACCCATCTATTGAAACACATTCTCTTAGATGACACACGATCCAAATCTAAGTCACCAAATCTTTGTGCTAGGTGACACAACTAACACCGATGACAAACTCTCTGTCTTTGAAATGCTCTCACATCTCCAGGCAGATGGAGATGGATCATTAAACCTAAAGTTGGAAAAAGTGATTTCAAATAATGGTCTCAGACACTGGCTGTATGACCTTGGGCAGGTCACTTAAATTCTGTTTGCCTTAGTTTCCTCAACTGTAAATTGAAGTAATAATAGCAAAGACCTCTCAGGGTTGCTGTGAGGATCACATGAAATTCTATTCACATAAACATAGCCTGGTGCTTGACACATAATAGGCTCTATAGAAATGTTGATTTCCTTCTTTCTTCATACACTGGTCTTAATGACATTGTACCTTTTTCATTATTCTTTCTGGCTTCTGTTTTGCTGTCTCCTCTCCCTGCTACTATTCCTTAAGGATTGATTCAGTCCTTTGCCCTTTCCTCTTCCTTTTGTAAGCTTTCTCCTTCTGTGTTTTCATCCTCTCCCATGATTTCAATGAACGCTTGTCAGCCTCCACTAAATTCCTCCTCCCAAGCCTCATGATGGAATCATGCCGGGGTTTTTAAGCTGTGGAGCAAATGGTAAACTGCCAGGTTCCACCAAGCTGGAAAAGCTTTGAGTCTAGGCACAATGACAGGATGTAGGCTTATTGTGTGAAGGCCAACCAGTTATGTATAGAGAGACTCGTTACCAAAAAGCTGACCACCGAGTAATAAAATTTGTTGGCCACAGAAACCTATGAAAAGGAAAAAAAAATCTAAAATGCCCTCAGAGCCCTGAGTCAACTTTTGTCTTTTCAGTGATGATAGCAAAGTGTCAGAAAATATGATAGAGAGTGCGGATGCAAACCCTTCTTGGCATATCTATAAACATTAATTTAATAGGTGGCCCTTTCAGTTGTACAGGCTTTATTCATCAAGCAGCTGAATAATGAAGAGAATTGAGCTCTTGAGGTAGAATCAGGAGTTTGGATCTAAATTCCAATCTTGCCGCAGACACTTCATGTGTGACTCTGGGAACGTTGCTTTGCCATCCTCAGTCCTGATTTCTTCATCTGCAAAATGGGAGATTATAGTAGAATCCAATAGCCAGGATTGTTGGGAGGATGAAATGAGGTAATACGTAAAACACTTTGCAAACCTTAAGGTGCTATATAAATGTGAATTGTTTTCATTATTATCACCAGCTAACAAAATCGTATGCCAAAAGTTAATGAGCCACATCCATATTACTACGTGAAACCAGGAGACATAAAAAGTAGAGCTAAATTGAAAGATACAGATTATCCTCAGGGGAAAAAAATAAAGGAGTTGGCAGTTAGCTTCTTTCATGCACCCAAAGGCAAGAAGAACAATTTTCATGGGACATATCTCATCTTGGAATGCACACAATGAGCAAAGTGAACGTATTGTCAGAAAGGTGACCGCCATTTACTGACTAAAATCCACTGTAAAGGACAAAAGCAAAAGGAATTCTATGAAGAACTTGCCAAGATATTCCAAACCAAGTGGATATAAGCCGTAATATTCAGAGATCACAACCAAAATTCGGCACAGAGGAGGAAAGTGAAAAATACTTTCTTAAGATTAAGAAATGAGAGAAGACAAAACCTTAGAGGCTACTCAAGTCTCATGCCTAGACAAGGCAGGTACTACAGATGACAATCAAACTGAATCCAGAATAGACTTAGAGCTGGAAAGGAATTTATAAGTCACCTTGTCCAAATGCCTCCTTTTTCAGAGCGCAAAATGAGAATGAAATAGAATATAAATGACTTATGTGCCTTTATCTCCATACTTCTCACATGGAAGGGAATCCTCTAAATTTGGCCTCCAAAAGTCATGCCCCTAGTGCCTGGGGATTTTAATTCACTCAATTTAAGGACTCCCACCCTGTCTTGATTGGTGAGCAATTGAATGCCAATTTGCCTAGCTCATTATATATACCATTCTTAGATTACAATATGCTACACATTTCATTCCCCCGGGGGCTATCTAGCTATATTACTATCAGCCCTGAAACCTCTTTCCCTCCTCACTTCTCACATTTTGTTGCAGACACAGTAATCAAATTAATAATACCACTGATTCTGAAAAGAACATGTCAATCAACTGTCCTATGGATCAACTTTCCATCCCTGGAATTCCCCAGACCAAAACTTCCTTCCCTGGCTACCAGTCTACTATATGTTATCTCTCCCAATTAGAATATAAGCTCCCTGAAAGTAGCTCTCATTTTTGCATCTGTGCATGTATCCCATACTGGACATAGAATGCTTAATAAGGCCTCATTGATTGGCTATATTAAAACACAATTTATCAATGTTTTGCTATGGGGAATAGGCAAAAGTAAACATGTTACTTCTCAATATTCATATAAGGAGGCTCATAAAGCCCAGAAAAACCACAGATAGAAAACTTAATCTGCATTCTCTTATTGGAGCAGCAACTGGTACCATGGATAGAGTGCTGGACCTTGAGTCTGGAAGACTCATCATCCTGAGTTCAAATGTTACCTCAGACACTTAAATATCTGAGCAAGTCACTTAATCCTGTTTGCCTCAGTTTCCTCAGCTTTAAAGTAACCTGGAGAAGGAAATGGCAAACCACTCCAGTATCTCCCCAAATGGAATCACAGAGTCAATTTACTGAAAAACAAGTCCTCTTAATGATACTTTATGGTGACAAATCATTGAATAAAGGTACAAAGTCTAATTATTATTAAGAATAATCAGATAGCCTCACCACACTCCCAACTATCCAAACCCTACCCATTCTGCAAAAGCTAATTCAAATTCTACCTCCTCTAGGTGACAAATCAGCCAATAATTTAATTCCTATAGCTCTTATTATCTGCATCTCTCATTTGGCACTTATCAAAAACTGCCTTGTGTTATTTTAAATTTTAATGTATGTATATCTTTTCTCCAACTATATTCCATCTCCTCTAGAGTATAGAACATATGCTTTACAAAGTGCTTTCCTCACCACAATCCTCTGAGGTGTGTAGTGAAAATATCGTCATCTCCATTTTATGGATGAGGAGACAGGCTTAGAGTGATTGACTTTGCTAAAATCACAGCACTTGTATGTGACAGAGACATGACTCAAGCCCAGATTTTCTGATTCCAAATTGTTTTAATTTTAATTTCAACTAGTGAAATTCATTCAAAGTATTTATATAGCTAGCCAAGGGTCCCAAAACAGGATCAAAAGTTGATGCAATAGGCACTGTGGATTTTCTTCTGGGCACTGCTAATATGCTCCTTTGGAGCCTCTCCATTACCCAGCACAGTACTGTCCATATGATAGTGCTCAGTAGATGTCTTGATTAATTGAATCAATGAGAGAATGAGTACAAAAAGCCTATATATTTCATTCACTAAATATTTCAAGGCAATTAAAGTAGTTCTTTGTTCAAAGAAAGAAAAAGTATTTAGATTTTAAAGATATAAAGACTAGTATTTATAGTGTGATACATGACAAAGCACATAATTACAGATATGAATATATCTATAGACCTCTTTACATATTTCTACATAGGTAGAGTGGAGTAATTCAATAAAGTCACCCTACTCCACTTAAAATAAATGTTGACATGCCCTGAAACCTCAGCAATTCTCCATCAGCCAATCCCATACTTTAGATTTTACAAAATGCCTTTGGATGAAATAGAGTGACATTGTCAAGAAGAATGTGCCGATTAAAAAACTTAGTCAAGCCCTGTGGGTCATCAATAAAACAGAAGATCACTTGAAAACCCAAGTGATTTGAACATTTGGCAGAAAGTCACATTCTAGCAAGAAAAAAGTATCCCAATTCAACTCCCTAAGGATTTGTTTGGAAAGACAGGGGCACTTCCTGCTTCAATTTTGGTTTCCTCCTCCTTATGTTCAGGAGGTAAAGGACCTGGGATCTTCAAAGAGATCAAAGAATTTTGGACTTCTGATCTTACTATCTGCTTCCAAGCATCATTCTCTGGGACAGTTGCTGTCAGTATCTACATGAAGATCCAAGGTTAGAGTAGATGCCGACTTGGAGCTCTGTAAAGAATAAGGCAAATACCTGACATGATGCCAAAGTAAGGAGGAGCTTCCAGTTAGCAGTTTTGCTACTTGTACTTTTTAAGCTTGAATCCACTTTCCCCTGGACTGTAAATTTGTACTGGTTGGAAAATGTGTCACAGATTTTTTTGGGGGGAAACATATCAACTGTTTTCGCTGTACAACCTTAGTAAATACCACTTTCTAAAACTGCTGAAGACTGTGACTAAATTGATGATCTGATCATTGTGACAGGGAACACAACTGTGGAAGCTCATTGGATTTGAAAAGACATCTCCAAGACTTCAGAGCTGTGACTTGTTTCTAGGAGACGTATGAAAATAATTCACCAGCCTTTTCAGTCTTTCAAACTATCTGAACCTTTATGATTTGCATAAATTGGGAAACATGATGGGGGTTGGTTGAAAGCAATTTCTTAACCAATTTCACCCAGTTCTTCTGTTTAAACAAGTAGAGTCTTAAGATTGATTGCTGCAGTAAAGGGGTAAGGAAAATTGATTAGAAAACAGGTAATCCAAAAGAGGGCTAAAGAACACAAATAATAGGCATGATCATAGTCTCTGTGTCTGCTGCTTTCTATGGCTACCATATTGTTGTAATCCAGTCATGTCCAATTCTTTGTGACCCCATTTGGGGTTTTCTTGGCAAAGATACTGGAGCAGTTTGCCATTACCTTCTCTAGCTCATTTTACAAATGAGGAAAATGAGGCAAACAAGGTTAAGTGACTTGTCCAGGTACCACACAGCTAGTAAGTGTTTAAGGCCAGATTTGAACTCAAGAAGAAGAGTCTTGTTGACTCTGGGCCCAGCACTCTATGTACTACATGACCTAGCTACCCATAACTAGCAGAGAGGAGGGAAAATAGTTATGTTTACAACAATAGTCACTGAATGAAGGACCTATAACCCTTCCATACTGAGGAAAAAAAATAATTAGCACAGCACTTTTCGATGGATCATAAAGACACTCTAAGTTAACCCTGAAATTATCATCTGGAAGTCCATAACTGAAACTTAGCGAGGATAAAAGGCTAACTGAAAATAACAGCAGACTTACTCCCACAAGGGAGAGGCTTACTAATCTTAACATACCTCAGTGGATGGCAGACAGAATATTAGGTGGCCTTGAAGATAGCTGAGTACCTCAAGAACAAATGAGATAAAACAAACAATACCAGTGACTAGCAACATATGATGACCAGGAAGGGATCAGAGAGACTGAGTGCCCAGAGGAAAGCAGCAGAATACAACATAATGAAATAACCGGAAAGCGTAACTAGTTCTACACGGGAGGCAGGAGTTGCCCTTTCCCTGTGAGTATCCTGGTCAAATATTTCCTAGTGTGCATTCCTCCACCTGGGTATTCTGACCACACACAGTCCTCCCATTCTATATGGATGGAGACTGTTGTTGCTTTTATTACTGTGTTATTTCTTTAAGTGTCCTTGTTTTGAACTGTGTCGCCTGACTGACTAGTGAAAGTATATACATCAGTAAAGGCTTATGGATTGGGTTTGGAGAGAATCCTTACTATATATCTAGAAATTGGGAGATCTTTTGGAGATCTACAGCTGAGAAAATGTAACTTTACAACAAATGAATTTTATCTTTAGTGTACCAAATATTCAGATAAAACCAAAAAGATCACTCAAAAAACTAGATGTTTGGTCTGTGTGGGTGATATGGGAGATAACTGAGCTTAGCAGATAGATAAAAGCTCTTTAAAAAAAAACCCATAAAGATCACATAGGATACAGCGAGCAGAAAACTAAGTTATATTTCTTGCTTTGCCTGATAAAAGGATCCATTATCTATGAAATGATACAGTGTGTAGGAAGCTTATAGCTATTATCATAAAATATTTATTGAGCACTGCAACATGCTTGTAGGTATTACATAGAACTGAGAGGAACAATCTTTCCAGGTCCTAATTGATTAAGAAACATATTTTTTTAGGCGAAGTTGCTTCAGTGTTGCAGGGGATGAAATCTCCGATCTTCAGATAGAGAAATAATGTCATGGTTCAGTTCTACAAAGAGTTTTTCTTTGGAGTGGTCCTTGGTTTTACCTGGGTAACTCAAGCAGTAACTATGATATTTCCATTAAGCCAGGGCTCTGCTTTTCAGAGTCTTTATACCAAGGCAGGAGAGAACTGATTTAAATACACAGATATAAGTATGTTTATCAGGCTATTACACAGAGTAAGCAACTGTTTTTCCTGTTATAAGTCACACATGGAGATAATCAACTGCCCTACAAGTTACGTATACCAAGCTGTGACCAAGGGGTTGGTGATAGTAGGAAGGTCAATTGTCCACTGTCTATGGAGGTTGGGACTGGTTTGGAATTGGAGCGGAGAAAGAATGCATCTCAAAGTACAATACAACCGGAAATTAATTAGGCATTGTTGATATTTTAAAAATATGAGTCATTTTCAAAATTATATCTTTAATAACAGTGCTATAAGCATCATCTTCTCCAAAGCCAGGAACATCCTCGGGAAAGAAATTTAACAAGGTAATGTAATGTCTCAGTACAGAAAGTCATTCAAGCTTTACCTTTTTAAAAATACTATTCCATGTCATTTGTTATCAAGTCCATATGTATAAGAGTGCAACTGTAAGCTCTTTTCTTCAAGCTGCATTGAAATAAAAATTCCAAACCTCTAAAACCAGAAGTAAACAAAAGGAAGGAACCTTAGGTTTGGATGTCCTATTTATTAGGCATTGAGTATACGAATATGCTCAATGACAATGCGATTGAATGAGGCCAAAGAGAGATAAATGGAAGAAAGGAGTGGAGACAAGACTGAATATGTAAACAGAGTATCAGAGGTTTGAAACACTCTTTTCTTTTCATCCCCCTTGTTATCCAGGCTTTCATTCAGTAGAAATTCACACAGTGACACCTAGTGCAATTGACATGGTTATGACATCCTGGCAAACTAAGACAGCTTTCCTTGAAAATGCCATTTTAATTTCAGCTAAAATAAGCTAATTCAATCGTGGTGAAAGGCTCCCATTCATTTCAGACCCCAATCTGCATACATATTCTAATTATCATTTGAATCTATTTAAAAATGTATCATGCTTGTGGATCATAACTTTAGTACAGTTCATCTCCTAACAGTGAGAATTGTTGGATCATTAATATCCATAATGAGGTAGAACTGCAATTAAAGGTCTCAGTGAAATATTCTTTTCTTTTCAGTGGCTTGCTAGTATGGGCCAACACAGTCTCTTCCCATTCTTCCTCTTGGCTCCCAAGTCCTTGATCTAAGAGCTCCAAGGCCCAAAACGAATTCTCTTTAAAATAAGTTCTTACTCAGCTTTAGAAATTACAAGCTGAATTTTTAAGTTCCTTTCACAAAATGTTCCTAGTCTCATTGATTTACCCCTCTATTTTTCACAGTGAACTCCTCCATCTAGGTAACAACCTTATAGAATCCATGTACTATTTACTCTATATGTATTGATGTCACTGGTCTCCCTCTTTCACAGAGTAAAGCTAGCTATGGCTCCCCCTCAGGGGAACCCTGAGAGATGTGAAGTGTTTTTTTTTCTAATGCTACTGGCTGGAGCCCCCATTCCAGTATGTTCCCCTCACTGTTAATGATCCCTATCATGATTAGCATCCCAGGTCCATTTAACCAATTAAAATCTATTAGCCTTGACAAAGGGATGTTTGCTATGAAATATTAGCAAGAACTTAAGTACAAATATTCATTTCCTAACACCTTGGGGTCGCACTCTTTCCCATGCTACTGTGGTCCTTGGACAGAGTCGACTTAGACTTAATGTAGTTTATATATAGAATTTACCCCACCAAGTTCACTTCCAACTGTGATATTACTGATAGATTGATGAGATACTATCACTGCTGCATCTGTGGGGGTGGGCAGTGGAAGGAAAGGGAAGAGTGCTAGATTGAACAAGGAACTGGGGAATTCTTTCCTCAACATCTAGCTTTTAAATCCCGGCATAGTCTCCAGTTTTAGACTCTACTGCCTTATTCTCCTGACTTCCAAGTCTTCTAAGGTAATATCAGCCTCTAATCTCCTGCACCCCAAACCGAAAAGAAGCGAATCACGGTGACCTATTTTACAAGTCTATGTTAGTCTTAGATAGGGAGAACCTGAGGCCCCTCCTCTTTCACTATGAAAAATACCACTTCACCCCACCTTCATACAAAAAGGTAGCCTTTCTCCCTGTCAAAACAAACATGTCTACATGCCCAATGATCCCAATACATCCTTTCTCCAGTCAATTGCCCTCTCTATCATTCCCACTCTAATACTAATCTCCAGTCCCTCCTTACTTCCCTCTGTCCTCTCTGGTCCACTTCCCTACTGTCTACAAATGCCCCCATGACTCTCAGCCTCAAAAGACTCTTACTTGTTTCCTCCATCCTCACTATTGTCCTTTGTGGTTAAATTCCTTGAGAAGGTAAGTCTATAACAGATATATAACTCTATAACTCCATTTCCTTTTTTATCACTCTCATCTTAACTCTTTGCTATCTGGCATGCAACCTAATCATTTAGCTGAAAATTCCCTCTAGAGTTACGAAATATCTCTTAATTGCCAAATATAATGGTTTTTACTCATACCTCATCCTTCTTGATTTCTTTGAAGCCTTTGATACTGTAAATCACTCTCTTCTCCATACTTCTTTCTCCTTTCAAAGTTTTCACGAAACTACTCACTCTGAATTCTCCTCCTATCTGACCACTCCTCTATATCCTTTGTGGATCCGTATTATGCGTAACAGGGTATATCCGGGCAGAGATATTCTTTTTTAATACGATATGTTCCTCCCAATACCAAGCACCTCCTAGCTGAACAAGTGAAACTAAAATAAAAAAAAACTAAAAGTCTGGAAATTTTAGTGAATTCGTATCCTAAAACAGGCAGCCATGAATTAGGGGAACAGTAATCATTGTGATATCATTGTGAACATCTGCTTGTAGTTCCTGCTAGCCCTTGAGTCAGTTAAAAACAAAATATTTGAGAACCACTTTTTAGCTAAAAAGGATTCACTTGCATTCTGACTTACACCTTGGCTCTCCTTTCCACTGAAGGCAAATTGTTATTTACCAACCGTTCAGTGGTGCCATAGGGGACACAGCACTGGACCTGAGGTCTAATGATTCATTACCCTTACTAGCTGTGTGACCTTGGGTAAATCACTTAACCGTTGTCTGCCTCAGTTTACATGATTGTAAAAGGAGGATAATAACAGCACTTAATTCCCAGAGCTGTGAGAATCAAATGAAACACTGCCTGATTCAAAGTGGAGGATTAATAAATATTCACTTCCTTCCTACAGATCTGTAAAACTTGAGAAGGGAAATAGGAATAAGTTTTATGAGTTTTGCTTCCTTGATTCTCTCCTTCAGTTAATTTTTTTCTGAAAACCTTTTCTCTTCTGGCCAGAAACTTTGAGGGTCTTTCCCTTCCAGATCGATATTTTATAACGGTAAATTATGCCCTCTGTTGTCTCAGTTCTTACCTAATCTTCAGGTACTGAATGGATGTTGCCTCAAACAAACTGAGGCCTAGGAGAGACTTTTTAGAAAGATCAAGGTCACCCACTGCATCCTGGGTCATTGCCAGTCATCTTGGCTTTTTGTTTTGCCACTAAACTTCAGTGACTCTGGGGGAGAGTATGACGTTGAAGACTTTGGACAGCTCTGCTTCACTTAAATACAATTCATGCACAAGTCAAGACAATCACTCTCATAATTTTATTGCATCTTTTTGAGAATAGAGGACAAAAACCTTTTTCTCAAGTTTGAAACAAACCAGTATGTTTCTTCTTTTTCCTCGGATATTTTCAAGATTTGGTCTTTATAGAATATGTTTAAGGAGAAATAAACAATCGCTTGGGCCCAAATTTATCTCAAACCATATGTAAACTAGATTTTTATTGTATCTCATTTGGCCTCAAACCAGCCAGAACCAGGTCCCATGTAAGTCACATTTACTACTGAATAAAGCGGATGTTTTGATTTTGTGTATTCAAACTAAAGACGAGTCACGTACTAAGACAAAGAAATTTCCTCCACAGCCCCTTAGTATAAAGGAAGTGTTCATATGTAATTCATATAGACATTTTCCTTCCCATTTAATAAGGATACATGTTTACTGGATACTTTGACAATAGCTAGGATAGAGAATTAGACATGGAATCAGAGAGATTCAAATTTTTCTGATTCAAATCCTGAAGTATATTCATTTTTCATTTCACTTTCCAAATCTCAGTCAATAAACACTTGTTTTAAGCATTGTGCTAAGTTCGAAGACAATCTCTCCTTTTTTCGTACACACACACACATACACACACACACATACACATATATATGCACATATATACATATATCCATAGACTTTTAACAGGGAAATAATATACACATACACATATATTTATAAACACATATATGTGAGTATATATACAATGTATGTTGCATATTCATTATCCATACAGTCATATATTCATTCATATAGTGTATACTGCATATATATTACACTTATAAATACAGCATACATACAGAGCATATATCTATGTATATCTACACACATATATGATACATACATGCATGTCATAGACATACATACATCCTTATACATGTTAGAATGTAAATTCCTTGACAGCAGGGATTGTCTCATTTTTGTATCTATTACCCCAGAATCTAATACGTTGTTTAAAGTTAATATCAGTTCATTGATATTTGGAAAGTGAAATTAAAAAAGAATAATATACTTCAGGATTTGAACCAAATCTGTCTGGTTCCATATCTAATACAATATCTACTTCACCATACTTTCTTTCATCCTAACTATTATAAAAATGTCCAGGGAGCATATATCCTTACTAAAAAGGAAGGAAAATGGCTATATGAATTATATGAGTACTTTCTTCTTACTAGGGAGTCATGGGGAAGAAATTTCTGTATCTTTGTGTTCTCTCTACACACACACACACACACACACACACACACACACACACGTCTACTATGTATTTGCAAGCATATAGGCATATATACATACATATATTTGTGTATATCACACAAAATCCAGTTTTTTCCCATTCTTTCTAGTTCAAGTGATTTTATATTTTACTTTTGTATGAGTGGATATACATATATATAAGCATGTATATATGTATATATCATATTTTTATATATGTGAACATGTGCATACATATGTGTATATAATCTGACAGATGGTACTGAAATATATATATACACAAATGTATATAGGCATGATACTTATAGATATATCTACTAAAAATGCCTCTGCTTCACAGTCTATTATAAACAAATATGATAATATATCATCATCATCATATTTTCACACTTATTCAATAGTCATCTATAGAATCTGTGCCTATGGTGGCATCATCCCTACCAGTCTGTGCTGAAGTAGCCAGGGGAGCTTATTCCTAAAGTCACTTCCACTGAGAATTAAAAGATAGCAGGAATGACTTTAGAAAGGAGTCTTCCTAAGGCACAGACCTCCTTTGGAAATGAACTCTTAATTCAAGCCACGATATTGATCCTTAATCTAAGTTTCCACTCTCAATCTCAATGTGCCTCCCCACATCCCCATATCTCCCTTCCTTCCACCTTCATGACATAGTCAAAATACTTTCTCTATCATCTATAATTAACCCCACTATACTGGCAATGAGCTACAATGTTGGCTGACAGAAATTCCACAGTAAGGTGCCAAGGTGGGGGAAATCCCTTTTCAATCAAAAGGAATATCCTAACATTCTCTTGTCAGGCTCATTCAGGCCTAACTTTTTTTGTTTATAATTAATGCCATTCCTGCCCTTCTGTCTGCCACAAGTCATCTGAGTCAAAAAGGTCAATGGTGCTGAACATCACTCTGTCACCAAGGGAGAACTTGGACTCCAAAGCTTCCTTTCTGCCAGTTTCTGTTCCTCCAGCAACATCCTACAGCAGCAGAAATCACTGTCATTGTCAGAAAATCTAGTATCAGCAATTAGAAAAGGACAAAGCTTAAAACAGACTCTCAAGTTGGGTTTAGCAAAAGGTTCCAAACTCTTGGGTCCTTTAATTATTTTTCAACTGAAGTCCACTAAATCCAGAATGTATCTTTACTAAGTAATAATGATAGCAACAAGTTATCATTTACATAGTCTCAAGGTTTTCAACATGCTTCTCATGTATTCACATGTGATCTTCACAGAAACCCTGAGAGGTATGTATTATCATGATCCCTATTTTACCAGTGAGGAAACAGGCAGAGATTAAGTGACTTGCCCAGGGTCATACAGCTAGTAAATGTCAAAGATATAATTTGAACTTAGGTACTCCTGACTGTATTATTTGTGCTAACTTCATATTTAATTGCATTTATATGTAATATATATTATAATATGTAATACTATATATAAGTACTACATAATATAGTTGTATAATATCAGATATCATACATATAGTGCTTAGGTAATATCTAACAATAACATTATATACAATAAATGATACATAATGATAATATGCAAACTACCAGTTTGCAACTATGAGACTTGAACTTTGAATTTCTAAGTTGACAATTATTTTTAATAATAAATGACCAGAAATTTCCTTTCCAAATATAATTCTTTCTCTTGCCTTATTTATATATGTTTTTTACATCTCACGTATTCCTAGATATGGTCATTCTGCCCACCACCAAATGAACCATCCCATATCGACAAGAAAAAAAAGTAGGCAAATCAATGGATACAATTTGCCTCATGGCAAATCTAATAATGGTCTGTAATTCCCTACCTCTCTACCAAAGGGAGGGAAGGGTTTGCTCATCTCTTCTCTGGGACCAAGGTTGGCATTAAAATTAATGGGCATTTGGCTTCATTTACTGTTCTTTGTCATTCTGTATATTGTTCTCTGGATTCTGTTTATTTTCACTCAGCCAGTTCATCCAATTCCCATAATTTCAGAGACATTTCAAAGGGCTCTCAAGGACTAATGACTAGCCAATGCTGAACACAATGACAATTTCTTTCCAAAAGGAAAATCATATCTATTTCTCTTTACATTCTTCCCTTCTGCTATTTTTGTCATCACTGTCAACAGTTTGAAAATTAGGCATGGGGAGAAGCCAAGATGGTGGAGTAGAAAGACTCACATATGCTAGCTCCGAACCCACAGCCCATAAATTTTCTATAAAAAGTACTCCCCACAAATTCTGGAGCAGTGAAAGCCATGCAGCAACACAGTGGAGGAGATTTCCGTTACAGAGAGCCCTGAAAAACTGGCACCAAAGGTCGATCGCACACTGGACAGTGGAGCCCAGCCCTAGCCACGCAGCCCCAGAGGAGTAGATCTGAGCAGGTTACAGGGACGGAATCTCCAGCGGCCACAAAGTTCCCTCCACTCACAGGTGCTACAGGTCAGTGAGAGAGACTTCTGGGCTGGCCAAGAGGGGAGCCGGGTGTCTCCGTGACTCAGGCCCCCTTGGGAGGCAGCGGCAGAGGCAGTGGAAAGGCAGCAGGGGCTCCAGACTCCCAAAGCAGACAGGAGCTCCACTTCATTACTGAAGGTCTCCGCATAAACCACCTGAGGGAACTGAGACTGGGAGGCGGCCCTACCCCTACTCAAGCACCAGAACTTAAGCTCACATTGAATAGCAGCCATGCCTGCCACTAGAAGCCCTGAGTCTGGGAAGCAGCAGTTGAATCTCAGACCCCAAGCACTAGCTGGGCGGATCCAGGTGGGGCTGGAGAGAAATCTCAGAAGTCAAGTAACTGGCTGGGAAAATGTCCAGAAAAGGGAAAAAAAATAAGACCATAGAAGGTTACTTTCTGGGTGAACAGATGTTTCTTCCTCCTTTCATTTCTGATGAGGAGGAACAATGCTTACCATCAGGGAAAGACATAGAAGTCAAGGCCTCTCTATCCCAGACATCCCAGGTGGATGTCCGGTGGGCTCAGGCCATGGAAGAGCTCAAAAAGGATTTTGAAAATCAAGTTATACAGGTGGAGGAAAAACTGGGAAGAGAAATGAGAGAGATGCAAGAAAAGCATGAAAAACAGGTCAATACCTTGCTAAAGGAGACCCAAAAAAATGCTGAAGAAAATAACACCTTGAAAAATAGGCTCACTCAATTGGCAAAAGAGGTTCAAAAAGCCAATGAGAAGAAGAATGCTTTCAAAAGCAGAATTAGCCAAATGAAAAAAGAGGTTCAAAAGCTCACTGAAGATAATAGTTCTCTCAAAATTAGAATGGAACAGATGGAGGATAATGACTTTATGAAACACCAAGAAATCACAAAACAAAACCAAAAGAATGAAAAAATGGAAGAGAATGTGAAATATCTCATTGGAAAAACAACTGACCTGGAAAATAGATCCAGGAGAGACAATTTAAAAATTATGGGACTACCTGAAAGCCATGCAGAAGCTAGACATCATCTTTCATGAAATTATCAAGGAAAACTGCCCAGAGATTCTAGAACCAGAGGGCAAAATAAGTATTGAAGGAATCCATCAATCACTGCCTGAAAGAGATCCAAAAAGAGAAACTCCTAAGAACGTTGTGGCCAAATTTCAGAATTCCCAGGTCAAGGAGAAAATATTGCAAGCAGCTAGAAACAATTCCAGTATTGTGGAAATAAAATCAGGATAACACAAGATCTAGCAGCTTCTACATTAAGGGATGGAAGGGTGTGGAATAGGATATTCCAGAAGTCAAAGGAACTAGGACTCAAACCAAGAATCACCTACCCAGCTAAACTGAGTATAATACCTCAGGGGAAAATATGGTCTTTCAATGAAATAGAGGACTTTCAAGCATTCTTGATGAAAAGACCAGAGCTGGAAAGAAAATTTGACTTTCAAACACAAGAATGAGAAGAAGCATGAAAAGGTAAACAGCAAAGAGAAGTCATAAGGGACTTACCAAAGGTGAACTGTTTACATTCCTACATGGAAAGACAATATTTGTAACTCTTAAAACTTTTCAGTATCTGGGTACTTGGTGGGACTACACACACACACACACACACGCACACACACACGTACACATGTGCGCACGCACACACACACATGCACGCATACACAGAGACACAGAGCACAGAGTGAATTGAATAGGATGGGATCATATCTTAAAAGAAATTAAGGTAAACGGTGAGAGAGAAATGTAGTGGGAGGAGAGAGGGTGAAATGGAATGGGGCAAATTATCTCTCATTTAAGAGGCAAGTGGAGGGAAAAAGAGGAGAGCTGAGAGAAAAACAAGAAGTTTACCCTCATCACATTCGACTAAAGGAAGGAATAAAATGCACACTCATTTTGGTATGAAAACCTATCTTACAATACAGGAAAGTGGGGGAGAAGGAGATAAGCAGGGAGGGAGGGATGGTGGAAGGGAGGGCAATGGAAGGAGGGAGCAATTTGAAGTCAACATTCGGGGAGGGACATGATCAAAAGACAGTATAGAAACAAGGAGGGGCAGAATAGGATGGAGGGAAATAGAGTTAGTCTTACACAACACGACTATTATGGAAGTCATTTGCAAAACTACACAGATATGGCCTATATTGAATTGCCTGCCTTCCCAAAGGGAATGGGTGGGGAGGGAGGGATGGGGAGAATTTGGAACTGTTTAGTATTGTTCTTGCTACTAGGAAATAAGAAATACAATTAATGGGGAATAGAAAGTCATCTGGCCCTACAGGACAAAAAAGAAGATGGGGACAAGGGAAGGGAAGGAGGATAGAAGAGAGGGCAGATTGGTGATAGGGGAAATTAGAATGCTCGGTGTATTGGGGTGGGGGCGGGGATAAATGGGGAGAAAATTTGGAACCCAAAATTTTGTGAAAATGAATGTAAAAAGTTAAATGAATAAATTGAAAAAAAAAGAAAATTAGGTATGAAAATTCATCATGCCCAAATTTCCCTATAGTATCTCCATTATTTAAGTTTTTAGAGCGTATACTACTCTGTGACACACTCATTTCATCTCTGTAAAGAAAAAGGTATGGGAATTGGACCTGTGACTTTGTTGCCTTAAGAAATTTTTAGAAGAGGAAATTCCCTCTATGAATTTAGGTCACTATGTTTTCTGCAATGTTTAGTCTTAGAGGACAACCTGCAACATTTAGAGGTTAAGTGACTTTTCCACGGTCATGCAACAAATATATATTTAGAGGCAGTAGTTAAACCCAGATTTTTCTAATTATGAGGTCAGCTCCTTATTCACCAGGCCATGCTGGCTCAATTTTCCAGAAAGATCCTGGAATCAAAACAATGGTTTAATCTGTTGGCAAGCAGGCAGTAATAACAGAAAGCATCCTGTAAGTCCCCAAATATAGTCTAACATGTTAGCTTTATCCTATCCAATTCTAGGTCCAACTTATTCTTTAAATGAGATAGTATATGTAAATCACTTTGCAAATCTTAGACCACCTTACAAATATGGTCTGCCATTATTGCCTACATAGATAAATGCACAAGCTCTATAGGCTGTGCATTCAACTCTATGTCAGAACTGAGATAATGGGAATTCTTCATCCAATTGTTTTCCTCAAAATCATATTTAGAATATTCTCTTTTAAGTCCTCCAGGATCTCACTGCCAAGAATCTACATATTCTCCAAAGGTAAATCTAGAGATACATAGTGGATTTAAATAGGTTGCTACATAAAAAGATATCAATGAAATAAAGATCGAAAAAAGAAAATAGGGTAATCTTATAATGACCAGGGCAGAGAGGTCATACAAAGGGAGAATCAGAAGGTCTGTCACCCTGAATGTCACTAGCTGTTGGGGGGGAGGGTGTCGGGCCAGCAACAGTCTCCTGGAATTCAAACCAATGATAAGACTTTACCTCCATCACAGAAACTCAAACTAGAATCAGGCCAAGAGGACAACAACGACTTAGTTTCACCTGAGATCAAAATGTTTTGGATACATGGCAAGGTCACAGGCTCCCTTGAGATCTTTAAAGGATACTGCCCTCAGTACCCAATGAAAGCAGCAGCAGGACCCAGAGAACACAAAGCTGGACTAAACAAGGGTCAGACATTCTCTCCAGAAGAAAATCTCCATTCAGGAAGTAAAACTGGAAAGATGAGTAAATTTAAAAAGGACTCCCATCATGAAGAGCTGTTATAGTGACATTCATGGCCAAAACAGAAACTCACAAGAAGAGAATGATTCTAAAACATTCTAACAAAGAAATGCCTCAATATAAAAAAAAAACACAGTTTAGATGCAGAATCAAGTAATATTCCTAAAAGAAATAAAGTAAAAGATTTCAAAGAACTTTTAAAAATGACTGTATAAATGAAATGAGAGTGCTAGAGGAAAAAATATAGAAAAGTGAGAATTTTAGAAGAAAAATTTGAATAAGGTACAAAACTTTACAAAAGCAACAGAATCCCTGAGAATTAAAACAGGTCAAACATAAGTTAATAACTCCATGACATAACAATAAATACTAAAACAAAGTCAAAAAATTAATATAATAGAAGAAAATGTACACTATCTCATTAAAAAAAAACTGACCTGGAAAACAGGTCAGATTGAGACGAGAGAATTTCAAGCATTTTGCTTGAAAAGGAACTTTTGTATGTCTATGTGTACTGTGGATGGAGTGCTAGGTCTAGAGTCAGAAGATCTGAGTTTAAATCCAAGCTCAGACACTTACTGGCTACACAACCATTGGCAAATTACTTAACTTATTTGCCTCAGTTTCCTTAACTGTAAAATGGAGGTAATAATAGCATGTACCTCAAAGGATTACTGGGAGGATCAAAAGAGATATTTGTTAAATTTCTTAGCACAGTGCCTGGCACATGGTAAGTGCTATATATGAATGCCTGTCACATCCCCCCCTTTAGCAAACCTTAAAGCACTAGATATATGTTAGTGTTAATGTTTGTATTAAAATATTTTCTAACTCACAGGGTTGTTGGGATCCAGAGACAATGGTTCCTTACAACAAGTAAGGAACTACATAAATGTAATTAAGATTATCCCTTTTGTATCTCCACCATGCATTCCCTTTTGTTCTTTCTTCTTCCTGAGAGACACCTTGCAGCTATTTATCTGATCTTTAATCCCCTGTAAAGATAAAAATCCCAAATTCTACCAGCCAAATCCAGCTTCCCTTAACTGCTCTGGTAGGAGATTTAGGGTTCTAGGGGAAGAGAGAAGTAAAAAGCTGAAGGAACCGGCAATACTCAGGATTTCAATTATCCATGCCCTTCATTAACTGAGATAATTGGGCATTTGTGGTATGGATAGCTGTACTAATTCTGCACTGATGCTATATTTAACATCCCATCAAAAGGCAGACTGGGGAATCCAAAGGTGATGCCACCATATTTACACTTCAGAAAGTGGCCTCTTGCCTTAGAAAACTTTAGCTATCACTTAGAAGTCAGTATAGCCTCTCCTAACAGACAGGTCTTCACCCCTTTGTCACAGCTACTATATAGTTCACCCTAAGCCTCCTTTCTTCCAAGCATCCTTCCTACTGAAGGAAGTAGGGGCGGGAGAAGTTGGGGGAGAGGGAGGGTGCTGGATTTATTTCTCAGTCTTCGCTGTAATTTAGCCCATATTCAAACAAAAAGATTTCCTTCCCAATTTTTTCCCCTCCTCTGAGTTCCTTGTACCCATCATTTGACCCGCAGGCAAATAAAGCCATTCAAATATTTGCTCATCATGTCATCTGTTCTCATCAGACCTTGCAATTCCTGTCATGCCCTACATGTCAGTTTAAAACATAACGTCATTAATACCTCCAGTGCACTAATGGATGCTTCACACATGAACGCATTAATGAAATGTGTTATTGTTTTCTCTCACAGGACATTAACAATCTCGCTCATGCTGAGCCCCCGCAGCCCTGCGGTGCTGCTGAAAACCACTAGCTATCAAATGAACCCTCAGTTCCGCCTCAGTGACTTTTAAGTTCAAGTTTATCACTGAAGCTTCACTCATGTGAGAAGAAGATACAAGCCTCTAAGGTCTTTCGGGCTCAGCTTCAATTACCATAAAGAGTAACAGGAAGTAAGAGCTGCAAACTGGGGGTGGGGAGAGGGGTGGGGGGTGGTGAGAAAAGAAAGCCCAGCATCCGGAATCCAAGCTCTGTCAAGATGAAATAGGAAAAATCTGGGTGTCACCAGAGTGATTTGCTTCCTCCTTCTCCCCTTTGTTTGTGGGCTGCTGGTCTGAATAATGAAGAGAGGATTGGTTTTTTCTTCCAGTATACAAGCCCGGGTGGTCTAGTTTTCTGATAGAGCAGCTGACATATTAAGAGGGCTTAAAGTTTCTGTACACAAGCAATGTTTAAATTAGCTTCCTTGAGCCTAAGAGAAATCTTTCCAGCTGATATGCAAAATGAACCACTGCTGAGTTTTGCAGCTATCCTGCCCAGGTTGCCTAAACAGAAGTGAATTGTCTTATTTGGGCAGCTGCTTTTTAATTTTTTGTTTTGTTTTTTAAAGACAAGGCTTTGGCAAAAAGGAAGGAAAGGTTATTCCCTTCCATTACAGACTCCGGCCAACATTTCTTCTGTAATTAAATCTGAAAGCTTTCCCCAACAGGTTCTCAGAGGGTCTCCTGGAGAAACATATTTATCTTTCCCTGCATAATTAAGCACAAATTGCAAGGTGTACAGCTTTACCATACACGAGTGATGAATGGAGAGAAGGTGTTCTCTGTCCCAGATGAGGGAGAGCTTTATTCTGTTTTCTTGTGTTCTTTTCACTGTTAAGAAACATTAATCGTTATTCTCTTTCCACAGGACCTTAATCCTTACAGTGCTGAAAATTTGTAGGGATGGGGTCTGAAAGGTTAAAGGAGAAATACAAGAAATAGAAGCACTCTCAGCATCAACTCCAGAGTGACAAGGAGAAGGCCATTTCCACAGCGCAAGCAGAACGTCACTTCAACAAATGACTGAAATGCTTTGATTCTCATCCTTGAAGTGTCAAATAACTTGAAAGTAATCACTAAATAAATGTCTCCTATGCACAACAAAAGCTTCCAATCTCAATTAAGCATCTAATTTTTAAAACCCTTAGGAGCATATATATAATAGCTTGATTTTTTTTTCTGAGCACTTTACAATGTGCACAGCTCTGTATTTCCTAGAACCCCTTAAACCTATACTCACATACAGAGACATAACTAGGAATTTTTGTGCATGAATCAAGTACAAAATATTCACTGAAAAACTGCTACAATTCATGCCTTTAATTGCGCAAGTAAGCAGGATATTTCTCCATTAAAGTAGGAGAGATTGAGAAATCCTGGAATATTGACCTAAGGCTGTAGGAAAAAGTGGAAGCGGAAGAAGAAAAATTCATCCAGCTTACTAGTTTAATTCATTATCCTTGTTAATTAGGTGCTAAACTTTGTTCTGTCTGCTTTCCTAAAGAGAGACAAGGTAACGTAGTATCAATAATACTTGATTTTGAGTCAAATGACCCAAGTTCAAACCTCAGATCTACTACATACTGACCCTGTGACCTTAGGCAAGTCACTTAACTCTTCTAGGTTTCAATTTAATTGCAGGCAAAAGGAGGGAATAATTGATCTCTAAAGTTCCTTATAACTCTAGATCTATAATCCTGTGTTGACTTTAAGAACTGGCAAGTCCTCTGCTCTCAGTGCTCTGGGTCATACCCTAGTTATAGCTTTGTTTATATGCCTCTAAACCATCTCTATATTTGAAACAATGGGCTATAGAATGGTAGTATCTGATAGCTATTAGACTTTACAATGAACAAAAATAGCCAAAAAAAAAACTAGCAACAAATTCACCCATCTTTGCACCGAAACTTATGTAAAAAACCTTTTTAAAGATTACCATGAAAATACTATACTATCAAAGAGCATTTTAACAGGGTTATTAGAGCAGGGAAATGGTGTTTTAGGGGAACTTTTAAAATAACCACATTCTATACAACACTTCTACTTTGAGTATTCTGGTTCCCAGCAGGATATATCCTCTACCTTTGGCTTTCTTCACCTTGAGACAGACAGAGCTAGGTTGAATTCCTAGCCACTGATGAAAATTTTTCTTCCCTTTTATTCCACCAGTAAGCATTAGATTTTTTCCAATCCATGATGGATCACAGCTCCTCTGTTTCATCTCTCTCTCTCATCAGTAACATCTTCCTTTTTATTATTAGCTAATCAATATGCTCCATAAACCCATCTCCCCCCTCTGCCTACAGTGCATATTATTGGATTCAACTGGCTAACATTTTCAGTCAATCATTTTCATTATCTCTTCAAATTCTCTTGTTTATCACGGGACCAGCATGCATGATAAAGAGAGGCTGTGAAGTGGCTGGAAGATGCCTTCGACAAGACTGTATGTACATTGTGTGTCCAGCACAAGTACCTCGGTGTTTTAAATCTATTCTATCTTATTCAGCAAAGCTTTCTACAGAATACAGTATGCTGCTGAAAAACACTTGCACAAATAAAGGAATGAAAGAACATTTTATCCCAATCTGTGTTGTTTCCTGCTCATACAACTTCAAGCCCATAAACTTCTCAGACATTCAGAATGCTGAACAAATAGATTTTGCAGTTCATTTCTTCTTCTTTAGAAATAAGCTCCAAGGTGATAGAAAGAAGAAAAGTTCTTTGATTGAATGAGAAAAATAAGAAGGGGAAAAGAGACAGGAAAATGAAGACTTAAGACTTGTTATTTAGAAATTGGAACATGAGAGCCCTGGATAGATAGGCTCATATTCTAGTCAATAGAATTGTAACACTGCTACTGACCAATACTATTTTTGATATTGATATTGTTAATATCTTTTGAAAGCTGCCTATTTCTAAAGTGTTCTCCAATCACTCATTCATTGTTTTAAAATACCTTAGGAGTTACATGAACAGCTTCCATTCTCCAAAGATACTACACGATTTTGAGTCATAGACTACTACAGTCTCAAAAGAATTAAGACTGAGAGCTACCCAAAGAACAACAGATCAGTAAATGCGGTGAGAAGAAAAGGGAGGAAAAATGGAAGAGAGGAAGGGAAGGAGAGATGAAGAGAGGGGGGAAGAGAGGGGGAGTGGGAGAAAGAAATAGAGACAGAGAGAGAGACAGGGAGACAGAGAAGGAGGGAGGGAGGGAGGGAGAGAGAGACAAGTAGAAAACTGTAGAAAGGAAACCATAATGGATGTCAGAAACATGAGAGTCTTTTAGCAAGAGAAAAGGATAAATAATGGATGGTCTCTTTACTCTGTGAGTATACAAGTAATAGCAAGGGATCTAGAAGAAGGTATGTAGCATATTGGAAAGGTATCATATAAGGAATTGGGGGAAGACAAAGGCAACAAGATAGGACGAGGAGGCAGCAGTGGGCTGCAAGATAAATCAATAGAGTGAACACCCACTTCAATAGAGCTGGGATCTCAAAGCATCAAAGGGATACTAGGAGAAAATTTGGGGGAAGGGGACTAAGATTTAGGAATATGTGAATTCTGCTAAGGAATTCCTTGAGCACCTGATATTATTATGGTTTGTTCAGTTTTTAAGAAAAGCTGGGTAATTCCTGACTCAGCCATAGAACAAATTTTTTTTTTAATGAAAATTTATTTATTTAACTTTTTACAATCATTTTCACAAAATTTTGGGTTCCAAATTTTCTCCCCATTTATCCCCTCCCCCCACCCAATACACCGAGCAATCTAATTTTCCCTATCACCAATCTGCCCTCTCTTCTATCATCCCTCCCTTCTCTTGTCCCCATCTTTTGTCCTGTAGGGCCAGATGACTTTCTATTCCCCATTGACTGTATTTCTTATTTCCTAGTAGCAAGAACAATACTCAACAGTTGTTCCTAAAACTTTGAGTTCCAAATTCTCCCCATCCCTCCCTCCCCACCCATTCCCTTTGGGAAGGCAGGCAATTCAGTATAGGCCATATCTGTGTAGTTTTGCTAATGACTTCGATAATAGTCGTGTTGTGTAAGACTAACTGTATTGCCCTCCATCCTATCCTGCCCCCCCCATTGTTTCTATTCTGTCTTTTGATCCTGTACCTCCCCAAGAGTGTTGACTTCAAATTGCTCCCTCTTCCCATTTCCCTCCCTTCCATCATCCCCCGCGCTTTGCTTATCTCCTTCTCCCCCATTTTCCTGGATTGTAAGATAGGTTTTCATACCAAAATGAGTGTGCATTTTATTCCTTCCTTTAGTCGAATGTGATGAGAGTAAACTTCATGTTCTTTTCTCAACTCTCCTCTTTTTCCCTCCACTAAAAAGTCTCCTGCTTGCCTCTTGAATGAGAGAGAATTTACCCCATTCCATTTCACCCTCTTTCCTCCCACTGCATTTCTCTCTCACCATTTATCTTAATTTCTCTTAAGATATGGTCCCATCCTATTCAATTCATTCTGTGCTCTCTGTCTCTGTATGTGTGTGCATGTGTGTATGTGTGTGTGCATGCATGCGTGTACATGGGTGTGTGTATGTGTGTGTGTGGTCCCACTAAGTACCCAGATACTGAAAAGTTTTAAGAGTTACAAATATTGTCTTTCCATGTAGGAATGTAAACAGTTCACTTTTGGTAAGTCCCTTCTGACTTCTCTTTGCTGTTTACTTTTTCATGCTTCTTCTCATTCTTGGGTTTGAAAGTCAAATTTTCTTTTCAGCTCTGGTCTTTTCATCAAGAATGCTTGAAAGTCCTCTATTTCATTGAAAGACCATATTTTCCCCTGAAGTATTATACTGAGTTTTGCTGGGTAGGTGATTCTTGGTTTGAGTCCTAGTTCCTTTGACTTCTGGAATGTCCTATTCCACGCCCTTTGATCTCTTAATGTAGAAGCTGCTAGATCTTGTGTTACCCTGATTTTATTTCCACAATACTAGAATTGTTTCTTTTTAGCTGCTTGCAATATTTTCTCCTTGACCTGGGAATTCTGGAATTTGACCACAATGTTCCTAGGAGTTTCTCTTTTTGGATCTCTTTCAGGTGGTGATCGATGGATTCCTTCAATACTTATTTTGCCCTCTGGTTGTATAATATCAGGGCAGTTTTCCTTGATAATTTCATGGAAGATGATGTCTAGGCTCTTTTTTTGATCATGGCTTTCAGGTAGTCCCATGATTTTTAAATTGTCATTCCTGGATCTATTTTCCAGGTCAGTTGTTTTTCCAATGAGATATTTCATATTCTCTTCCATTTTTTCATTCTTTTGGTTTTGTTTTATGATTTCTTGGTTTCTCAGAAAGTCATTAGACTCCATCTGTTCCATTCTAATTTTGAGAGTACTATTATCTTCAGTGAGCTTTTGAACCTCTTTTTCCATTTGGCTAATTCTGCTTTTGAAAACATTCTTCTCCTCATTGGCTTTTGGAACCTCTTTTGCCAATTGAGTGAGCCTATTTTTCAAGGTGTTATTTTCTTCACCATTTTTGGGGTCTCTTTTACCAAGGTATTGACCCATTTTTCCTGCTTTTCTTCCATCTCTCTCATTTCTCTTCCCAGTTTTTCCTCCACCTGTCTAACTTGATTTTCAAAATCCTTTTGGTGCTCTTCCATGGCCTGAGCCCACTGGACATCAACCTGTGATGTCTGGGATACAGAGGCCCCGACCTCCCCATCTTTCCCTGATGGTAAGAATATTTCCTCGTCATCAGAACTGAAAGACGGGAACATCTACACCCCTTCAAAGTAGCTCTCTATGGTCTTATTTTGCTTCCTTTTTCTGGGCATTTTCCCAGCCAGTTACTTGACTTCTGAGATTTCTCTGCACCCCCACCTAGATCCGCCCAGCTAGTACTTGGGGTCTGAGATTCAAATGGGCTTTCTGAGGCAGGCGTGGCTGCTATTCAATGTGAGCTTAAGTTCTGGTGCTTGGGTGATGGGCAGGGCTGCCTCCCAGGCTCAGCTCCCTCAGGGGCTTTATGCAGAGATCTTCGGTAATGGAGCTTCTGCCTGCTCTGGGAGCCCCTGGCTGCTGCTGCCTCTGCCACTGCCTCCCGAGGGGGCCCGAGCCATGGAGACACCCCGCTCCCTTCTCAGCCAGCGCAGACATCTCTCTCACTGACCTGTAGCATCTGTGGGCAGAGGGACCTTCCCAGCCGTGGAGGTTCCTTCCCTGAAGCCTGCTCTGATCTGCTCCTCTGGGGCCGTGGCCAGGGCAGCTCAGGGGTGGGTTCCGCTTTCTGGGGCACGATGGACCCTGGTGACGGCTCTCCAGGGCTCTCTGGAACGGAAATCTTTTCCACCGTCTTTCTGCGCACCTTGCAGTGATCCAGAATTCGTGGGGAATTCTTCTTGCAGGAAATATATGGGCTGTGGGTTCAGAGCTAGCATACATGAGTCTTTCTACTCCACCATCTTGGCTCCACCCCATAGAACAAATTTTGATATTAAAACCAAAAAGTATTTATTTTCCAAACAAATGTAGAATTCTTATTCAATTTACATGGGAATAATGCTTTACCAAGCCCTAAAAGCCAATATTCCTGCTATTCCATTTTTACTGTGCTATGTCTTAAGAAAAAGATAGGAGAAAGTAGATTCTAGTGCTGTCAAGTATCCATGATTCCTTTTTGTCTGCACTTTCTATTAAAATTAGTAACAGCTTATCCATATGCCCCAAATATCGCTGGGTGGAGAAGAGCTAGTCATTCAAGTCAATAAACATTTATCAAGTGCCCGCTATCTGCCAGGTACTGTTCTAAGCACTGGGGATATAAAGAAAGGTAAAAGACAGTCTCTTCTCTCCAGGACCTCTGTCTTCCACATTGAAAGCAACCTGGCTGAATCAAGAATTCCACTATTAACTGTCTGCCTCCATTCCTGTTCCCACTCCAACCTCACCTCTTTGTTGCTACTGCTGCCTCCACTCCAGTCTTAACACTTCCAGGAACACTATGTTACTTGTACAGTACATAGCACAGTCCTTTACACACAGTAGGCATTTATTAATTGCTTAGATTTGGAAACTCAGGAATTTGTCTATTTGAGAAAAACTTGAAATTTGATATTTGACAAAAATTACTAGGAAAACTGGAAAACAGTTTGGCAGAAACTATATTGACCAATATCTCACATTTTTACCAAGATAAGGACAAAATGGATAAATGATTTGGACATAAAGGGTGATATAAGTAAATAAGGGGAGTATCGAAAAATGTGTCCGGTCAAATCCATGACTAAAGGAAGCATTTATCACAAAACAAGAGACAGGATCACAAAAGGAAAACAATCTGGATTACATGAAACTAAAAAGCTTTTGCCACAAACAAAATACAGTCAAAATTAGAAAGGAAACGAGGAAGCTGGGAAACATTTTTACAGCAAATTTCTCTGATAAAGGCCTCATTTCTCAAATACATAGAAAACTGAGCCAAAAATAGAAAAATAAGAGCCATTTCCCAGTTTATAAATTGTTCAAAGAATATAAATGGGTAGTTTTCAGAAGAAGAAATCAAAAGTCACATGAAAAAATGCTCTAAATCAGTACTGATCAGAGAAATACACATTAAAACAACTCTGAAATACCACCTCACATCTATCAGATTGGCTAACATAAATAACAGAAAAGGAAAATGAGAAATTCTGGAGGAAATATGGAAAAATTGGGACATTAATGACCAATTAATTGGACTGGAGTTATTAATTGGTCCAAATATATGGGAGAACAATCTGGAACTACACCTAAAGATCTATCAAATTATGCATACCTTCTTTTGATCCAACAACTCTGCTACTAAGTCTGTATTCCAACCACATCTTCCCCTCTCCAAAAAAAAAAAAAAATGAAAGAAAAGAGCCTATTTGTACAAAAATATTTACAATAGCTCTTTTAGTGGTGGCAAAGAACTAGAAATTGAAAGTATGTCCATCAGTTGAACAAGTTGCAATGTATGATTGTGAAGGAAGACTATTTTGCTATAAGAAATGAACAGGAGAGTTTCAAAAAAAAAAAAAAATACCTGGGAAGACTTATAATGAACTCGTGCAAAGTGAAGTGAGCAAAACCAGGAGAACTTGGCCCACAGTAACAACAATATTGTAAGGATGATCAACTGTGAAAGATTTAGTTACTATGTATCCAGACAGATACAAGACAATTCCAAAAGTCCCATGATGACAAATGCTATCAGAGAACTAGTGAACTGTGAACGCTGATTGAAGCATACTTTTTTTAAAAAATTATTTATTTTTATTCTTTTTTTTGCCTGTGTTTTCTTTTGTACCACAGCTAATATGTTTTACATGACTTCACATGTATAACCAATATTAAATTGCCTTCGCAAGAACACAGGGAGAAAATTTCAAACTCAAAATGTAAAAAAAAAGATTATTTTAAAAATTTTATGTGCAATTTGGAAATATTTAACAAAATAATAAAAATATATTTCAAAAAACTAGAAGAAAAAAGATCCTCTATGGCAGGAGTTCTTTGTCACTGTGGCAGTCCAATAAAATTTGTGGACCCCTTACCAAAATAATATTTTAAGCATATAAATTAAATTACATAGGAATACAAATTAAGTCAATTATACTGAAATAGTTATCAAAATATTTTTTGAAACATGTTCAAGGACTCCAGGTTAAGAATTGTTCTCTTATATTCTCAAATTTTAATACTGAAACTACTCATACTATAAACCTACTCCCTCTGAAGAATTAGAGACTGTATACTGGGTATTTCATTACTTTAAGTCTTGGTTTCCCCATCAGAGAAATGGAAAAACTACCAACCATATGTAAGTCACCTATCTATCTTACCGGACGGTTAATAGGTAGATTTGTTTAAGCAATACTGGTAGTGTGCTTTGAACTCCTCGGGGTAAAAAAACTGTATAAATGCAGGCCATCCATATTTCAGATAAAAGCATTATCGTGAGGAACTTTTTAATATGCCTAATTGTATATATAAAATGTTGATCAATAGTCTGAGACATGCCACTTGGAAAATGGCCTTTGCTTTTGGACTTTCTTTTTTGCCTCAAGTTCATGCGAATTTGACACCTCCAACCTATATTCCTCTTTCCCAAGGACACACAGCTGGTCTATCAGGGAAGCAATTGGAAAATTGAAAGGGAGTGGTTCATTTTATACGTACTGACTGATTGCAGTTAAACAGTTTCCAATATTATTTTCCAAGGAAGCATCCAGCCAACATTTTTATTGGACCCATGCCCAGATGTGCTCCATTAATTCAGGAAACTACCTTTGTTGGAGAGCTTCAGGCATTATTACCCATGAACCCTGCAGAGCACAAATCTATATCTAGAAACTGAGAATTTTTTTAACTAGATATGACTTTAAAGAATCATAATATGACTTTAAAGAACAAGAGATCTCTTTAACTATTTTTACCCTCTGAATTTGATTGAGTATATTATCTTTCTTCTACATAGAGTATGTAAATACTATACATATTATTCTTCTACTTATAATTCCTCTATATACAATATTCAAAAACATCTGGTTCATTGGTCACATTAACACCATAATAAAGAATTGAAAATATGTGCTTTTTAAATCTATAAAGAATATTTTTGTAATGACATTCATTTTTTCTTCCAGTATCATCTTACTCTGCTACAAGAGTTTACGCTTAAATTTATAAAATATTTTTTGTGTACATTGTGTGAAGTTGCGTAATAACAACCTATTTCAAAACTAACACATAATACCTGTCCATTATGATAAGCATCAGAATTGTAAATAAAGCTTTGGTCATCGTCAAATCCATTTGTCTTTTTTCAACAAATCATAAATAACTTCAAATGTCAGTTACTCAATATACCACATTTTGTTTTTGGTATAGTTGCCATCAAACACCAAACCATTTACTTAATAGGTAATACTTTCATATTCAACTGATTATTTTGAGCTTACACCAAGTTCCCTGAGACTCCTTTAGAAATAATTTTCATTCTAGAATAAGACATAGATGTAGACACACTCCAAAGTATGAACGTCTTAAATACTATTTTGAACTGAGACAGATGATCTCAACACGTCTTCAATATATCCTCAAAGCCCTACTTAAAAAAGCATGACACATCAATCTATCCTTGGTCATTTATAGCAGTTCCCCAAACCCAATCTTTTAATTTGATTGTCTTAATTGCAGGTAACATGCCCATAACTACCTCTTTCTATACCTTCATCCATATACTAACTAATCCCACTCCTCCCTGACCCACTCCCAATCAAGATCACCTTATCTCCTAGCATATTTCACTGTACCCTTTATAGTCAGCAGCCTAAGATACTATAAAAATGATGAGTAAGAACCATGGCTTTTCAAAATTTTGTGTCTTTCCCAGAACTTTTTATGATGTTCTACACAGGGTAGGCATTTGAAAACTGTTTGTTGAATATATGCAATATGAGATAGAATTAATAAAGTAAAATTGAGGAAAGGGAAAAGTTTTTTATGAAGGAAAGGAGAACCCCAGTGTATTATGAGACCTAGTAGATAACATGAGCTTAGGCTAGCTGAAGGCTAGGTATCTATAGGATTATTGTGCTAGGGAAAATTCAGCTGAGTAGAATGTTGGCTTAGCATATGTAGGCTGAAAAAGGATCGTCTGGACTCTAAGACAAGGTACGGGAAGGATGGTTATCACAAGAAGGAACTGCCATTATCAGCCCTCTGGAGCAAAGTACACAGTATCTTGGGTTAGTCAAGCCTTTCCTGTAGAATTTTGTTTCATCTTCAATTCTGCTTCTAAGTGTGAAATTTGAATACGTCCCCTTGACCTTGTATTCTCATTCTCTCATTTTCTCTCCCTCTCCCTTTCCCTCTCTCTCCTTAATAAAGGTTAATGATTTACCCATGTGACAGATATCCTGAAAGAGGTTATCAGGTCAATCACTTGGATTTCAAAGGAAATAAAACTAATAATAGCCATAATATCTAATATAGGTCTATAAGGTTTTCAAAGTGCTTTATATATCCATTCTGATTTGATCTTTCCAATAATCCTGTAAAATGAGTACTCTCATTATTACTATTTTACCAGTGATGAAATTGTGACAAAGAAAGATGAAGTGATTTGCCTGGGGTCACAAAGGGAGTAAGCATCGAGGCAGGATTTGAACTCAGGTCTTCCTAACTCCAGGTGACACCTTTAATACATTTACACCTAGCTGCAATATGAATGCAAAAATCCCCAGATGCATTATCCTCTCTGCACAACAGTAACAATTGGGCTAGAAGGCAGCAGAGTAAGAAGTCATTTACAATTGTTGCAGAAAGATTTGTCCTAAGGTGGGATCAAGGCTGGTGGTTTTCTATAAATGGTTTACGTCTATGAACTGGCAAACATCTCCAACTAGAGGGATGGATAATTTCACTCTAAAAGAAGTATTCATCAGAGCAGAGAATTCTAGGACTCAAGAGGGCATCTAGTCCACTTTCCTTCATTCAGGCAAGCTGTACTTATACCACCTCAGAGAAAGTAGCATTCAGGAGAAAGGCATTTCAACCTCTTTAAAAAATGCATCCTGACATTTAACAACATTTTTTGTGTATAACTTTTTTCTTCTATCTTAAATCTCTCACTGCAATTTAAACACATTTCTCACTGTTCTAGCTTGAGCAGTGATGGAGAGCTGCTCTGCATAGATAAAAATGCCCCCTACTGCTTCTTCACTGCACAAGAAAAGCAGTAGACAGTTGGCATGGGTTCTCATATATTACTTTGTTAATTTCTGTATAGTGATCATACAGCTAGGTAGTAAATGCATTAAAGGTCTCACCTGGAGTTAGGAAGACCTGAGTTCAAACCCTGCCTCAATTCTTACCACGTGTGTGACCCTGGGAAAATCACATCATCTGTCTCTACTACAGTTTCCTTATTTGTAAAATGGGGATCACAAAGGGGAAAAGATCCACCAAAATATTCTTATTTACCTCTAGGGTCATGGTATCACAGATTTTAGGACTGAAAATCACCTTTAAGGTCATTTACACCCAGTGTCATCATTTTACAATGGAGGAAATTAAGACGCAGAGAGAGTCAGTGATTTACTGACCCAAGGTAGAAAGTGGCAGAGGAAAGATACAAATCCAGTCCTCTGACCCTACATCCAATGCTCTTTCTATGACAACTACTTGCTATGCCTTGTTGACTGTATGGTATTTTTGTTCACTTTTCCTTTACTTTACTTGGTTTTCATGGAGTAGACTATGGTTCCATGAGGACAGGAATAATATTTTATTTATTTTTATATCCTACATAGATCCTAGAACCATGCACTCATTTAATAAATATGTGTTTAATTCAGCCTGACAAATGTTGAACATTTTAAGTTTAAACATATTAAGTGCCTACTATGTGCCAGGCACTGCCTTAAGTCTGGAAGAAGACCAATAACCTCAGGAAGGTGATGTCTTGATTTGCAAATGAATTGGATTTAAGTGAGGCAGAGCTATGCCTCATTCTCTCCTCCAGAGTCATTGGAGTCCAGTTGCAAAACATAGGTCCAGACAACTGGCAATGGCCTAAGTGCAGTGGGAGACTTTGACCTTTTTAAGTCAAGATCTTTCCAAGGTCTTAATTTGTCTGAGGCAACACCCATTCAGTGATGAAAATCTAGGTAAGAATTGAGGCAAAAAATAGCCTAGTTTGCCTTCACCAAAGAATCAGTTTGAGAGTGGAAGACTTTCAGAGTTTCTGTCCAGAGCAGAAACATTGCTATTTACAGTTAAGTCCTGGGGATACAAAAAAGAGTCAAATGACATTCCCTGTCCTCAAGGAGCCTACAATCTGATGGAAGGCAATAGAATAATTAAATCTAATAAATGATAAAGATTTAAGTGCATGGAGTATACAGTTGGCAGACTTTGTTTCTGATAAAACCATGTTAGAGTATTGCTGAGATGAGATGATTTCTTCTTTTCTAAGTATAGCATAATCTAAGCTTCAATAAAATGAAAAAGCAATAAATTAACTTTGAAATTTTCCCATGGAAACTTGCATGTACAGATCGTGATGAGTGCTTCTTTTGGTAATTTTAAAATTAATATTATTGATATCTTTTGTGGAGTTTTTTTAATATCATCACAATTCAATATCTTCTAAGAGTACAAAAACAAACTTAGATAGATACTTTCAAGATGGTTTGGGGTCCTAATTACTACCTCCACATTTTATATATTTAAAAGTTGTGCATAATACATTTACAGTTTCTTATAATCACTTTTTATTATACTATGTTATGGAAATACTTGTTTTATTCCATAAATTAAAAATAAATTTTAAAAGATGGTTTAAAGGAGAACATTGTACACAGTATCAGCAACCTGTATGAGAGACTTAGCTCCCCTCAACAATACAATGATCCAAGACAATTCCAAAAGACTCATGATAGAAGATGCTACCCATATCCTGAGAAAGAATGTGGAGTTGGAATGTAAATAGAAGCATACTATTTTCCCTTATTTTGGTTTTTCCTTTCTCATGTTTTTTCCCTTTTTTCTGATTCTTTTTTCACAACATGACTAATGACAATGTAACATGATTGTACATATATAATCTATATCAGATTGTTTGCTGTCTCGGGGAGGGTGGAGGAAAGGGAGTGAAGAAAAAACCTTGCAATTCAAAATCTTATAAAAATGAATATGGAAAAATATCTTTACATTTTAATTGGAAAAAATAAAATAGTATTAAGAGAAAAAAGATAGTTTGGGAGGCTATTTATTGCTATAAACACATACAGCAGTAGCTAAAAATGAGTCATATATGTCTAAACGATGCATATAAATGCTGATGACTTTTTACATGTTTTTAACCAAATTTTCCCTTAAAATGGATGTTCTTTTCATATGTTGTAATGAATCATTACTGTTGAAATTATGTCTTCAAAAGTACATCAGGATGTACTTAGATGATAACGATATCATAATGATGTATTTAAAACTTTGGAAAGAAGTCACTCTTTCTAGTGGCTAGCATAAAACATAAACTCTTCCATGTGGTTTTAAGTCCTTCATGACCTGCCTTCTCCTCCTCTTCCCTCACTCTACAATCCAACCAAACTACCTTTTTCTCTGCCACTCATATGCGGGACTTCATTTCCCACATCTTGCACTTGATGTCCTTTCATGCCTAGAACATGCTCCTTCCTCATTTCTGCCTCATAGAATTCCTCATGTCCTTGAATACTCTGCTCAATCACCATCTTCTACCTGATGATGAAACATGCTGTGACATGGCCTATGGTTTTTAAGGGTTTCTTATGGTCAAAAAGTTCATCACCCTGCAACCAACTTGCTGGCAAACTTTGTATAGTGACTTAGATATTCATGAGGAAAATTTGTGAGGTTTGTGACTGGCCAGAACATCTCACAAAATTCAAAAATGCTTTTTTTTTGCTCCTTTTTGATGATGGGAAGAATATAGAACTGAAATCAGGTCAATAATCCTGCAACTTCATTCAGACCTGTTGTTATTTTCCCTGGGTTTATTTACTTGCTAATCAGGGAGCACTTAAGGAATGGAAGGACCACATGAGGCTCCCAATTTGTGTTTTGAGGACACAGACTACCAAGTGATTTCATAAGAGTTAAAAAGATCTTTCTAATCATAAGTCATAGAGTTGGTGAGGGCCAAGGAACTTGGATCTACACTGGAAATAAAGAGGTTTAAAAAAAACACCATCTCAGTCAAGATTATTCTGTTGACTTTTGTTGGTTACCTGACTGGATGTGGTGCCTCAAAACATATAAATTAAAAGTAATTTAGCCTCCCCTCACCAGTGAAAGGTTTCTAAGACACTGCAGGACCATACTGGCAAATAGTAACAAAGAGGTGTGTGTGTGATCCTGAAGATTAGCTTGTGGCAGCAGAAGAAATCTTAATGAACAGACACCAGTGGAGCTGTACTACACTCAGCTGCACTTTCATGGTATCCATCAGAAAGTAGCAGAGTACTGGAATGAATGACATCCCCTGTGGATGCTATTGCTTCTACAAAGTAAGAAGTACTTATGAGTTGGCCCAGTTACATATGTACACTGGTCATAGGGGCACCTATGCATTTGATCTGTCTACATGCATGTGAAAACCTATGGGAGAATGTACTCCAAGAGTACACATGGGATCACTTTTGTTTTTGAAGGTTTTGTGTCAAAGTTTGCTGAATTAAATGTATTTTACTTTGAATTAATGTGTGCTCTGTCCTCATAAAAATAGGCATATCAATGAATACTCAAAAGTTATGGTTTCAGTGGGAGCCGTTTCTCAAAGTACCTTACCATTGGGGCAGTTTTCCATATCCCATATGTGAAGAAGGTCCCAGGTCTGCCTGTCCATCTCTGTATACATGCAGAAAAAAAGCACATAAAATATATAAAAAGCCGACCTGACTGTGCTATTGAAAACAACTAATTCTGTGATTAATAAACACTTCTGCATATTTGACTCTGTCTTTAATGATGCCAAAATGATGTTTTGTGGGTCAAGAGGGGCAAATGGAGAATATGGTTTGCTTTCTGAGTCTGTGATCATACAGTAAAAGAAGGAATTACAAATATACTGGCAAGCAAAGGTTAAAAAAAACACTTTGTATTACAGCCTTTAAAATGATAAGAATGATAAATACATTTTAAAGGAATATTTCAATTTTTTTCTACCTCTCCTATTTGACTTTTAAAATCCTTCTTGAGCTCTTCCAAGAAGGCTTTTTGGGCTTGAGACCAGTTCATATTCCCTCTTGAGGCTTTGGATGTTGTTATAGTGACCAAACTGTCCTCTCCTGAATTGGTGATTTGATCTTTCCTGTCACCATAATAATTCTCTATGGTCATTACTTTTCTTTGTTGCTTTTTGCTCATGGTGCTTGCCTTTTTGTGACTTTTAGAGTTGATCTCTTCTTCTGGGGTACAAGGGGCACAGTTCATGTGCTGGGGACTAGGGGCCTGGTGGATGACTTTGTGTGCTGGGGCCTGAGGTGCCAGCAGCTGGAGGCTGTAAGGGTCTGGTAGTTTACACATGGTGTTTCTCCATGCTGGCATCTGCTGATACCTCTGTCTGTGCCAAGACACATGGGGGTCCTACTGTTGGCACTTGCCTGGTAAACCACCTGGGGCTTAGGATCTCCCACTCATTTGCTGAGAATGCCTCCCATCCTGTACTGGTCACCTTCAGCCATAGCAAGAGGGACCTTTCCTGTTAATCCCCCTAGCCTCACAAGCTAAAAGTCGGCTACACCCCATCTCTCTGTCGGCTCCACTGTTCTTGGACTTTTCCTGGGGCAATATTTTCAGGATTTTTCAAGGTCAATAAGGGAGAGTGAGAGCATCTTACTGCTTACTCCACCATCTCAGCTACAAGAAATCCAGATAACACATTTTAAACAAACATCTATGTACTGTATAAAAAAGTGCTGGCATACTATCAAAGATCAGTTCATTCCTGTCTGTATCTGAGCTATGAAACTATCCATTAACTCAGAAAGATGATTTATATGTTTTTAAAAGGTGATCAGTTAGTTGACTGAAAAAGAAGCCCATGTAAATAAATTTGACATTAATTTATAGTTTCACTACATAATTTTAAACTAAATATATTTAATCAGCTTTTTTCTTAAAATACTCAAATGTTTTACTTACAATAATAATAGCATTTATATAGTGAATTAATGTTTGCAAAGGACTTTACATATATTATTTCATTTCATCCTCTCAACAACCCTGTTAGGTAAGTGCTGTCATTAGTCTCATTTTACAAATGAGGAAACTGAGATAGAGGTCAAGTTCCCTTCCTGTGGTCACACAGCTAAAATAAGTGTCTCAAGCCATTTTTAAACTCAGTTCTTATTGATTTCAATCTCAGTTCTTTATTCACTGACCCTCCAGCTTGTGAAAATGAAAAAAAAATTAGTTATTTGTCTATCATTAGGGAGGGGAAGGAAGAAGGAGAGAAGAGGATATGAATTCATATAGCATCTGCTATGTATCAGGCACTGTGTTGCTTTACAAATACTGTCTCATTGGATTCTCATACCAACCCTTCCAGGTGGATGCTATCATTATCCCCATTTTGCAGGTGAGGAAACTGAAGCAAACAGAAGAGACTTGCCCAGGATCACACAGCTAGTACATGTCAGAGACCAGATTTGAACTTGGGTTTTCTCTGATTCCAGGCTATGGGCTATATACATTGTATCACCAACTGCCTCATTAGCTCTGAATAAATTTTTTATTCCACCGAACTAGAGAGCTAAATAAAATCTCAAAAATAATCAAGTCTAACTACTTGCTACTAGGAAAGATTATGCTCAAATCATCACAGAAAACAAGCTGCCTATCTCAGTATTAATAATCCCACTATAAAAGTGAATCCAATCTTCCTTAGAAATGTATTCTATCACTAACAACTCACAATCAGGAAGGCCTCCCTGATATTTAATATTATTCTTGGGAAGATGCATACTTTTGTGATTCATAAAGAAAATCTGTAATTATAATATATATATTACATAATTATGTGTGTCTGTATATATATATGTATATATGTATATACATATCAAAGTCCTATTCATATACACACACATACACCATTAACCAGAATATCTCTACTCCCCAGACAAATTGGATAATTCAATTTTACTGTGCAATATTTTCCCAATTGCTTCCTATTCAACTTTATGTCTCAATATAACTTAATTATGGGGGCAAATATTGTGCTTCTTTGGTGATTTTCATTTAGTTTCAGAAACCCCTTGGAGGCCTTGGAGGTTCACAAAGATGGTACAAGGGGTCTAAGGTAAAAATTCTTTACTAGCACCTTAAGCAGTAAAGGATTGCAAGACATTATGAGTAGTACATTAAATTTCCCTAGGGGTTCACAGATACTTTTTGTTCTTGTTGAAAAGCGTTCACAGAACAGCAATTAGAAAAAAAGCTGTCAACTATTATGCTCCTGAGTCTCAGCTCTATTACTGTCAGGCTACATCTAGGATGGAATTATACAATTTTTCATTCTTTCAGATGATACCGTATGGCTCAAAACCTTCCATACTTTATGAGGAATCATGATAGCAGAATTTAATCATATTATGAAAAAAAGTTTAAGAAACTACAAAAACCATGAGAAAAAATCAAAACACCCTTGATATTTCTACTATGTCCATGTTAATAAAAATGATGGTGATCAGTTCAGACAGTTCAGATTCTCAGTGATTCTGACTAGTCCTCAAACCCAAACTTCATGAGAAATAAGTTATAGATAATTTATTGGTCATAGGCCATTTTGGTGCGGATGTTAATTATATGAAATAATATTTATTGAACACAGGATATGTGTGTGTGTGCATCCCTTTGAAGACCTGGTATATTTATTGAGTATAGATACTCAAAAAAATATCTACTGACTCATTGACAAGAAGGAAAAGAAGCAAATTGTCTAGAGGACCAAATAGTAGCAAACAATGCAAAACTGGAGCAAAAGATAGCAAATTGCCCATTGATGAAGGCAAGATCTAAGTTCAAGTCTTGCTTCTGACACAACAAACTAGCTGTGGGATCTTGAGAACAAGTCTTTTAACCCTGGTTCCTGGAATATAAATTAGTAACTAAATAAATGTTTGCTGAACTTAAGTTCCTTCATCTCTCAGGGCCTCAAACAACTCTAAGACTGTAAGTTACATATGATTTGGTGATCTGAATCCCCAGAGACAAATTTCCTACATTGATGAAATCATAAATAGACAATAAATAACCACATGGTATATAGTGCCCATATATGTCATGTTTATGTCCACATGAGCTTTCTAACTATAACTCAGGGAACATTGATAGATATTCTGAGAATCTTTTCTATCACTCTCCAAAGGAGATTTTATTTTATTTTCCCAAGGGAGGCTTTGATATTGCCTAGAGAGGACAAGAAGGGGCCACAAGGCTAGTCATTCTGTTCTCTTTAGAGATAGAGCATTGGACTAGATTACAGCAAATGGAGAAATTTGGAATGTTTTGGTAAGTTCATTTAGCTTGGAAGTATACTTTCCAGGGATGCACACACAGATGATGAGACTGATGCTTGCAATGCCAGAGCTAACTCAGTGTTTGGGGGGCTTCTTAAGAAAGTGTTGGAAAAATGAGATATTAGACTTTGAAACCTGGACACTATACCAATACTGTGCCAGGAAATTGAATCACTTCCATTTGAATTATCTTAGGAAGATTCCACTATGGCGCCAGACATTGAAACGCTTTCTTGAACTTAACTGCCAAGTATTCAAACTCTACTACAGAACGCACAATTCCAATCAGCTAACCACATCGTTCAAAAGCCAGGTGTATGTTTGCTTAAAAGATTATTTTATCAATCTGACTAAGGCCTTTGATACTGTTCATTTTGAGGATTTATGGGAAATTAAATCAAAATTTGGTTGCCCTGAGAAGTTTATCAGTACAGTATATCAATTTCATGATGGCATGCTTGCCTGGCTTCTGGATAATGAAGGATGATTTCACACTTCCCCAGTCAGCAGTGGAATGAAACAAGGCTGTGCGTTTGCTCACATTCTTTTTAATATAACATTTTCTGCAATGTTGTCATATGCCTTCAATGGGGACAAACAAGGCATCAAGGTCAGCTACCACACCAGTGGTATATTATTTAACTTGAAGAGGCTACCAGCCAAGACTAAAGTGAAAGGAGAGTTGGTGCATGATTTTTTGTTTGCAGATGTTTGTGCACTCAGTGAAGCTTCTGAAGCTGAGATTCAGCAAAGTAGGGATCAATTCTCTGTTGCTTGTGCTAATTTCGGCCTAATATTTAATACCAAGAAAACAAAGGTACACTACACCATCCGTATGCAGAACGTAATTAAAGCAAATGGAGAAGTTTTGGATAAGTTCATTTACCTTGGCATATATTTCCAGCAATATATATATATATATATATACACATACACCTCACACATTGCCAGAGCTAGCTTAGTTTTTGGGAGACTCTGAAGGAAAGTGTGGGAGAGAAGATGTATTAGACTGACTATCAAACTACTAACATCATTGTCATATGCCTGCCAAACCTAGGCAATCTACCAGCACCATTTCAGGAAACTAAATCTCTTCCATTTGAATTGTCTTAGGAAGATTCTGAAGATCACCCGGCAGGATAAGGTATCAGATCCTGAAATCCTTTCTCAAATTGAACTGCCAAGCATTCAAGCTATGCTTCAGAGAGCGCAACTCCGAATGGGCTGGCCACGTTGTTTGAATGTCAAACAGAAGCTTGCCTAAAAGAATATTTTATGGGGAACTCCCACAAGGCAAGTGCTCAGATGGTGGTTGGAAGAAGTGATACAAGGATACAAGGTATCTGAATAATTTTTGGAGCTTGATATGGGAGACACTGGCACAGGACTGCACAGCATGATGTGCCCTCACCAAAGAAGTGCTGTGCTCTATGTGCAAAGCAGAATTGCAGAGACTCGAAAGAAACACAAGATGTGCAAATTTACAGACTCCACCCCATATGTTCATATGGCCTATTTGTGCCTAATTTGTGGTAGAACATTTTGAGCTCATATTGGCCTGATCAGCTGTAGACAGACACATTTTAACTTGACTATAACATAATGATATCATCTTGGTCCTATTTAACAACAAAAGACAGCAACCATCCATTATATGGAGAACTCACACAAGGCAACAGCTCACATGGAGGTCTTAAAAGCCAATCAAGAACATTCTCATGGTCTGTCTGAAGAATTCTGGGATCAATTGTGAGACATGGGAGACACTGGCACAGAACTACCCAGCATGGTATGCCCATATCAAAGAAGGCACTGTGCTCTATGAGCAAAGCAAAATTGCAGTATCTCAAAAGAAGCATGGGATGCATAAGTCTTGATTATACCAATTGGGAAATTTCCTAAAGTCTCTAGGAAGGTCACATAGAAATTGTCCCCTACATCTTTGTAGTTCAAAATATAAAGGAGGGAAAGTCAGAGAGACAAAGGGAGAGGGAGACAGAGATAACAGAGAGAGAAAAAAAGAGAGAACAAGAGACACAGAAATCTCTTGAAACATCAAGGAAAAAGAACATCTCTCCGAAGGTCTAACATCAACAATCTCCTTTAGGCTGTCTCACAGAGTCTAGTTAATCATTTTATCCACCAATGAGGAGAGTCTTATACTAATGATCCAGATATGAAGCCAGAGATTTGTATGTGTGTATGTGTGTGTGTGTGTGTGTAGGTAAAAATTAGGGATCCACAACAAAACATTTCTAGTATTTCTAGGATTAATCTTTATCTCATAGTACAGTCTTTCTAATCATGATTTTTTTTTAAATACAGATTGACACAATCTCTTGGTACAGTCAGATTAATTTCCCATACCAACTAATTCTAATGGCAATATATAGTTCAACTTAATTAGCCCACAATTTGAAAAAAAAAATCTAATGTAATTATGGTCATCAGGTTACTGGAAATGATAACATAAAGAGGAAGCCAATCGGAAGATAATGAGACCCCATGGTTATTATAGGCAGTAATCTCTATGTTCATCAGATAATATTCACACAACCATTCATATTTTATTACTCAAACTATTGAACCACAGAAATTAGCAAGTAAGAAGCTTGCTCTGCTTCTACCTCCTTTCCTTATTTCACTAAAATCTCACACACAGTAAGTCAGAGAGTAAAATCTCTTACCTGGCTTGTTTGACTCAAAGGATGTTCTCGATAGAATGAGATCATATAGAAAAAAGGTAGTACGGAATCTGCATCTTTTATAAATTAAGGGATACTAAGGAATTTTGAGAACCACTTACTTTACTTTGAATTGAGCTTCCCTGAGACTTCAGCTTTTTTGCTAACTTATTGAATATCTGGGTTAGGAAGGTTTCTACTAATACTGGTGGTGTGATAAAACATTAAAGTCTTTTAGTTCTATGAAATTGCTGTGCCACTTGCCAAAAACATACTTGTACCCAAACTAAAGGCTGGCAATCAGCACACAAAAGATGGACAGACTCTCAAAGGTATATTTCCTGCAGATAGATGTCAGAGCCCACTTGTGACCCTTTCACCTTTCCCAGGAGTGGGATTTTCAGATGACCGTTTTCAAAAGGAAATGAGACACTTGTCATACTGAGAAAGAAAATGTTTCTCTATGATCCAAGACACTCAGTTGTATTTGGTAGCTTTTACCATTCGCAGAGGGTTTCCCCAGTTTTCTCAAGGCTCCAGGAATGTGGGAAAAACCAAGCCAATTTTCTTCTCAATTAGTAATGTATTTTATCTAATTCTAGGTTCTGAGAGTTCCAAGAGTAGATTTAAACTAGCCATTTGGATTTACAATAAAATGATCAGAGTTTCACAAATTTATAGCTAGAAAGGTCTAAAGATGTCTCAGAGACCAACTATCTCACTTTACAGACAAGAATTTAAGAATTAAATTTGTCCAAAAGGACCCAGATGTTGTCATAGCAAGGATTTGAATCTAGTTCCACAGATTCCATATCCATCACTATTTCTACTGTATTAGACGGCTGAGCACTACTTTAAAGAGAGGTAGCATGGTGCAGTAAATAGAGGACTTGCCTCAGAATAAACGAGATCTGGATTCAAGTCTTGCTTTTGACATGTATTAATGGTATAACCTAAAAGCAAGTTATTCACCCTCTCCGTACTACAAGTTTTGCTGCTGTTCAGTTTCAGTTGTGTCCAACGCTTTGTGATCCCACATGGGGTTTTCTGAAATGGTTGCCCATTTCCCTTTCAGCTCATTTTACAGATGAGAAAACTGAGGCAAACATGGTTAAGTGCTATCCTGCTCAGGGCCACAGAGCTATTAAGTATCTGAAGGCAGATTTGAACTCAGGAAGATAAGTCTTCCCAACTCCAGGCCTGGCACTCTATCCACTGCACCACCTAGCTGCCCTACTACAAATAACTAAAATGATAAATTATAAACAAGCCAGATCGGCATTTAGTAGAGGGAGTTTCCATCTAAAGAATTCTCGGTGCCAACTAGATTACAGATTCAGATTGATGAATTTGATAGGTTGGAACAAGGAATAATCATCACTTTAAAAAATCTGTTGCTTCTTTTTTCTACCTTGTTAAAAAAAAAAGTTGGAGTTCTTTAAAGGCCAGGTAGCCATTGTTACTTATCACTCATACATACCTACATAAATATGTATGCATACACAGAATGCAGTTATAAGCTATTGCAGCTTAAAATGCTATTAAACATTTTGTTTCATTTTGTATTAAACCATTAATGCTTATAACTGCACAGATTCTTGGAACACGGTAATATTGAAATGAAAAGAATGGCAGATCTAAAGTCCAAAGACTTCCTGCGGTCAAATTGCAGCTCCACCACCCACGTGAGCTTAGAGAAGTCATTTAACTTCTCTCTGTTTCAGTTCCCTCTCCTTTAAATTGTAGGGATTAGACTGGGTGACCTCAACAACTCCTTTCAGCTCTAAATCTCTAAGACTATTATAGAGGCACAAGTTAGACCAAATGGTCCCTCAGATCCCTCCCATCTCTGAAATGCCACCAATCATGGGCATCCGCCATGGAGCTGCTGCCCCCAATCCTTCCCTCAAAGTTAAAGAATGATGATTACTCATCCTGTCCCAAACATCCACCAGAAAAAAAACAAACAGAACCATGGTCAAATCCCTTTTAAAAAGTTGAGCATCTTGTCTCCTGATCTAGTTTTCCCCTCAAATCAATAGATCGTATTTATTCTATCATAATTTTCTCAAATATGATAGAAGCTACAAAAGTTTCTTATAGAAATTTGTCAAAACAAGAAGCATTTACTGATGTCAGAAGTGGAGGTATAATGAGAAGAGCATTGGGCCTGGAGTCAGGAAGATCTGAGTTCAAATCAGACGGTTTACCAGCTATGTGAACTGGGCAAGTCATCTGCCTCAGCTTCCTCACCTGTAAAATGGGGAGAATAATAGAGACTCTATCCCAGGATTGTTGTGAGGATAAAATAAAATAATATTTGTAAATAATCTTTAAAGTGTTTATCACATAGGAAGCACTTAATAAATGCTTCTTTTTGTTCTTGGGTTCAACCACAATGTGACATTGGATGAGTTACTTCATCTCTCTAAGCTGGTCTTCTTTCTTAAAAAAGAATTCAAAATGTCTTTACTCTCTCACTACTTCATGGGCCTTATTATAAGGATTAATGAGAGCATGTCTGCAAAGTACTTTGAGCCTTTCCCCAAAATGTGGGCTAAAGACAGCAAGAATATCACTAGTACTTACATCCTTACATTAGCTTATTCTTCATATAAACTAATCCAAAAGGATAGGAAGCTTCCAGCTTGGATTTAATTGGCTGATTATATTGTCACTCTAGAGTTCCTTGCCAAGTTCTAGGGAGGAGTTTTCTTGGAAAACCTATTTTCCAAACTTTCTCCAGCAGTTTAATTATATCTAGCAAAATGACAGCAGAGCTCATAATTAATCTAGAGATTAATTACAGCTGCAGCAATCCAAACACCACAGCTACCAAATTCAACACAGATGTTCAGGTGGAGAGAAAAGAGCTTCCTTAAAGCCAACAGAAGGTGGGAGTGGGGAAGATAGGTTTTAGAGACCCAAGTTCTAATCCCAGATCTTCTATTAACTGGGTGACTTTGAGCAAGTCAATTGTCCACTCTAGACTTTTTTTCTACCTTAAAAATAAGGGAATTGGACTACAACTCTAATGTTCTAAGATTATGAATTGTCGGAGGTTTCCCCCTACCTTTAACTTAAATAAAGCTGCTAGAGGAAATACTTGATGTCTCTACATTCAAGATATCCCTCAATATTTTTGAATGAACTAAACAGGAAAAAAATGTATCATTCTTCATTCACATTAAAAAAAAAACCATAACGATGAGAAAGAATTATTTACTAAAACAAATTTACCAAAATGTCCACTTCTCCTCTTAATTCTAGCCGCTTTTCTTTCTCTGCACTCCATCTCACCCAGCTCTTCCCCTTTAATCATCCTCTTTCCCCTAGTCATCAAATATTATCCCTATACCAGACTTGATTCTAAAATTTCTTTTTTTTTATAAATTATCCAGACAACTTACCTGAAATCTCTCCTCTCCTGCAATTCCTTAAGTTAAGGAATCTACGAAGGCAGAGTAATGGTAAAGAATAGCAGTCTTTCTTTAACCTTTTAATCTCAAGAGTTGCTCTGAACCTCTATGATAGGCCTTCACAAATAAAAAAAACATTTACAAAGTGTCTCTCAGATCTTAAAAAACAGGAGATATATAGCAGGCTCCTTCTCACAGTTCCCTGCAGCCCCCACTAAGCAGTGATTTAGAGCTCTGCCCATTCCAGCCTACTGGGAATGTATCAGGTACATCCAATCCAAAATTTGAGGGAACTCCAGACAGGGGCAGGAACCTGCAGCCTCAAGGTCACACATAGCATTAGAGGTGCTCAAGTGTAGCCCTTGGACTGAATCCAAACTTCACAGAACAGGGATTTGTTTACATTCGGTCCAAGGGCCACACCTGAGCACCTAGAGGGCCACTTGTGATGTTGAGGCCACCTACTCAAGCTCTAGAACAAGAAGACAAATGGCAAGAAGAAAAAGGAAAGAGGAGATTATCTTAGAATATCATCAAGAAGGATGGCATCCATTCCTCATCTGTCATTCCACCATTGGCTGAAGTGAATGAAAAGCTAATAGGTCTATGCACTTCAGCAAGTCAGGAGAGCTGGTCAAGGCAGATAATGGACGAAGGGGTGGAGAGAAAACAGGATACAGAGGTTAAAACAGACAAGGAGGAAGGAAAACTGGGAAGGAGAATGTGTAGGCTCTATTCTAATAAAATTAAAAGATATTCATAATAACCAGATCTGTTATTCATTAATCATCCAGGGAACAAAAGTCCCCATTTAGAAGATGAAAGAAAACAAAGAGGATCATACTACAAAAGATGGAACTTTGAGGGGAGTAGGGGAAGTTTTGAAGGAGAAATATGTGATTTTAAAGTTGGAACTTGAGTAAAAGAAATTAGCTGGGTCCTGGAATAGGTAACACATGGTAAAGGTGGAGAGAGTCCAAGCTAGAGAAGCCTTGGTGAAAAATTATTTAAATAATCAAACTGAATTCAAATCCATAGGCCTGGGTGCTTGCATCCTAGGGCACTAGGAAAATTGAGTGAAAGTCATTGCAAGACCATTTGCTTGCACATGACTGGAGGGGAGAGTACAAGGCTGCCAGGAGAGGAATGTTGTTAGACCCACTTCAAAATGAGCTCAGCACTGCTCTTCCAAAGCTGCTGAGGCCAAACTACTGTGCAGACAGCCGTGTCACCATCTGCCAACGGCTGCCATCTCTGTGCTGGGCCAAGCCTCTGTTTGGGGTCACATCCCTAAGGAGGCTCTCATGCAGAGTGACACTGCCTAGTCAGTCACTCTATAACCCAAAGAGAGTACCCTTCCCTTGCCCCCCAAAATAGAAAGGCACCCCGGCCCAACCTGTTGTCCCTCACCTGTAATGGAAAGAGAGTCAAGCTCAATGCAAGTGTAAGTTACCAGCCTAACAAAATTCAAATGAGGATCTGCCTAAAATCACTCAGACAACTGACTGATATTCTTCATAATGCCAAGAAGTAGTACAGAGATTTATGGAATTTCAATCACTGGATCAAACCACACTCTTCCAGAAATGTATTCACTGATCAAAATGGAAGTATGATAGCAAGTTAATAATTGTATTTCCTACACATGCCTTTAATTACTTGACAATGGGACTACCTGGAAATTATATGAGCCAACTGATTTCCTGGCTGTGAGCTGCCCACGTTGCATTCTATCTATGGAAGCCAGAAAAGAAAATGTGCACATGCAAACATGGGGGCACAGGCTCACACAGGCATGTGCACACACACACACATACACACACACCAAAACAAACAAAAGAAGCTTGGCTCTGTTGTTGTAGACAGCAATGGGCAGTTTCAGTGATTTAATTGCCTCTGTTGGCCCAGGACTTCCCTTGTCCTGTACCTTCTGCCAAATGCTGGCCCACATAAGCCAAGACCATACCAGTATAATGGATTGTCCCTCTGTGTAACGACAACTGTGTAACATAAGGGATTTCACTTTTTGGTGTAGCTGCTGGGATGCTGCAATAAAGTCAGTATTCAATTGCAGTTCCTAAGTCATCCAAGGTACCTGCTACTTCTATATCTCTGCTGCTTGTAACAGGAATTTGTTAGATATTTCTTAATTATCCAGTTTATTTGTGTCTTAATTTTGTGAGCTACCTCAAATCTTGTTTAATAATAATAGCTTTCATATAGTGTTTTAAAGTTTGCAAAGTTTTTCATATATATTATTATCTCAGTTGAAAGTCAGTAGAAGGAAGGAAGAGAGGAAAGAAGAAAGGAAGGAAGGAACAGAAGGAAGGAGAGAGGTAGAAAGAAAGAAAGGAGAAGGGAGGGAGTCAGAAAGTGGTAGAGAGGGAAAGAGAGAAAGGAAGGGAAGAAAGGAAGGAAGGAAGAAAGGAAGGTAGGTAGGTGAACAACTTTCAAGATAATATATAATAAATATTGCAAACTTTACAATACTATATAAATCTTGAATATTATGATTATAGATTCTTATGTGCCCCGCCTCCACTCTTCCTTCCCCTTTCCTTCCTTCTCCCCTCCCCATCAATTCTGAATTATTAACAAGACCTGCAAGAGACAGGCAGAACAGCAGTGATCTCTAAGAAAACAGCTTTTCAAAAAATCTATATTATAAAGCAAGGTAAAGAACTGGATTAGAAAGAAGAAAAAGAGAGAAATGGGTCTTTTCTTAGAAGCGGAGATGAACAGAAATTGCCTAGAAGAGAGACTAAATGTTAACTCAAGTGTGATTCCTATCAGTGGCTTTAATCTAGAGTATAATCAAAATGATCCCTTAAAATGTCACATATTTTAAAAACTAGATGCAACTATAATTGTATAAGCTGCATGTAACCTAATATCATGATGAAGAAAAGTTATCCTATGATACTAATCCTACTGTGTAAAAATATCAGAGTTTCTCTAAATGATGTTTTGAGGAAGAATTGCTTCTTTTTTTAAGTATCCAAAATTTATATGCTCATTTTTTCCTAAAAATATTTTTAAAGCACTCTATTGAAACTTTTCAGATGAATAATATCTACATTTTTATTGAATTGTAGATAATTGTTCATTAATATTATTGGCACAATTGATTGGAACTAGAATTCCCACCCTAGGATCAAAGGGTTTAGAGACAAGAAAAGATCTTAAAACTTATTTACTCCAGTGCCTTCATTTTACAAATGATGAAAATTAAACCCAAAGACATTAGGTGGCTTGCTCAAGTATAGATTAAATAAGTAGTAGGACCAAGTTTTGAACCCAAATGGTTCAAATATTCATCTTCAAAAGGGTTAATAATATACAAGGTGTCCCAAAATTCTTAGTGTTGTTTTTAAGCTTTAATTCAGAAATATAAATGCTATAAATGTACAAAAGAGAATCATTTGAAAGTTTATTTAAATTTCTTCTGTGCTTATTTAATTTGAGGGATTTGAGTAATAAATTTTTCATTTTCATTTTGATGACACCCTGTCATTATGTATTGCATTTGTGACTGTCTCTGTATGACACTTTCTCACACAGGATAATCAGTCAATAGAGCTTGGCTACACCCTCCATTACCTGGTCGATCTGCATTAGACTTTTTTCTTGTAGAATCACATCAAAAGCATCATGTATGCATCAAAAGCTCATTCTTTCAATAATCCTTAAGCTAGGATGACAAATGCAACCCTTTCAGTCACTGAGAAGAAGCTAATGAAAGTTTTTACAAAGTTTAAAAATTGACTAGACTGATAAATAGCCCAAGAAAGAGTTATATTAAATGAGAAACATCAATATTTTGAAAATTAAAATTAATAACCTTGCAAATATTGTTTTAAAAGTGTATAGCATATATACTTTTGAAGTCAGTAAAGCTTGAAACTGTACTGAGACTTTTGGAATACCCTGTCCATATCCTTAAGAAAATAGATTTCTCAAATCAAAGATTAGAAAAGACATTTTAAATTCTGAAAATAAATTCAAATTCAACAAGAATTTATGAAATTCCCATGTACAAAAACATGGCACTAGGGGGATGGGAAGTAGTACAAAAATAAATGTGAAACAAGCAGTTTCTGAAATGCAGGATATCAGGAGAGACAGCAACTAGGCCAGAGTCAGAAAAAGAGTTGGTACTAAAGCCTATAAGTGAAGATAATTAGGGCTATTGTGAGATGTCAGTAAGGAGAGAGGGTATCACAGATATTGGATGGAAAGGCTGAAAGGTAAAAGAGGAAATTCCTAATTTAGGGATCGGGTAAGGTGGAGTACCATATTTATGAGAGGGAGTAACAAAAAATTAATCTGGAATGGTCAGTGGAAATCCAATGCAGGTAGGATCTAAATAAAGTACTAGGCTGAATTTCAATATTAATCTAGGAAACTACTGATTATATTTTGAGAAAGAGTAACATGTTCTAAGCTGTGTTTTAAGAATATTAGTCAGGCTGTGAACTGATCCAACCATTCTGGAGAGCAATTTGGAACTATGTCCAAAGGGTATATAAAACTGTGCATCCAGCACTACCACTCCTACATTCATATCCCAAAGACATCCAAAAGAAGTGGGGGGGAAGGGCCTACTTGTACAAAAATATTTATAGCATTGCTTTTTGTGGTGGCTAAGAATTGGAAATTGAGGGAATACACCTCAACTGAGGAATGGCTAAACAAGCTGTGGTAAATGATTATAATGGAATTTTTTTTGTGTGAAATCACAAGCAATATGACTTCAGAAAAAGTGGAGTCCAAGGCAGCAGCCGCAGCCACTGCAGCCCAGCATCCATTTTTGGAGCCCTTGGCCTAAAGACCTAGGGAGAATTGGGCAGTCGATCTGAGTCTCAGTCCTGAGTGGAAGGGCTAATACCATATTGAATAACAGTGGTGATAATGGACATCCTTATTTCACCCCTGTTCTTACTGGAAATGCATTTAGCTTGTCCTAATTGCACATAATCCTTGCTGATGGTTTTAGGTAGATACTGCTTATTATTTTATGAAAAGTTCCATTTATTCCCATGCTTTCCAGTGTTTTCAATAGGAATGATTGTTGTATTTTGTAAAAGCTTTTCCTGCATCTATTGAGATAATCATGTGGTTTATGTTAGTTTTGTTGTTGATATGATCCATAATGCTAATAGCTTTTCTAATGTTGAACCAGTCATGCATTCCTGGTATGAATCTTACCTAATCATATTGTATTATTCTCGTGATAAGTTGCTGTATTCTTTTCACTCATATCTTATTTAAAATTTTTGCATCTATATTCCTTGGAGAAATTGGTCTATAATTTTCTTTCTCTGTTTTGGCTTTTACTGGTAATTTTCTTTCTCTGTTTTGCTCTTCCTGGTTTGTATCATAAAAAGAATTTGGAAGAACTCCTTCTTTGGCAATTTTCCCAAATAGTCTACATACTATTGGAATTAACTGTTCTTTAAATGTTTGATAGAATTCACTTGTAAATTCATCTGGCCCTGGAGATTTTTTCCGAGGGAGTTCATTGATGGTTTGTTGAATTTCCTTTTCTGAGATAGGGTTATTTAAGCACTCAACTTCCTTCTCTGTTAATCTAGGCAATTTATATTTTTTTAAAATAATCATCCATCTCATTGAGATTGTCAAATTTATGGGCATACAGTTGGGCAAAGTAATTTCTAAGTATTGTTTTAATTTCCTCCTTGTTGGAGGTTAGTTCACCCTTTTCATTTTTGATATTGGTAATTTGGTTTTCTTCCTTCTTTTTGTTAAATCAAATTGAACAAAGGTTTATCAATTTTATTGTTTTTTTTTCATAAGACCAACTCAGTTTTATTAGTTCAATAGTTTTCTTAATTTCAATTTATTAATCTCTCCTTTGGTTTACACTATTTCTAATTTGGTATTTACTTGGGGATTTTCAACTTGTTATTTTCTCGATTTTTCAGCTGCATGCCCAATTCATTGATCTCTTTTTCTATTTCATTCATGTAGGTGTTCAATGATATGAAGTTTCCCCTAAGAACTGCTTTTGCAGCACCCCATAAGATTTGGTAGGTTGTCTCATTATTGTCATTCTCTTGAATGAAGCTGTCGATTGCTTCTATAATTTGTTGTTTAACCCACTCATTCTTTAGGATTAAATTGTTTACTTTCCCATTAGTTTTTGGTTTATATTTCCATGGCCTTTGGTTCCATAAGATTTTTACTGCATTATGATCTGAGAAGGATGCATTGACTATCTCTGCCTTTTTACACTGGATTGTGAGGTTTTTATGACCTAGTGCATGGTCAACTTTTGTATATGTGCCATATACTGCGGAGAAAAATGTATATTCCTCTTTGTCCTCATTCAGTTTCTCCAGCGATCTATCATATCTACCTTATCCAGAGTTTTATTCACCTCCTTAACTTCTTTCTGGTTTATTCTGAGGTTAGATTGATCAAGTTCAGAGAGAAGGAGGTTGAGGTTCCCCACTAGTATAGTTTTGCTGTGGATATCTTTCTGTAACTTCCTTAACTTCTCTTCTAAGAATTTGGATGCTTTACCACTTGGAGCTTTAGTTTATTTAGTAATGAAATTGCTTCGTTGTCTATGGTGCCTTTTAGCAGAATATAGATTCCTTCTTTATCTCTTTTGATTAGATCTATTTCTGCTTTTTTTTTGTCTGAGATTAGGATTGCTACCCCTGCTTTTTTACAGCAGTTGAAGCACAGAATATTCTGCTCCAATCACTTACCTTTACCCCATGTGTATGTCCCCTTTCAAATGTTTTTCTTTTAAACAACATATTGTTGACTTAAGATTTTTAATCCATTCTGCTATCCATCTCTGTTTTATGGAAGAGTTCATCCCATTCACATTCACAGTTATGATTACTATCTGGGTCTTCCCCTCCATCACATTTCCCCTTGTTTACGCTTTTAGTTCTCCCTTTGCCTCCACAACAGTTTTAAATTTTGATCACTGACTCCCTCAGTCTTTCCTCCCTTCTTTCAGACCCCCTCCCTTTTAATCCTCTTTCCCCTTACTACTTTTTCCCTCCCTTTTACCCTCTCCTCCCTTTTCTTTCTCCCTTCCCCTCCTACTGCTTATAGCTAGTTGTATTTCTATACCTAAGTTTGTTGTACCCTCCTTGAATCCAATCAGATGAGAGTACCTCTCAAACAATGTTCATCTCCCTCCCCTCTTTCCCTCTACTGTAATATATTTTTGTGCCTCTTCCTGTGATGCAATTTATTTTTTTCTGCCTCCTCCTTTCCGCATCTCCCATTATAATCCCTTCACACCCTTAAATCACATGCGTTATCATCACATCATTTAATTTATACCCACTCCCTCTATCTATGTATATCCCTTTTATATTTCATATTAAATATACAATACTCAATGTTAACAAGACTCATCTTCCCTTATAGGGATGTAAACAGTTTGCCCATATTGAATAACAAGTTTTTTTCCCTGTTTACCTTTTTATGCCTCTCTTGAGACCTGCATTTGAAGATCAAATTTTCTATTGAGTTCTGACCTTTTTAACAGGAAAGTCTGGAAATCCCTTATTTCATTGAATGACCATTTCCTTGCCTGAAATATTATGCTCAAATTTGCTGGGTAATTAATCCTTGTTTGTAGCTCCAGCTCCTTTGCCTTACGGAATATCATATTTCAATTCCTTTAATCTTTTAATGTAGAAGCAGCAAGGTCCAGTGCGATCCTAACTGTAGTTCCTCGAAATTTGAATTGTTTCCGTCTGGTTGTCCACAGTATTTTCTCTTTCACTTGATAGTTTGGGAATTTGGCAATGATATTCCTTGGTGTTCTTAGTTTGGGGGCCCTTTCAGGAGGTGAATGGTGGATTCTTTTGATGAGCATTTTGCCCTTTGGATGTAGGACTTCTGGGCAATTTTGCTTGATGATTTCTTGGATGATATTGTCCAGGCTCTTTTTTTTGGCTTTCTGGTAGAGTCATAATCCTTAGATTTTCTGTCCTAGATCTATTTTCCAGGTCAGTTGTTTTTCCAATTAGATATTTTACATATTCTTCTAGCTTTTCATTCTTAGGATTCTGTTTGACTGATTTTTGATGTCTCATAGACTCATTAACTTCTACTTGCTCAATTCTAATTTTTATCGAATTGTTTTCTTTGGTTAACTTCTGCAACTCCTTTTCCATCTGTGCAGTTTTTCCTTTTAAGGGGTTATTTTAAGGGGTTAGGTTTTGTACATCCTTTTCCATTTGTTCAATTGTCCTTTAAAATTCTTCTGTGATTTCTTTTTTCATATTTTTAAAGTCATTGTTCAGTTTTTCTTCTGTTTTTCTAATTTGACTTTTTTAATCCTTCCTGCACTCTTCCAAGAAGGCTCTTTGTACTTCAGACCAGTTCATATTCCCTTCTGAAGTTTCAGATGGGAGTACAGTCTCAATACTGACTCCTTTGGTATTTGTGTTTCAATCCTTGTCCCCATAGAAAAATTCGATGATCTTTTCTTTTCTTCCTCATGATAATCACTCTCTTCTTGTCTTTTAAAGTAGATCTCTTTGTCTGAGGTATAGGGGGCTCTGTCCCACAGTTCTTGTGCCTAAAGCTTGAGGATTGTGTGTTGTGGTCTCTGGTTCTTTCAACTAGAAGCTAAAATGCTGCAGTTTACCTGGTGCTGAGCTGGCTGATGTTGGAAAGCAGAGACCTGGTGAGGTCTTTTTGGGTTTCCCCACAGTTACCCTGGAGCTAGTTGGTTAAGTGTGGAGAAGGGGTGGTCTGGCCACAGGAGGTCTCCTCTGCTGAGGTAGAGCATAGGCAAACTCAGTGGTTGGTGATTCTGTCTGCACTAGTGTCTTCCCAATTCCCCTGGGATACTGAGGCATGTCTGGGGTCCTGGCATTGGCGGATGCTGGCTTCAGCCCCTGGGACTCAGGAGCTTCTCCTGGTTTGCGGAGGTAGGCCTGTCTGGGACAACTCTGATCCTACACTGGTCTCCTTCAGCCACAGCAAGAGGAACCCTCCTTAGTGCTCTACCTAGCCTCATGGGCTGAGTCTGTTTACCCCTTCTGCTGTTCCCACTGTTCCAGGGTTTTTCTCAGGAAGATATTCTCTGGGTTTGTCAAGGTCAACAAGGGGAGAGAGACAGCAATTACTGATCGCTCTGCCATCTTGGCTCCCAGAACTGGACCCCAGATTTTAATAACAGGAAAATTTGACAATGATTTATATTACTGGCCCAACCCCAACACCTTGCCATATTTATACTGTCCTACTGTATTCCCCACTGTACCCTTTCCCGCAAAAAAAATGCCATAGCCACAGTTTTCTAATCACTTTTTTTCCATTACCTATTCACAACATACTATAAGCTATACCAAGTCTCTAAGGAACAACTTTGAATCAAGAAATTCTACTATACTTCTGTTCAAAGTGTTCAATGGCAGACAAAAACTCAAGGCCTTATTCAAATATCCTTTTTCTGAAAGTGTATCACTTTCACATTCAGCACTTTCACATTCACATTTCAAATTCAACAGCAAGGTCAGCCTGCTGGACTGGCTATTATTTTACTACAGGGGAACAAGAATGGATTCAGAGCATTTCAGAAACCATCTTGAAAACCTCTCATGTTGGGAGGAGCCAAGATGGCGGAGTAGAAAGAGTCACATATGCTAGCTCCGAACCCACAACCCATAAATTACCTGAAAAAAGAATTCCCCACAAATTCTGGGCCACACAGCAACAGAGTGGAGGAGATTTCCGTTCCAGAGAACCTTGAAAAATGGACCCCAAAGGTCAGTCGCACACTGGACAGGGGAGCCCAGCCCTGCCCTGCCCACATGGCCCAGAGAGAAGCAGATCCGAGCAGGCTTCAGGGACGGAATCTCTGGTGGCCGCAAAGGTCCCTCCACCCACAGGTGCTACAGGTCAGTGAGAGAGACTTCTGGGCTGGCCGAGAGGGGGACGGGGTGTGTCCATAATTCAGGCACCCTCAGGAGGCAGCAGCAGAGGCAGCAGTGGCCAGGGGCTCCCAGAGCAAGCAGAACCTCAAATCCATTACTGAAGATCTCCACATAAACCCCCTGAGGGAACTGAGCCTGGCAGGTGGCTCTGCTCCCACTTGAGCAGAATTCCCACTGAATTTAATCTTACCCTGAATAGCTGCCTGACCCCACCACTGAAAGCCAGGAGGCTGGGGAGCAGCATTTGAATCTCAGATCCCAAGCACTAGCTGGGTGGATCTAGGTGGGGCTGGAGAGGAATCTCAGAAGTCAAGTAACTGGCTGGGAAAATGCCCAGAAAAGGGAAAGAAATAAGACCATAGAAGGTTACTTTCTTGGTGAACAGATATTTCCTCCTTTCCTTTCTGATGAGGAAGAACAATGCTTACAATCAGGGAAAGACATAGAAGTCAAGGCCTCTGCATCCCAAACATCCAAAATAGATATCCAATGGACTCAGGCCATGGAAGAGCTCAAAAAGGATTTTGAAAATCAAGTTAGACAGGTGGAGAAACAACTGGGAAGAGAAATGAGAGAGATGCAAGAAAAGCATGAAAAACAGGTCAATACCCTGCTAAAGGAGACCCAAAAAAATGCTGAAGAAAATAACACCTTGAAAAATAGGCTCACTCAATTGGCAAAAGAGGTTCAAAAAGCCAATGAGGAGAAGAATGCTTTCAAAAGCAGAATTAGCCAAATGGAAAAAGAGGTTCAAAAGCTCACTGAAGATAATAGTTCTCTCAAAATTAGAATGGAACAGATGGAGGCTAATGACTTTCTGAGAAACCAAGAAATCACCAAGCAAAACCATAAGAATGAAAAAATGGAAGAGAATGTGAAATATCTCATTGGAAAAACAACTGACCTGGAAAATAGATCAGGAGACACAATTTAAAAATTACGGGACTACCTGAAAGCCATGATCAAAAAAAAGAGCCTAGACATCATCTTTCATTAAATTAACAAGGAAAACTGCCCTGATATTCTAGAACCAGAGGGTAAAATAAGTATTCAAAGAATCCACCAATCACTGTCTGAAAGAGATCCAAAAAGAAACTCCTAGGAACATTGTGAACAAATTCCAGAATTCCCAGGTCAAAGAGAAAATATTGCAAGCAGCTAGAAACATTTCCCGTATTGTGGAAATAAAATCAGGATAACACAAGATCTAGCAGCTTCTACGTTAAGGGATTGAAGGACGTGGAATAGGATATTCCAGAAGTCAAAGGAACTAGGACTCAGACCAAGAATCACCTACCCAGCAAAACTGAGTATAATACCTCAGGGGAAAATATGGTCTTTCAATGAAATAGAGGACTTTCAAGCATTCTTGATGAAAAGACCAGAGCTGAAAAGAAAATTTGACTTTCAAACACAAGAATGAGAAGAAGCATGGAAAAGCAAACAGCAAAGAGAAGTCATAAGGGACTTACCAAAGGTGAACTGTTTACATTCCTACATGGAAAGAGAATATTTGTAACTCTTAAAACTTTTCAGTATCTGGGTAGTTGGTGGGACCACACACACACATACATACACACACACGTACATGTGTGTGCACACACACATACACACATGCACGCACATAGAGAGACAGAGAGCACAGAGTGAATTGAATAGGATGGAACCATATCTTAAAAGAAATTAAGGTAAATGGTGAGAGAGATATGTAGTGGGAGGAGAGAGGGTGAAATGGAATGGGGCAAATTATCTCTCAGAAGAGGAAAGCAGGAGACTTTTTAGCGGAGGGAAAAAGAGGAGAGCTGAGAGAAAAACATGAAGTTTACTCTCATCACATTCGACTAAAGGAAGGAATAAAATGCACACTCATTTTGGTATGAAAACCTATCTTACAATACAGGAAAGTGGGGGGAGAAGGAGATAAGCAAGGTGGGGGGGATGATGGAAGGGAGGGCAATGGGAGGAGGGAGCAATTTGAAGTCAACACTCAGGGAGGGACAGAATCAAAAGACAGAATAGAAACAATGGGGGCAGGATAGAATGGAGGGAAATAGAGTTAGTCTTATGCAACATGACTATTATCGAAGTCATTTGCAAAACTACACAGATATGGCCTATATTGAATTGCCTGCCTTCCCAAAGGGAATGGGTGGGGAGGGAGGGATGGGGAGAATTTGGAACTGTTTAGTATTGTTCTTGCTACTAGGAAATAAGAAATACAGTTAATGAGGAATAGAATGTCATCTGGCCCTACAGGACAAAAGAGAAGATGGGGACAAGAGAAGGGAGGGATGATAGAAGAGAGGGCAGATTGATGATAAGGGAAATTAGAATGCTCAGTGTATTGGGGTGGGGGGAGGGGACAAATGGGGAGAAAATTTGGAACCAAAATTTTGTGAAAATGAATGTAGAAAGTTAAATAAATAAATTTATAGTTGTCCTAATAAAAAAAAAGAAAACCTCTCACGTTTGAGGGAAAAAACATAAAATACTAATCATTTATACCTTAGGTTGAGGACAGCTAGGTAGCACAGTATATAGAGCACAAGATCCAGGCCAGGAAGAGCTGAGTTCAAATGCAACCTGAGACACAGGCAGAAACAGCCTTTGCTTGCAATAAATAAGCAAAACAGATCCATATATTGTCCATTCCTGAACAATTTTTATCTCATCCTGTAGTCCTGTTTGCCTCAGTTTCTCATCTGTAAAATGAACTGGAGAAGGAAATGGTAAACTGTTCTTGCATCTTTGCCAATAAAACCACAAAATGGGGTCAAGAAAAATTGGTGATGACTGACAAATGACTAGACAAAACATACTATGTAATATTTAAAGTTACTTTAGCCTTATTCTTTTTTCATTCATTTTTTTCAGTTTTCAGTTTTGTATAATCACCTCTATAAATCTTTTTCCTCCTCCCTTTTAGCCTTATTCTTATGAGTCTTGTCTTTGAAGTGTGAGAAATTAACCCAACCAACAAACCCCTAACTGTGAGAAACATGCTCACCTTAAACAAAGAACAATACTCGTGAAATCAGGAAAGCTTTTATTAATTTGTATGCTCATTCCCCCTGAATGAATGGGAAGCTCCCAAGGAAGGCTATAGGAAGTCTACAATTTGTTCGTATCAATGCCAGCCCTTTATACTGTTGAACTTCCCACCACATCATCTATTGACCACATGAATTCATGTTCTCCTCTCTGATAGCTTCCCCTCAGAAAGCTCGTCAATCCTGTGCACAAGTTTCTGACCTTTTACCTTACCATGCTAGGTCACAACTCTGAACTGCCATCACTCAATGCTGGCAGGAGTTTTAACCCTGTGGAAACAGAACTCCTTTTGCTTCCCACAGAAGCATGGAGATGCACTGAAATTATCCAAGAGAGGGATTGAAGGTTGACTCAAGTAAACTATGATTACTTTAGAAAAATGTAGATAATAAAATTATATGGCAATATCCATAATGAGTATTAATGTGAAATACTGAGTAAAATATGAAGAATAAGGCAGCTTATATAATTATAGGTGCATCTAGTTTTAAAAACGTAACATTTTAAGGGATCATTTTAATTATACTCTAGATTAGTGCCACTGATAGGAATCATACTTTACTTTTCTCATTCTGTACCTCTAATCAATCATCTCTCTGTCAAGACATGGGAAGCAATACTCACCATCAGTCTTCTGAAGTTGCAATTAGTCATTACACTGACCAGAGTTCTTAAGTTGTTTTCCTTTATACTGCTATAGTGAGTGCATAAATTAATCTTCTCGGTCTGTTCAATTCACCATACACTAGTTTATATAAGTCTTCCCAGGTTCCTCTTAATCTCTGCCTTTGGACATCCTCATGGTGCAGTAATGTTCTATTATTTTCATAAAATGATGATAATAGCAATAACAAAAACATTTATATAGTAGTTGAAGTTTATAAAGTATTTTACATATATTATCAATTTGATTCACGCAACCATCTTTTGGTCAAAACAGAGAAAGATAGAGAGACAGTGGCATGTATATACACACACATATATGCACACATATACATATAATGTGTTATGCTGTGTTTTATGTTCTTATAAATCATTTTCATATACTATAATTCATTCAGGAATTTACCCAATGGATAGACATTCTCCTAGTTTCCAGTTCTTTGCTAGAACAAAAAAATATGAATAACTTTGTATAGATGGTTCCTTTCATCCTTTCTTTGTTCTCTTTAGGGTTATATGTCCAATTATGCTATCACTGAATTAAAGAGAAGGGAAAGTTTTGTGCCTTTCTGGTTATAGTTACAAATTGCTTTCCAGAATAGCAGAATCAACTGACTACTCCATTAATATGCATCAGTGTGTCTGTCCTCCTAAATGTCTTACAACAATTACCATCTTCCTTTTTGAACATTTTTTACAGTCTTATTAATGCTGTTGTTGTGTTCATCCTTTGTTACCAAAGAAGACCATTCCATCAGAGAAATGATGATGTAGCTTGCACTTGACTTTGTTTTGAGTGAGGGAGGGCTGTGCAAGGTCACCTCACTTTTTCCTCATGTGTGATCTGGATCCAGTGACCAGATATGCATCAATATTCATTTTATTGATGTGACGTGAAACCAAAGCATGAGTGTAAAATACATGAGTATAATTACAATATAATCTTGTTTAATTTGCATTTTCCTTATTACTAATGATATAAAGTATAAGGTTACTGATAACTTGAATTACGTATTTTGAGAAATGCCTTTTCACACATTCTTTGACAATTTTTCCATTAAGGAATTGCTATCTATGATCAATTTCATATGTGTGTGTGCGTGTGTATGTGTATGTAATGAATAACATCTTTTTCAAAGAAATTTGAGAGAAATATTTTTTTCCTCCTCCATGCTTTTTTTGGTCAAGAACTCTTTGTCCTATCTGCATTTGTAAAAAGAGTTATTTTTCCTATCTCATCATTTGTTTATGATATGATTGTTTATATTTAGTCCATATATCTATTTGGACTTTATTGCATTAAATGATGAGGTTTGTAGCCTAAACTTAATTCCTACTACACTGCTTTCCAGTTTTCCCAGCAGTTTTGTCACAACGAATCATTACTACAAAAATTAAGATAGTTGGGTTGAGTAAATATGATACAACTATATTCACTTGCTTCTGGATCTTATATCCTCAGTCCCTTCCACTGAACAACTTTCCTATTTTAACCAGTACCAAATAGTTTGACAATTATTGCTTTATAGTATAGTTTCAAGATATATTATCACAAGGCCTCCTCCTTTCATTTTTTTAAAACATTTTACCTGTAATTCTTGATCTTTTGTTCCTATTGATTGTTAACATTTTTTTCTGGTTCTATAAAGTTACCCTTTCAGAGTTTGATTGGTATGGCACTGAATCAGTAAATGAATTTAGGTAGTATTGTCATATGTATTTAATACACATTATTACATAATATATAATATTACATAAAATACATATTGTTATATGTACTATATTAGCCTGTTCCAATAGGAGTAATTAACATATCATCAATTATTGGTGTGTATTTCCTAATGTTTTGACATTGAGTAAAGTAATTGATGTCCATGTCTTAGTAAATGGATTCTATAGTAAAATTACTATAGAATTACCTCCATTGGAGGCAGAGCCAAAATGGCAGAGTAGAAAGATGCACATACTCTAGTTCTTCCCTCACAGTCCATAAAATACCTGTAAAGAAAGACTCTCAACAAATTCTAGAGCAGCAGAAGCCACAGAACGACAGAGTGGAGGAGATTTCCAGTCCAGGGAGACCTGGAAGGTCAACAGGAAGGGTCTGTGGCACCAGACATGGAGCAGAGCACAGCACAGCCTTGGCTGCAGAGCAGGAAGGAGCAGGCCTTGGGGGAAGAATCCCCAGCAGCTGCAGCAGGGGTTCCCAGACCCCTCAACCCACAAATGCCAGAGGCAACTTCAAAGGTCAGTGAGAGAGCTTTTTCACCCTCCTGACAAGGGAGCAGGGTCCTCCCCTAGCACCAGCTAGGTGGAGGACTTTCAAGCATTCTTGATAAAAAGACCAGAGCTGAAAAGAAAATTTGACTTTCAAACACAAGAATCAAGAGAAGCATCAAAAGGTAAACGGGAAAGAGAAATCACAAGGGACTTACTAAAGTTGAACTGTTTACATTCCTACATGGAAAGATAATATTTGTAACTCTTGAAACTTTTCTCAGTATCTAGGTTGTTGGAGGGATTATATACACACGGGGAGAAAGAGAGAGAGAGAGAGAGAGAGAGAGAGAGAGAGAGAGAGAGAGAGGGAGCACAGAGTGAGTTGAATAGAAAGAGATCATATCTAAAAAAATAAAATTAAGGGATGAAAGAGGAATATATTGGGAGGAGAAAGGGAGAAAAGGAATGGGGCAAATTATCTTTCATAGAAGAGGCAAGAAAAAACTTTTTCAAGGGAGGGGAAAAGAGTGGAGATGAGAGGGAAAAAGTGAAGCTTACTCTCATCACATTTGGCTCAAGGAAGGAATAACATGCACACTCAATTTGGTAAGAAAATCTATCTTACACTACGGGAACACAGGGGAGAAGGGGATAAGCAGGGTCGGGGGGATGATGGAAGGGAAGGTAAATGGGAGGAGGCAGCAAATAGAAGTAAACACTCTTCGGCAGGGATAAGGTCAAAAGAGAGAATAGAAGAAATGGGGGGCAGGATAGGATGGAGGGAAATATAGTTAGTCTTACACAACATGACTATTATGGAAGACATTTGCAAAATTACACATATATAGTCTATATTGAATTGCTTTCCTTCTCAGTGAGGATGGGTGGGGAGTGAAGAAGGAAGAAAAGTTGGAACTCAAAGTTTTAGGAACAAATGTTGAGAACTGTTTTTGCATACAACTGGGAAATAAGAAATACAGGTGATGGGGTATAGAAATTTATCTTGCTCTATAGGACAAGAGAGAAGATGGGGATAAGGGAAGAGAGAGGTATTAGAAGGGAGGACACATTGGTGGAAGGGGAAATCAGAATACAAGGCATTTTGGGGTGGGGGAGGGGAGAGATGGGGAGAAAATTTGGAACTCAAATCTTTGTGTAAATGAATGTTGCGAACTTAAAATAAACAAAATAAAAAAACAATTATTTCCATTTTTTTCACCTGATCTTTATTGGTTTTATGTAGAAAGGCTGATGATTTTATGTTTTTATTTTATGCACTGACACTTTACTAAAATTATTGTTTTAATTTTAATTAAATCTCTAGGCTTATTTAAGTGAACCATCATATCTTAGAGAAGAGAGAGTTGATTTAGTTTCCTTTATCCCTGTGCTTTTTTCATCAATTTATTTTTCTTGGCATTGTATAACTAGTAATTTTAGGATTACACCAAATAACAGTGATTATAGTGGACATCTTTGTTTTAACCCTGATCTTATTAGACAGGCCTTTAGTGCTTCTCCATTTCAGATAATGGTAACTCTTAGTTTCAGATAAATAGTATTTACTACATTAAGGAAAGATCCATTTATTCCTATGGATGTTTTCATTTTTTTTAACATATAAAGCTTTTTCTGCATCTATTGATGTGATTATATCTTTCTTTTGTTATTAATATAACCTTTCATGGTTATAATTTTCATAATATTGAATAGACCTGCATTCCTAATATAAATCCCATGTTGACATAATATATGGACAGCTAAGTGGCACAGTGGATAGAATGCCTGGTCTGGAGTTAGGGCAGCTCATCTTCTTAAGTTCAAATCTGGTTTCAGACACTTACTAGCTATGTGATCCTGAGAAAGTCCCTCAATCCTATTTGCCTCAGTTTCCTCATCTGTGAAATGAGCTGGAGAAGGAAATCCAGTATCTTTGCCAATATAGCCAGAAAATGAATTCAAAAAGATTGGACATGACTGAAAAATGATTGGACAAAACCTACTGTATAAATTTAATGCTATTATAGCCTTATTCTTAATATTTTACTTAGTATTTTACATCAGTACTCATTATGGATATTGCCATATAATTTTGTTATCTACATTTAATTTGTGCATATTTTGTATTATCTTATGTGCATTACAAATATGCCTACCCTGGGCCCCCAAAAATGTGAGCTTCTGGAGGGCAGGGATAATTTCATGATTCTGTATCCATATCACCAACCTCTGTGGTTTGTACATAGTATTATGTTCTTAATAAATGTTTGTTAATTGAATCAGATTAAAATCAATCAAGCTGACTTAAAGCGTCAGAGCCAGGCATTAAACCACTCGACTGCTCCTCTGGCACTCTAACCACTATATTATTACTAACCACTATATTATGTTACTTCTATCTTCTCTCTCAGATTACCCATAACATGTATTTTCTGTTACATTCGTACGGCACATATTGACACACCTACTTGCAACAACTCCAATACTGCTGTTTTTCAGTCATTTCAGTGGTATCCAACTCTTCATGACCTCATCTGGAATTTTCTTGGCAAAGATACTGGAGTGGTTTACCATTTACTTCTTCAGCTCATTTTACAGATGAAGAAACTGAGGAAAACAGGATTAAGTGACTTGCCCAGGGTAAATGATGTCACATTTGAACTCAGGTCTTCCTGAGTTCAGGTCCAGCACTCTGTCTAATGCACCACCTACGTGTCCTCAATAATTCCTATACTTGTCATTAAAGAATTACACTGTTACTTAAATTTTTGGTGTGTCCTAACTAGAATGAAAGCCTTGAAGGTAGGGACCTTGTATTAAACTCCTTTGTATTTCTGATGGGACGTAATAAAGTACCTTATATAGCCCTAACATAGTCTGCTCTCAATCCATTTTCTTTGACTATATGGATGAATCCTTCTGATAACTTTCCATAGCTCTTAGTCCTATCTGCTGCAGAGTTCTTGAGATTTGTAGATGAATTGACCTTCATAGAATTCATGCTGGCATAAGCTCCATAGACATACCACAAATTAGTATATTAGAGCATCATATTATGCAATAAAATTAAATACCTCTATGGGATAGGAAGTGTGCTAAGCACTGGGAAGGAAAATAAGAAAAATAAAAATAGCCCCATGCCCTGAAGGAGCTTATGATATAATGGGGAGGGACAAGACACGAATAAAGTTGAAGGGGTGTGATAGTGATGATAGTGGTACAGTGGAAACCCAGCAGAGTTGCTCATGGCAAATGAAGAGAATATTTAGTAGCAAGCGCTAAACATCTGTGTGTTACACTGTGTGTACATTCTGGGAGTCAGTATCGTAGAGTGCAGTGAGGTAATGGTTCTCATTTTATGGGTCATGAATACGCTGGGGGTTCATCACAATGGTCCATGTATTTCATACTAACATTATTTAATGGAGCCTTAAGCAATTCGTAATTAGAGGATATTGTGAGTAATTTACTAAATTGTCCTGTATTCATAATACATTTGTTGCTTTTGTTATTAATTGCTGTTGAAAGAGGCTCATGGAGCAGAAAACATTGGGTAACACAGGTATAGTGGGAAAAAATACTGATCTTTAATTCTTATCTGGTTGCCATTATTAATTTGCTGCATGATGCCTCGTTCATCATTTAACTTCTGGGTGCCTTAGTGTTCTCACCTGTGAAAAGAGGGATTTTTGACTAAATGATCCCTAAGTGTCCTTCCAACTTTAACACTGTGATTCATCTAACATGGTTCCATGACAAATCTATAAACAAACCGAATTTAAAGCAAAACATAGTTGTATTCTGAGATGGCATCCTTTAAGATAGAACGCTAGGATGCAATGAGATAATTCTCTCATATGATTGTGACAAGTTTTACAGCTGAGGAAACTGAGGTGCAGAAGAGTAAAGGAAGAAAACTAGTTAATGGTAGAGTCAGAACTCATCCTCATGTCTCCTGATGACCTCTCTAGTATTCTTACCACTTCACAATGTGCTGAAATACTTCAATTTAATAAATATAGTTCATTGAAAAAAGTTAGCTCAAATCAGCAAATATTTACCAAGTGCCTACTGAGTTCCAGGCTCAGTACTAGGCGTTCAATATTTTGCTACATTTCCTAAGGTCCTTGTCTGAGTTAAACTTGCAAATCACAGTGAAAGTCTCCACGCATCACAACTTTCTATTACCAGATCATGTAAAAACCATAAAAGTTGTACAAAATTTGCAATTTCAAGGGCAATCATCTCTTACTCTATTCTAATATGTTATGGAAATACTTGTTTTATTTCTTAAGTTCAAAATAAGATAAATTTTTAAAAGTCAAATAGCAGACATTTGATTGTCATGAAACATATGTAAATAGCAAGAAAGATATCTAGTATTAGTATCACTTCGCCCTGTGCACAAATGAGTATATAATTTCCCACTCTTTTCCAAATGAGAAGATGGGATAGAATTATTCCAGATTATTTACAAAAGGATCCCATGGGTAGAAAAGGTGAGGAAACTCTCACTTGTTGACATATCTCCTCTCAGCAAGCTGATATGCTATCAGTGGACAGCATTGAAATCAAATATCCTCTTGTGGCATACTAGAATTAAATTAAATATGTTCTAGGATTCTACTCAAACATATCCATTTGTCTATCTCTGTCTCTTTCTCCATGTGTGCGATTCTCTGTGTGTTTGTGTGTCTGTCTGTCTGTCTCTGTCTCCTCCTCCCTTTCCCTTATTTCTCTTTTCTCTCTTTCCTACCAGGAGTGGGTAAGTTGCAGCCTTAAGGCCACAAGTGACCCTCTGGGTCCTCAAGTGTGGTCCTTTGACTGAATCCAAATTTCACAGGACAAATCCCCTTAACAAAAAGATTTGTTCTGTAAAACTTGGCCTCGGTCAAAAAGTTGCACCTAAGGACCTAGAAGGCCACATATGACTTTGAGGCTGCAGGTTCCCCACCCTGTGCCTACCCCTTGACCCTGCTTTATAAATCTCCTTCCTTGTAGACCACTGCTCACAAATCAGAGTCAATACTGCTGCAATCACCTCTCTGTGGTCAGATACACTTCCTCTGGCACATGTAGGTTAAGAAACTTCTCACAGCAAGAGATCCTCTCCAGAATCTAAGCACCATAAGCCATAAAGTCCAATACAGAAAGATTAGGCTTGAATAGCACGTGGAGGTGAAAACAGGGTTAAAATTTCTTCTGTTCTACAACTGTTCACATTCTAGTGGTCATTAATCTATCCCACCCCATTAATAATAAATAAAAAAGCAAATAGAAACTAAAAATTCTTAGGTCTAAGAGATTTTCATTAAACCATTTATTTTTTATCTGTGTTGATTTTTTTTTTTTTTGGCACCAGCCCCCAGGCAGGTTGGTAACTGATAGGCTTTCATTATAATCAGCTCTCCTCCTTACTCTCTAAATTACATTCAGCATTCATCTCAACCATCTCCACTAGAATACGGGGGCCTTAAATTGAACGTTCTTCATCTGGAGGCAAAATCCAGGTCTACAGGCACATTTGAATTTTTAATGAAAAAGATCTGACTACATCAGCTCATCAAGCTATCGATCAAGCCTCGCTGCTCTCATGAGTCTTGAGCTAAACCAAAGAACATTGTGCTGTGCTCACTTTCTGATAGAGTCCATTAACAGCTTATTAAGCAAAGGAGACATAAAGAATGATATGCCACTTTCGCCCCATATAGTTATTCTTGAAATCTAGGTTATGCAATGACACAGATGTTATGAAGACTTTCTACCAACCACAGGGACTCAGAGTCATAAACTACAACAAAAGGGCAGTGAACAATGAAGCAGGCAGTTGGGGAGAGACCTTTTTATATGCTAAGCAGCATGACTCATGTCAGTTGGGAACAGCCCCAAGAAATAGGTTGAGAGTAATGATGGTCTCCAGTTTATTAAACAACTAGGATTGCCCAATCACAGAAAGGTAATCTGGTGAGATTTCAGCTGAGCTTTCTGAGCAATCCCAGAGAGCAAAATGGGGAAAGGTAAATAATAACTCGGGACTTTTAAAGGGGGCATTATTATGGTTTGCTTTCAGAAAGAAATAGGTCATCAGAAGAATGCTATCTTTGCCATCAAAGGGGAAAATGGAGGGAGAAATGTTTCCCTTCTTCCCTTCAGATAGATTCCAGAATTGCTCTGTGGACACATATAACCAATTGCATTCAAAGTGTGAATTACCTTATGACTGATGAACAGTTTCTTTCTTTTTGGTCTGCATCTCTTATTTTATCCATGTGGAGAACTCCTGTTGTGGAAAAGCCCTCTACCAAGCAGACCAGCAATTCATGACCTTAGAGCATTGCCTGAGGCATTCATTATTACATATTTAGTATGTGTCAGTGAGATAATTTGAACCTAATTTCTTTGACTATAAGCAAAGCTTCAATTCACTAAATTCACTTTTTTTTTGCCTTATGTTAAAGATTTACATTAAAGGGAAACATATTCTTTCCCCTCTTACACTAACCCTGCGGAACATGCTTACTCAAATCAAATGAATGGGAGAAGAGGTATCTGAAAGGTTTTTCCTCTCCACGCAAAGGAAAGGACTTGCTGAATGTTGTTCTCTAACTCAAGAAAGGAACAGAACCCTTGAAGGGCACATGATCTCTTAAAGAAGAAATATGCCTTCGTATAGAAAACCCAGATATTTGTCAAGTTTTCAAGTATCACTAAATTAACTGACAAATATTTCTTAAAAGTCTACCATGTACTCAACATGAGTTAGGTACAAGACAGGATACCTGCACTCACAATGACTTATGAGCTTGTCAGTCTACTTTGATAATCTAGAAGCAGGGTCCTTTTAATTATGTAATGTTAGTCAATCACTAGCTAGTTTGGTAATTCAAATATACAACCTGGGGAATGGGGCAGAAATTGGTCATGCAATTTTCAAAGAAATATCCTCGGCTTATTTCAGTATTCTGCCAGTAAATTGTCTGCATCTCTCCATTACTAACTTATCATAAGATTACATGATCACAACACAGCAGTTCTTAAAAGGGGCAATTTCAATTATTATGAAAGGCTCAAAACATTATCATTAAGAGAAAAACATAGTAGGTGGCAAAATCATAGGCTAGATGTTCATATGAAGCAGCTAATTATTATCTGCAAAGTCCATATTTGCCCAATTATAACATCACGTTCAGTAAAGTTAAGGTTTTGTCAGCTGTCTTTTAGGAACTCTTAGTTTGGAAAGCTTATGTAACTGTAAAAGTGAACCGACATCAATCATAATGGATGTGTCTTATGAGGAAAGGTTACTATAAAAACCGAATAAAATAGCACATGGCATTTCTTCTTTTTTGATATATGCTCATTGAGAAGCAGTGGATTTTAGAGTTTATGTAAAAAAAGCATATTGAAAAAGAAAATTAAAAGTGCAGATCATTAAGTCAATAGAGAAATCTGAATCTTGTCTTATTGTGACATCAAAAAAAAAAGATTGGGAAGAAGTCTATTGCATGGAGAGGTCAGCAGATTGGATATCAGGGGAACTGGGTTCAGATCCTAACTCTGTTACTTACTTATTATCTGAGTGACATTAAGCAAGTCATTTAATTTATCCAGTACTCAGTTTCCTCATCTGTGAAATAAAGGGGCTGGACTATATGGCTTCTAAGGTTCCTTTGGGCTTTAAATTCATACTTCTATAGTAGCATATGCTCAGGAACGATTCTCCCAACCCCTACTCACACTGGTAAACTGGGACCTCAAATGCTACCCACATCTCCCTTCAAGATTCTAGAGTTAGTACTAAGGTTTTAGGGGTTATCTTCTGAGCCCCCATCAGTGTTTCCTCTCAATGATTATCAACTGATATGATTCATCACCAGGCAGTTTTTTGCTTTTGTTTTTTTTTTTAAAGAAAGGGTTATTTGTTATAATGGTATAGTTGATGTAAATGATTTGCCTCCAAAATCTATGACATACTCACTAGCACATATGGAAGAGTCCAGGGGAAAATGTAATAAAGCTTAAAGAGGACATATTTACAAAGGGGAAGCCCACAGTATCTATAAGTCTTTTTGGTGGACTCTTCAAAATGCTACCCTTAGGTATGATGTAATTCTTTTTTCTGAGCTCCTTGAAGAGTTGTGAATCTGACTTTCTTCCATACAACCAATCCATCCTTGATTCTTTATTCAGATAATGCCTTTGCTCATTGCTGTCCCCTTGATGCTATCGGGATACTGATGAAAAAGTCCAAACCCTTGAGTCCTCATAAGTCCTTGAAATCCTCTTCTGCACAAGGTAGGGTAGGGAGTCTGGGAGACACTGACCATGTCCATGACCAAGATAATTCTCCTCCCTTCTTCCAATATTTTTTTTCTCATGACTTGACTCAAAGCCATTCACTCTATGCTACCATATGCTCAAATTTCTGGCTTCTTAAATAGTTTGCTCTTTTGCAAATAATTTAAAGAACATGGTCAAGTTTCCTTTACAAATCTAAACACACTTCCTATTCAACACCACTTCAGTTCATTCAATGACTTTCAAGGACATATAAATTGATCAAGGACTTTTTCACACTTAGTCTAAAGCCTATTATTGATTCATTCAAACAAGAAGTGTTCTTACCTGGCTAAAGTATCAGGGCATAGCACCTTGACACATTAAAATGGCCTCAGTGATTTAAATGATTGACTCAACAATCCTCAACCCTTACACTAGGATCTGCTCCCCAAACTACTTTCAAACATAAAAGAAGTAAATCATTTGCTAATGTGTTAATTAATTATAAGATTACACCAAATAAAATCAGATGCAATGAAAGTTTGAGGGAAGGAAATATTGGGGGGGGCAGGATCAGAAATATTAAGTGGCATGGAATCATGTATCTTAAAGTAGGATAAACTATATCATAAACCAGGGATTCTTAACCTGAATTCTGTGAATTAAAAAAATAATTTTGATAACTGTATTTCAATAATTAGTTTCCATTTTATAACCCTACTGATTATATTGTATGCATCTAAAAACATTATTCTGGAAAAGGTTCACAAGAATGCCAAAAAGATACATAACAAAAAAAAAAAATAAGTTTACAAACCCCTTACATAAACAAAAGTTATTTGAGTTTTCCAAACTTTCCTAAGACATAAGAAAGAAATTTGGTGAAAACTGGAAAATACTGATAACTTGCATTTAGAGAGTTCCTTCAAGTTTGCAAAGCACTCTCCACATAACAACCTCATGAGGTCAACCCTGAGTATTATCTTCATTTTACAAATGAGAATTCTGCAGGAAAGGAGGTTAAAATGACATGTCTGCCGTAATACAGCTAGTTAGGGTTAGGGGCAGAATTTGGAAATCTCTCTCCTGATTCCCTGTCCAGTATAGTTTCTTCTATACCACACTGCAATTGTTCTGTTGTAATGAGCCAAAATTAATTGTGTAGCTTTCAGAGCGGTAACCCATAAGAAAGACCAACTTTAGAGAAACACTGTTCTATAATGAACGAATGAGGACAAGAGAAAGATCTCTCTTCCTACTTCTTGTTGGTGACCTAGCCATCTAAAACTCCTTATATGCTTCCACTCTCTTTTGTGAAATGTAGGGGGGAAACACTAGTAAAAAATATTCTAGCCCAAGTTTAATTGGTTTGGCATAATGGAACAAAGATTATGAGCATGAAAGTCGGGAGACCTGAATTCTAGTCTCACCTGTTCCTCTCAATTACAAGATCTCCTTTTGCAGAATATAAAGCGTACCACCTGCCTTTTCTACCTCCCCACAATTTCTTGAAGGTCAGATGTTTTAAAAGATTATGATAGTACCTTGAACAACATAAAAGGCTTTGCAAATTTTATTTTGGCTAATAATCAGAAGGAAGGTGAATTGATCTCTATGTTTATATTCATTTATAAGTTTTCTTTTGATTGTAACTTATACTAATCACTGTGGGTGGTAAAAGGGAAAAAGAGAAGATTCAGAGTCACAATTCACTCACATTAGACTCCCTTTGAAACCAAGAGACAAAACTGATTTAATGAGAATTGAATCCATGAACATGCCCCTCCCTCTCTCTCTCCTTCCCTTTTTATGACCACAGATTGACTGTTGGTCTCCTTTATCAATTGTATCAATCTCTTAGGTTAGTTCAGAGACAGCTTTAGTGTTTAGAAGGTGTCCCTTAATTTCCAAATCACATGCCTGTGGCAGCTACTGGCAGCTTCCCTTACAGAGTGATGTTAGAATTGAAAAAGTGCACAAGAGGGCAAATTAGTATGGGCTTTTTTTAAATTAATTAATTAATTTATTTTTAACACAGTTTATAACAGATAAAGCAATTCAAACTTTTGATCAGATGATACATCTTTTTAAAGCATTTACAATACAGACCACAAAAGAATTTTTTTTAAACATAAGCCAACTGAGACACAGATAATATTTATGTTGCTAACTTCACAATCTCTTGATCTAATTGTCTCCTCAGTATTACTAAGAACAAAAAGATGCTAACCTAATGTTGTTGGTCTAAAGTGCTATGCCCAATAGCTTAATTTTAGGCAGCCTCGAATGTTCCCCTGCCCATAATCTATAATTGAATAGATCTGGTATTAAGCTTACAAACCTTTTGACTATAGGGAATTGCCACCAAGAATGGAGACATTGCAGGGAAACAATATCTTCCCAACTTCATGTCTATTCCAAGCAGGAGTATATTGTCCTTGTATTCAGTCCGGCTTAAAGTCTGCCAGGTGTCATTGGGGAATGGGCTTTTTTAATGAGCAAGACTTAAGCCTCGCTCAACCATCTCCACTCTAGAGTTTGATGCAAGAAGTCTCCTTGTAACATAAAACAATACCTTCCTTTCTCTTAAAGGATTAAGCCTTGCCATTCCTGAAAGAATTCAACTGTCTTTCTTCCTTGATTTCCAGGGCCTTCCTTCAAATATGCAGTGATGACTAAAAAAATTCTCTCAAAAATCACATACATAAATCATACAATCATAAAATTGGAATATACCTTAGAGATCAGTTAGTTCAACCCCATTATGTAGATGAGGAAGTTAAGTCCCAGAGAAATGAAAGGTTTGGGATAAGTGCCCCAGGGCCACTGATTCCCAGTCCAATGTTAATGATTAGGGTACTGAGAAATGTTACTGAAATAAAAAAGGCGACCAGACGTTCTAAATTAGGTTGGGTAATTTCATATTTTTACTTCTTAATATTCTTAGTAACCTATTTGCTATTTACTAAAGTTCTTCCTTCCCCTTATTTACCTTCTTTCTAACTTTCTCCTTTTCTTTTTCTTTTCTCCTTCCTCTCTTCATCTTTCCATGGCTCTATAGTTACCAACCCTTGTGTTTCCATCAGGCAACATTTAATTGACTTCATCATTTATCAAGATTCTGAAATAGTCACAGATTAAATAGGGACATGTACAACACAGGCCCTCCTCTCAGTGACTTTAACATTTAATGTTTCACTGTAGAAGAAATTCACAAAACGAGATGCTTCAGACAAAAGAGTAAAATATTTTATTCCTGTTTTAATTCTCTCCGGCCCTACTCCTGTCCCAGAGCACATACAGGCAATGTTTACCCTCCTTCATACCACTTTCACAAAAATGAATGAAATATGGAGTTAATACAAAGTAATTATTGTTTAAAAATGGAGAATAATGTAAATGGAAAATGTGACTGTATTAGGGAAACAAAAAAAATTTAAGTAAAATACATCAAAACTAGCTGTGAATAATGCACTTATAAATTCAAAATCAAACCAACGTGTCTAGCTATTTCTAGGTTCTATAAGAAGTTCTAAGGCCTAATGGGGTACAAGGTTCATACTATAGTGCTGGCCATGGCGCATGTGAAGTTTGAGAGATTTTAAATTTTACCTTTATCTCATCCCAAAAAACAGAATGGAAACATGAGTTCCATTGTGAGATTTGATACTTTTCAACGCATGTATATCTCTTGGTCCCCTTTCCAATTTATTTAAGCCAGCATATCACCTATCACATAAAGATTTTTTAAATTGCCCTAAAGAGACAAGCACAAAAATAAAATCCTGTCTCTTTTCTGAAACCCCACGTAAAAAATCTTTCTGGACATAGTCACATATTTAACTGAAAGAACTAAGGTCAAATATGCTTTCCAGGAACTAATTTGGCAAAATGTCAATTTTTTTAACTACTTAAGTATATTCTCTGGCACCTCAAATTCCTTAGCTCCACTCTGTGCAGGAAGCTGATATTTTTCAACATACTTTGCTCTCAGCATTTGTTCTTGATACTGAGAGATGGAATGCAATCGTGTGGTAAGACTCCAGGATTGAGAGTCTATCTGTATTATTAACAATTCTGCCACCAATCCAGTGTGTGACCCTAGAGAAGCCACTTAACCTCTCAATGCCCCTGTTTCCCCATCTGGAAAATGGAGATGCGATAATAAGAGAGACCTCTGTCACAGGGTAGCAATGAAGTTTCATTATCTAATGCTTATTCCTATCCTCACAGTCAGAGTTTGGATAATAGGACTCTAGACTTGGAAAGGATCTTCAAGAGCATCTCATCCAAGCCTCTCATTGAATGGGTGAGGAAACAAGGCTAGAGGAGGGAAGCAGTTTGTGTGGGTCTCATTGCTGGTTTGTAGCAAAGCCAGGAATCAGAATGCAGATTCCTGACTACTACTGTGTACTCTTTCCATTATGCCAAATTTTACAGATCTATGATCAGTAGCTAGGTGGTGCCATAGTGAATAGTGTGCAGGTCCTGGAGTGAGGAAGATTCATCTTCCTAAATTCAAATATGGCCTCAGACACTTATTAGCTGTGTGACCCTGGGAAATTCACTTTAACCTTGTTGCCCTCAGTTTCCTCATCTGTAAGATGAGCTGGAGAAGGAAATGGTAAATCACTCCAGTATCTCTGCCAAGAAAACCCCCAATGGACACAACTGAAAAATTACAAATAATCAGCCACTAAGATGGGGATATTTAGGGATTGTTAAGCTCAAAGAATCAGTTTGAGTCAATATCAAAAAAAGTCGACAATATAGAAGTAGATATAATCCATTATTTTCAACCTATACTAAAGTCAATTTTCTCTGCTCTTTTTAAAGTTCCAAGTAGAGATAATGTGGGTCGTCTAAGCCTTCTTTCCATCCATAGAAATGGAAAATTCTTTGGTTTATCTTCCAACGCAACTGATAGTCCCCTCCTCCCCATCCTAAATGCATCATGCAAACCTAAATATCTCCTCCTTGCCCTGAGATAAAATCTTTAAAATGTAAGTTATTATTAAGATGTCTTTAGGTGCAAGAATAAGCCCATGTGTCTGTACATATAACCTGGAAGACCCCAATCACTCATATTTCAAACAATGAAACAACTGCCTTGTGTTGAAAAGGAGGGGGTTTTCAGCCATACGGTGCATTTATTCTACATTTGTTAAAGCTTAATTAGCCCTTTGTCTCAACCCGATCCCTTTTTTAAAAAATGTTTGCTATCTTTGTTTGCTATAAATATTCATTTCAATACATAAAATATACTAAGCAGCTCTTTGTCTGAATTCTATCAAACATAACCACTGAAGCGTGAGGACTATATAAGCAGTGGAGCAGAAGACTGTGCTATTACATGGATAAATGCTTTAGAGTTACTGAGGCAACACAAAAATAATCATAGGAACATGGCAACTGGGTTTGGGGGAGGAGGGGAGGAGGGGGAAGCTCATAAATGGAATGAAGTCAATCCCTATAATATTCTATAAAACTGATATAGTATATTCAGCTTGATTGAAATGATTTAAATGAATTATTCTGCACTGGGAATGAGATCCTTTAAGAAATGTACAAGGAAATCGAGGGAATTTAGCAATCAGCTGCACCTGAAAGTTGTTGCGGAATGATTCTTCCTGACTTCAAACTAAAATCCAACAATGACAGTTGACCTGCTGCACTAATAGTATAAATCACTCTTTTGGGGGGAAAGTACAGCCACATATTCTAGTCTGTTCATTGAAATGGGCACGGTATTGTCCAGCCCAAAATGTATATTTATGGTAAGGGTCTCCCTTAGTTAAAATACATACCTAGGATAACAGATTCAGAGCTGGAAGAGATCATAAAGGCCATGCACTCCAACCACTCCCTCCCTATTTTAGATATGAGGAGTTTTGTTGTCCAGCAGTTTTCAGTTGAGTATGACTCTTCGTTACCCCATTTGGGATTTTCTTGGCAAAGATACTGAAATGACTTGCCATTTCCTTCTCCATTTCATTTTACAGATGAGGAAACTGGCAAACAGGGTTAAGGGACTTGCCCAGGGTCACACAGCTAATAAGTGTCTATATCCAAATTTTAATTCAGTATGATGAGTTTTCCTGAGTCCACACCCAGACTTCTATACACTGGATCACCTAGGTGCCCTTAGACATGAAGGAACTGAGGCACAAAAAGTTTAAGTGACTTGTCCAAGAGAGCAGAAGTCAAGATATGAGCTGGTGCCTCATGGCTTTAGAATGAGCACACTTTCCACGTTTCCAGAACACCTACTTTCTTACACCTGTCTCCCGAACAAAGCAGCCAATGCTTTTTTTAATTGGATCCCTCCTTTCTACCAGCTTCTGTCTTATCAAAACTTGTAGGACAAACAAGGATGAGGAGCACTCAGTTAATTAAATAGTTGCCAGTTGGTCACCAAACAGACCCATCTGATCATCTAGTAGGAAAGAGCAGTAAATGTCTTCACAAATCAAATCTAACTTGTTAAAAGGCAGTTTTAGCCAGTGGAGTAAATACTAGACTGGCAACATGGAGCTCTGTGTCCACTGCCATGATTACCATGCGATCTTGGGCAAGTTTTCGCAACAATTTCTTCACCTATTAAAAGAAAGAGAATGGACTAAAACACTTTTTCTATCCTTAATTTTTTTCATTTTATATTAATTTATTTTTGATCCATTATTTAGGGCTAGACTGTTTAAAACAGTCAGAGTCAAAACATTCAATTCAACCCAAAAGCAGATGAATCATGAACACATCATTTGGGGTCTTTTGAAATGCATTACTAAGCTGATAGGGTCTTTCTTCATAATAATCATTTACTCCGTGAAGTCTGTTTCATCAAAAACATTCATATTGTTAAAAGACTTTGCAAGCAAAATTTTCACAATTATTCAAAATGGAACCACAGAAGAGCAGAATTTAAAGTCCGAAGGGACAATGAACTTCCTCTTGTTGACAGATAAGGAAAATAAAGCCACAGAAGGAAGAAAATAAACCTGAAATTGTCTAAATTATTTACTCTATATTGAACGTTAATTTCATATGTTAACCCATATTTAATAAAGCAGTATTTTTTATTAAATGTGGGTTAACTCATGTGAAACTGATGTTCAATATAAGTGGCACAGGAAATAGAGTGCCAGGCCTGGAGTCAGGAAGACCTCAGTTCAAACCCAGCCTCAGACACTTACTAGCTGTGTGACTATCGGCAAGTCAATTCACCCCGTTTGACTCGGTTTCATCATCTGTAAAATGAAGTGGAGAAGGAAATGGTAAATCCCTCCAGTATCTTTGCCAAAAAAAACCCAAATGGGATCATAAAGAGTCAGACATAACTGAAATGACTGAGCCACAAAGCATCTATTAAACAAAAAGAGAAAAAGAAAGAAAAAAAGAAAAAGAAACAATTATAAAATCCAGAGTTGAAATGGACCTGAGAGGTCATCTGATCCCATTCCCTTATTTTACAGCTGAGGAAACTAAGGTTCAGCAAGGCTAATAACTTGCCAGCATCACACAGGTAGTAAATATAAGAAACAGGATTTAAATCCAAAGCCTCTGATACATAAGCAGCACTCAGTAAACGCTTGTGGATTGACGGTCCAGAGCCAACGCTTTTTCCATGGTTCCACACTGACTCAAGAACCTCCCATTTTCTTAAAGAGAACAACAGGCCCATAGATATGTCAGAAATGTTCACAGATAGGAACTTCCCCTGTTATTTCATGGGCGTAGAGTACTCTGTAGATGAAGAAATTTCCTCTATAATGCTGTTTAGCACTCTTTCTGCAGTTAAGTAGATATAAAATATGTGAGTAAATTTAAAAAACTAATTTGGACATAGAGACAGGACTAACAACTGGAAGAAGAGAGGATCAGGAAAGACATCTCAGATATTCAGGACTCAAAAAAAAAAAAGAAGCAATCCTGAACCAGGCAACAAGGAGGCTGCGATGTTCCATTGGGTCATACATAACCCATTTTATCAGGTCAAGACAATTTTGAAGTTCTCTTGCTACAAAAACCTATATTTGCTTCTTTGTACTGTACTTTCTAATAGCCCCAACCTATTGAAACCAAATAAAGGAGAAACAAATTGACTTCAAGGTGGACACCCTAATATGTCAGTTTTCACCTAAAGTACATTTTCACAGCTGAGTGATAAAGTCCTCTAAAAAGGAAAAAAGAAGAGAAAAGAAGACAGAAATCCTAACAGAATGCTGAGAGATCTTTAACTGAAGCCACTGTGAATGGGGCCCTATAATAACCTCCCTTCTTGTGATTGCACTTTTTTTTAATCATTATTTTTCCCTTCCTTCCAACCCAACCTGTTCTCCCAAAGCCAGAGGGGGAGGGGACAGGGTGCTAAGTTCACCCAACTATTCTCTTGGCCTTGGCTGCCATCTGGAGGTGCGAAGGCAGAATTATTTTATGGCGAGACCAAACAGGCTGATCAACATCTGTTGGTTTGCTAGGAAACTTTACCCCATCAAGAATCCTTTGAGGGTAAAATTGCTTTAAAAATAAAACAAAAAGCTTCCTTCAGCAGAAAACCTAAATGAGGAACCCTAACAATATGATTTAGAAGAAAATTTTTAAACATAAAAGGGGTGTGTGTTCAAGAAAAATTATTACTCCCTTACTTCACAAAACTGACCTTAAATAAAGACGAACTATAAGGCATTGTTGAGATTTTTTTTTTAAATAATGGGCCTATGGGGGCTCCTTGGAGAGATATAAGTATTCTACTCTCTCCACATAGTTGTTTTCATTACAAAGGTTAGATTTGATTTGTAGCCTGAATTGCAATGACAGAAAATCATTTAGAATTGATCGTTATAAAAGACTGAACAGCCCCATATGGTATGATCTCTGATTTGATTGTAAAAATAAAGAGTGTTCCAAGATGAGTAGCTCAGCTTAGAAGACAGTCAAGGTAGGAAATCCAGATCGGGGAGGGAGGGTAGGAGAAAACAGCAGACAAAGCATCCCACAAGGCTGCTTGCTTGCTGAGCTCTGCAAAAGACAAAATGTGACAGAATCTGCAGGTAACTATTGTCACTGTTTTGAGGGAAGCCACTTACAAAAGTGTCTTTCTTGACAAGGTCTTTCTTTGTCTGATTTGTAGTCAAGGCCAATTGATTCATGAAAGAAAAAAACAACTTAAATTTAACATGAGGAATTGTGGATGGGGTCCATCATTTCAGAGGACTGGAGCTTTCAAAACTTTACATAAATGAGAGGCATTCAGTATGAAAAATAATTTTGATTTTTGAGAGGGTAATGATCTATTCAATATGTATAATGATGATTCAAATTAAAGATAGACAAGCGAAGAAAAAATGAACTCTAGTTCTCCGGAATGAAGGAAATAAGCATTTATTGAGCACCTACTATGTGCCAAGTGCTTTACAAAGATTATCCCATTTGCTCCTCAAAACAATCCTGAGAGATAGATGCTATTATCCTCAATCTACAGTTGAAAAAACTGAGGCAGACAGGTGCAGCGAATGGCCAGGATAACACAACCTAGCATGAGCGGGAGGACACGCTTGAATTCAGGTCTTCTTAACTCCAGCCCAAGGGTTCTGTTCACTGTGTAACTAGCGGCCTCAAGAAAACTCATCTGCCATTTTTGCATGAAGAAATAAAAATGCTTTCAAACAAGAACACGGTACCTTCCCATATTTCAGGGGGTATTCTAGTGCTGTGGACTTGGAGTACCAAATTCAAACTCTAACTCACATTGACTTTGCTATGTGGGTAAAATCCTCCCCAATACTGAACTCTTTCCTCCTCAGAATTAGAGGAATAATGGTAGTTACCCTACCGGCCTCACAGGGTTGTTGTGAGGAAATCTTAAAGCATCAGATAAACATGAGGTTTCATCATATTCAGTTCACCACTGACTGCTAACTGTGTTCAAGGCACTATTTATTCCTCCTGATAGTAATAGCTCACATTTATGTTGCACTATCCAGTTCATAAAAGTGTTCTGCATAAAAATCTGTCCTAGTCTCTGGTTATTTCTCATAATGTGACAGTTATTTCTTGGACTGACGCCCCAGACTTGTAGTAATGGACAAAGCATCAAAAAGAGGGGAAATGTTTTCAAAGCCAAAATTCTATTTCACTTAGGAGGAAGAAATGAATACACATTTATTAAGCATCTACTGAGGGCAACTAGATTGCTCAGTGGATAGAGCATTGAGCCTAGTCAGGAAGACTTGAGTTCAAATCCAGCTCAGACACTTACTAGCTATGTGACCCTAGGCAAGTCACTTTACCTCTGTTTGCCTTAATACATTGAAGAATGAAATGGCAAGCTACTCCAATGTCTTTGACAAGAAAACCCCATGGCCAGTATTGACGTGCTCTGATTCACAGGGTCAAGAAAAGTCAGATACAACTAAATAAGAACAAAGCATCGGGCACTATGCTAAGCACTTGAAAATATTTTCTCATTTGATCTTCGCAACAACCCTGGGAAGTAGGTGCTATCATCATCCCTTTTTATAGCTGAGGAAACTGAGGCAAACGAGATTAAGTGACTTGCTTATGATCACACAGCTTGTGTCTGCACCTGAATTTGAACTTAGGTCTTCTTGACTTTAAAACCAGTTCTCTAGAAGATAAAAGGCAAATCAAGAAAGAACCTAATAAACCTTTTTAAGTGAATTTGTCCTTTCTAGAAGGACAATATCTTTCATGAATAACTTAAATGTGCTAGAAAAATGTGGTCATTATTTACTAAAATAACAGTAAGAGTACCATATCAGATAACATGTTTTCAATGCCTTCTTGTAAGGATGTAAAATGTCCTGTTGCTCTCCTGCCAGACCTTACTGTTTCAACACTTTAGATTCTTTTCCCCGAGTCAGTTTGCCAAAAATAAGATGGGGCAGTGTGAGCCAGTAAAAAGACTGCTGAGCTGGGAAAGACCCAGACTTGAGTCCTGCCTCTGATGCCAGCAATGGGAATGTTAAAAATAGTTAATGTCTTTGGGCCTCTGTTTCCTCATCTGTAAAATGGGAATAATAAAGCCCATGATGAGGCAGCATAGTGTAGTGAATAAAGAACCATCTTTGGAGACAGAAATAAGAGGAATTAAGTCCAGCCTGATCCTGAGGCAAGTCACAACGTAGTGGCCCAGGTACCTTTCTAAGACTAAGTTACAAAGGAGAGGGCAGGTGGGTAAGAAAGTTTCCATGCTGGAATTTCTCTTCACAGATCAAATCACAGGTCTGAACAGAGAAACTAAAAAAAAAAGTAATAAAAGTTTTTGTACCTATCTTACCCAGTTATTTGTGTGGAACAAATGAGATATCCAAGTGCTTGATACACCTTAGAGCATTATTGAAATGTTATATAAATAATTATTTTTTCCCTTGATGATCCTGTGGTTCCTAAAACCCTTTTGTAGAGTTACCTAACTTCTCTGCCTTGTCAAGTTGGTATTAACAGAACCTTAGATTCAAAGCGTGTAAGAACTGGAAGGGAATAGACTCTATCAACACAAGAGCTACCAGCCCAATATACCTGGGTGCACAGGCCTCAATTAAATGCAGGCAGGAGATGATGGGAATCTTGGGAGGAAAGCAGGACTCCATGTGGAAGTTAATACTGGATAAGGAAGGTTTATAGTTAAATATAGTTTGATGCACAAGCAAAATTTTGAGAGAATGAAGTTCAAAGGGGTCAGATTGAAGACAGGAAAGATCCCATAGCTTAAAATTATTTTTAAACTGCTAATATCTTTTGTCTTATATCACTTATATTTGTGAAAATATTCCTTCCCTTGAGTGGTGCCAGGGAAAGACAGAAGGAAAGAAGGGAGAGAGGGAGGGAAGGAGGGAGAGGGAAGAAGAAAAGAAGGAAGGAAAGAAGGAAGGAAAGAAGGAAGGAAGGAAGGAAGGAAGGAAGGAAGGAAGGAAGGAAGGAAGGAAGGAAGGAAGGAAGGAAGGAAGGAAGGAAGGAAGGAAGGAATTATTTATTAAGTAATTACTATGTGCCAGGCACTGTGCTAAAAGCAGTCATACAAAGAAAGACAAAACATAGTCCCTGTTCAAGCAACTCAATCTAATAAGGAAGATAACATGAAAATAACTAAAATTTGCATTTATATAGGCTTTATGGTTTGCAATTTAGTAAAACTAACCAGTACATCAACCAATTCTGGCAATGTCTACAGTACTCTACATCCATAGTCTCCCATTTCGGCAAAGATGGGACAGAAATACATGTTTTCATCTTTCTTGAGATCAAGTTTGGTCATTTTAACTGTGCATGCTTAGTTTGACCTTCGCTGTTCTTTCTGTCTGTGTTGTTGTAGTCATCATGGGCATTGTTTCCCTGGGTTTCTGTTAACTTCAGTGTGCATCAGATCATATCAGTCTACACATGATGGTCTTAGTCCCTCACATTTATTGTTTCTTACAATGCAATAATATTCCATTACATTTTTATAACACAATTTGTTTTTCCATTACCTCAATTAATAGGCATCTACTTTGTTTCCAGTTCTTTGCTCCCACAAAAATTGATTCTATGGATTTTTTAGTACATATGGGACTGCTTTTTCTCTCTTTAACCTTCTTGGGGGGATCTCTGGGTCCAATAGTATGGGCATTCCAAATCACTTCCCATAATACTTGAACCAATCCACACTTCCATTGACAGTGCAACCTGCCTTCCCATAGGTCCATCAACATTGATTCTTCCTACCTCCTGATCATTGACAATTTCCTCAGTGTGAGATGAAATATCAGAGTTAAAATGATTTTCATTTCTCTCACCAATATTTTAGAGGAATCTTTCACATGGTTATTAATAGATTTCATTCTTCTGTTGAACACTGTAATATCTTTGACCATTCATTTGCCACTAGGAAATGGCTCTTTGCTTACTATATTTGTGTTAGCTGCTCTCTCTCTGTCAGTAAGTCAATAAATCAATCAACATTAAGCACCAAGAAAGCAAATACAAAATAAAAATATAGTCCATACCCTCAAGGAGTCCACAAGTCAAACTGGGGAAGACAATACACTGGTGAAAAGAAGACGGGGGTGGGATGATACACAATTCAAGGGCATGGTTGAAAAATCTGAGAAGTCTCAAAGTATTGCAGCCAGGTAAGAAATATTTGTGTATGTGTATGTAAGGATGGGTAGATGGATGCATGGATGGATGGATATGCAAGATATATATATATCAAGATATTGATATAGGTGATATAGACATATGTAGAAATAGATATTGAAAATCACTTAATATAAATTTTGGACTTTAATAAGGGCCAGAGCTTGAAGAGCCTGGACCTAACAGACCCTTTGTTCTCTAAAGTAAACTCAGAGAATACCTCTTTCTATGTCAACAAGGCCAGATGGAGCCAACTTAGCATATTTTATGAGACCCTTAACCCAAGACACTATCTCGACTAATGGGACTTTTTCCATATCTTAATAGTTTGTGGACATGTACTATGTTATGGCATGTTAATGGTAAAGAAAACACAGGTATCTTGGGTTGCAATTTCAATTGAAACTTTGTCAATGCTGTTATCTTACTGGATTTACAACCTATGTAATTAAGAAATTCCTTGCTCATGGTATAGTTAATCACTCAGGGAGATCATAAAACTGAAGGATACACACAACCTTGAAATGTTCTAAAACAGATTTAAGCCTGGTCATTCTTGCATTAGTCAGTCAGAAGTTTTTCTGACTCCATGATGATCATGTAACACTAGCTTTAAGGGAATAACTGTATGCATTTAGCCTGTTTGTCTTTTTCTTAACCAAACTTTCAGGTAGAAAATATGTAGATAACATGGCTATCAAACCCTTATTCAACATAATAAGATTGTTATAGCATCATAGATTTGGAGTTTAGAAGTCATTGAGTACATCCCCCTCATATTATAGAAGAAGGAATTGAGACACAGATTGGTTAGTGAGGCATAATTCAAACCCAGATCTTCCTAGCTATGAATCCAGTCCCATATCCATTATACCACACTGCAAAGATTTTCTTCCTCAATTCTCTCTTCTTGTCCTAATCGCATTAATCAAATATCTTTTTTATCATTTAACCCTTTATCTTTTGTTTTATTAAGAACTTTCGCCTTAGACCCATGAAAAAATTTGCAACAGAAGTCAACCTAAGAAAGAGTGATTCTCTCAAAAATGAAATTCTGATAATATAAATACAAGTAATCCCAATGAGGAAGAAAACATAGAGCTATCTAAAGAACCAACATCTGTGTAGATACAGGAAACTCACAAAACAAATTGTATTATAAAATGCATGTACGGAAGGTAGAAGGTTGAAGAAGCAAAATGACTTGTCCAGGGTCTCACAAGCTACTTAGTGTCTAAAGCTGGATTTGAACTCAGATCCTCCAGATTCCACGTCTGATTCTCTATCAACTGTACCAGCAAGAGCCAGTGCTGGGAACACTGCTTTTTAGAAAGAACAATGATAGATTGAGCATATCCAAAGAAGAAGGAAGGAAAGTGAACCACCAGTGTGTACTATGTGCCATACTAAGTGCTATATCCTCACAACAGCCCTGGGAGATAGTTGCCAATTTTACAGTTGAGAAAATTGAGGCAGATAAAGGTTAAGTGACTTGCCCAAGGTCACAAAGCTAGTAAATTCCTGAAGCCAAATTTGAACTTAGATCTTTCTAACTCCAAGCCCAACATTCTATTCATTATGACAACTGGTTGCATCAGTAATAATAACTAGTAATTACATAATGCTTTAAGGTTTGTAAAGCTCTTTACATGTGTTAAAACATAAGACCCTTACAATAACCCTATGGGGCAGGTGCTATTATTATCTCCATTTTCCATACGGGAAAACTAAGAGATAAAATGACTTTCCCAGAGTCACATATCTAGTAATCTTCTGAGGCAGGATTCAAACTCAGACCTGCCTGACTCCAAGACCAATATCTAGCTGCAATTTCTTGCAACAGGGAGGGTGAAAGAATGGGAAACTGCTGTTTGAGCATTGCTCAGAGGAAATAGTAATGTTTAGTCTGGAAAGAAGAGGTTTGAGTGAGCATCATACCAATTGTGAAATACTTTAAGTTGGTCTTGCCAAAGTAGAATTAAATTTATCTTATCTGGACCTAGAGGCCAGAACAAGGTGCAAGGAATAGAAATATGGGGAGGTAGATTTTGGCTCCATATAGAGGAAAAACTTCTCTGTGAATAAAGCCATCCAAAAGTGCTTCTAGAATTAACAAGGTCACCTTCAGGGGAGATCTTCGAAAAGATGTTGGATGACTACTTGTTGGGATGCTTTAGGGGGATTCTTGTTCATATAGGGATCAGATAAAATGACCTCAGAGATACTGTACAACTCTAAGATGAAATGAGATCCAAAATATAGATAAAACACAATCCTTCCTCTTACAGATTAAGGCAGAGGTTCTTAAACTGTAGTCCTCAAACCTCAAAGGGGTACATAAATAAGATTTTAGGAAGTCCATGAACTTGGATGGGGGAAAATTATATTTTTATTTTCACTTTTAGTTTTCTTTGTAAAACTATATTTATAAATTGAAAACCAGTTCTATTAGAAGTAGCCCAAAGGTTTCACTAGATTCCCAAAGGATCCATGACAAAAAAGTGGGGCAAGAACCTTTGGATTAAGGGATCTTTTCTTCACTACCTTTGATGATGGATATACTCTGAACATATTGCTTAGGACAGGGCAAAAATGAGACTGCAAAGTGATTTTACTATAAATAATTCCAATTTATTGATCCAAATAGGAGCCTGATTCAAGTAGGATCAGAAGTTTAAAAAAAAAGAACAGAAAAAGAAGCAGGAAAATAAAACACCTATTTTCAGTAGGTAGTTCAGTGGGCTAACTGGTCAGAGAACTTGGCATCATGGTAAGCTCTCTGACCACATTTTTCAGACTTACAAATTCTGAGAGGTTAGTCACAGGTAAACAGTAGTAGATATCCCTCAGAATAGTGAAAATCTCTTTGGTAAATATTTTCAGGGGAGAAATAGCCAGGATTAACATGAACAAACCAAAATAATGATTGCCCTCTTTTTATTTCTTCTAATTACCAAAAAAAAAAAAAAACATACTTCTGAAATGGTTCTCTTCTGAAAATGCTAATTAACATATGACACTTAGTTGTCCCTTTATGGCCTTCTGTGGGCAGGTAGGTTTGGATAGGATTGTGGGCAGCAGCATTTAATTGTATCCATTATCCCTTTTGTCTAAAAGAAATAGAAATAAACATTGTCTCTTTTCTGTTACATCAATCTTATCATCCTGTTGTATTTTCCTCTCGTTTTTTTCTTTCTCTTTTAAACTTTTAAAATAATCTTATTTTTATTGATAGCTTTTGTTTTTATATCACATTTATTTGTGCATATATCCTTCCACCCCTTTCCCTACCGAGTGAACCATCCATTGTAATAACAGGTTTTTTTTAAAGGAGAGAAAGAGGGAAATGCAGCAGAACTAATAAACATGTCAACTGATTCTTATAGTATATGTGGAAGCAGGATTTAGAGATTTAAAGTGTAGAGTAAAAATGAAAGAAAGGAAGAGATAATTGATATTTCATGTGGTCTCTGTTTCTGAAATGAGGGCGGTTCCACTCTTGCCAAGCCACACCTTTGTCCTCCCACTGGGAAGACCTGCTCCTTAGATAAATCCCTTGACTAACTGAATTTTTATAGAAAGGAAATAATGGGGGAAACTTCAGGGTTTACCTGATCTTCTCTGTCACCAAACTACCAGCAGCTACTGGCTCTCTAACCTGAGAACAGAAAAATTCCAGATTTAGTTTAATTCTTTTCTTTGGGGGGATGTTTACCAAAACAAATCAATAACTCAAAGTCATAAGATTACTTCTCAGATTATTAGCTCAGGAGCCCCTACTCAGGGGTGGAGGGAAAAAAAAAGAATTTTTTTCTTTCACTACAGGTAAACAGAGAAGTTTCATCCTTTCTGAATTTTTATTTCTATGTACCACAAACCATTTACTGTACCCTTCCCTTGCAGCCCTCTCCATTAACAATTAAAGATAGATACATATCACAAAGCATTTGTGATCGGTCATCATTTTATACAAAAGGTAGGATCACTTTCAAAATACTATGCAAATCAGGAATTATGAACGACATGAAAAAACCCAAAAATCTTTAAACCAATGTCTACTGGTTATAGGTAGAACTGGAGAGGAGTTAAAACACTTCACTAACTTTTGGAGATCTTCTAGAATTACAAAAGTCAGCTACTTCAGCTCATTTTAGCCATACCACTTTCTAGCAGGTGGAATAAAAGGAGGCAGCTTGCCTACAAACCCAGTCACTACTTTCTGTCACTTACTTCTCAGGATGCCTGCTGGAGCCTCTCTCTCCAACCGCCAGTCCAAAGTCTCCCATTATGCTGTCTTCCACTCCTAATATAGCACCCAGCCATCTTTCAGGATGGCTTAGCATCCTTCCACCAGAGTCCTGGCAGTGATTCTCACAACAGAATTCCACAAGTATCCATTCCAACTTCTGTTATGCATTTATTCCTGTATGTGCCAGAGGGTAAGTTATATATTCAAGATTTTCTGTCTGCAATCCTCTATCTCAGTGAAGAGAGGGAGGTATGTTTCTTTAACTCTTCTCAAAGGTCAGGCTTAGTCACTATAATTACATAGTAGTCAGTTTCATTTGTGCATTCCTTTTATTTAAATTGTTGTGGTCTTGGATATGTTGATTTCTTGCTTCTAATTAACTTCACTCTGCATCAGTTTATCTGTAACTTCCCATGTAACACTGATTTCTTCATAATTATCACTTCTTTTTTCTCTTATTTTATTCTGAACTTAAGAAATAAAATAAGCATTTCTATTACATGATAGGGTAGGAAAAAGGATGACTGCACATGAAACTGCAAATCTATTATGTACAGGCTTTTTTTTAACAAAGTATTGAAAGTCTGACAGTTGATCAAATGTCCATTTTTTTTCATTCAGGATTATACTTAACTTTGCTGGGTATGACTATTTTTGGTCAGAGCCTCAGTTCTTCTGCTTTTTGATATATACTGTTCCAAGACCGGCAGTTCTTTGATATCTCTGCTGCCAGGTCATGTGTGATTCTAACTGTGGCATCATCCTATTAAAATTGTTTTATTTTTGTTGCTTTTAATATTTTGTCCTTGAACTGGTGGATTTAGAATTTGACTATAACATTCCTATGAGATTTCTTCATAGGATCCCTTTTAAGTGGTGATCAGTGGATTTTTTTTTTCTATTTTTACTCCCCCTCCCTCTTATTCTAATGCTTCAGGACAATTTTCTTTAATTATTTCATGTATTATTGTATTAAGATTCTTTTTTGATCACAGTTTTCAGTTTTTTATATTTTTTTCTTCTCAACCTATTCTCCAAATCCATTGTTTTTCTTATAAGATGTTTCACTTTCTCTTCTTTTTTATTATTCAGATTTTGTTTAATTTTTTCTTGATCTCTTACAATTTCACTGGCTTTGCCTTACCCAATTTTAATTTTCAAGGTATTTTTTTCTTCCTTAAAATTCTGAATCTCCTTTTCTAATTGTTTGGCTTTCCTTCTGTAACCTTGTTTTTTCTTGGATTATTCTTATTTTTTTATTTAGTTTTCCTCCATCTCTATCATTTGATTTCTAAAGTCTTTTGGAAGAACTTCTATAAATTCTTTTGGGGCAGGTGACCATTTGACGTTATTCTTTCGGGGTATCTTTACTTCATTACCCTCTGTGATGATAAATCCAGGTTTTCACTATACCCATAAATAGCTTTCTAAGGTTAGATTCTTTCTCCTTTGCCTGTGCATTTTTAGTGGTAATAAGTTTAATTTTTGTAATTACCTGTAACCCTGAGATGTGGAGAGATGGTTACTCTTGCCCCAGATCTGCAGTTCTCTCCAAAGCCAAACCCTCTGCAAGTGCCTGCAGCAAGAGGCTTTCTGCCACCTTGGTTCTGCACTCACTAAGGGTGTGCTGGTGCCTTCCTCGCCTCCGCTACTCTCGCGCAGCACAGCTGGGTCTGGCGTTCCTGGTCAGCAGAAGTTCCCTCGATCCTCTTGGGCTCAAATGCCCAACTCCCCCCACTATTCTGGGGGGGTAAAAGTTCCTGTCAAACCCCAGGGCTTGCCGCTAGTTGTTAAGGTGGACCGTAGCCTGGAAGTGTTTACTCCTCACCTAGACCAAACTTCGACCTGGGATTTTTCACGTTGTCCCAGGAAGACTCTAGCTGTGTCCCTATCCTTATTTATTTTTACCTGCACTTGGTTCACCCTGAAGTTCTTTTAGATCTCTTTTGTAGAGGAAAAATCTTAAGAGCTTGGAATTTTCTGACCCATTCCACCACCTTCCCAGAATCCTCTTTCTTTTTTCTTTTCCTAAGAGAAAAGTGATGTTCAGAGAATACCACAGAACTTGGCCAAAGATGCCATGGCGGCCTCTTGGCGACTACATGAACGTGACTTAGCCCTGCTCAGGCTGGGTGCTTCAAGATGACAAGGCAGTCTCCTTGTTGGCAGTTGAGCAAAAAAAGAGCATAACAAAGTGGACAGTTAAAGAGTGTGACCCTACCTACCCCTTCAGGTCCTCTTCCCTTCAGCTGAGCAGCATATCCAGGGTATTGTGAGCCACTTCTAGGAATGGATAAGGGAGGAGTTACTTGCCTATGTCCTGCCTTGGGGAGCTTCAGCCTACTTTCTGGACTGATTCATTTGAGTTTGTCTTTCCAAAAACAAGACAGTCAGTAATATGGCCCTGTATATTTTTATATAACATAAAAGTTTCTTCCTTTTATCCATTAGAAGGTAAGCTCCTTTCAAGGCAAGACAATGTTGTTTTCATCTTTAGATCCCCAGCTCTTAGCATATGTACCTCCTGGTGCATAGGAGTGGGGAAGAGAACAAAGGGAAAGAGAACAAGCATTTGTTAAGTGCCCACTATGTGCCAGGCACTGTGCTGAGTGTCTTACAAATACCTCATTTGATCACAGTAGGCATTTAATTCAACAGTTATTGATTTCAAGGTCACAAGTGGAAGAAGTGATAAGAACATTGAAATTAATCAACCAAACAATATTTAATAAAGAACCTATGTGCTAATGCACTAGGGATTAAAAAAAAAGAAATGAGGAGATTTATGCTCTAGCTTAAGAGCCACTAATTAGCCAATTGCACTAATTAACTAGGGAACCATGAGCAAATCATTTTACTGTGCACCTCCGTTCCCTATCTGTGGAATTTGGGAATTAGACCAAATGATCCCAAAGGTCCCAAATTTTATGATTGTATAGGAGATGGACAAAAGGCAGGCTCCAGAAGAAATCAGTGAAGGAAAAGAAATGACCGTGGATAATCTAGGCTTAAAATAATCCCTCAAATGTCTGAGTCATCAAATCAATAGAAACTCACAAGAGCCTCAGTTAATTCTCTCTCATGATTTTCACATCTCCTAAAAAGAAATCTTTCCTTTTTCATAAGTCCCCCTATAATCTCTCTTCATTGGTTACTCTCTGGCTTCTTTTCTTTCTCTTTCCCCATTCTAAGAAATTTGTCCTCAATTCCATGACCTTTTTCACATCACATCAATTACTTTGGCATTCTGTTTATACCTTTTCTGTACCCCGCTTTTATGTCTCCATCACCTGACAGCCTAGAACCCAGGCCATCGATTCACCTTATATAAAAATTGAAAGACAAAAATGATAAAAAAAAAATAACTTGAGTGACATAATTCCTTCTAAGATGGCTACTAATTTGTAAATTGTCCATTTGATATCTTTTTATTTCAGAGGCTGTGAAGGCTTTATGCTTCTCTATCTTTCTGTAGCATTCCATTTATATTTTTGAATCCCCTATAGAAGCAATGGCAAACCTAGCACAATCTGTCCTGACAGACCTGGTTTGGTAGTAGTATGCTATATAAAGCCATTTGCGATCATTCCCTTCAAGATAGGAGATATCTGAATAGGTGGACCTCAAAGTTTCAAAATAAAAGAAAGCAATGGATTGAAGCATCCCTTGATATCCCATTATATATATATATATATATATATATATATATATATATATATATATATGCAGCACAATGAACAAGGAAAATCACTGGCTCTAAAGCCAGAGGAACTGAATTCAAATCCCAGTTCTGATACTTAATTAGCTGTATTATCTTGGTCAAATTGCTTCATCTCCCTCTGCCTCAGTCTCCTCATCTGTAAAATTAGGGAGTTGAACAAAATTACATCTGAAGATCATTCCAGTTCATGATTTATAACCTTATAATCTCATACTCCTGTTCTTTGTCAGGAGCAGTTTTGGGGGAAAGGAAATTCCTGCACACTCACCTAATGTCTCTATCAAGCTGTTTTCTTGAATTATCATGTTCCAGTTTATAAAACATAAATTGAGTTGGGATATAAGTATAATCATAATTCAGGACATAATGGATGGGGGAGAACTACATTCCAACATTCCTTCATTCCAGGTCTTTTTTCCCCATAGATTAAGTGTTCTCCCTACTTCCAAGGAATTTCAAGAAATGAAACAAAATAATAATTTTATTGATATATTTTAGCCTCGCATCTCCTACATTTCTGAATATATCTCTCCTCAGTCACTCAGGAGTAACAAATATCAAAAGTAAAAAATAAAGTTTTTAAAAAACAATTCAGCAAAACTAATACATACATCAACTCAACCTGACAGTATGTACAATGTTCTGAAGACATAGTCTCCTACCTATGCAGTGAGAAAAGGAAAGGGGAGAACAAGAGGAAGGGAAAGAGGAATGTGAATTTTTTCATTTCCAAGTCTGCTTATTATAAATACATAGCATTCAGTTTCATTGGTTATTGAATCTCCATTTACATTATTGCAGTCTTTGTATATATTGTTTTCATGGTTCTGCTTACTTCACTTTACATTAATTTCAGTTACTTTGAATTTATGTTTATCATTTCTTACAAAGCAATACAATTCCATTACATTTATGTAGGGCAATTTGCTTAGCCATTTCTCAGAGGATGGGCACCTACTTCATTTCCAATTCTTTGCTATTATAAAAGGTCCAAGCGTGAATATTTTGATATATGGGACCTGTTTTTCACCTCCTTTGGGTATATACCAAGAGGAGTTCAGTCTCTGGATGAAAGCATATTGGCATTTTCATAACTTTTTTAAAAAATATAATTAAAAATGAGCAATAACTTTCACCTCTTCCTGTTCTTCTATTTCCCCCCCCTCCATTTTCTATCTTCCTTTCTCTCTCTTCCTCCCCTCCTTCTAGGTTTTTGTGACATTACTCTCTTCTGGTTCTCCTCCTGATCACTCCTTCTGTATCTCCTTTGCTAGATCTTCACTGAGATCATACCCATTTACCCTGGGGTCCCTCAGGGCTCTGTACTATACATTCTTCTCTTCTTTCTTTATAGCATTTCACTTGATCACATCATCTTCCATGGTTTCAATTATCTTTACTATGCAGATGACTATCAGATCTATTTGTCCATCCCTAACATTTCTCCTGACCTATGATCTTGCATCTCCAACCACCTCTTAGATGCCTCAGGTTGGATACTCCATAGACATCTTAAACTCAACATGTCTAAAACTGAACATAACTTTCCCTTCCCAAATCCTCCTCTCTTTCTAATTTCCATATGTCAAGAATACCACTACCCAGAATAATTCATTGGAATGCTATATAAACTAACTGGAAAAACAGATGGAGTCCTGTCAAAATCTTTTTAAGATAAAATATGGTGCTGATACTGAAATTTAGAAGAGCCAAAACAGAGAAAAAAAATTATAGGCCAATTTCCCTAATGAATATAGGTGAAAAAATATAAATAAAATATTAGCAAAGAGGTTATAGAAACCTATCATGAGAATAATACATTATGGCCAGGTGGATTTATACCAGGAATACAGGGTTCAACATTAGGAAAACTATCAGCATAATTGACCATATCAATAAATAACAAAATTAACAGAACAAAAATTAACAGAAATCATATGATTATCTCAATAGATGCAGAAAATTTTTTTTTGACAAAATACAACACATATTCCAATTAAAAATACTAGAGAGCACAGGAATAAGTGGAGTTTTCCTTAAAAGATATCTAAATGTATCTAAGTATTATATACGTAATGGAGATAAGGAGAATCATTTCCAATAAGATCGGGTGTGAAACAGGGATGTCCATTATCACTACTGTTATTCAATATTCTACTAGAAATGTTAGCTTTAGCAATTAGAGAAGAAAAAGAAATTGAAGGAATTAGAATAGGCAATGAAGAAATAAAGCTATCACTCTTTGCCATATAATAGTACACTAGAGAGTCCTAAAGAATCAATTAAAAAACTCCTTGAAGTAATCAACAACTTTAGCAAAGTTGCAAGATATAAAATAGAGCCACAAAAATCATTGGCATTTCTATATGTTACTAACAAAGCCCAATAGCAAGAGATAGAAAGAGAAATTTCATTTAAAGTAACTGTAGACAATATAAAACCTAGGAACAATAGGAACATAAATACAAGACACTTTTCAAATAAAGTCAGATCAAATAATTGGAAAAATATTAGTCACTTATAAGTAGGCTGAGCTAATATAATAAAAATGATGATTCTACCTAAATTATTTGTTCTGTCATACCAAACTACCAAATATTATTTGATAGAGCTAGAAAAAATAGTAACAAAATTTATCTGAAAGAATGAAATATCTAAAATATCAAGAGAATCAATAGAAAGAAATGCAAGGGAAGGTGGTCTAGTCATACCAGATCTAAAACTGTACTATAATATGGCAATCATCAAAACTACTTGGTACTGACTAAGAAACACAGTGGTAGATCAGTGGAATAGATTAGGTACACAAGACACAGTAGTCAATGACTATGGTCATATGGACTCAAAGACTCCAGCTTCTAGGATAAGAACTCACTATTTCACAAAAACTGCTGGGGAAACTGTATGGCAGGAACTAGGCATAGACTAACATCTTACACCATAGATAAAGTCAAAATGATTATACAATTTAGACATAAAGGGCGAGACTATAAGCATATTAGGAGAGCAAGAAATAGTTTACCTGCCAGATCTATGGAGAATGGAAGAATTTATGACCAAACAAGAAATAGAGAACATTATGAAATGCAAAATGGATAATTTTGATGACATTAAATTAAAAAGGTTTGGCACAAAGTCAACGTAACCAAGATTAGAAGAGAAGCAAAAATTAGGAAAATTTTTCCTGCCAGTATCTCTGATAAAGACCTCATTTCTAAAATATATAGAGAACTGAGTCAAATTTAGAAGAATACTAGTCATTTCCCAATTGATAAATGTTCAAAGGATATGAACAGGCAGTTTTCATGTGAAGAAATCAAAGCTATCTACAGTCATATGAAAAATAACCTAAATCATTATTGATTAGAGAAATGAAAATTAAAATAACTCTGAGGTATACCACCACCTCACATTTATCATATTGGCTGACATGACAAAATGGAAGAATGATGAACACTGGAGAAGATGTGGGAAAATTGAAACACTAATGCATTGTCGGTGAAATTGTGAACTAATCCAACTATTCGGGAAAGCAACTTGGAGCTATGCCCAAATGGCTACAAAACTGTGCATACCCTTTGATTCAGCAATACCACTTCTAGTTTAATACAAAATATGGGAAAAGGACCTACATGTACAAAATATTTATAACAGCAGTTTTTGTGGTGGCAAAGAATTGGAAATTGAGGAGATGCTCATTAATTGGGGAATCTGAACAAGTTGTGTTATGTGAATATAATAGAATACTATTTGTTCCATAAGAAACGATAAGCAGGTAGATTTCAGAAAAACCTGGAAAGACTTACATGAACTGATGCCGAGTGAAATGAGCAGAACCAGGAGAACACTGTACGCAGTAAGAGTAACATTATGCAATGACCAACTTTGATGGACTTAGCTCTTCTCAGCAATGCAATGATCTAAGATAATTCCAAAGGATTCATGATGGAAAATGCTGTCCACATCCTGAGAAAGAACTTTGGATACTGAATGCAGATTGAAGCATACAATTTTCTTCTTTGTTTGTTTTTTCTTTCTTGTGGCTTTTTCATTTATTCTTCTTTGACAATATGACCAATGTGGAAATGCATTTAATATGATTGTACATATATAACATATATCAGATTGCATCTCAACTTGGGGAGCAGGACAAGCACGGAAGGGGAAAAATTTAGAATTCAAAATCTTGTAAAAGTGAATGTTGAAATATAAAAATAAATATAGAGAAAAAGAATAACACTATCCTCCCAGTCACTCAACCTAGTTGTCACCCTCAATTCCTCTCTCACATTTCATATATTCAACCAGTGGTCAAGTACCATAATTTCTATCTTTGTAATGTCTGTAATATATCCCCCCTTTTCTCCTCTGATGTTGCAACAACCCTAGTGCAGGTCCTCACCACCTCACTCCTAGACTATTGCAATAGCTTGTTGGTTGGTCTCTTGCCTCAAGTCACTCCCTACATCCTTCACTCAGCTATTGAACTGATCTTCCTAAAATGGAGATCTAACCATGACACTCAATCTCCCATCCACCCATCCTAACTCAATAAACTCTAATGATTGCCTATCATTTCCAAGGATCATTCATATATGAAATTTTACATCTGTCTTTAAAATCCCTTCAAACCTTACCCTTTTCCCATCTTTCCAGGCTTCTTACACTTTACTCTCCTCTCAGTATTCTCTGATCCAGTGGCACTGGGGTTCTTGTTCCTTGCAAACAATACTACAGTTCTCAATACCAAGTATTTTCAATGGCTTTCCCCCATGTCTAGAATGCTCTCTCTTCTCATCTCCTTCCCTTGATTTCCTTCAAGTCTTAACTAAAGCTGCCCTTTCTGTAAGAATTTTTTCCCATTCTTCCTTAATCTTAGTGTCTTTCCTCTAAGCCTATCCCCAGTGTATCCTGTATATGTCTTGTTCATACACAATTGTTTGCACATCGTCTCCCTTATTAAACTGTGAGATCAAGGACTTTTTTTAACTTTTCTTTGTATCTCCAGAGCTAAGCACAGTGCCTGACACATAGCACACCTGGCCCAGGTACTTAATAAATCATTGACTGATTCCAAAGTCCAAATCAGGGACATTCTGGTCAAATTGTTTGGACTGGGAAGTGGTATTTTCTTCCCCTGAATTCTGTCTGTAAATCCAATAATAACTTGGCAAACTAATTCAGCTCAACAATTCAATTCATTTAAGAAGGGATCTGTTGGGTTTTTATGGTTGTTTGTTTGTTTTTATGGGGGGGAAGGGATTTGTCTATTGGGTCATAGTCGCACAATTTTGGGCATAGTCTTTCCATAGATAGGGAAAGCTAGCGCTGAGAAATTTTTCACTTGGCAATTATATTCTAAGGTATAACATCCTGAATTACATGTTCCAGGAGTCCCAAATGCCATGTCTGATTACACTGCACACCATCCCATGTCTTTCATTGTATCCTTGGTCTAACCAATCCTGGCGGTGCTGACATCAAGCTAAATGGAACAATTCAGAGCACTGGGAGTCTCTATGGAAATATTCTTGCCAAAGTTCTTAGGTTGTACCCGCAAGGTCATGTTTTCCACAGTGGCATAGCACACTGGACATTACTAGGATGAAATAATGCCAAAGTGGAAAATGTGGTTCCTTTTCTTAAGAAGTATAACCTTGTTCATTTGACCGTATAGGTCCGAACACCAATGTTTTCCAAGTATTCTCAACTGTTAGGTTAAATGTTTTTGAGTAATTATGAATGTCATGAAGGAAAGCCTGCAGTATAACATATAAAGGAACATGCTTCTGGAAAATTTCACCATCTTTAAGGAATGTCACTTCACAATTGGGAAATGAGCGGAACCCATTTGGAATCTGAGCCAGATCCTTCAAAATGGTGAAAAATGCCTTAGGTGAGCACCCACCTCCTTTTTTGAGTTAGTTGTGTCATATTATCTATTACAGAAAATCATTTGCAAGAGTGTTCCAGTTTCTGATTCATATTTTCAGCATGGATGCCCTCAATAAATGTGTAGATCACCATTCTCATAACAGTTATATAGAAAGGAGAAAGATTCATTTTTAAATATATTATACATTTTTATTCTTTTTCTGTATTTGATATTTAAACACTCTATAATAAATTTATTATTCCTATTCTTTTTCTTACCATCCAAAATGTAACTTGCTTGCTTACCTCCAGACAGGACTCTAAATTATATCTTCATAACTGAGATTTCTAACCACTCGCTGCCAAATTTCAATTACTGCCAATCTGTTAAGGCTTCATTTAGTATTTCCTTTTTACAGTATTTCCTGAGAGCCCTGCTTTTGAAGGTCTAGAAAACTGTCACCAAATCCATTGCAGGATCAATTCACAAGTCCTAAGTCTACTGATTCACTATGACTTTTTCAGATAAGACTACTAACTCTGTTTCCATCTCTGGGTTCTTTTTCATAACTCACGATTCTATGGTACTCTTCCACTGATGTCATCATTCATTCACTTCAGCCATGTCTGACTCTTTGCAACCTCAGTTGTGGAATTTTGGAAGAGATACTGGAGTGGTTTGCCATTTCTTCTCCAGCACATTTCACAGATCAGGAAACAGAGGCAAACAGGGTTAATGACTTGCCCAGGATCACTCAGATAGTGTCTGAGGCCACACTTGAACTCAGGTCTTCCTGACTGCAGGCCAGGTGCTATATCCACTCTGCCATCTAGCTGACGAGTATCCTTCTAAGAGTGTGGTATTACAGAACTCAATACCATCCATTTCCTTTCATCCTAAGAAAATAGTAATAGAAAATAGAGAATTCCCATTAAAAGTAAGAACATTGATTCATCGTATAACCTATGACCAATTTTCACAGACTCAATTGCTAATCAAATCAGCCAATATCAAAGAATGTGCCCTACATACACACCACATTGTTAGTCTGCCTTTTCCCAGTGTTCAAGGTATGATATACACACCAAATAACTCATGGGTTAATGCAATTTTTAAAAAACTTTTATTACTAATTTGTTTTCAGTTTTCTACAATCACTTCCATGACTTTTAGATTTTCTCACCCCAATCCCCCCCTCCCCGAGACAGTATGCAATCGTATATGGCATTGAATCTTATATACACATATATTCTTATTAAACACATTTTGTATGTTGCATAGAAGAATTAAAATGAATGGGCGAAACCATGCAGAAAAACCCAAACAAAACAGAAGATAATACAAGAGGAAATATTCTGCTTCATTCTGCAATCCAATTCCATATTTCTTTCTCTGGATATGGATGTCATTTTGCCTCAAGAGTCCTTTGGGAATGTTTCAGGTTCTTGCATTGCTGTAAAGGGCTAAGCCTACCAGAAAAATGGTTGTTACTGTGTACAGTGTTCTCCTGGTTCTGTTCATTTCACTCAGTGTCAGATCATATACATCTTTCCAGGCTTCTCTGAAGTTTTCCTGTTCATAATTTCTTATAGCACAATAGCATTCCATTACATTCATATACCACAACTTCTTTGACTATTCCCCAATTGATGGGCATCCCCTTGATTTCCAGTTTATGGCCACCACAAAGAAAGCTGTTGTAAATATTTTTGTACATATGAGACCCTTTCCCATTTTTATAATCTCTTTTGGATACAGTCCTAGAAATGATATTGCTGGATCAAAGGGTAAGCACATTTTTGTAAGCCTTGGGTAGAGTTCCAAATTGCTCTTCAGAATGGCTGGATCAGCTCACAGTTCCCCCAACGAACTAGTGTTCCAACTCTCCCACGTCTTCTCAAGTATTTATCATCTTCATGTTTTGTCATGTTAGCCAATCTGATAGGTGTGGTATGGTACCTCAGAGTTGTTTTGATTTGTATCTCTCTAACATTAGTGATTTAAAGCATTTTTTCATATGCCTATAGATAACTTTAATTTCTTCCTCTGAAAACTTCCTGTTCATATCCTTTGACCACTTATCAATTGGGGAATGACTTGTATTCTTGTACATTTGACTCAATCCTCTATGTATTTTAGAAATAAGGCCTTTATCACAGACATTAGTTGCAAAAATTCTTTCCCAGTTTTCTGCTTTCCTCCTAATCTTGGTTGCATTGGGTTTGTTTATGCAAAAACTTTTCATTTTAATGTAATAAAAATTATCCATTTTGCACTTCATACTGTTCTCTATCTTGTTTGATCATAAATTTCTCCATTCTCCATAATCTGAAAAATACACTATGCCTTGCTCCCCTAATTTGTTTATAGTATCAGTCTTTATACCTAGATCATGTATCCATTTGGACTTTATTCTTGTGTATGGTGTCAGGCATTGGTCTATGTCCAGTTTCCGCCACACTTTTATCCACTTTTTCCAATAGTTTTCATCAGTGAGTTATTATCTCTGAACCTGGGGTCCTTGGGTTTATCAAACAGTAGATTATTATATTCACTGACAATTGTATCTTGAGTACCCAGTCTATTCCACTGGTCTACACCTCTATTTCTTAGCCAGTACCCATTGGTTTTGAAAATTGCTGCTTTATGATACAAATTGAGATCTGGTAGGGCTAGGCCACATTCCCTAGCATTTCTTTTCATTAGTTCCCTTGATATTGTGAACCTTTTGTTCTTCCAGATGAATTTTGATATTATTTTTTCTAGCTCTAGGAAATATTTTTCTGGTAGTTTGACTGATATGGCATTGAATGAGCAAATTAGGTTAGGTAGAATTGTCATTTTTACTATGTTAGTTCAGCCTCCTGATGAGCAACTGATGTTTTTCCACTTACTTAGATCTGACTTGATTTGTGCAAAAAAGTGTTTTGTGATTGTGTTCATGTAGTCCCTGGGTTTTTTTGGCAGGTAAACTCCCAGATATTTCATTGTGTCTACCATAATTTTAAATGGGATTTGTCTTTTTATCTTGTCATGTTGGGCTTTGTTACTAATATATGGAAATGCAGATGATTTATGTGGGCTTATTTTGTAACTTGCAACTTTGTCAAAATTGTTTTATTATTTCAAGCAGTTTTTTACTTGATCCTCTGGGATTCTCTAAGTATATCATCATATCTTCTGCAATTCTAATTTCTTCAATTTCTTTTTCTTGTCTTATTGCTAAAGCAAATCTTTCTAGTACTGTATTGAATAAAAGTGGTGATAATGGACATCCTTGTTTCACCCCTGATCTTATTGGAAATGCATCTAGCTTATCCCCATTGCACATAATGCTTGCTGATGGTTTTAGGCAAATACTGATTATTATTTTATGGAAAACTCCATTTATTCCTATGCTCTCAACTGTTTCCAATAGGAATGGGTGTTGCAGTTTTTTCTGCATCTATTGAGAAAATCACATGGTTTGTTATTTTTGTTGTTGACATCAATTATGATAGTTTTCCTAATTTTGAACCAACCCTGTATTCCTGGTATAAATCCTACCTGATCATAATGTATTTTTTCATGATAAGTTGCTGTATTCTTTTTGCTAATATTTTATTTAAAATTTTTGCATCTACATTCATTAGAGAAATTGGTCTATAATTTTTTTTGTCTTTTGGCTCTTCCTGGTTTAGGTATCAGAGCCATATTTGTATCATAAAAAGAATTTGGTAGTACTCCACCAAGTTTCCCAATTTTTATTTTTTTAATATTGGAATTAACTCTTCTTAAAATGTTTGATAGAATTCACTTGTAAATCCATCTGTCCCTGGAGATTTTTTCCTAGGGATTTCATTGATGACATGTTCAATTTCTTTTTCTGAGATGGAGTTAAGTATTCAACTTCCTCTTCTATTAATCTGAGCAATTTATTTTTTAAAAATATTCATCCATTTCATTTAGATTTTCAAATTTATGGGCAAAGTAATTTATAATTATTGTTTTAATTTCCTCCTCTTTGAAGCTAAGTTCACCTTTTTTTGTTTTTGATATTGATAATTTGGTTTTCTTCTTTCTTTTTTTAATTAAATAGACCAAAAGTTTATCAATTTTATTGGTTTTGTTTCATAAAACCAACTCTAATGTATTAGTTCAATAGTTTTCTTAATTTCAATTTTATTAATCTCCCCTTTGGTTTTCAGTATTTCTAATTTGGTATTTATTTGAGGACTGTCAATTTGTTCTTTCTCTAGATTTTTCAGCTGCATGTCCAATTCATTGATCTCCCCTTTCTCTATTTTATTCATTTAAGTGTTCATGATATAAAACTTCCCCCAAGAACTGCTTTTGCAGAATCCCATAAGTTTTGGTAGATTGCCTCATTATTGTCATTCTCTTGAATGAAGCTGTTGATTGTTTCTGTGATTTGTTGTTTAACCCACTCATTCTTATGATTATTTAGTTTCCAATTAATTTTTTATCTGTCTTTCCATGGCCTTTTATTATATAGAGCATGTATTGCATTATGATTTGAGAAGGATGCATCAACTATCTCTGCCTTTCTTCTTCGGACTGTGAGAATTTTATGCCTTATTCATGGTCAGTTTTTGTATATGTGACATGTACCACGGAGAAAGAGGTATATTCCTGTCTATTCCCATACAATTTTCTCCAGAGAGCTATCGTATCTACCTTATCCAGTTCTGTTGATCTCCTTAACTTTTTTTGTTTATTTTGAGGTTAGATTTATCAAGTTCAAAGAGGGAGAGGTTGAGGTCCCCCATTAGTATAGTTTTGCTGTCTATTTCTTCCTGTAACTCCCTTAACTTTTCCTCTAAGAATCTGGATGCTATACCACTTGGTGCATATATGTTTAGTAATGATATTGCTTCATTGTCTATGATGCCTTTTAGCAAGACATATTTTCCTTCCTTATCTCTTTTGATTGGATCTATTTCTATTTTTGCTTTGTTTGAGATTAGGATTGCTACTTCTGATTTTTTTGTATCAGTTGAAGCACAATATATTCTGCTCCAACATTTTACCTTTACCCTGTGTGTATTCCTCTATTTCAAATGTGGTTTTTTTTGTAAAAAAAAAAAAAATATTGTTGTATTATGGTTTTTAATCCAGTCTGCTATCTGTCTCTGTTTTATGAGACAGTTCACCCCATTCACATTCAGAGTCATGATTACTTACTATCTGTGTCTTTCCCTCCATCCTATTTACCCCCATTTGTGCTTTCAGTTCTCCTTTGCCTTCCATAACAGTTTTAATTTTTGACACCTGCCTCCCTCAGTCTTCCTTCCCTTCTATCAGCCCCCTTCCCTTTTATTCCCTTTTCCTTTACTATTTCTTCCCTCCATTTTAGCCTCCCCTTCCTTTTCTTTACGTTTTCCCTTAGATTTCTCACATAACTGAGTTTGCTATTCCCTCCCTGAATCAAATCAGATGAGACTAAACCTTAAACAGTGCTCATCTCCCTCCCTTCTCTCCCTCTACTGTAATATGTCTTTGTGCCTCTTCCTGTGATGTAATTTACCTTTTTCTACTTCCTCCTTTACACATCTCCCATTACAGCTTTAAATCACGTTTTTTATCATCACATAATTTAATTTATACTCACTCCCTCTATCTATGTATATCCCTTTTAAATATCATAATAAATATACAATTCTCAAGATTTACAAGTATCATCTTCCCTTATAGGGATGTAAGCAGTTTTCCCATATTAAATAACAAGTTTTTCCCTCTATTTACCCATTTATGCCTCTCTTGAGATTTGTATTTGAAGATCAAATTTTCTATTTAGCCCTGACCTTTTCATCAGGAATGTCTGGAAATCCCTTATTTCACTGAATGTCCATATACTTGCTTGAAATATTATGCTCAATTTTGCTGAGTAATTGATCCTTGGTTGCAGTCTCAACTCCTTTGCCTTAAGAAATATCATATTCCTATACCTCTGGTCAGTCCTGTGTGATCCTGACTGTAGTTCCTTGATATTGGAATTGTTTCTTCTGGCTGCCCGCAGTGTCTCCTTGATAGTTCTGGAATTTGGAAACAATATTCCTTGGTGCTTTCAGTTGGGGATCTCTTTCAGGTGATGATCGGTGGATTCTTTCAATGACTATTTTGCCCTCTAGATCTAAGACTTCAGGGTATTTTTCTTTGATAATTTCTTGGAAGATATTGTCCAGGCTCTTTCTTTCACCATGGCTTTCCAGTAGACCAATAATTCTTAGATTTTCTCTCCTGGATCTATTTTCCAGGTCAGTTGTTTATCCAGTGAGATATTTTGCATTTTCTTCTATTTCCATTCTTTAGATTCTTTTTGACTGATTCTTGTTATCTCATAGAGTCATTAGCTTCTACTTGCCCAATTCTAATTTTTAATAGATTGTTTTCTTCAGTTAACTTCTGCATCTCCTTTTCCATTTGTTCGTTAGATTTTTTTTTATCTCTTTATCCATTTGTCCAATTTTCTTTTTAAATTCTTCCATCAATTCTTTTTTCATGTGTTTTAAATCATTGGCCAATTTTTTTCTACCTCTCTAATTGTGCTTTTAAAATCCTTCTTTAACTCTTCCAAGAATGCTCTTTGGACTTGAAACCAGTTCATATTCTCTTCTGAGGTTTCAGATGGAAGTTCAGTATGAATGCTGACTTCATTATTCGTGTTTTGGTCCTTGTCCCCATAATAAGATTCTATATTTTTTCTTTTCTGGTTTCTTTCCTGTTCATGACAATTGCCTTTTTCCTGGTTTTTAAAGTGGATCTCTGCTTCTGGGGCACAGAGGGCTCTGTCCCTTGGTTCTTGTGCTTAGAACTTGAGGCTCTGTGTATTGTGGCCTCTGGTTCTTTCAGCTAGAAACTAGAGTGTTGCAGCTTACCTGGTGCTGAGCTGGCTGGTATGCCAAAGCAAAGGTCAGGTAAAGTCTTTCTGAGTTTCTCCAGAGTTACCCTGGAGCTTGCTGTGTGACCTGTGGTGGAGGGGTTGTCTAGTCACAGGAGATCTCCTCTCCTGAGCCAGAGCACAGGCAGGCTCAGTGGTTGATGAATCCCTGTCTGTGCTAGTGCCAGTGATTCCCCTGACTGTGCTAAGGCAAGTCTGGGGTACTGGTGTTGGTGCTGAGGGACTCCACCCTCCCTTGGGTTCAGGATCTCCTCCTGCTTCACTGAGGTGGGGCTGTCTGGGACAGCTCCAGTCCTGCACTGGTCCCCTTCAGCCACAGCAAGAGGAACCTCCCTTTGTGATTTTTCTAGCCTCTCAAGTTAAAAAACTTTTTATTCCTTAGGTTGATCCCACTATTCCAGGATTTTTCCTAGGGAAATATTCTCTGGGTTTTTCGTGGTCAACAAGGGGAAGGGGAAAGCACTTACAGATTACTCCACCATCTTGGCTTCCAGAAGTTCCAATAGTGTTAATGGAATTTTGCTGTAGTGAAATCATTACAATAGACCATCATTTTCAAACCTATAACTTGAATCTAATACCATTTCGATATATTTACCTTTTTCTCTGAGGAAAGGGACAAAGAGTTGCATGATAGGCCTTGAAGGATTGGAAAAGGGAGAGGCTATGATAAGCAATCAAAACTCAGACTGGAGCTTTTGAGATCCCTGTTCAAAACCTATAGAGAACTGCTAATTTCCTCCTTCTCCCCTATGGAAATAAAAAAGAGAAACAGCTCTTGGCAATGCTTAGTAGCCCTCCCCTTGGATTTACTGGAAAGAATTTCTGAATCTGAAGGGATTCCTCCATACTTAGAGGGCAAGGCCTTCTAGGACACCATCTAAATGTAAATACAGAGCTGATCACAATCTGAAGCACCATCAACACCTCCCTATCACTGCACTTTAATGAACACAGGACAATGGAAGATACAAATATTTCATACAGTTTGGCAGAGGTACATCATGTATATGAAATCTTAGACCAATTTTTCTTTCCATTATCTTAAGACTGAATACATCAAGATATTAATATAGACACAAACATACATACACACACAGAGGGTAGTCTGCATAGTTAATAAATGTATGCTTTCCATCTTGCAAAATACAACCAACAGTTACTTCCCTCATTATTTCATGAAAATTGTGACACTCTGGGGAAAAATAAGATCCTCACCCATAAGGTGATCCTCACCATAAACAAAATATACATTTCATTTACATACTCAAGTGTTTGCTTCATGTTTGCCTACTTTTATATGTAATGTCTAAACATATCAGTGTAATCTGTTACAGGATGTAAATTCCACAAGAGACTGGGTCCATTTAATTTAATCAAATTAGCCTTCACCATAATCACATAGAGAAAGCCTCATAGAATCAAATGGTCAAAATTGGACAGCATATTAGAGGTCATCCAGAGAGCTTGCTGATTAGGTGACATAAATTTACACATGGGCATGCACCTTTTACCAGGTGTTGAATTAAAATACACACTGCCCTGTTCGTTGATATTTTAAATTTTTTTCAATTCCATAAATAGAAGTCCCATATCTTTTGTCTTCCTGACCAGAACCTAGTATCAGATTGTCCTCAATATTATAAATGCTCTATAAATGTGTGTAACTGACTATATCAATCAAACCATATATCAAGGACTTGGACATTTAGATACACACATTGTTTGAAATAACACACACACACACACCCCTCAAATGAACAAGTCTAACAAGCTTGGATGCCTACTCACCTTATCCTTCATAAATGACTTAAAAATAAAAATATTTATGAGTAAAGTTTGATTTAGTTTTTAAATATTTTATGGACTTTCCCTAATATTTTAATAACTAAGTGCCACCCCACTCCCAAAAGACAGAATAGAAAAATTTCTGGCTATATAAAAAAGAAAGTAAAAGATAACATACATAACACGTTAAATTTACCTCTTGGTCTTTCGACACTGATATTAAGAGAATTCACATGAAGATAACAACTCAGAAAAATAATTGTTTTTAAAGATAGGAAATTAGTTGAATACCATTGACAACTTAAATTATAAGAAAACAAAGTCACAGCCAGAATTCTTGACAAATACCACAAACTAAGCCAAGGCTAATGGTATGAATTACCCTAGGATGAATAAGAATAGGGAAGAAAGTGGAGTAAGACACTCACCATCACTGCCTGTTAGTTTTCCTTTGGTGGGTAGGCAAAGGTTCAGACTTGTAATTTCAACAGTTTCAGGAAGTTCCAATAAGGAAATTCTTCTGTGACAGTTGATCAGCATCTTCTTAGCCTTAGTCTTAGAGCATCACTTAGGATACTGAGTCATTAAGGGACTTCTCCAGAGTCACCCAGCCAGTATATATCAAATGTGAGATTTGAGGCCAGTGTTCTCCTCTCTACCAGGTTGCTTCTTAGTCTATAGGATAGTGGTTTCACTATTTTAACTAACTCCTCTTGGTAATAATGTGTCCATACATACAAGGCTACAAAAGGACTACAATTGATGTCAGTACCCTTTAAATTCAGCATCCTGGGGCAAAGTACCAGTGACACACCCTAGTTAAACTTCTTCTGGGAAATTCTCCATTGTAGCTAAACTGTGACAGTGAGGGGAAGACTTCAACTCTGATGTTTAGAAATAAAGTGTGGCTCAAGTCATCCTTGTCCCTGAATATTGGTTTAGGGACTATCAAAGAATTTTTCAAATGATACTAGCTTTACAGCTCCAAATTTAAGCTAGAGGCTACAGTATAAGCCTAGAGGGGTCACACTGTGACAGACAAAGGTCTGTCCATTTTCAGCCATTTCTTTCTCCCAGGACTTCCAATTCTTCTGGTCACTTTCCAAGTGAAGCTTTCAAGATTTGTGTATCCTTTCTTGTAGCAATACATAAATTAGCATTTTACCTTCAACCTGGCTTAGCAGTAAAGAATCAATGAGAACTATAGCCTGTGCTCCCCACTCATATCCCATTTTCCTATCAGATTTATCTTTGAGCCACATAAAACAACAGCTATTGTGTTATCCCCATAGCATTTGGCAGAGAGAAAAATTACAGAACACAGTGTCATGTTATATAAAATTGGCAATAGTGAGATTCTCATAAATGAGACAGAATGAATACTACATGGTGAAAGGATTCATGGTAACAGGGGTAAGAGGAATAACTGCACATTTGCATTGTTTCAACTCCCCCCAGCCCTAACCTGTGCCAGCTCCTCTGCACATAATAAATACCTCTCACCACCACCCCATGTCTTCCTGCTATAATTCTATATATCTCTTTGGTTTGCTCCATATACAGAAATATAATATAACTTAATAATTTATGATTTATAATGATTTATAATTAATACTTTAATAATAATTTATAAATATAAACCAGGCCAGCATTAATTAAAATTGTAATGTAATTGATGTTTGTATTTTTGATCTCTCTACCTCCGTGCTTTTGGAGGCAGAGTAAAGAGTGTGCTAGACCAGATGCTTAACTCAGCAAATTGCTTAACTTCTCTCAAGCTCAGTTTCCTCATCTATAAAAAGGGGGTAATAATAGCACCTATCTCATACAAGTATTGTAAGGAAAAGATGAGGAAATATATGTGATGTACTTTACACACCTTAAAATGAGACGTATGTTAGTTATTGTTAAAATTGTAGTTGCTCTGAGCCCTTTTCCCTCATTATTTTCTCCTCTCCCCATCACGATCCATGTCCTTGTTATTTAATGGTTATGTTTGTAAATCAGCATTAGAAGTTTTTTAGCATTAGAATTTAAACAGTACTAGGAACAGTGTTAGTTTAAACCTGTGATGCCAAGTTCGATTTTAGATGCCACATTTTAAGGGAAACAAGGATGACAAAGATGGGACAAATGATGACAAAAACATCACTTCATAGTATAGAAATTAGATATGTTTTACCTGGAAGATAAAATAACTATGAAAAGGTTTGCTACATGAAAGAGAGAGCAGAGCACTGCCCTATACTACAAGGAAAGAGTGAGAACCATTGGTGCAAAGAAGAAATGTTCAACTCAACATAAATTAAAAATGAGCCAACCATGGAATAGTGTCTGGAATGTACAAGTTCATCTAATGTAACTCCTTTATTTTACAAATGAGAAAACAGAGGTCCAGAGAAATGAACTAACAAATCCAACATCACACAAAGTCGCACAAGTGTGTAAGACCAGGATTCAAACTTGGGGCTCTGATTCAAATTCAGATTCTTTTCAAGACATCAAGCTGATTCTTCTACATAGGATGAGTAGTTGGATTAAATCGTATTAAATAGCATTTCCAAAAAATGATCTGGCCATATAAAACAAAATGCAGTCAGTTCTACAAGCAGCCTGCTACCTTCTAATTATCATCTGGCACAATGATAATGCATATAACTAAATGGGCATCGGATTTTGTTTTATCTTGCAATAACACTTTATCATATCCATGCCACAGATTTTACTGTTAATTATATAAAATATACATACATATATATGTAGTGTTTTAGGGTCCTCTTCAACAACCATGTTATTAGTATTATTAATAGTATTTAATAGTTATTAATAGTATAATTATTATATTATTATATAACAGTATATTATATATTATTTAATAGTATAATTATTAGTTATTATTCCCAGTTAACAGAAGAGAAAACTGGGAAAGGATTTGACTTTCCATGGTAGCAAATCTGGCAAACAACAAAGCCAAGATTCAAATCCAGCTTTCATGATTCCACATCCACTGCTGCGTCCCCTCTAACACTCTTGTGACAAATTAGACTGGACAATTAGATGAAAAGGAGGAGAAAAGCACCAAGTGTGGTGAAAACAGTGTTGGGGGAGAAGATTTACCTACAATAGCTTAATTTCTTTATATCTGACTCCCTCCTCTCAAAGAATTTATAACCTAGTATGTTTTAGGGAGATGCTAAACTCTGATTTCCATTTCTTTAATTGAGAAATGAAATTGAGGCCCACTAACAATCGCCCTTTATTTCAATTTGGTTTCGGGGAAATGAGGGGAAAAAACAATCAAATGAAAACATAAGTAAAAATAACCAAGATATGTTATGTAGAAGTGTTGGGTTTTTCTTCCTTAACTCTGTCTTAAGATATCCTGTGTAAGTATTCTTGTCTCTAGATTTTAAAAGGATAAAGGTGGGGGAATGGTACTTTAATTTTCCATAATCTCCTTCTCAGCAGGGACCTGCTGATATATTATTGTTCTAGAGAGGGACCATGGCATGTTCAGTGGTCCATGTTCACAGGTAAAGACATTCTTACTTTGTAGAGTTTTTTGATATTGTTGTTTAAAACTCTTTTCATACTCTAGAATTTTTGTAGCTATAAACCTAAATGGCTTTAATTAACCATTCAATTTAAACCTACTGTCCTGTTTCCTGTTTAGGGTGGTTAACTAGCTTTATCGTATATACATTTTCTTGTCTTTCTAAAGATAATGCCAGGGGTGGTGATGATAATCTGTGCAATTCTAATTATCTCTGTGTTAACAGAATTACAGAGGACCCAAAGCTAGAAGGGATGATTACTAAACTGTATGCCAGATGTTGAATCTAAAAAGATGCCACAGACTTAGCTTACATTTAGATTTAGGAGGAATAAATGTAAACATCTACTTTGTGATTGAAAAAAACAAACAAAAAAAAGTAGAACACATAGGTATGCAATAGTTCATAGGGAAAGCACTTAGGCATTTTAATTAATTACCAATTGAGCATGAATCAACAATAACATGACACAGCGGCTAAACGAACTAACAAAATCCTACACTGTACCAATAATGATATAGCATCAAAGGGCACTGTGGATAAAGATGTGGCCTCAGACGAGGCAGGAAGACTTATACACAAGGGCGTGTAAGTCACACCATTGACAAATACTATTTGGGGGTACCCTGGGCAAGTATTTTAACTTCTCAGTATCCCAGCGGTTGTTGTTCGGTTGTTTCAGTGGTATTCAATTCTTTGTGACTCCATTTGGTGCTTTACTGGTGTAATGGTAATTTAAATAGAAAGATCTTTCCCATTCATTAATAGGCCCATGTGACCTGCACATGGAACCTGTGGTGGAAGGAGTTTGCTGAAACAGTGGAGCAGGAACTGGAACAGAGCTGAGAGGAAATTGGTCAGACTAGTCAGAGCTGGGAAGAGCAGAGGAAGCAGACAGCTGGATGTGACTGTTTGTTTGTGGGAAGACCTGATAATGTGTATAGACTTCTTGGTTACTATGATGGATTTCTTTGTTGCTATAATGGATTTGGTTTTCTGATGTTGGGATTCAGCTTTCTGGTGTCTGATTAAATCTTTGGTTCTGTCTTCCATGTGAAGGGTCTGTTATATTTTGTGATTCAGAACTGTGCTGGCATATTCATAACTGTGATGGCATATTCATAACTGCCATAGGCACTATGAATATCGCATTGGCACTTCACTTGGCAAAGATACTGGAGTAGTTTGCCATTTCCTTCTCCAGTTCATTTTATAGATGGGGAAACTGAGGCAAATTTGTTCAAATTACTTGCCCAGGGTCACACAGCTAGCAAGTATATAAGACTGGATGTGAACTCAGGTAGATGAATCTTTCTAACTCAAGGCCATGAAAGCTATCTACAGTAATATTACATTATTATTATTTTTTATATTTATATTTTTATTATTTTATATTTTTACAATATATAATATATGGTATAATATAATAATATTTTTATATTATTTATATTTTATATATATTATATATATTTCAAGCAATGAAATCACTGGTCCAAAAACAAATACACACACACACCAAGAATAAGGTAAAATAAAATAGAGCTATACTATGCCCTAATTAGATTTTATGTAGAGTGCTGTGTTTAACAATGCATTCCATCTTAGGATAAATCTAACCATCCAGAGGGAATACACTGTATAGAGGAGGACACTTGAAAACATAAAAATGGACATTGGTTGAAGAGCTGGAGAAGTTTAACCTAGATAAGAGATAACTTGTGAAAGACAATGATTCTTCACTAAACTGATGGATCTGTAATCTCACCAGTATGTGTTCTCCCTTCATTCAGAACACTATCCTTGTGTCCTATGTGATGGTTATCCATATCTTGCACAAAAAAGAATAATCAATATACATTCCAACCGGTTCCATCTCAACTTGCTGGAGTCTTCTAGTTCTCTTGATGTTTCATAGATACCAATGGTACATGGATTCTATCTATTGATTATTTTTTGTTCTCAAAATATAACCAGTTTATCTCTTCTGGTCCTATAGATCCTTCCCACAAGCCCACATTCAAGTATACTCTTCAATTGGTGACTACCAACTCCTAGGCAGGCTGTTATTATTTATGACCATATCTCCAGAGAGAATCAACTCTACAGAGTGGATGGTTTGATTAAGAACATCTAAAAGTTGAGGCACAAGGGCCTCAAACAAAGTAACCAGGTCTTAGTAATGAAAATGATCCATCAAACTGATGCATATGTTGTTTTTGTTGACCAATAGTCTGTTCAAGCAAGTTATTTGAACCCGGGACCAATAGTGCCAAGGGATCTCTAGTCCTGGACTCCCACAGTTTGGCTAAAAGCAATGAACACTGCTTTCAAAGTGCACTCGAGATGTTTTCATATAGCGCTCATCCTAGAATTAAAAGAGCGTTAGTGCAGCTGGAGGTCAAGCAAGACAAAACATTCAAAAGCATATTTTATTGAATTTGTAATACATACAGCATATTTGTGGCTCCATAGATAAGAAAGGATATAAAAATTATATTTTATGGCATAATCATTATTGATTTGAAGAAAAGTGAAAATGAATGAAATTCAGTCCAGGTTCTAAGAATATGAACCATGGAAATCAAAAGCATAAAATGAAAATTCCATACTCTGAGGCCCACTTCATATAGACATGGGAAATTTCTTACATACATATGTACACTCATGTATAAAATAAATTCATTACTAAAGCTGAATGCTATACAAATATGAAAATAAATCTTTTATTTTAAACTTTATTTTCAGTAGTAAGGCTGTGGAATGTGGGTTTACATAAATCATATTAAGTATTAAATTAGCAAATGAGTAGAACGTTGGGCAAAATGGGACTAAAAGTTATGACTGAAAAAGGTCTCCTTATATAAGACATTTTCCAGAACGAAATTAAAATACCTTTCAAATTGCCAGAATTCAAAATTTTTAAATAAGGATATGATATAACATTGAGGTAAAATAAATAGGGCCAGACATGTGCTTGCAAAGAGAGCTAATGAAATAAAAGATGATTAAGTGAAATCTTGTGTCTGATTTTTAAAGCAACAAACAAAAACATCTTTAGATGTAAAAACGATCTTGTTAAGTTCATCTGCTTCAAATCTACATCCTGATACTGATTTCCACCTAAGGGGAGATAGGGGTAGGTTTATCTAATTTCAACAAAATTAACCTATAGATGTTAAATTTCACATTCGATTATGTCATTAGAAATTTTCACCTAACTTCACATTGAATCAAATTGTTCATTTAGCCCTCCAGCCATATTTTATGTTTGCTAATAATGAATGAGTACGCTGACTTTAACAAACAACAGGGCAAAACAATATTTCATCCTAATACACATAATCTTATTTACAGACTATTAGACAAGCATGAAGAGTATCCCTTTGGGTACAAATAGGTGCCATAAAATGAGGTTTACTATATTACATAGTTTCAGGTATGATGAACATCCTAATAGACATGCTTAAGTCCTAAAATACGCTATTTACATCAGCTGCACTCCATCAGTAGTTCAACATTGTCAGAGATAAGTCAATCATACCATTGGGGTTCAAAGGATAGAAGCAACATGTTTGCTTCACTAGCCTATTGAAAATCAAAATGAAAAAGAACTAAGATATTTATATATAAATTAAAAACAATATAGCCCAGATAAGACATCTTATTTGACCAAAAATTCGATCTTATGCTGATGCACCATTTTGAAAAGTAGACTCATCTTTTGAGATTAAATCCTTAAGAGTACACTAAAAAATAAAAACACCATCTTCTGCTGCCTCAGAGCTAAATCAGAGCTTATTAAGAACTTTTCTTTTAGTTAGCATAATAAATTTCTTGGTACTCATAAGAGTTTTCTTTTTAATGTCATCAACAAGCCATGAATCAAGTCAAGGTGAGATTCCTTCTGGTGAATCGATAGGTCAGTTCTATGTAGCAGGTAAGTGAAGTAAAGATCTAGTTTCCTTTTTTCTATCCAAGCTGAAAGATGTAGCTAGCTGAGTCCCATACATGGAAATATTTTTCAAATTAATTGTTAACAAAATCCTGAAACTATCCTACTTAACCTCATTTGCCGTAAGATGGGATGTGTTTTGTCCACCACACAAACACCTTGGCTGCCATATTGAGAGTTATCCTATTTCCTCTCATAGACATCAAAGAAACCAGAAGGCCACACTTATTTCTAAAGAGAGCACATGTGCTCTTACAGTTTTCTGGAATGGGAATAAGAATGATGATTTATAATTTATATATATTTATAATGCCAAAAAAATTTTTAAAACTTCCTCTCTGTATTTTAAAATAAGATGTGTCATTATGACTCAATTTTAAAATCCTGAAGAAATATAGATGGTATCTTTAAATGGTATCTGTTGTATTTAGTATGGTTAATGTAAATAATACTAAAATTAAAATATTTAAGTTTTCATGAGGGATTCTTACAAAACTAGTGAAAATTTCTAATAAACATAGTATAAAATGTATTCAATCTACCAATGCAAACATTTTTCCTAAATACTCTTATTTTATTTTTTTTAAGTGCAGAGTGATAAGTCCAGCAAATCATACTGTTTAGAAGTTTGTAATTTGAAATATTTTCCATTAAAATCATTAAAATCCCATTAAAATTAACTTACTACACATAGCATATTCTAGTATAGCAAGATATTTTTCCTTTACAGAAACCATTCCCATGAGTGAAAATGTTTTCTCTTTGAAAAAAATCCATTACTTTTTTAAAAAGATTGATTTTTCAATTAATAGCATAGCCTGAGATATATCAATCACTTTTAACTTTAAATAAACACTTTATTTTTAACAGTGAGAGAAATAATACTCTTGATATGTCAAAATAATGAGTTTCTAGAACATTCGTAGCTAGAAGCCATATTTTTCCTAAAGGATATAGGAATGATAAATCATTCTGTACTTCACAGCCTGACATTACAGACACATAAATCTGACTGGGACTTCGAAGATTATTTAGACCAATACTCTTGCTTGTTTGCTTTTTTGAATAGACAGGGAAACTGAGGCAGCAACACATTAAGTAAAAACTAAGTGGCTTAAAGTTAGTGGCAGGTTCACAAGCCTGATTCCAGACCAGGATTATTTCTACTACACCAACTATTTAAATATATCAAATAAATATTGTTGATGGTAATGAAAAAATAATTTATCATAAAAATCTATTTAAATAAGAGCTTTACTAGTTCTGATATGAGAGTAAGGTTACGTAGTGTTTTTGAAAATCAGTTTATCAGTAAAATTTTATTGAAAATTAAAATTTCTCTGATGGTCAAAAAACCAAAACAAAACCCTATTTATGAACTCCCATAATCACATGGAAAAGAAGGCGAGACTTGGCAAAGACTCCACAGTGAGATGAAATAAACCATGGTATAGACGACCCAGGTTATATATAATTACCCACATTCTAGCAGTCACTGGTATATGCCATGCCATTACTCATGATGATAATGATGTCAAAAAATAAGATTCCTTAGGTCCAAAAATTTCTGACTTAACCATTACAGCAATTCTTCATCTGTGCTGACTTTTTTGTGCCTGTCCCAGTCAAGTTGGCAATTGATTTGCTGTCATCATCATCAGCTCTTTTTCTCACTTCCCTTAAAAAAATCAAATCAAATCACAGAAATCCTGTTAACAGAATTCACTTTTATTTACATAGCGATATAAATAAATAACAATGAAAATTGATTATCCACAACTAAAGTTTACCTGTAATTTTGTGTTTCTTTTATATTTCATAAGCACTGCATAACTATGACATGCTACCTAACATTCACCTTACAAAATCTCTAAGAGAAACAGTCCCTGTATGTCAACCATATATACATAGATGTGTATGTGTATATGTATATATACACTTATATGTCCATGCATGAAATATGCATATATATGTGCATGAATTACCTCATATAAATGTGATTTAAGACAAAAACTTTTATATACTTTCAAAATTGTTTTACATAAAGAAAACTACTATAATACCAAATGGGTTTGAATTTTTCTTTATGTGCATGCACACATAAATAATGTAAAGGTATGTGTCCATATGCCTCACACACACATATACAGACACTGAGAGTATATCTATCTCCATGTATATACACATATGTGAAGAATAAAATTTGTTTTGTGAAAGATATTTATGTATACATATGTTTGTGCATGTACAATGTAAAGAAAAAAATAGAAAGATGTGTTTATACATACGTTTATTTATGTACAACATTTACCTGGTACCTGTACAGAAAGACATTTCCTCCACAGGGAGAGATTAAGAAGTCTTCTTCCAGAAGGAATGGGATGATGTGTAAGACAAGTGTCTTAGAAAGACTGTGAAGCATGGGAAACATTCTATAACTGGTTCTGTATCATTTTAACCCTGTACTGAAATAGGTGATTCGTTAATTGATTTCAGAGGCATTCAGAGTGGTCAGTCGGTATCAGCCACATCCTCTCTTGCCTGATTTGCTCTTGGGGGAAATCTCATTGATTCTTTTGCTTATTATGTCCGGTGAGAGCTCATACTGTAAGGGGAAAGGTCTTGGGGCCATTTTCCCCTGAGGTAAGATGGCTATGAAAGGGTCTTTAATCCTAGGCCTTTGAATTTGTTCATTTCTATTCTAGATTACGGGAGTGAAGTCTCTGAGAGTATGTGAGTTCAAAAGTTGCAGAGGGTGCCCCAGCATACCAGCGTTTACATTGGCTCACAACAAATACCAGTACTGTGCAGCATTAATGCCCCAAAGAGCAAAGAGTAACCAATGGGATGCCAGGCCAGGGGGAGGTGAGAGGAAGAATCATGCTGCAATCAAGCTATACTGCAATTTGAAATTGGTGGGTCTGGATGATACGTAGAAACTGAGATAAACTTTGAATCAGCTCCTTACCCCAAAGAGCAAAATGGTACAGAGGAGAGCATAGCCCTAGAGGTATTAGTATGGGAAGTGTAATTTGTTTTCATTACAAATTTAAAGTAAATACCCCTTTGTAAAAAAACTACCAGATGTTAGATGTGAAAATGAAGTAGGGTGATAGTAAATAGACTAAACAATGGGGGAGGAAAAAGGAGGACATCTAGCTAGTGAGGACTTGAGCTGATGATGGTAGGAAAAAGAAACATCTCAATACTTAGCATACCCTAGAAAGCTGAGGGGGAGGTGTAGCCTGTCTAGTTCTGAGGAAAGAAAGCCAGAACAGTTTGTTACATGTGTGTATACACATACACATGCATACATGTATAAAAACATATATACGCACACATACATGCGCATACATGTGTAGGCATGTGTGTGCACACATGTGTGCATTGTGTCCATATCCACATATATGTATGTATACATGAATACATATGTGTGTATACATGTGCATTTTTTCTATGCCCATAAGTATAAACACATGTGTATACAATATATATGCGTGCATTGTAGCTACTTGTCATTTATGTATACATTAAATATATTTTCCATAATTGTAGATTGCTATGAAAATAACAATAAATAAAATGATAGCTGCAGTCCCAATTAATGGTTATAAAGGTGTGTTGATTAGTGACAGTAATAGAGGTAGGAAAGATACAGGTAAATTCATGGATAATCCACAAATCTCTCCTTAGCTACTGGCTTCAGTGTGTTCCTTTTATTAGAATTACTGACAAGCAAAAGAATTCATATGCATCTTTTAACTTGGCAAGGGCTATGCATGAAGAATTAGCCAATGATAAAATGGCCAATAAGGAGGCAAAAGAAAATGAGGGAGCTTGTATATAATACCCAAACAAAAGAACCACGGAATTATATAATACTTGAACAAAAAAGACCTTAAAAGATAATCTAATACAACGTCTTTATTTTAGAGATAAGAAAAATAAAGTACAAAGAAAGGAAATGAATTCTCATGAGTCACAGATAATGAAAGTAATAGTAGAAGAAATATTATAGCCTTTTGCTATTTCTAACCCTTGTTGCCACTCATCTTATTTACTGCTTTCAATATTACACAACTTTGTTAAATTTGCTCCGTCTGTATTGTTTATGTATTTTTGCATTAAGGAAAGATCTTTCCCCTCCATTAATAAGCCCATGTGACCTGCTTGAATCAATGGAAGCCTGAGGCACATGAGTCTGTGGTATGAGGAGTCTGCCAAAGGGGTGGAGCAGAAAGGGTGGAGCAGAGCTGAGAGGATGTTGGACACAACAGTTAGAGCTGATGGAGAGAGAGGAAGCAGGCAGTGAGCTGTGAGTGGTCATTTGTGGGAAGGCCCTAGTAGGGGGAAGGGTTGGGGATGGTGGTGCCTCCTGAATTGCTATTGTGTATAGATTTCTTTGTTGGTGTGATGAATTTGGCTTTCTGACATTAGAATTCAGCTTTCTGGTGTTTAAATAAATGTTTTGGTTCCATCTTCCATGTGGAAAGTCTGTCATATTTTGCAATTCAGAATTACACCAGCATATTCATAGCTGCTATATGCACTGTGAATATCACATCAGTGCTACAGAGTCCCCTCTAAAAATAATAGTTCACATTTCAATAATATGTTTAGAGTTTATGGAGGGAGGAATTTTCAAAAGATGGTGGAGTAGGTCAGAAAATTCCCCCACAAGCAAGATAAAATAGCACATGAGGACAAACATAGAATAGTAACAGTGGTCCTCTTGGGACAAGATCTCAAGAAAAATTCCAGAAACAAGGTTTGGTCCCTGGGAAGAGTAAACACATCCAGGCTAGTTTCCCTGAAATAAAAAGTGGCAACACCTGGGGAGCTAGCTGGGTTCAGGGGGTAGACTCACCTCAGCCACAGGAGCTTTCATTACCTAGACAGTGTCACTCTGGTATCCAGTGTCTGGAACAGGGAAGATTAAGGGAGCCTCTGCTGATAAAGGACACCAGAATGCCCAGACATGGCCCAGGGTGAGAAGAAACCAGCACATGCCCAGTGACTACAAAAGCAACAGGGTGAGGACAACACTGCCTGTGGGCACTTACAGGAGGTCAGAGAGTTCTTGGTTTGGGTTCCAGGTCAGAGAGGAGAACTGAAGGAGGATCTGAAGCCAGAGGTACCATCCCCCATATCTCAGGACTAGAGGCGATTACAAAAAATAAGCTGCTACAAGTTAAAAAAAATAGCAGGCAAAGGAGAAAGAATCCAATAAGAGAAAGCTGCTATGGGGAATAAAGAAGATCAGGGTTTGTCTTCAAAGAAGGATACTAAAGCAAAAAAAAAAAAAAAATCCTCTCCTACCCCAAAGAGCAATGTCAAATGATCACTTGCCTAAAAAGAATTCAAAGAAGAATTTTTAAAAGACTTTAAAAATGAAATGAGAGAAACTTAGGAAAAAGATTTTTAAAATAGTAACAATCAATGAAAAACAAGAAGATTCTGAAAAGAAAGTTAACCACCTAGAAAAGGAGATCCAGCATCTTAAAGAAGAAAACAACTCCTTGAAAATTAGAACTGGTCAAAGGGAAGTTGATGAAGTTATAAGAGATCAAGAAATAAGAAAACAAAATATAAAAAATGAAAAATAGAAGGCAATGTGAAACACAAGAAAAACAACTGAACTGTAGAGCTTATCAATAAGAGAAAACATAAGAATAATCAGATGACCTGAAAGCTACAATTAACAAAAAGAATCTTGATATGATAATACAAGAAATAATTAAAGTGTCCTGAAGTGTTAGAATAAGGAAAAATAGAAAAAATTCACTGATCACCACATGGAAGACATTCTACAAGGAAAACCTATATGAAAATCAGTCAAATTCTGAAAACCCCCAGCTCAAGGGAAAAATATTATATTAACAAGAAAAATATTTTAAATATGTTGGTACAATAATTAGAATTACACAAGATCAAGCAGCACTGACACTAAAAGACCACAGGTCTTGGAGCACGATATATTGAAGAGCAAAAGAAATGGGGTTGCCGTCCGAAAGATCATACCCCTTAAAGTTCTTCCATTTGAATCTTTGGGATCCAGCAACTACATCACATTCTGAGCCCTTAACACCCTCCCCTCAACCTGGACAGACTTTGTTTGCATGACTTCCCATTCTAAAGAAATCTCTGCTTTAATTAGACCAGCCTCCTACCAGTCCTACAAATATGTAATGTTCATACCTCAACTCCTTTACTCATTCTATTTATTTCCATATGGAAAACTTCCCCTAACCCTTCTCTCTGGCTACCTAAAACCTTCCCATCCTCTAGGACAACTTATTCCATACCTCTTCCATAAGCCTCTGTCAACTATTCTAACACATTAAATTCTATACTGGGACTTCCTGTGATATTTATTGTCTATAATTTTAACACACAATCATGTATTGTTAGAAATTATTTTCCAACTGTCTTATCTTCCTCATTAAGATTTTAAGTGAATTATATGTCAATCAATGAAACGGTACTTTTAAATGCGTACTATGACTCAAGCACTGGGCCAGGCACTGATAATACAAAAAAAAAAAAAAAATTCACACAGTCCCTGCCCCAAGAAGTTTACATTCTACTAGGAAGATGTACAGCTATCCCTTCCACATCACAACTTTCCCCACTGTGGTTTCAATATATTCTGGGTCAGTGTTAAAAACTAAATGGGAATTTGGCGGGGCTTGCAGAAGGTGCAGATGATACATAAAGGCCAGCAGATGGCACAGAGCTTATGACAAAATACTTAACCCAGATTTTGCAAAAAGGTACTGTAAACACCCCATAAAAGAAAAAGAGGGGGTGGAGCCAAGATGGCAGAGTAAAAAGACTCAAGTATGCTAGCTCCGAACCCACAGTCCATATATTTCCTGCAAAAAGAACTCCCCACAAATTCTGGAGCACTGCAAGGCATGCAGAAACATAGTGGGAAAGATATCCATTCCAGAGAGCCCTGGAGAGCCATCGCCAGGGGTCTGTCACGCCCCAGAAAGCGGAGTCCACCCCTATGCTGCCCTGCCTGCACGGTCCCAGAGGAGCAGATCCGAGCAGGCTTCAGGGATGGAATCTCCGGTGGCCGCAAAGGTCCCTCTGCCCACAGACGCTACAGGTCAGTGAGAGAGATGTCTGGGCGGGCCAAGAAGAGAACGGGGTGTCTCCGTGACTTGGGCCCCCTCAGGAGGCAGCGGGGGAGGGAGTGGCAGAGGCAGCAGCACAGGCGGCAGAGGCAGCAGCAGCCCGGGACTCCCAGAGCAGCAGGCAGAAGTTCAGGTCTCTGCATAAACCCCCTGAGGGAACTGAGCCTGGGAGGCAGCCCTGCCCCCACCTGAGCACCAGAACTTAAGCTCACATTGAATAGCAGCTGCACCTGCCGTGGAGAGCCCATTTGAATGTCAGACCCCAAGCACTAGCTGGGCGGATCTAGGCAGGGGTGGACAGGAATCTAAGAAGTCAAGTAACTGGCTGGGAAAATGCCCAGAAAAGGGAAGAAAAATAAGACTATAGAAAGCTACTTTGATGGGGTACAGATGTTCCCACCTTTCAATTCTGATGACGAGGAATTATTCTTACCATCAGGTAAAGACGTGGAGGTCAGGGCCTCTCTATCCCAGACATCCCAGGGGGATGTCTGGTGGGCTCAGGCCATGGAAGAACTCAAAAAGGATTTTGAAAATCAAGTTAGACAGGTGGAGGAAAAACTGGGAAGAGAAATGAGAGAGATGCAAGAAAAGCAGGAAAATGGGTCAATACCTTGCTAAAGGAGACCCAAAAAAATGCTGAAGAAAATAACACCTTGAAAAATAGGCTCACTCAATTGGCAAAAGAGGTTCCAAAAGCCAATGAGGAGAAGAATGCTTTCAAAAGAGATCCAAAAAGAGAGACTCCTAGGAACATTGTGGCCAAATTCCAGAATTCCCAGGTCAAGGAGAAAATATTGCAAGCAGATAGAAAGAAACAATTCCAATATTGTGGAAATAAAATCAGGATAGCTTAGGATCTAGCAGTTTCTACATTGAGGGATCAAAGGGCGTGGAATAGGATATTCCAGAAGTCAAAGGAACTAGGACTCAAACCAAGAATCACCTACCCAGCAAAACTGAGTATGATACTTCAGGGGAAAATATGGTCTTTCAGTGAAACAGAGGACTTTCAAGCATTCTTGATGAAAAGACCAGAGCTGAAAAGAAAATTTGACTTTCAAACACAAGAATGAGAAGAAGCATGAAAAAGTAAACAGCAAAGAGAAGTCAGAAGGGACTTACCAAAAGTGAACTGTTTACATGGAAAGACAATATTTGTAACTCTTAAAACTTTTCAGTATCTGGGTAGTTGGTGGGACCACACACGCACACACATGTACACATGCACACACATACAGAGACAGAGAGCAGAGAGTGAATTGAATAGGATGGGACCATATCTTAAAAAAAGTTAAGGTAAATGGTGAGAGAGAAATGTAGTGGGAGGAAAGAGGGTGAAATGGAATGGGGTAAATTATATCTCATTCAAGAGGCAAGCAGGAGACTTTTTAGTGGAGGGAAAAAGAGGAGAGCTGAGAAAAAAACAAGAAGTTTACCCTCATCACATTCGGCTAAAGGAAGGAATAAATGCACACTCATTTTGGTATGAAAACCTATCTTACAATACAGGAAAGTGGGGGAGAAGGAGATAAGCAAGGTGCGGGGGATGATGGAAGGGAGGGCAATGGGAGGAGGGAGCAATTTGAAGTCAACACTCAGGGAGGGACATGATCAAAAGACAGAACAGAAACAATGAGGGGCAGGGTAGGATGGAGGGAAATACAGTTAGTCTGACACAACACGACTATTATCGAAGTCATTTGCAAAACTACACAGATAGGGCCTATATTGAATTGCCTGCCTTCCCAAAGGGAATGGGTGGGAGAGAGGGATGGGGAGAATTTGGAACTCAAAGTTTTAGGAGCAACTGTTGAGTATTGTTCTTGCTACTAGGAAATATAAAATACAGTTAGTGGGGAATAGAAAGTCATCTGGCCCTACAGGACAAAAGAGAAGATGGAGACAAGAGAAGGGAGGGATGATAGAAGAGAGGGCAGATTGGTGATAGGGAAAATTAGAATGCTTGGTGTATTGGGGTGGGGGAGGGGATAAATGGGGAGAAAATTTGGAACCCAAAATTTTGTGAAAATGAATGTAAAAACTTAAATAAATAAATTTTTATTAAAAAAAAAAGAAAAAGAAAGAAATTCAGGCTTCTCTATAATGAAGGGAGGGCCAAAAACATTTACAAAAATTTTCCAAATCTATGAGTAAATAAGGTATATATGAAAAATAAATACACAGAGATGAGGCAGGCAGGAAACTAACAACCAGGAAGGGTTACGAAATATCTCACATTGGAGATGATAGGTGAGTTGAACCTCAAAAAGATATATCAATTCCAAGTCCTGGAGATAATAAAAGTGTATTTTTCATTCAAGGAATGGGTTATAGCTAATACACAAGCATGGAGGTGGATGATGGAATGTGAAAGGAATGTGAAAGGAACCAAATGGGTCAGTTTGGCTAGAGCATAAAGTGTGTGAAAGAGAGTGATGGGTAATCAGCCTAGAAAAGAAAATGGCACCAAATCAGCATAGCCCCCTTGCAAAGGATATTGGGAAAAACTGGTCAGACAGTAAAGGAAGAGACCCGTAACAGGGCAGTAGATAGTATCTGGGGAAGCTCGGTGGTGCCATACTTCACAGAGTGCTGAACCTGGACTCAGGAAGACTCATCTTCCTGAGTTCAAATCCAGTCTCAGATGCTTACTAGCTACGTGAACCCTGGATGAATCATTTAATACAGTTTGCCTCAGATTCCTCATCTGTAAAATGATCTGGAGAAGAAAGTGGCAAACTACTCCAATATCTCTGCCAAGAAAACCCCAAATGGGGCCACAGAGAGTCAGACACGATGGAAAAATCACTCAACATCAAAAGACAGTATCCCCAGGAGAGCATAGTTAACAATGTCAAACACTTCAGAAACATCATGAAGGGTTAAGATGGAGAAAAGGTCACTGGATTTAGTAATAAAAAGACCATTAATGGCCTTTGAGAAAGCAATTTCAATCTAGCACAGGAATAAAAACTAGACTGCAAGATATTACAAAGTCAGGTGAGAAGGTGGAAGCAACAAAATTATACTTTTTTTCTCAGAACTTGGCTGAGATAAAAGAAAAAAGAACTGTAGGATAACTTTGAAGCATACAATACAGTGAATGTTTCTTAAATTTAGAGATCTGAGCACGTCAAAGATCATTATACTTCTCTTTGGCATCCAACACAGAACTCAGCATGTAATAAATACCATAAAAATTGAAGGTCAATAGTTCAATTTAAAAAAAAAAGACATATACAGATGTGTGATTTTGGCTTTATTTTCCTCAATCCAATTAAATAAAGACATTATTTTAAACACACATGATATTCTATAAATTCAAACACAAAAAAGCTACTTCAAATGATAAGAATATATTTTATAGAAGGAGTCCCGATAAGCATTGTTATTATATGCAAAATGATTTAATCTTTAAAAATTTTATTTACCCAGAACTCTTCAAAGAACACATCCACTGTAAAAAGCAAAGCCCCATATTTTGGAAATTTTGCCTATACAAATATGTAAATATGTAGGATTTGAATACTAGAATTGTCTTAAAATATCCTGGAATTATTCATATTCAAATTTTAGTATATTCTAGGAATAAATTTGCCTGTAAATGGGTTAATGGTTAAGGAAAATGTCCTACCAGCCAACTAAGGAAATACCATTTCTTGGAGATTCCTGTTCTTAGAAAATGATGTTTCCAAGAACAAATAAGAGCAGAATAAATTACAGCTTTAATGAGTCATTCCTGCAGTTTCTTGCAAAACAAATTCAAAATTTCAAATGCTCCGAAAGCCTTCAATGTCAAAGAAATTCTAGAGTTAATTTCATGAAGCATCTTGGGAGAATTAGACTAGTACATTCCATGGCTGTGCAGTTGAAAGTTATCTGGATGATTCACTTGGTGGTCCATAAAACAAAAGTTTATTTGTCATAAAATATGAACAGTAACATCTGAAAAATCATAAGTCATTTTATTTCTACTTTATAGCACCTCACTCTTGAGGTCTAGTTATTTCACAAGTACATATTTTGGGTACAGATTATCCAATGGAATCATGCCCAATGTCTATGGTTACTGTTGCAGAAGGCCTTTTTGCTCTTCCACCCAATCCCAACAAAAGAATTCACAAAAACATGTTTAACATACAATCAGAACAACTCATAATTAGGGAACTTAAAACAACAGAAGATGAAAGAGGCAAAAAAAATAACTAATATATGAATCATAAGTAAGTTTTCTAAATTCTTGAGTTGCCTAAGAATTTTAGTTTTGTACCCTTTGACCCAACAATATCATTTCTAGGACTGTATCCCAAAGAGATTATAAAAATGGGAAAAGGTCCCACATGTACAAAAATATTTATAGAAGCTTTCTTTGTGGTAGCCAAGAACTGGAAATCAAGGGGATGCCCATCAATTGGGGAATGACTGAACAAGCTGTGGTATATGAATGCAATGGAATACTATTGTGCTATAAGAAATGATGAACAGGAAGATTCCAGAGAGGTCAGGAAGGACTCATATGAGCTGATGCTGAGTGAAAGGAGCAGAACCAGGAGATCATTGTACACTGTAAAAACCAGAGTGTGTGAGGAATTTTTCTGGTAGACTAGCCCTTCACAGTAATGCAAGGACCTAAAGATATTCCCAAAGAATTCCTGAGGCAAAATGTCACACACATCCACAGAAAGAACTATGGAATTCGATTGAAGAATGAAGCAGAATATTTTCTCATGTGATATTTTGATTTGTTTTGGTTTTTCTCATGGTTTCTTCCATTCATTTTAATTCTTCTCTATAGCATGACTAATATGAAAATGTTTAATAAGAATGTATGGGTAGAACCCCTATAAAATTGGATACCATCTCAGGGAGGGAGGGGGAGAAAAATCTAAGACTTATAGAAGTTATTGTAGAAAACTGAAAACAAATAAATTGATAATTTTTAAAAAACAAAGAATTTTAATTGTTAGCAAAGATAAGATGGTAGAGTAGAAGCATGAACCTGCTCAAGGTCTCCCCTCAAAGCCCTTAAAATACTTGTAAAAAACTATTCTAAACAAATTCTAGAGCAGCAGAAACCACAAAATGAGAGAGTGAAATGAATTTGCAGCCCAAGACAACCTGGAAAGTCAACAGGAAAAGTCTAACTGCACCAGGCTTGGAGGAGAATGCAGCCCCATGTGGGCCATGACAACAGATAGGACTGGAGTATGTATGCTTCAGGGTGCTGAATAATGAGCAGCAGGTGTGGTTTCCAGATTTTTCAACCCACAAATGGCAAAGACAGCTTCAAAGATCAGTGAGAAAGCTCTTTCACCTGAGAGGGGAAAATGGTTTACTCCAGCCACAGTCCCAGGGTAGCAGCAGCTGCTTCTGGACTTCTCTGCCTAGAGACAGTAGGTGAATTGAGCAACTGATCTGGGTCACAGTCCTGAGTGGTGGTCATGGGGTGAGCAGGAGCATTGGTGTGTTGGAGCTGGTGGCAGCTGCGGAGAGGGAATCCTACTCACAGTTCCAGGGCAGAAAAGAGGGCTTGTGATTGCTCACAGATCAGGGCAAGGCCAGGACAGGAGTATACACCTCTCCCTTCACTATGCCACTTTGGAGGAACTGAAAACTTACAGGTCCCTAGAGATATCTCAGAGAATAGTTGGACAAAACGTCTGAAATCCAGGGTAATATGCCCTCCAAAAGTCAAGTAATTGTCTGGGGAAATGCCCAGAAAGGGAAAAAAATATGAGTACAGAAGGATATTTTCTTGAGGAAAAGGTATTTTCTTCCATCCTTTCAGATGAGGAAGACTAAAGTATACAATCAGAGAAAGACCAAAGTATACAACTGGAGGAAGCCAGCAAGGTCAAGACTCCTATGCAAAGCATGCAAAAAAAAACATGAAATGATCTCAGGACATGGAAGAGCTCAAAAAGGATTTTGAAAATCAAGAGAGGTGGAGGAAAAATTGGGAAGGGAAATGAGAGTGATGCAAGAAAATCATGAAAAAAAAGAGTCAACAGCTTGCTAAAGGAGACCCAAAAAAATGCTGAAGAAAATAACACCTTCACCCAAATGGCAAAAAAAGTCCAAAAGCCAATGAGAAGAATACATTAAGAAGCAGAATTGCTGTGTGTGTGTGTTCATCCTTCATTGCCAAAGAAGACCATGCCATCAGAGAAATAATGACATGACTTGCACTTGACTTTGTTTTGAGTGAGGGAGGGCTGTGCAGATTACCAGCCTCACTTCTCCTCCAGAACCAGTGACCAGATATTCATCAGGATGGCTAGAGATGACCCAGGATGAGGCAATTGGGGTTAAGTGACTTGCCCAGGGTCACATAGCTAGTGAGTGTCAAGTGTCTGTGGTGAGATTTGAACTCAGATCCTCTTGACTCCTGCACTGGTATTCTATCCACCGCACCATCTAGCTGAAGAAGCAGAATTAGCCAAATGGAAAAGGAGGTTCAAAAGCTCACTGAAGAAAATAGTTCCTTAAAAATTAGAATGGAGCAGATGGACACTAATGACCATATGAGAAATCAAGAAGTTATAAAACAAAATCAAAAGAATGAGAAAAGAGAAGACAACATGAAATATCTCAGTGGAAAAACAACTCACCTGGAAAATAGATCCAGGAGAGATAATTTAAAAATTATTCATCTACCTGAAAACCATGATCAAAAAAAGGCCTAGCCATCACTTTCCAAGAAATTATCAAGGAAAACTGCCCTGATATTCTAGACCCAGAGGGTAAAATAAAAATGGAAAGAATTCACCAATCACCTCCTGAAAGAGATCACAAAAGAAAAATTCTTAGGAATATTGTAACCAAGTTCCAGAGTTCCCAGGTCAAGGAGAAAATATTGCAAGCAACCAGAAAGAAGGAATTCAAGTATTGTGGAAATACAATCAGGGAAACACAGGATTTAGCAGCTTCTACACTAAGGAACTGAAAGGCTTGGAATATGATATTCCAGAGGTCAAATGAGGTAGAATTAAGACCCAGAATCAATCACCCAGAAAAACTGAGTATAATACAACAGGGGAAAAAATGGAATTTCAATGAAATAGAGGACTTCCAAGCATTTTTGTTGAAAAGTCCTGAGCCAAGTAGGAAGTTTAACTTTCAAATACAAGAATGAAGAGAAACATGAAAAAGTAAATAGGAGAGGGAAGTCATAAGGAACTTGAACTGAACTGAGTCATTGAAGTTGAACTGTCTACATTCCTATATGGAAAGATGTTATTTGTAACTCATGAGACCTTTTCAGTATTAGAGTAATTGGAGGAAATAGACATATTTATATACATATCATATATATATATATACATATATATATAGAGAGAGAGAGAGAGAAACATACACACAGACACATATACATATATGATCTATATACATAGGTGTGTATGGGTCTGTATGTGCATATTATATATGTGTATGTATATGTGTAGGTATGTATATGAGTATATGTGTGTATGCATATGTGTGTGTGCACATGTATATATGTGTGTGTGTGTGTGTGTGTGTGTGTATTATAGGGTGCAGAGTGAGCAGAATATGAAGGGAGAATACCTAAAAAATAAAATTTACTGTTAAGTGGAATGTACTAGATGTAAAAGAAAGGGAGAGATGGAATGTAGCCTATCATGTCACATAAAAGAGGCAAGAAAGAGCTTTTACAATGGAGGGGAAGATGAAGGCGAATAAGTGAGGCTTACTCTCATGGGATTTGGCTTAAGGATGAAATAACACATACTCAATTGGGTATGGAAATCTATTTTACCCTGCAGAAAGGCAGAGGAAGTGGATAGGAGAAGGAAGATAAGAGAAGGGACAGCATATTTGGGGAAAGGGATAATCAGAAGCAAACACTATTGTGGAGGGACAGGTCAAGGGAGAGACTAGAATAAATGGAGGGTAGGACAGGACAGAGGGAAATGTGGTTAATCTTTTACAACATAACTATTATGGAAATGTTTTGCATTACTACACATGTATAACCTATATTGAATTGCTTGTTTTCTCAATGAGGGTGGGTGAGAAGGGAGGAAAGGAGAGAATATGACACTCAAAGCTTTAAATATGAATGTTAAAAATTGTTTTTGCATGCATCTCGGAAAGAAGATGTACAGGAAATCAAGCACAGAAATCTATTTTGCCCTACAGGGAAATATAGGGGAAAGGGACAAAAGAAAGAGGGGTGATAGAAGGGAAGACAAACTGGAGGAAGTGGTGGATAGAGTGTATGCTAGCTATCCTGAGGTAGGGGGTGGGGAGACATGGGGAGAAAATTTGGAATTCAAATTCTTGTGGAAGTGAATGTTGAAAACTGAAAAATAAATGTTATATATTAAAAAATAAAGAATGTCATCTGGCCATAAAATGATCGAAATAAAAGATGTCTTGTGATATACTAGTTATCGAAATATCTTTGCACACCAGGTGTTTTAAAGCAAATAATAGCAATAAAGCAAATAATAGTTTCCAAGCTGTAAAAATAGTCATTGCTGGAACTGATCAAACATTCCATATCTATTCGTAGATAGCCAAAAAGGAATCAGGTTACCCTATCTTTATGGTATAATAAAAGACAAATTCTCCTCTGTGGGTGTGACTAGGGCACTTTGGAAGGCACTTACCTTTAGCAGGATTCCAGATTAACATTTTGCATATTACAGTTCATAATTATTCAATGACCTCTACTGTTTTCCTCCATTAAAATCCTACTCTAACATGTCATTTTGGCTTGGAAGTGATGCTTTGTTATCAAAGACTTTATCAAGGACTGTCAAACTTTGGTGGATCCTACATCAAACTTGTGAAAGACTATCCCCAAGGAACAGTCTAAGTTTAAATAATATGATTGTCAGAGAGCTGATCACAACTTCAATAATACAATAAATTTTTAAAATAAAAAACAATTACTTGGGTTTTTTCTGTCATCAGTTTTTGTCCAGGACAACTAACTCATGGAATCGTCTGCCAAAGCACAGAAAGACGGCAATGTCCTTTAGTGGAAGTATCCATGTCAACAAAATCACTGATATTCTTAACTATTGTGTATCTGAAGTATTACGTAAAGGCACCAATACAAATACATATATAAAACATCTAAATTTTGCCTCTGACACATACTAGCTGTAGGCCTGGGGAACTTATTTAATTTCTCAATGTTCTAGGCAATTCCATAAGACAGTTTCCTCACCTGAGAGTTCCACAGACCCAATGAAATCATAAGTCCAGTCCCTACCTCCTGTTTAATTCTGTCAAGCAATAAAGCACTCTGGGAACAGTGACCTATAAAACACAGGCCTAAGGTAAAAGTTGTTTTTTTCTAACTTCAGAGCATAATAAAATCAAAATGGCTAGAAATAGTAAGGTGTTCCCCTAAAAAGTTGCTCCAGGATTAACTAGAATCAGAGGTTTTTTTGGTGATCTAGGATAAGCATTTCATTGCTGATAATTGACATGACCTTAGAGATCATTCAGTCCAATCCACTCATGTTACACATAAGGAAACAAAGTTCCACAAAGACCAAGTACCCAAGGTCATTCAATTAGTGACAATGATGGAATTGGAACTGGAATAGTCTAATAATTCTTTCACTACATCATGCACTTGTGCTTCAGTGTATATAAGACATAACATATGAGCAATCCATTCTCCATTCAGTTACTGAAGTAACCTTCCTAAAATGCAGGTCTCATCATGTCACTCCCTGCTCAACAAACTCCACAGGCTTCCTGTTACCTCCAGGAGTACATATTAATAATGCACTAGCATTTGAAGCCCTTCTAAACCTACTTTAATTCAGTGACTCTAGCCTCCTGGTCATTCCACAACAAGACTTTCCAGAAAATAGGTGTCCTTCAGTGAAACCAAGCTAGCAGAGTATAGACTCCCTGAACCCCCTCCAAATACCTTTAAAAATCACTCTAAACAAATTCCAGAGCAGAAGAACCCACAAAAAGATGGAGTGAAAAAATGGAAAAATGCAAAGATGGAAAGATAGAGTGGCAGGTCTGATGCCTCAGGAAAGGGAAACCATAAGGGACTTAATAAGGTTAAACTGTTCACATTCCTGCATGGGAAGGTATTTATAACTTATAACACTATTCTCATTATTAGGGTAATTAGAAGGAGTGTATATATAGCAGAGGGCACACATGTGATTTGAATATGAAGGGATGATATATGAAAAATAAAATTAAGGGGCGAGAAAGGAATGAGACGAAGAGAAAAGGGGCAGGGAGAATGTGGCAAATTATCTCACATAAATGAGGCAAGTAAAAGTTTTTACAGTGGAGCGGAACCAAGATGAAGGACTAGAAATATGAACCTGCTGTAGTTCTCCTCCCATAGCCCATAAACTACCTGTAAAAATGACTCTAAAATTCTAGAGCAGCAAAAGCTAAAAAATGACAGAGTAAAAGAGATTTCCAGTCCAAGGGAGTCCGGAAGGCTGACAAGAAAGGTCTATCTCATCAGTCTCAGAGCAGAGCACAGCGCAGTCTTAGTCTCATGTCATGGGAGACAGGACCAGAGCAGGCTTCAGGTCATGGAATCACAAGCAGCAACTGTGGTTTCCAAGTTTCTCAGCTCACAAACTCCAAAAGATAGTTTCAAAGGTCTGAGAGAAAGCTCTTTCACCTGGGTGAGAAGGGAGCAGGGTCCTGCCATAGCCCTGGCCCTGAGTGGTACCAGCATCCATTTTGGAGCCCTTGGCCTAAAGACCCTGGGAGAATTGAGCAGCTAATCTGGATCTCAGTCCTGAGTGGCAGTCCTGGGGCGAGGAAGAGTGCTGGTGTGGTGGAGCTGGTAGAGTTTATGGAAAGGGAATTCTACTCACAGATCCTGGGCAGAAAAGCTTGTGGTTACTTCCAGACCAGAGTGCAGGCCAGGAGAGGAGTAGTTGGAGGAATAGAATTCCTTGATTGTGCCACCTTGGAGGAATTGAGAACTTATAGGTCTGCAGAGTATACCTTCCATCTGACAAAGGACTCAAACATCAAGTAACTGGCTGAAAAAATGCCCAAAAAAGGGGAAAAAAATAAGACTATAGAAGGTTACTTTCTTGGTGAACAGATATTTTCTTCCATCCTTTCAGAGGAGGAAGAGCAATGCATACATCAGAAGAAGACATAAAAGTCCAGGATTCTGCTTTCAAAACCTCCACAAAAAAAATATGCAATGGTCTCAGGTCATGGAAGAGCTTAAAAAGGATTTTGAAAATGAAGTAAGAGAGCTGGAGGAAAAATTGGGAAGGGAAATGAGAGAGATGCAAGAAAATTATGAAAAGCCAGTCAACATCCTGCTAAAGGAGAGCCCCCAAAATGCTGAAGAAAATAGCACCTTTAAAAATAGATTAACTCAAATGGCAAAAGAGGTCCAAAAAATCAACGAGGAAAAGAATGCTTTAAAAAGCAGAATCAGCCAAATGGAAAAGGAGCTTCAAAAGCTCACTGAAGAAAACAGTTCTTTAAAACTTAGAATGGAACAGATGGAAGCTAACGACTTTATGAGAAACCAAGAAATTACAAAACAAAACCAAAAGAATAAAAAAATGGAAGATAATGTGAAATATCTCACCAGAAAAACAATTGACCTGGAAAATAGATCCAGGAGAGATAATTTTAAAATTATGGGACTACCCGAAAGCCATGATAAAAAAAAAGCCTAGACATCATCTTCCGTGAAATTATCAAGGAAAACTGTCCTGATAGTCTAGAACCAGAGGGCAAAATAAATATTGAAGGAATCCACCAATCACCTCCTGAAAGAGATCCAAAAAGAGAAGCTCTTGGGAATATTGTGGCCAAATTCCAGAGCTTCCAGATCAAGGAAAAAAAATATTGCAAGCAGCTAGAAAGAAACAATTCAAGTATTGTGGAAATACAATCAGGATAACACAAAATCTAGCATCTTCTACGTTAAGTGATTGAAGGGTTTGGAATATGATATTCTAGAAGTCAAAGGAACTAGGATTAAAACAAAGAATCACCTACCCTCTAATACTTCAGGGGGAAAATGGTTATTCAGTGAAAGAGAGGACTTTCAAGCACTCTTGAGGAAAAGACCAGAGCTGAATAGAAAATCTGACTTTCAAACAGAAGAATCAAGAGAAGCATGAAAAGATAGACAAGGAAGGAGAAATCATAAGGGACTTACTAAAGTTGAACTGTTTACATTCTTACATGGAAAAATAATATTTGTAACTCTTGAAACTTTTCTCAGTATTTGGGTAGTTGGAGGGATCATATACATAGACAGAGGGCACAGGGTAAGTTGAATAGGAAGGGATGATATCTAAAGAAATAAAATTATGGGGTGAGAGAAGAATATATTGGAAGAGAAAGGGAGAAATGGAATGGGGCAAATTATTTCTCATAAAAGAGGCAAGACAAAGTTTGTCCATGGGAGGAGAAAAAGGGGGGAGGTGAGACGGAAAAAGTGAAACTTACTCTCATCACATTTGGCTTAAGGAGGGAATAACATGCATACTTAATTTGGTATGAAAATCTAACACTACAGGAAAGTACGGGAGAAGGGGATAAGTGAGGTGTGGGGGAGATGATAGAAGAGAGAGCAAATGGGAAGAGGGAATAATTAGAAGTAAACACTTTTGGGGAGGGACAAATTCAAAAGAGAGAACAGAATAAATGAGGGACAGGACAGGATGGAGGGAAATGCTGTCCGTCTCCAGAGAAAGAACTGATGGTATCTGAATAGACTGAACATACTTTTTTTTAACTTTTTCCTTGAGTTTTTTTGACTATGTTTTCTTTCATAACATCACTAATATGGATATGTTTAATATGACTGCACATGTATAATCTATATCAAACTGCTTGCATTCTCAATGGGAGTGAGGGATGAGAGTGGGGATAGAGGAAGAGAGAAAATTTGGAATTTAGTTTTAAAATGAATGTTAACAATTTTTTTTACATGTAACTGGGGAAAATAAGAACTAAATTAAAAATAAAATAAAAATAAGCATTCAGGAAAAAGAAAGACTCCATCATTTTTTGGCTCTGGGCATTTCTCTGGCTATCCGTCATGTCTTGAACACTTCCTCCTCCACTCCAACTACTGACCTCATTGGCTTCCTTGAAGTCCGAATTTAAACCCTACCTTCCACAAGAAGCCTTCTCTAACCCTTGTTAATTGCAAGGCTTTCACTTTTTAATTATTTCCTATGTATCCTGTAATTAAAAAGACAGAGAGAGGGTGAAAACCTATTTCCTATGCAACCTGTCATCCAGGGCTATCTCCAGTCATCCTGATCTGTATCTTGCTACTGGACTCAATGGCTCTGGAGGAGAAAGCAGGGCTGATGATTTTACACATTCCTCCTTATTTAAATTCATGTCATTTGCAAGTCATGGCATCATCTTCCTGATGTCATGTTCCTCTTTGAGAACACAGGACAAACAACATGAATCCTCTGTCTAGCTTGCTTTGTATATGTTTATTTGCATGTTCTCTCCTCTATTAGATTATAAACATCTTGAGGGAAAGGACTGTCTTTTATCTCTTTTTTTTATTTCCAACACTTAGGGCAGTGCCTGGAACATGATAGGCACCTAATAAATGCTTATTCAACTGAATTGAAAATGTACTGCATTTATGGAGCATGGAATAGTTTACCTGTCAGATCCATGGATAAGCACAGAATTTTGGACCAATCAAGACAAAGGATGCAAAAGGGATAATTTTGAATACATTAAATCAAAAAGGATTTGCACAAACACATCAGCAAAGCCAAGATTAGAAGAAAAATGGAGTGGGGGAAGACTTTTACAGCAAGTTTCTCTGATAAAGGCCTTCTTACTCAAATATATAAAAAAAGAACTGAATCAAACTTATAAGAATACAAGTAATTCTCCAATTGATAAATGGACAAAAGATATGAACAGGAGGTTTTCAGATGAAAAATATCAAAGCTGTTAGTTGTATGAAAAAAATGCTCTAAATTACTATTGACTAGAGAAATGCAAATTAAAGCAACTGAAATACCACCTCACATCTATCACACTGGTTAATATGATAGAAAAGGAAAATGGCAAATAATGGAGGGAAGGTGGGGAAATGGAGACACTAATGCACTGTTGGAGTGGTAAACGGATCCAGCCACTCTGAAGAACAATTTGGAACTATGCCCAAAAAGGCTATAAAATTGTGCATACCCTTTAATCCAGAAATATCACTACTAGGTCCCTATCCCAAGGAGATTTTTTTAAAAAAGGAAAAGGACCTATATGTACAAAAGTATTCATAGCAGCTCTTTTCATGGGGCAAAGAACTGGAAACGATGAGAGTTCACAACATGATTAATATGGAAATGTTTTCTGTGATTGCAGATATATAACCTATATCAAACTGCTTGCCTTCTCAATGGGGAAGGGGAAGAGAGAAGGAGAGAATTTGGAACTAATTTTTTAAAATAAATAATATTTTTACATGTAATTGGAAAAAATAGTATTTTTTTAAAAAGGGAAAACATACTGCCTTCATACCATTGCAGCTCTCAGTCATTATAGGACTTTAAAGACTGCCAAGCAACTCAATATCTGCAGAAGTGAAAACCCTTTTTGCCTCTCATTTATTCCTATATCCTAATTCCCATCTAGCTCACTAACACCACTCCTTAGTCACGAGCTTTCCATTGTGCTGAGTAAACCCTTTCCAATAACAAAACTTACCATTCATCTCTTTCACTCTCTTTAAATTAATGGAAGCCTGACTCTGGTCAATATCAAATGACGACGATCAGTCAGTGCTGGTTGTGACTTCAAGTCCTCCTTTTCTTTTCAGCCCTCCCTTCATCATCCAATAACTTAGGAGGAAGAATCTCCATAATCTCCGTTCCCCATTGTCACTTTCAGACTCTCTCTCTTTACTCCTATCCTGGTCTCCTTGCTGTTGTTCCGCAAACAAGAAAGTCCATCTTCTGATTCCAAGCATTTTCGCTGGCTATTCCCCATGCCTGGAATGTTTTCCCTCCTCATCTCTACCCCCCACTTCCTTCAATCCAAGCTAAAACCTCACCTTTTATAGGAAAACTTAATTTTAGTTTAAGAGTCTTTAATTTTAGTTCCTTCCCTCTATGGATAATTTCTTATTTATTCTCCATATAGCTTGTTAATACATAGTTGTTTTCATGTTGTCTCCCCAAAAATATCGTGAGATCCTCGAGGACAGGGAAAGTCTTTTCAACCTCTTTGCGTTCCCAGTGCTTTAAACAGTGTAGGGCACATAACAGGCCCTTAAATAAATATTTATTGATTGTTCTCTCTTCTTTCAAAGGTTCATTCCATACATCTCCATCACCTTGTACAGATCCTTGTTGATATAATCGATTAGCCTTCAGGTCACTCCCTCTTCCCTTCTCAGGGAGTTTATTTTTTATATTGATTAATAATTAAGAAAATCTATTTTCTTTCCCTCTAAACTCTCACCCCATTGGGAAAAGAGGAAAAACTAATTCCTTACAATAAAAATACAAAGGCAAGCAAAATGAATTCCCTTATTGGCTGACCTCAAAATGCATTTGTCTCATTCTATACTCTGAATCCATCCCCTTTACATAAGGAGATAAATAGGATGTTTTATCATTCGTCATCTGGAATCATTGGCAATCAGTGTATCAGTCAGTACTGGGTCACAGTTTTCTTCTCTTCTCCAACCCCCATACTCAGACTTTGAGATTTGGAGAGACATGTGAGTCTCCCCTTTAACACCTCAGTCTCAAAGTTCATCACCTTTAACCTCTCTGTCTACTCCATCTCAGTCACTAACAGGGCAACCATACCTTAGTTCTACCCATCACCCATAATTTTCTACTTCCTTGTCCCTGAACTTTAAAATTCCCCACTTTGATAATCTCTTATTCTTTCATCTTTCCCTTTTTCTCAGTTTTCCTAAACCTATTATCTTCACCACAATTTCTAGTTCCAACTCCCATCTCAGATGGTCATTCCTGTTCTGGCTTCATTTTCCTCCCTGTAACCTTAACCCTATGGTTACCCAGTTCAACCATATACTGTCATCTCACCAGAGGAACTAGTGGTCCTTGAACATTTCACATACACCTAAACAACACACGCTTGTTGGCTGACTAATGAAGAAGATACTGTTTTCTTTAATCTGGTGGGAATGCCTGCACTAACAAGGACAAACATTTTCCTTAGAAACAATTCAAACATCCTCCTCTGTTATAATGAGAACCTTTTTCCCTTTATGCAATATACTTATTCATGGCAAAACTGCTTTATAAGAAGCACATCTCTATCTTCTCTTTTTAATTTCTGGAGAACTCAGAATACGTGTATGTCTATACATCTATGCAATATTTACATTTTTGTATATGTGTGTATACACATATGTACACATATTAAATGTACATGTTCTATATGAATACATTCTATTATGTGTATTTCACCTGCTTATGTCACACAAACATGTCCATCACCTACTGATGTTGTGTGTTACGCTTTTGAGTGAATAAACAAACTGCAGTTTACCTGCCTGTATTCATTATCCTGGTTTATTTGAGCAGTAGCAAATAAGAACACTGAAAATTCTAGCAACACTTCCCTTTCATTTTTAAATTCCTAGAAATAATTACTACGTATTCTGCTTCCACATCTACTTCTCAAGTCCTTGCAAACAGACTTCTGACACCATCCCTTGCCTAAAACTGCTTTCTTGAACATGACCAACAATCTTAACTTCTAAAAACCCACTGACTTTTTTCTTTATTCTGCATTTTCTTTGACTTTTCCAAATGTTTTGCCATTGACAAGCCCTTCTGTTTATAATTTCTCTCTACCTTTGCCTTCTTGCCACTTCTCCCTTCCAATTCTCCCACCTGTCAAATGTTAGGTTTTTTTTTCAGTCTTATTGGTCAGTTGTCCTCCTTTTGTTTGATAACCAGAGGTATTCTCCAAAGGTATTTGTTTCTCTCTCTGCATTTTCCTTGGTTATCTCACTCTACTAACGTGGATTCAATTATCTCCAAACAGGGACACTACATTTACCTAATGGGCCCTAATATCTCTCCTGAATTTTAATTCTGCATCTAAAATTGTCAGCCAGTCATCCCCAGCAGGCTGTCCCATCATTACTTCAAATTAAATCTATTGATAACAAAATTCAACTTTTCCCTAAAACTCACTATAGCACTTGCCTTTCCCAAATTACTTTGTATTTATTTTGAATACATTCTCCTTATACATGTATATCTTGTCTCTCCCATTAGAATGTAGACTCCTACAGGCAGGAACTCTTTTGAACTTTGTATTTCCAGCACGTAACATGCCCTCTCCCAAAGAAACGTGGACACTGTCTTTGGAAGCTTGATCTCTGATTGGTGAACTTTTCATCATAACTGAACTAGAAACAAGCCTCTATCTAACTTCCCAGCCATTTCCAAACTGTGCCAACTTACACATCCTCCATTCCCTCCAAGCACTCTCTTCCCCTCTTAGAATGTGAGCTCCTTAATTTGGAACTATGCCCAAAGGGCTGTAAAGATCTGCATTCCCTTTGACCCAGGAATACTGCTTCTAGGGCTGTATCCCAAAGAGATCATAAAAAGAGAAAAGGCTCCACATGCACAAAAATATAGCAGCTCTTTTTGCGGTGGCCAAGAACTGGAAATCACGGGGATGCCCATCATTTGAGGAATGACTGAACACATTGTGGTATATCAATGTAATGAAATACTATTGTGCTATAATAAATGATGAATAGGTAGACATCAGAAAAACCTGGAAATATTTATATGAATTGATGCTCAGTGAAGTGAGGAGAACCAGGAGAACACTGTACACAGTAACAAAGTGTCTGTGATGACTATTTTTGATAGATCTAGCCCTTCTCATCAATGAAAGGACCTAAAACAATTCCAAAGGACTCATGATGGAAAATGCCATCCAAACCTAGAGAAAGAACTATGGAGTCTGAATGAGAGAAAAGCAGACTATTTTCTTTTCTTGTTTTGTTTTTGTTCTTTCTCATGGTTTCTCCCATTCATTATAATTCTTCCATACAACATGACTAATGTGAAAATGTGTTTAATAGGAATGTATATGGAAAGTCTATATCAGATGGCAGGCCATCTTGGAGAGGGAGGAGGGAGAGAGGGGGAAAAATTTAAAACTTATGGAAGTAAATGTTGAAAACTAAGCCAATTAACTTAACAAAAGAATGTGAGCTCCTTGAAGACAAAGACTGTCTAACTTACTTCCCTAGATGTGTGTCCCAAGTGCTTACTCCAGTGTCTGAAATATAATAAGTGCGTAATATATAATTTTTCATATATATGTAGACCTGGCAGATGTTTTTGTTATTGTTATAGGCATGTCTGATTCTTCACAACCCTGACTGGGATTTTCTTGGCGAAGATACTGGAGTGGTCTGCCATTTCCTTCTAGAGCTCATTTTACAGATGAGGAAACTGAGGTAAACAGGGTTAAGTGACTTACTTTGGGTTACATGGCTGCTAAGTGTCTGAGACTGGATTTGAACTCAGATCTTCCTGACTCTAGCCTAACTGCCCTAGACCTGGCACAGTGTGAACACTTACTAGATGTCTGCTGATTGATCTCAATTATCTCCATTTCTGTTGAGGCCACTCCCATCCTTTCATTCACCAAGGTTCACAACCTAGAATTCTTCCTTGGCGCTTCATACTTGCCTTATATATATAATCAGTTCTCAAGTCTCATCATTTCTACGTGCAGAACAGCAACCAACGCCATCTCTGCCTTTACAACGATGGTAAAGGCTCTCCTCACCACCTACCCAGACTATTGCAATAGCCTAATTTATCTCTCTGCTTCAAGACTCTCCTTTCTCCAATCTATCCCCCATACAGGTGTTAATGAACCCAGTCAAACTGCTGCTCAAGCTGCTTACAGAGAAACTCTTTGGTTTGGCATTTAGTACCCTTCCCAAACTAGCTCTCCAACCTACCTTACAGCCCTGTATAGGCTGTAGTCCAGTCAAACTGACTTTCTAATAATTCCTCATACTCAGCATTCCATTTCCCATCGCTGTGCTTTGGTACACATTGTACCCCAGGCCTAGAACACAATCTTTCCTCACCGCTACCTCTCAGAAGCCTTAATCTCCTTCAAAGCTCAACCCAGATGACACCTTCTATAGGGACTTCCCCGATTCCCCCACCCACTATTGCTTCCCCCAAAAAAAATCATCTTGTATGCTATGTACTAATTTTCTCTCTACATTGTTTTCTACCCCTATAGGTAACTAGCTAGGTCGCATAGTAGAGAATGCTAGACCTGAGTTTAAATCTGGCCTCAGACATTTACTAGCTGTGTGACACTGCGCAAGTCACTTAACTCCATTTGTCTCAGTTTCCTCATCTGTAAAATGAGCTAGAGAAGGAAATGACAAAACGCTCCAGAATCTTTGCCAAGAAAACCTCAACTGGGGCCATGAAGAATTGGAAACAACTGAAGAACAGTAGAATATACACTCAGCAAAAATACTTTTTTTGCCTTTGTATACCCAGACATCTAAGAGGAACTTAATAAGTAAGGATTTATTGATTGATTTCTTCTACCTGGATATCTTGCCCTGTCATTCTTCTAAAAAGAGACATTAAAAAAAAAGAAATATGTGATACGAAGATGAATTTTTCTATTCATTAGATCTTTTAAAAATCAACAATATCAAAGAGAACCATGTGATGTAGTGGAAAGGACATTTATTATTAGGATTAAAGAGAACCAATTTTTCATTAACAAATAGAAGTTACCAATCTTTCTCGGCCTCAGTTTTTCTCATTTCTAAAATGTAGGAATTGGACTAAGTGATGTAAAAGGTCCCTTCTGTGGATCTTTAAAGGTTTGTGACCAGCGTTTTAAATAGTAAATAGCTAGGATTGAGTGACTAGTTACTGTACAGTACCAGTTTAAAATACATTAACTTGTTCAAATTGTGAATACATTATCAGCAGAAGAGGTTTTTCATCAAAGAAAGGATAATGTCTCTGAAAACCTACAAAGCATTTTCATTACTGAAATTATGTCTTGGTAAGTCTACCATTTAAAAACAATAGGCCTGATTTCATCTTTGTCATCTACATTTTAATTTTAAAATATTTAAATTCTTGAGGGTCGCTCATAGATCAGATTTCTCTTCCATAAAGGTTCTCTCCATTAAGTGACACCTCCCCCAAACTAAGGGGAATCAGATATGGGGAAAAGTATTAAGACTAACAGATAATCTTATTATCTCTTCAGATTTTTCAGAAGAATTAAAATGCTTACATTCACGTTCAAGTCTATTAAATTTAACACTGACACTTTTATCATAACAGCAAAATTAATATCATTTCCACAGGTTAATAATTACTCAGAAATAGTTTTGACAAAGTATTTTCAAATTGGCATATCAGTAGGACAAAGTGTGGGGTAACCAAAGGAACGCTAAATTGGGAACTAGGAGAAATACATTCCAGTCTCAAGTAGCCAAATAACGATCAGCTTGACCTCAGGAAAACCATTTCTCTGGGTTTTAGTTTCCTTATTGGTAAAATGAGGAATGAGAAAGTTGGGAAAGACAACATTCTAAGGGCTTTTCTCCCTCCTCACCACCTCTCCCCCCCCAGCTAGAATGTTCTCTGAAAATTGCTCTAAATTATTTTATTTTGAACACTGGAAAATGTCATAATGGCTGGTTGTATTCATAATGGACCGTTGTATTCAAAATGAGGTTCCTGGAAATGAGTCACAGAAGTCAACAATTAGCTTTACAGTGACATTTTAAAGAAATGTCAACGGCACCTCTGATGCACCTGTTTTGTTTGGCACTGAAGGTATTTTCTAATGTGACCTATTCTCATGAAGTACGTTTATTTACTCCTTTCCTGCAATCAGAAGAGCAGAATATTTTCCAACTAGTTCTAATGGATGATTGAGGTCAGGAAGTCCGACCTAGAAACAAAATCAACTGAACACTTGCTTCTCAAAAGCAAGGCACACATTTTTACCTTGCCAGATGGAGAACGGCTTCCACAATGTTGGATCCATCTTTAGCACTTGTTTCACAGAATAAGGCACCGTAGGTCTGGCAAGGAGAAACAGAGTCGATGGTTACATGGAAGGCCATGCCTTTCTAGGAATTTTAACATTTTAATCAAACAAATCCTTAGAGTAATTAACTTTATCTGAATACATGCCCATAAATGTCTTGTTTCGGTTTTTTAGGGATGACTCATAATTTGTTAAAGATTTTCTAAGGCTCTGAATGTGTGAGGGAGGCATAACAGGCTTGTGTGGATCACAGACATGGTTATATGGACTGAGTGCTGGAATTAAGTGCCAAATGAAGACGACCTGAGTTCAAATCCAGACTTAAAAACTTACTAGCTGTGTGACCCTAGAAAAGTTAAATGACTTTTCTGGGTCTCAGTCTTCTTCATCTGCAAAATGAAGATAACTGCACCTATTATTAGTTATCATTAGGGATCAAATTAGAGGACACACATAAAGTGTTTTGCAAACATTAAAGTTATGTAACTATTATCATCATTATTACTTTATCATTAAGGGTGATGATGATGCTCTTTAAGAAAAAAATTTAATGATCTTTTCCTGGGCTTTAAAATTCCCATTCCTGGTGCTGTGCTATAAGAAATGATGAGCAGGAAGACTTCAGATGAACCTCGAAAGACTTCTATGAACTGATGCTAAGTGAAATGAGCAGAACCAGGAGAACTTTGTACACAGTGACAGCCACACTCTGCGATAACTGTCTTTGATTGACTTAGCCCTTCTCAGCAATGCCAGGATCTAACAACTAAGGATCTATGACTCATAATGGAAAATGATATCCAAATCCAGAGAAAGAACTTTGGAGTCTGAATGAAGATGGAAGCAGACTATTTGTTCTCCTTTTCTTCTGTTGCATTGTTTTGTTTCTTCTTTCTCATGGTTCCTCCCATTAGTTTTAATTCCTTTTTACATCATATCTAATGTGAAAATATGTTTAATATGATGGTATAAGTAGAGCCTATATTAGATCGCATGTCATCTTGGGAAGGGGAGAGGAGAAAATTTAAAACTCAAAATCATATGTAAATGAATGTTGAAAACTAAAAATAAATTCTGATAAAGTTCTCACTCCCAACATTCTCATTTTTGAAACCTCAAGATTGCTTGACACACTTTTCCTCACTGTCATGCCATCAGCCCATCAGCTAGGAAGTTCTTTCAAATGTGCTTTCACAACATTCTTGCATAAATCTCCTCTTCTTAAGTCCCACTGCCAACACCCTGTTATAGTCCCTCACCTGAACTACTAAAGTAGCTTCGACACACTCATTTCCCCTCCCTACTCTCCCTAGAAATCCTTCCTAAATATCAGTGACAGAACAATCTTTCAATAAATAATCTGCCCATAAATGTTTATTAGCATCTACTATATGCCCCACACCGTTTTAAGTGCTCTTTCGCAGAATTTGGGAGTTTGAACGGACTGGCCTGTGCATAGAATGAAAGCCCATAATAACATAAATGACACTGAACATCCAACTTGTGCATGCAGACCTCCAAGGAGGGAGAATCCAGCATTTCTGAAAACGAACCACTGCAATTTTATATCCCAACACCTAGCATATTACCACGCACATAATAGCTCTTAATAAGTCCTTGCTGGTTGATTAGAACAGTTTTAATTGTTAAGGCTCGGTTTTTAGGTGATTTAAGCCTCAGTTTGCCTCTTAGCAATTTCTATTGATTGTTCCTGGCTCTGGGGCCAAAGAGAATATTACAAAAAGTAGGACTGTGATCTGTGTTTGTGTTCTTTGTTCCCTAAGGCCAAGGCATAACACCTCTAAATGCATCTTTCCCAGTGCCTCCTCTGCAATAAAGCCTGCCAAATACGTGAGTCTTATCTTCTGGTCAAACACCATGAGATCCTTCATTCAGGACTCACATGAAATGAACTCCAAGTCCTTCACCATACCAGCAGCCTTTCTCTGAACACACTCTCTCTCTCTGGCTCACCAATGTCCTTATGCTGTGGTGCCCAGAACTAAGTGCAGTGTTCCAGAGGTCTAACTGGGATAGAGTAGAGTTCTCACCTTTTAATTCCTGGAAGCTCTGATTCTCTTAAGGGAATTCAAGACATTATGCTTTCTTATGCATAAGTCATGGCATCTCACTGCACTTGTTCATTGATTCCCTTCTGCCTCTCAAGTAAAGCTTAAATTCCTTTTCTTAGCATTCAGGGGTCCTCCACAAACCTGTATCACCTTATCTTTCCACTCTTATTTCACATAACTATCCTTGGCTCCAGACTGTTTTATCTGCTGAGCAAACATCTCCTTGTTTTGATTAATGACGTTCCCTCTTCCCAAAATGTTCACTCTCTACTTGAGTAGCGGACAGAATGCGAGACTCAGAATTATGAAGATCCATGTTTAACTTCTTACTCAAATAATTACTAGTTGGGTGGGCCAGTCATCTAAGTTCTCTCAGTCTCCATCTTATAGTGTCTACCATAGCTTTAAATGGGATTTCTTTTTCTATCTTTTGATGTTGGGTTGTGTTAGTAATATACAGAAATGCAGATGATTTATATGGGTTTATTTTGTAACCTGCAACTTTGTCAAAGTTGTTTATTATTTCAAGTAGTTTTTTAGTGAATTATCTAGGATTCTCTAAGCATATCATCATATCATCTGCAAAGAATGATAACTTAGTTTCTTCTTTGCATATTCTAATTCCTTCAATTTCTTTTTCTTCTCTTATTGCTAAAGCTAAAATTTCTAGTACTCTATTGAATAACAGTGGTGATAATGGACCTCTTTATTTCACCCCTGATCTTATTGGAAATGCATCTAGCTTATCCCCATTGCATATAATGCTTGCTGATAGTTTTAGGTAGATATTATTATTTTATGAAAAGTTCCATTTATTCTTGTGGTCTTCAATATTTTCAATAGGAATGGGGGGTGTATTTTTTTGAAAGGTTTTTCTGCATGTATTGAAATAATCATACAGTTTCTGTTAGTTTTGTTGTTGATATGATCAATAATGCTGATAATTTTCCTAATATTGAACCAGCCCTGCATTCCTGGTATAAATCCTACCTGATCATAATATAGTATTTTTGTGATAACTTGCTGTATTCTTTTTTGCTAACCTTAGTTAAAATTTTTGCATCTATATTCCTTAGAGAAATTGGTCTATAATTTTCTTTCTCTGTTTTAGCTCTTCCTGGTTTTGATATCAGAACAATATTTGTATCATATCTCAGTCTCCATCTTTTCATCTGTAAAATGGGGATAAGAATTGGCCCATGGGGTTGCTGTGAGGATCAAATCAAATGAGATAACATGTAGAAAAGTGCTTAACAGAATGTTGGTTATTATTATTAATGATGTTGTTAATATTATTATTTTTGATATAGTGTTGTTACTGAATTTGTAGGTATTCTTTAAAGCACATGTCAGATGTACTCTCTTTGCATGCAACCTCTTAATTCTACCTCCCATTAGGCAATACCCTTATCCTAATTAGATTTCTCATACACAGACTTTGGTTACTCTTTAGCAGAATGCAAGTTCCTTAAGGGCAGAGACTCTTTTTTTGTTATTGTTCTGATTTTGTATCTCCAGCACCTAACATAGTTGGTGCTTAAAATGGTATCCCAGGAGTTTGGTGCCATTTTAAACTATTAAATCCTTAAACTGCACTGACTTTTGAGACACACTCAACATTTTTTAATTCACTGGCAAATGATGTACTTATTAAATAATTTTGGGCAGAAGATGATGACCTTTGTTCATGTTCCCTGCTTCTTTTTCCCCCCAAATTTTGATATTCCTCTAAAATTCACAATTTATAAAGTATTTTTCTCTCACCACAAACCCTCTGAGATAGTTATCAGAAAGATTATTTTACAAATGAGGCAGCTGAATGGAGTTCATAAAAAGAGAATTGTCTCTCCCAAGGTTACTTGACTAGTAAGTAGCAGTCAAGACTCTAACAAAAATTTCTGGACTCCATATTGGACTTTTCCACAGTGGTGCTCTGCCATGAGCAAACCTCATAATGGGTATGTAAGTAACCAACAGAAAACTACTATTAGCAAGCAAATGACTATCATAGGATTGCTTCATTCTGAGTGCTTGTACCCCCAATGCATGGCACACAGTAGGTTCTTAATAAATGCTTGTGGATTACTATTCAGTGATACCTAGGAGGGCTAAAGGAAGAAGAGGCTAGTAATCCACATTTTTAATCTCTTGAATTACTCCGATGATAAGCTTCAGTCAGGTTACTACACTCTCTCCCTCTCTACAATCTCTCTCCTTTACCTTCTGCTTGTTTTCTTCAAGGGCAGCTAGGTAGCACAGGTGATAGTGTGCCAGGCCTGGAGTCAGAAGGATCTAAATTCAAATCTGGCTTCAGACACTTACTAGCTGTGTGACCCTGGGCAAGTCACTCTGCTTGCCTCATTTTTCTCATCTGTAAAAGGAGATGGAGAAAGAAATGGCAAACCACTTCAGGATCTTCACCAACAAAACCCCAAAGGAGATCATGAAGAGTCAGATACAACTAGTTGACAGAACAACAAATGTTGCTGAACTACTGTTTGTGTCTGTGTTCTCATACGATCTGAATGACTAAAGTTCTTTCTCCCATGCTGAACCTCTAGGGTGCTGTGTGTCTACCATGTTTATTGATCAGGAGCTAACCTGACCCTCAGACTCCATCTCCTCATTTGTAAAAATGAGTTAATATCCTAAGGTCACTTCTTGCTTATGGCCCATGATTAAGTTGCCTAAAGGATACTAAAGAGATTAGTCAATTTTCTAAGCATTTACTAAGCAAGTACAATTTGCCAGACACCATGCACATTAAAAAAAAAAAAATTCCTGCTCACAATGAACTTACATTATAATGAGTTGGTCTAGAGAACTGATCAAAACTGCTTTACATACAAGACACCAGAGTTCTGCCCTTAGTGAGCAAAACAGAAAGAAGGTTATCAAGAAAGACTGGAAATCTGACACTGAGCATAGTACTGTGGATCCATAACAGGTTGAAATGACATCCACGTACATACATATTGAACTCAAAATTTTGTTGACACTCCGAGCAGTCTCAGTTGTATTCAGTGTGCTTAGGCCACTGTGTGCCTAAAGACCTAAATGAATAAGATAATCTATGTTTCTGCATCTAGATTTAACATCTCTCCTAAATGGTATTCATCATTGATCTTACCATGGCCAGTTTTTCTCCAAAATGTTTTGGCACACATTGCTGTCCCTGGGCCAAAGCTGTTTCACAAAGATCTGCCTTATTTCCCACCATCATAATTGGAATTGTTTCACGTGCTGCATCCTACAAAAGGAGAGAGAGAGAGAGAGAGAGAGAGAGAGAGAGAGAGAGAGAGAGACAGAGAGAGACAGAGAGAGACAGAGAGAGAGAGAGAGAGAGAGAGAGAGACAGAGAGAGAGAGAGAGAGAGAGAGAGAGAGAGAGAGAGAGAGAGAGAGAGAGTCAGGGGATCCTTTTATATACAAATTTCTACTCTTTATGTATTACTAAGTTAATAATAAAGGTGACAGGCATTATTAGCACAATAGCACAACTTACACTAAAAATCTAACTTCCTATTTTAAACACAGAGGAAACAGCAAACAAAATTACCTCAAGAAACATCCCTGTATTTAAATATTAAATTGGGCTGTGATTCACACAGTAACTACCTGGAACCTCTGCTTGAAATAATTGTAATTAGATGGCAACTTCCATTAACACCAATGCACAATATATGGTCAATCCTGTAATTACCCTGTCACATCAATGGAACTAAAATTTTATAATTACTACCATCAGGTTTATGGGGGGGGAGGAGAGAAAGAAACAAAGGAACACAACAGAAAACAAGGGCCTAATGGTCATAATTTGTTCTTACATAGGAACCACTATCCGGGGTAATGAGTTGAAATAATGTACAAAAAACTTTTTGGAAACTTTAAAGAACTTCATATAATATTCTCCATTATCATATAATCCTCAATCACAAGAAATGTGAATTAGGTACACTTACCATGAGTTACACTTAGATTACAAGCTAAGGTTATATACAGGGTCTCACAAAAGTGCTAATACAGTTTTAAGCTGTAAGAAGTTAGAAGTATACTAAGACTTTTGGGACACTTCATGCTATACAGGTGTGCACATATACACAGATATATTCATATTCTCTCTCTCTCTCTCTCTCACACACACACACACACACACACACACACACACACACTTGGTTATTTTCCTATGATTCCTATGTCATATACTTTCCTAAACTATCCAGTGGCAGAAATTGAGATCCTATACATCTAGGGAACCACAGAGTTAGAAGGGGGCAGGCAGAAGAGGGTCAAAGCACTGTATCACTCAAACATGTCAACATTCTCTATTCGAAGTCTCTTGATATTTGCCTATAAGTCCATTTGGATAAGAATATATCGAAAACCTTCAATGGTTTTTGCTAAATCCAGTGAAGCAGCTAAACCAAGTGCTTCAAAGACTGCTAATACATAAACCCTTTTAGCGCCAGTACATCCTCAAGAGCAATGCTTCCAGTGTCTGCAGGTATCATTCTTCAACCCAGCAAGGAATTAATCATAGCTACTGAAGATACAGAAAAGTAAGTTCTTGCCATCAAAGTCCTTGGCACTAACAAATACTTCAACATCAGAAACCAATTTACCTAATCAGTGGATTGATATTATCAATGGAAATAACATCAGAAGAGGCATCATTACCATCTGCTTTGCTTCTGTATCCTAAGGACCAATGGGATCCTTCACTCTGCCTTGTAGTTATAATCTCCCCTAGGCATTTTCTCCCCCATTAGAATGTGAGCACCTTGAGAGCAAGGACATTCTTACTTTTCTATTTATTTCCCCAGAGCTTAATACAGTGCTATATACACTGTAAGCACTTAATAAAGGCATCATCCATTTATGCATTCATTCATAGTTCCCTGTTACTGATAAAGGCCCACTTTCTAATATGGCCCCAACCAACTTTTATGTATTTTATTTTCCATTGATCCCCCAAACACAACTTTTTGCTTTAGCCATAATGGTTTCCTCATTTCTGTGAATGGGTTGTTCTCCCTTTTCTATAGCTTTGCTCAGTGTACCTTATATCTATAATGTTCTCTCAACTACCTCTCTAAATTCAATGCACCCTTCAAGGCCCAGACCAAATGCTAGTTCCTCTGTAGAGACTGTTATCACCAACGGGTCCATTAGGAACCTTTTTTCTTATATGGTACCTAAAAGGCAATTTAGTGTACTGGAAAGAACACTAAATTTGGAATGACTTAAGTCACCCCAAAAATGAATAGAAAGATACAGGTTCCAATCATAGTACTATCATTTAATACTTAAAATCTCTGAATTTTTATTCTCTCATCTGTATAATAAGGATGATAAGGATGCCCATACTTCATTACTGAAAGGATTTATTTCAAATACCAACTAAGAATGTATGGAAATCCCTATATAAATATTAACTACTAAGACTATTTGCTATACTACTCCTTGAGCATTTATTGCATTTTCTTATGTTATTAGTTTTAACACATAAAAGACTTGTCTTTCCAAATACAAGATTATACCAGGGATGAGGAACCTGCAGCCTCAGGGTCACATGTGGCCTGCTAGGTCCTTGGATGTGCAGCCTTTTGACTGAGTCCAAGTTTTACAGAATAAATCCTTTTATTAAGGGGATTTGTTCTGTGAAGTTTGGATTCAGTAAAAGGGTTGTTTCTGAGGAACATCCGAGAGGGCCACACATGACCTCGAGGCCATAGGTTCCCTACCCTTGGTCATTATACACATCTTTGGATACCATGTGACTTCCTACCCCAGCTTAGTAGTCCAAAAATATTTAATTTAATGATACATCATCAGATGAATGACTGGTTCCAAAAGCTGATTAGGATCTGAAATTTGATTTAAGGTTTTGCAATACAAAGGCTACTTCCTATCAGTACCCCAGGAGAATCTTCTTAATTTATATGAATTAATCAATAGTAACACATAGATTTCATGGCATTCTTTACCCCTTTCCAGTAAATCAAATCAAGATACCTAATTTTATACATACAGGTTTTATTAAGTATAAAAGAATGCTTTCAAGTCAGGAAATCACACAACAGAGGTGAGGCTTAGCAGGTCAGTCATTTTTCTGATGCAGAAATCAGATGTAAGATTGCACCCAATTTCATCCCCAGCTACAAATTCAGGCAGTGATCTCTGATCAAAAGTTATCCCCCTTTCAGATTCTAGTCATAGATTGGGGAAACTGTGGTCCTGCCAACTTGGTAACCTACTTAAAATGTATAAATATTTAACAATGGCAGCTAAGATTCAGGAAAAATCTTCACCAATTTAATGTCTTGACTGTTTTAAATACTCCAGTTGACCTCAACTACTTTGCATTTGTTTGTCTGTCTCTGTCCTTCGTTTTTGAAGAAAACCATGACATCACCTGTGTTTGACCTTGTTTTGAGTGAGGGAGGGCTATGCAAGGTCACCAGCCTCACTTTCTCCTCCTGAGCCATCTGGATCCAGTGACCAGACATTCATCATTGGAGAAAGCCCAAGATGCAATGGGTTAAATGAGCAAAAAAATAAATAAATAAGTAAATCAAGCTGGGAGGTAAAGAGCAACAGTTACCATCACTCTGAAGGCAGGAGGGTCATGAAAGGAGACATTAAGTAGAATTTGTTGGGCAATGTATGAGCTTCAGAGAGCACTGGGTTTAAGGTTTTGAGGAAGGAAGGGAGGAAGGGAGAGAGGGAGAAGAAAGGGAGGGAGGGAGGGAGGGAGGGAGGGAGGGAGGGAGGGAGGGAGGAAGGAAGGAAGGAAGGAAGGAAGGAAGGAAGGAAGGAAGGAAGGAAGGAAGGAAGGAAGGAAGGAAGGAAGGAAGGAAGAAAGGAAGGAAGGAAGGAAGGAAGGAAGGAAGGAAGGAAGGAAGGAAGGTAGGAAGGAAGGAGAGACATAGTGTACTAACATCTTGTGTCAAGAGTTTTCTTTGTTTTTGGCACATCTCCTGGCTAAGCTAAAGGCTCTATGACGGCTCTTACCTTTTTGCTCACTTGTCAAAGTGGTTAATAGATGGGACTTCAGAGCGATCATCAATAATAACTGTTGTTCTTTCCCTCCCAGCTTGATTTACTTGTTTTCTTCTTTGGCTCATTAAAGGGGCCATTCCCTGATTACTTCTTAAAGAGGTGTATTCATTAAATGGTCATTACTTCACTCTAAGTGAGTACTTGAATAGGCCAAGGTCTCCCACTGCATACCGGGCCTTCCCTAGTCATCCTGAGAAATTTCTGGTCCCTGGATCCAAATGGCTCAAGAGGAGAAAGTGAGGCTGGTGACCTGCACAGCCCTCCCTCACTCAAAACAAAGTCAAGTGCCAAGTCATTTCTCCAATGTCATGGTCTTCTTCAAAAACAAAGGATGAACATAGACCTCTGAGTAGACTGAGCTGCCTGAATGGGGACCCAGTTAGCTGGATAACTCAGCTCATCTACTCCCTTCTGTCTCCCCACCCCTTCCTTTTTCTCTCCAAAGGAAGGTAAATTTGAATGGGCAGAGGATGCCTTGTTAACTTGGGGTTTACAGGTGAGATTTCTTGCATTCGTTTAAACACAATCTAAACAATGATCAGGTAGGACATTTCTCAGTTTTGTTAGCCTTATGTGGCCCCTCAATTTATGGCACTTTATTGTTCACTACCTATTTGAAACCTGATGGGCACATATTATCACTACCCCATCCACTGTTCTACCCTTTCCAATTCATCTTACTTTTAGCCATGTCTTTCCAAGAACTTTCAATCCAGAATCTTTCAATATGTGCCTAATTCTGCTCTGGTTCCCTCATTACTTCATGGATAACCTCACTGAACTCAGGCTACCTCTATGACGTTTCTCATTCTCACTATGTGACCAGTTTACCTCCTTTTGTGAACATAAATGTGCTTGATGATATCTATTATACCACTCCTTGCATGTGAATCATTCTTGGTAATATGATGAAGCTCGCTTACTGGATAATAAATATATATTCCACGGTTTTTGGATCATTTGCAAATTTTATTCTTCTGAGAACATATCGTTCCAAGAATTATGGAAAAGATACGTTGGATGACATTGGTGATCGTGAGAGAAATATTGACATTAAAAAGATGACTTTTTGCAATGGCAGACAATTTGAGGTCCCTTAGTGATTAACGATCTCCCAAATATGATCTAGTCTACTATCTTCCCCTTAATTCAACTCAGATCATAGTTCACTGGTCCTCTGCAGTAGCCTCCTATGATATATCAACTAATTAACTTTTTACTACAGACCAAAAATGATACTAGGGACCGAAAATTTCAATAACTTCTGGTCTACCTTTTGTCTTGGGTCTTTTTATGGGATGCATCCTCAGGCCTGGAACATACTTCCTTCCATCTTGGAGGTTCCCTGATTTTCTTCAAAACTCTATTCAAGAACTAGATGCTACATGAGGGCTTTTCCTGACCCACCTTCATTCTCAGGTGCCAAGGTAACTGTTGCTACTTTGCATATATTCTGTATTTACTTAGACATAAACGTGTCACTTCCCCCAATAATATGCGAGTTCCTTGATGGCAGGGAATATTTCATTTTTTTTCTTTTTACCTCCAGAGCTTATTTCAGTCCCCAGCAAACAGTAGCTGCATAGGAAAGCACTTATTAGCACTCTGGAATCATGGATGGTCATTGTATTGACTGCAGTATTTACAACTTTTACATTTGTTTTGTCTTTACAGTGTTTTAATTTTATTAATTGTTCTCTTGGTTCTGTTTATTTTTTTATGAGTTTATAAAAAGTCTCCAGAATTGTTAATTTTTATAATCTTCATGCTCTTATGTTTTTACTTATGTTCACTCTGCATCAATTCATGTATATCTTTCAACGTCTCTTTGAAATTTTCTATTTCTTTATGTCTTATAGAATATTCATATATCACAATTTATTTAGCTATTCCGCAACTGTTAAGGCAAGTCCTTAATTTCTAGGGCTTTTGCTACACAAAGGGATGCTATCAACATTTTTGTACATAAAGGACTTTCTCCTCTTTCTTTGATCTGTTTTGAGTGTATGCCTAGCAGTATAGAGCGCTAGCATAGTATAGCGCTACATCAAAGGACACACGCTGTCTTCCTCCTAGCTTTTAGTAACATTGTATATAATTAAATCACTTTCCAAAATCATTATGCCCATTCACAAGTCCACCAACAGAGCCTCAGTGGGTCTTTTGCCCACAGCCCCTCCAGTCATTTTTCTTTTTTTTATCATCTTTGTCAACCTGATGGATATGAGGTGCAATCTCATAACTGATTTAATTTGCACTTCTCTAGCAGTAGTTGGAAGCATTTTTTTTTCCATTTGGCTATAGATAGCCTAGGCTTCTTCCTTTTAGAAATACCTGTTCAATTACTTACACTATTTATCAAGGGTTGAATGTCTCTTATTCGTATAAATATAAATTATGGAATAAAAATATAAATAAACTGTTATCTTGGAAATGAGACTTTTGTCATTGAAACCTGCTGCAGAGATATTTCCCAGTTAATGGTTTCCTTTTTAACCTTAGCTTTATTGGATTAGTTTCTAGAAAAAAAATTCTTATTTTTATGTAATCAAAGTTACCCATTTTATTTTTAGTGATCTTTCCTATCTCTCATTTGGTCATGAACTTTTTTTCTATCCGTAGAACAGATAGCAGCTTGCAATCTACTACTAAGACAGATGATGCATTTAGCGTCCAGAATCAGACAGATATTTGTGAATGCAGCCAATGGGATTTGTTTCGTTTGACTATGTAAATGTTACAAGGAATTATTTTTTTTTCCTTTTTTCTTCAGTGGGATGGAAATACAAGAGGTGAGGCGAATCTATAGGTAAGAAATATAGCACATACTCTCAAGTGAGTTCAATGAATTGTTTTACTTTGTTACAAGAGTGCTTGGCATAGGGAGAATCTGAAAATATTTGTAATGTAAAATTAAAAAACATCAATAATTTTTTAAAAATAGCTTACTGATTAATATCTAGCATTTAGAATTAAGCTACTGCTCATAGATAAGAGTCAATAGTTTAAGATTATATTCCAGATAACTAGGTTCTACTCATCAGCTATGAGAGAGGCTATGCAAGTCACAACTTGCTTGACTTCATATGCAGAATGGAACCCTCAATCTCTTTCCCACCTACCTGCAAGGAACGTTGTGAGATAACATAAAAATAAAAGGAAAGCACTTTGAAAGTAAAAGCACCAAATCAATTCAAACTAATATATTTTCATTAAATTTCTTTCCTGTTTCATTGTAACAAAAATAGATGGTTTAATATTGTTCAACTTATATTGCTATTCACAATTAATTAACTCTCCCAGCACCCTTGGAGGCAGGTTGATATTCCAATTGCATTTTGAGTAGGAGACAACATACAGTTAAATGACAAAGAGCAAGTCAGTGTTTGACTTGAAATTTACGACAGCTATTAGTTATTTTGGAAACGGGTGGGTGGTACGGTGGCTAGCCTGCTAAATACGGGAGTTAGGAAAACTGGAGTTCAAACCTAGACTCAGACACTAGCTGTGTGACTCTGGGAAAGGTTTTATGCTTCCTTATGCTTCAATTTCTTCATCTGTAAAATGGGGATAATGATAGCACCTACCTCCCAAGGTTACGGTGAAAATAAAATGAGAAAATAGTTGCAAAGCACTTTGTAAACCTTAAAGTACTATATAAATACTAGCTATTATTATTGTTTCATATTATTTCTATATTATATCACAGCCATTATAATAATTTATCATAATCACAATAATTATAATATATGTATTATAATATAACGATAGTACCTAATTACATATCATATACTGGCTGTGTTCATAAACATCTATGTCTCTTTCTGAACCCTAAATCCATCAGATCTCTACTAGTATTAGTTAGATAGCATGTCGCTATCAGATCCATGAATAGAAAAAGTTTATGACCAAATAAGACAGGATCACAGAAGATAAAAATATATAATATAATCATTATACTATATTATATGTTTATGTCACGATGTATTACATATTATGTAAATAATTATATAATCATCGCATATTATATAGTATGCAATTACGGAATGATCATTTATTTTCATTGTGGCTTCCCATCCCCATATCTGTAATATCTCTCCCTCCTGACTTTGTTTTCTGTTTCCTTGCCTTTCTTCAATGCTGCTGTTCAGTCATGTTTGACTCTGTGATCTCATTTGGGCTTTTCTTGGCAAAGATACTGAAGCAGCTTGCCATTTCATTCTACAACTCCTTTCACAGGTAAGGAAACTGAGGCATACAGAGTTAAGTGACTTGCCCAGGGTCACACAGATAGTAAATGTATGAGGCTAGATTTGAACTCAGGAAAATGAGTTTTCCTGACTCTAGACCCAGCCCTCTATCCATTACACCACATAGCTGCCCTCAAGACTCAGCCCAAATCCCTCTTGAGTACGCTTTTCCCAGCCTTCAAAATAACTAATTCCTTTCCCTCTGGGATTACCATACATATACTCTGCAGAAATCTCCTATCTGCCTTTTTATTTACATGTAGTCCTCAAAGACAGGGATTGTGTTTGCCTTCCTTTGTATCCTTAGCATTTTACACAGTATCTGACACATATTTAATACTTTATAAACGTTTATTAACTGCCATTTGTGTAACCTCTACCCACACACATTTGACATTTATTATAAAACTATAGAGGACCTATCATTCAAAATTTAATGACTGTCATTTTGTTTAAATATATCATACTGCCTATGACTGTCCACATACCCGGTAAGTATTCTCTCCCAACTTCTGCCTCATCAAAGGAACCTTAGCTTCCTCCAAAGCTCAACTTACTCACCAGCTCCTAAATAATTCCTTTCCTAGTCCCTTTTAGTGGTTAGTTCTTCCCCTCCCCAAATTTATTTTTGTTCATTTTGTTCATGCCTATAGACTATCTCGATTTAAGCTATTAAAGCCAAAAACTACACCAAGACTTTTGGGATAGCCTGTACATACATGTTGTCTTTCTGGTTAGAATACAGAAATAGTTCCTTGAGAGCAGACTGGCATTTTTTTTACTCCATATCCACCATACCTAGCATGGGGCATTTGTTGACTGAACGAATCTTACCTGAATCGTATCTACCCATTCTCGTACGTTTAGGAAGCTTTTCTCACAGGTTACATCATATAACAGCAGCACACCATCTGCTTTCCTAAAGTAGGATTTAGCTATGCTTCGGAACCTTAAGAAAAAAGAAGAAATCTATGAAAGCGATGGTTCTGAGAACTTACTCTGATGCTCTCACTTCCCAATGACCATTCAACCTTGAATGTGCTAAAGAAAGACCATCCTTGCCGAAACAATTTTTTCTCTTTAAAAAAACAAAATAAAACTTAAATACACAATAAGAAAAGAAAAAGAAACATTATAAATTTGAATATTAAACTTAAAAACAAAATAAAAGACAAAAAGCATTGCATGGACACAGAAGAAGATAAGAAAGGATTAGAAAAACACAGCAATAAATTTCCATTTTAAGATAGCCTATATAATGAATACTACACATTCTCTTCTAAGCAGTCTGTCTTTTCTTTGCTTTCTTGTAAGTTTTCTTTTGTCCTCTGCTGTATATGTTTTGCTTTATTCTTTTCCCTCCCTTCCTCCCCATCCAGAAGGTTACAATGAAGCACAGATATATTTGTATAGAAAAGGAGAAATATAAATATACACACACATATATAGACATACATGTGTACACGCAAACCTATATATACATAGGCACATACATATATACACTGACATACACATAACTATACTTAGATATCTATAATCATACTCATATGTAGATATATACATTCACAGGCATCTATGTAAGATTGTACGACACTCCTTTGTCCTCTGTTCCTCTGAGGGTGAATAACGTCTTCCGTCATGGGTCCAAGTTTTTCCCTATTTTCCTAGGTCCGCCAACTCATTGTTTTCAATAGTACAGCAATATTCCAAACTTATATGTCTAGTCATTGTAAATAGTCTAAAATAACTGATTAATATGGATGAATTATAGTGCAGTTTCCCTATTTTTCTCTTCAGATTAAATTTGTTTTAGCTTTAACTTTATCTGAGGTCATGGTTACTATCTGCTTTTTTTCACCTAATAAATTTTTCTCCTGATCTTTATATTATGTTTGTGTATATCTCCTATTTTCTATCCCTGCTGACTCCTCTACTTTATCTGTACCCACTACCTGGCCCCATTACTTAAACTACTCTCCCATCAAAGGTCATACTTTATCTGTATCCACTTCCTTACCCTCCTATCACTTAAACTACTCTCCCATCAAAGATCCCTCCCTTATCTTCTCCCCCCATCCTAAAATCCCTTACTTATCCTCTCCCCCATCCCTATTCCCTTAATCTTTTATTTAGAAGACTTTTATGCCCTTCTAGATATATATGTATTGTTCCATCTTTAACTCATTCTCAATGAGCTGGGTTAGAGAACAACCCACCCTGCTCCCCCATCTAATTCTTCTGTGCCAGTTCTTTCTCTCATGCCTCATTTGTATAAGATCATTATTCTTTTTAACTTTTCTTAGAAGTTTTACTTTTTAGTATCATATCATACTCAACCCTACCCCTATGTTTTTTGAACTACTTAATTACTAATACCATTTATATTTCCTCATATAAAAAACAGTCCATCCTTATTGAGTCCCTTGTAATTAGACTTTTATGTTTACCTCATATTTCATTTCAATCTTCCATGTCAAATTTACTATTGATTTCAGGATTTTTGCAACAAAATCATGAAAGTCTGGCAATTCATTGAATATATGGTATTTTTTTCTCCTTCAGGATTCTGCTTAATTTTGGTGGGATGACATTTTTAGCCACAACCCAGTTCTTTTGCCCTTTTAATCTATAGTGTTGCAAGACCTGAAATCTTTTAGTGCTGTTACTGCTAGGTCTTGTGTGATTCTAATTATAGTGCTGACATATTTTAACATTTTTTTGTTATTGTTCATAATATTTTATCCTTGAGCTACGAGTTTCAACATTTGACGGTGATATTCTTGTAGGTTTTCTTGACAAGATCTCTTTCAGGTGGTGATTGGCGAATTTCTATTTCTACTTTTCCTCCTTGCTCTAACACTTCAGGACAATTTTTTTTTAATTAATTTATTTGTTTTCAGTTTTCAATAATCACTGCCATAAGTCTTAAATTTTCTTCCCCTCCTTCCCCCCATCAAGACTCTTTTTTATAATCATAGCTTTTCGATAGTCTGAGTATTTTATTATGCTTTCCCTTCTTGACGTTCTCCAGATCAGATGTTTTTCTTATATGTTTCACTTTCTCCTCTATTTTTCATTCTTTATATTTTGTTTTATTATTTTTTGGTCTCTTATAACTTCACTGGCTTCTGCTTGCCCAATTCTAATTTTCAAGGAGTTGTTTTCTTCCTTAAGATCCTGGATCTTCTTTTCTAATGGGTTGACATTCTTTTCATAATCATGGTTTTCTTGGATTATTCATATTTTAATATTTTTCCCTCTATCTCATTTGATTTTTAAAGTCTTTTTAAAATTTCTTCTATGAATTATTTTGGGGCAGGTAACCATTTGACATTATTCTTTGGGGTAGGAAAGGCATTTTTGCTTCAGTATCTTCCTCTGAAGATAAAGATGAATTCCCATAGCAATTTTCTATAGTTGGGGCCTTTCTCTTTCCTCAGCTCATTTTTTTTATTTCATAGTAGGTTATTATTATAATCACTTCCAATTCTAAGATGGGGTGAGGGTTGGGGGGTGGGGTGGGAGGGATCTCTGGTCTCAGATCCTCCTTCAATTCTCCCCTCTGACCTGGAACTGAAAACGAAGAACTCTGCCCCCTGATAAGTGCCCACAGCCAGCACATCCCCACCCCCTTGCTTCTGCACTCACTGGATGTGTGCTCCTTCTCACTCCTTCTAGCTCAGGGCTGCATATGGGCAGCACAGCTGGGCTTAGCATCCCTTATCAGCAAACACTCCCTCAATCTTCCCCCACTTAGATGTGGGACTCCTAACACTGTCCTGGAAGTGAAATTTCTTTTGGCCAAGACTACCTCCCAACCCAGCTACCCTATCCTCACCCCCAGGGTTCCCTACTGGCTGTTTCAGTGGAACTAGCCTGGAGGTGTTTACACTTCATAGAGACCAAATTTAGGTCCTGGGATTTTTCTTTCAGTTGTCCCAGGAGGAACACTGTTCATTTGTTGTTACGGCTCTACGTTTGCCCTGAGGTGCTCTTTTGTCTTGTTTGTGGGGAAAATCTGGAGACTTTAGAATTTTCTGAGATACTCCACCATCTTCCCAGAAACAATTTTTTTAAACATACAGTCTGCAAAGTAGCCTCTACTACTGGTGCTTCTCCATGTTCAAATTAAGGACACGATAAGGGCATGGTCATTCTAGTGGAAGTATAGGCCAAGCTGGTTCTTGTCAGAGTTTAGCACCCTGTATGAGTTTTAGCAATGAACCTGATATCACAGGAGCAAGGCAAGTGGGAAGTTAGAGGGTGTTGAGTATTAAAAGGAAAAAGAGGATTAGCAGGGTGCGGTAGGGAGACATGGCTCACAAGCGGCATGTCTTAGCTCTGCTTCCATATGTGATACTGTCAGGATTTCATGCAAATTTGGCATAGCTGACATGAGAGACTACCTTAGTTATACATCTTTGAGCTTCAATTCTGAAGGCCCAGGCTACTTCAGATGAGACTGATGAATTCTATACCCAGAGAGGCTAGACAGGATAAGAAACTTCTGCTTAATGCTTCAGAGTCAAGGCAAGGAACATGCATTACAATTCATGCAGAAATAGGTCTGTAATGATGAGTGTCTCAGCCCTTGTACAGAGAAGAGTTGAAAGGTTCACTTTCTTCAATGAAGTGAAATCAGAATCCTCACTGTGTCGTGGAAAATACATCATTTTTAATCTTTCACAACTAAGCAGTTGCCCACATTAGCATTTCATAAGAAAAAGTCACCTTGCTTGAATCTTTCTTTAAAGAAAAAGGACATTCTGGAGCCTTCCTAACCAAATAAAGTGGGGGGGCTGCTAAAACTTCTTCATCTACCAAATATAAAAATGTAAGGGTAGAAGAGTAGGGAAGAGAGAGAAAAGATAAAATATGGAGAAAATAGTAACCAGACTTTCCATGACACTGGAGAATGTAAAGCTAATGAAAAAAGAACAAACAATCCAGCAAACATTTGTCATGCTTTCATCACAGATTCTCTATATAACCACAAAATCTGTGACTGGTACTTGCCTCTCTTGACCAGCTGTATCCCAGAGCTGTAAGACTGTAGGTTCTCCATCCACTATAAGAGTCTTCATTTGAAAATCAACTCCTGTAAAAGAAGTATAAGGGCCCAGAATAAGAAGTCAATATTTCCATTTATTTTGATTTTAAAGACCATTTCAAGATGTGGCAGGCACTTATATCACTCTGACATTGCATGAAAGTAAAATATGGAGTCGTTCATAAAGATGACTTCGTTGACTTAATCACTATGGAACACTTTTGAGGTGTATTTCCAATAGTGATGATGGATAAGCAGTGAGTTGTAGACACTCACCTCATTTCCCCTAGCTAATCTAAGACTGGTTTGGGCATGGGTGTACTCCAGGGCTATGATGAGACCAAAATGTTTTTGTGCCAATATAATCAGTTAATTTAGAGATAGACTCTTCAGGCTTGTTTCCACTAATAAAACACACTCCAATGACCTGAATTAAATAGCAAAATACCACTATGAATTACACTGAAATGAAATTTTAGCCTTGTGCACTGGAAGAAGAAATTTACTTTATCCTATCAAAAAAATATATAATTGGTAAAGTCAGAGAGAAGAGGAAAACTTAGGGAAAAAATAAGCTCAGTTTTGGACATACAGAGTTTGAGGAGACAGTGGGACTATTTTATAGGCAAAGATGAAAGTATGAAACTAGAGGGGCAGGGCTAGAAATACAGGTTTGGGAGTCATCTGTACAGAAATAATAGTTGAAGTCGTGGGAATGTATGAATGGCTAAGAGTGTCAATAGCGACAGAGACAAAAGAAAGACTCTTAATAACTGTCAACCCTTAGGCAGTCAGGAAAATGACAAAGCCAGTCAACCAATCAGAGGCAGAGACATGAAAGGAAAATAAGAAGATGGTGGGTCAGATGTCAAGGGAGAAGAAAAGTATTTAGCAGATGGAACAGGGTGAAAGCATGAAATGCTACAGAGAATTTATGATGAAGACCTTTGGATGTGGTCGTTAGGACACCATTGAGTCTGGTGACACTGGAAAGAGCAATTTTAAAATTTAATACTGATATTGTGGAAGCCCAGTTATAAAAGGTTAGGGAGAGAGGGGGTGTTCAGGGGAAGCATAAAACAGAGAACTTTTTGAAGAAGTTTAATAAAGGAGAGTAGGAAAGAGAGAGTGAATAATAATGAGATGAGTTAGGATTAGGAAACCTAAGCATATTTGCAAGCACTACCTAGAGAAACCTAAAAGGAATCAGGAATCATAAATTTTTGGGTGGAAAAAACCATTTTACACCAAAAATTACACAGACACACACACACACACACACACACCTCATTTTACTCAGAGATGAAGAAACCAAGCCCTAGAGAGTTTAACTGCTTTACCCAAGATGACACAACTGGGAAGTGACTAAGGTAGGATTCAAACTCAAATCTTTGTGACTACAAGTTCACTGTTCTATTCAGTATCGGAGCAAGGATCCAGAGAAGAAAAGAAGAAATAGAATTCAAGGTTCAAGTAGAGGAATCAATTTTATCAAATGAGGGGCAATTCTTTTATGACCAGACCAAAGAAAGACATGGGATATGAATGCTGAGAAATCTTGAGAAATATGGAAGGATTCAAGGGAAGGTATTAGCTTCCATGAAGAAGAAGGCAGTTAAATCATCTACTTGAATGTGCAGAAATGTGAGGGTTTGCTGAGGCCATAGGAATGAGAGAAAAGCTTGGAATAGTCAATCGTAAATGGGACAGTGAGTTTATAAGTGTAGAGTATGATGACTACAGAATAGCAAGGAGGACCTTACTAATAGCAGCAAAATAAGGAACAGGTGCAATCGATAGCAACACAGAAGTCCAGAAATAAAGAGATGGTCAGCGTGTAGCCAGTATTTGGTATATGGAGGCAAGTGAAAAGAGTGGTGGAAGCAAACTGGGAGAAGGGGTATGAATCAAGAGAACAGAAGTCAGCATTAGGAAAAAATAACAGGCTAAATGTGAGAATCCAAAGAATAGGAAGTTGTGGTAAGGAAATAGAATTTCAAAATTCAGCATGTTGAAGGTGATATATTTTTGAGAGGTGGCAAGGACCAACACATGACAGAGATCACATATAGCTTGAAGTGCAATATACAAGAATTCTGCACTTGGGTTGTTAGAAGAATTCAATATGAATTCTAACTTTTAAGTCTGATGCCAAGGAGTGGAGTACAGAGAAAGACCGTGATCCAGGGACTGAATTCATTGAAAAAGATGGGAGAGTAACCAAGCAAACTTTAGAAACAGGAACATAGATGGGAAAGGGTTATAGAAACAGATGCCATGAACTTCACGGACTTTAATAGAAGACGAATGGTTGCAGCTGTGATGGAAGAAAAAGATGGTCTGGAAATGATACTGAAAAATAGAAAGTATGCCAACCCCTCCTCCCTTTTGGCTATGTGAATCTCAGAGAGATCTCTTGAGTTTAGAGTTATGAGCTTCAATGAGCAAAGCCTATGGGATGTCTGCACTAAGTTTGGAATTACTAAGGCCAATTCCAAGGACTTGGGGGTGACTACTAGTTTGCCAAAGTAGATTGAACAAATCCAGGTAATAATCAGAGTAAGTCAAAGCTTCCATGCTATTCAGAGACAGACTAGGAATATGAGCCTAGGTTAATTAGAGATCCAGTCTTAAAATTCAAATAATATAAAAAAATTAAATGAGAAGTATTCTGCAAAGTAGAAAAATGTTTGGAGTACAGGAAGGGATTTCTAATGTATTTCATGTATGTGTGATCTCCATGAGAAATTAAACAGGAAGCAGAGGAAAGCATTCTTTTTCTTCAGCAGTTAAACATACCTAGAGTGGCACCAGTGTTTCCTCGAAATTCATTCTTACAAAGCCTCATGAGAAAACTGGACTTCCCCACAGCAGCGTCTCCAGCAAGAACAATTTTATATGCCTTGTCTGAACTAGGATACTTATGGTTGTCATCAGCCAAGTTTGCCTAAAAGAAAATACAGGATGAGAAAATTTTAATTTCCCCCTTATCTTCCTAGCTTGTATCAAAGAAACAGAAAATTACCAGAGGGCATGAAGAAAAGACATGTAACAAAAATAGTATCTACCTGTGGTGAGAGGGCTGATATAGGCTTTCTTGCAGAAGTACCGAAGTTCCCTTCAGCAACAGATTCTGAGGGTTTCCAGTCTAATATCGTACTGATGCTGTCAGAACCATAGGCCTCTTCATCTCGTATCTCTGGTACCTGCCATAAAAAAAAACACATTATTTTTTAAAACGAAAGAGATGTATCTAAACACAAAAAGATATACCACACAACCTCCACTGGATGTCATTAATCAGCATGAGCCAATCTAGTATGGAAGTCAAGGATGCTCAACTGTGCCAATGCAGTAAGGAAGTGCTTCTTAAGCTATACTGTTTTATTGATCCTGTTTAACATTTATAACTTCATTAAAAACCACTTTGGTTCCTGTGAACTCTGGGGTTAATTTTTCATTTCATCAAAAGTCTTAGAAGATCAATGATTTCCAGGGCTTACATCTGTATCAGACGCATCGCCCCCAAAGCTCTCCTGTGGGCACTGTGACCTTTGAAAACTCCTTTGGTGTTTGTCTTCCACTTCAAAATCATATTCATTAGAATCTCTCAAAGTCGAGAGGCCACTGTCAAAGCAGCTCTCAGGCAGGCTGTCGACCTCACAGTTTATCCTTTGCATTGGATCACAAAGGGCTAAGGAATCACAATCCTCATCCATGTAGGAAGAACGTGATGACCTGATGATAAATGAGAAAGCTGTTAAATGAAGAGTTCACAATGCTCAAAACAGGTTAAGCAGTACCAAGAAAGTAATTTTAATTTTGGAGACTATACAAGATCTCTGTTTTCCTTTGGCAAAATAAGTCTGCTTCATTTCTTCATCTATAAAAACAATATCACCAAAATCCCTGAACTGTTGTGGGCATGACATGAGATAATGACTGTGGGACACTTAGCATAGAACCTGGCACAAAGTGCTATTTTAATTTTAGCTAGTTGCTCTTGTTGCTGTTGTTATTAAATGAGTTCAAAATCCTTTCTCCTGTGTGTCGTTCCAGATGGCCATAGAGATCCCTTCCCAAATATCAGATATTATTACTTTGGTAAAAGTCTTTATTTGTAACTCTGATCTAAGGACCTTCCACCTCCAGTGTAATGCCCTGCTGCCTCCTCAAATTTAACAGGTCTAAAAATAAGTTCATTACACCTTTCCCTCTATTTCTACCTCTGGTATTGTATCCAGGTTCCCATGTTTGTAATGGTAGTATTATCAATGATTCTCCCTTGTCTTTCAATTCGCATTTCTATTGAAGTTCTAAATCTTATCAATTTCATATCTCTTGCATCCATGGAATCCATCTCCTAACAGCCATGCCTATTACTAACATCCTAGTATTTTAGTTCTCACATTAGATTCTTGTTATATCTAATTGCTGATAATTCCTCTTCTACTTTCTCCCCACTCTCATCTATCCTCCCAGAATAATTATTACTTACAGATAGATCTGGTCATGTTACTTCTTTGCTCAAATATTTTTAGCATCTCCCTATTGCCAATCTACCTAACGTTCAAGTAACCGACTGACACCACCCTGCCATTTCAACCTTACCTCAAATTATTCCTTTCAAAAATAACTCCAGTTATTGCCACCAACCAATAGGGAAGCCTAATTGAACAATTCTCTCCCCGCTACCAAACTAAACTCTGAACCTTATCACCATCTCGACTGTACTCGTGTTGTTCTATAGACCTGGAATGCCCACCTTTCCTCTGTTGAATCTCTACTCTTCCTTTAAAGACTAAATTAAAAACTACATCTTCCAGGAAGACATTCCTGATCTTCCCATACTCTTCTCTATCCATTAGTAACAACTTACTCCCTCAGATCTCCCACCGACCTTTTCCTTTAGTTATTTGCCTAATATATCCCATTATATTCTAGGTTCACTAGAAGTGGGGACTACTAGCTGAACTTCTGAATTTTATTTCTTCCTGGCACCTAGGACAATGTCTCTAAATAGTAGGTATTTAATGAATTTTCATTATATTGTACTGTTAATTTTACCATTAGGTTGTGTTCGTTCTCTCTCTCTCTCTCTCTCCTCTCTCTCTCTCTCCTCTCTCTCTCTCTCTCTCTCTCTCTCTCTCTCTCTCTCTCTCTCTCTCTCTCTCTCTGCCTGTCACATACACACACACACACACACACACACACACACAGACTTCAGTATGGTATTCAGCTCTAAAACATTTTAGAAGAGAAAAAGATGTCTCTCAAATGAAAGGCATACACAGAAGGGTGATTAAAAGGGACATGAAGTCTGTTATATGACACTAAGAGACATACAAAGATAAGACAGGACCATGCTGTCATATAGCTTACTCTAGAAGTGGGATAAGAGTAATTTGCTCTTTATATTTAACAAAATTTCACATGAAAGGGGACTAAAATTTGGGTCAGAAAGTGATATCATCATTTTCTCTCTTCAAATTCCAGTGAGAACCCAAAGGAACATTTCATCCTCAAAATGTCAGAAGTACAATATCAATTATGCAATTTTTAAACTATTTTGCTTCATTATTTATTTAGAAAAAAATCAGGTCAAGATCTTCAGAAAGGCTGAGTGAGTGAAATGAAAGGCTCAAAATTTCTAGGAGCACTGCTGCCAGAAACCATCTCTCTTGGCTTAAACCACGATCTCTAAAATTTTGAAAACTAGAGATAATGAAAAATAGTTTCAATATCATATACTAAGTAAGCCAAGAGCAGAGGGTTATCATACTCTGTTAATCATCTGTAGAAACATTCAATCTATTTTTTCTGGGGCTGAGTTATGATACCACTGATTTCCATATACTATTTCTTGCTATATTCTAAAGTAATCATTTAATTATCACATTAAACAATAATGGTATCTCAAAGAACAGAAAAAACCCTATTTTTTCCTTCATTTGTCACTTTCAAAAACACAAGATTCTTTGGAAGGCTCAAACTCTCAAACCACAAATAAAGAAAAAAATTGAATTTATTTTCTTTTTAAGCCCATATCAGTTAAGTTGGATGAGTCATTACTTAGATCAACAAAAGGAAAGTAAAAAAAGGAAGAAAAAAGAGAGTGAGACAAGGAAGGAAGGGAGAGATGAAAGAAAGACATACAGACACAGAAGGAAAGACAGACGGACAGAAAGGAAGGAAGGAAGGAAGGAAGGAAGGAAGGAAGGAAGGAAGGAAGAAAGAAAGAAAGAAAGAAAGAAAGAAAGAAAGAAAGAAAGAAAGAAAGAAAGAAAGAAAGAAAGAAAGAAAGAAAGAAAGAAAGAAAGAAAGAAAGAAAGAAAGAGAAAGAAAGAAAAAGAAAAAGACAGAAAGAAAAAGGAAGAGAAAGGGAGGGAGGAAGGGAGGAATGGAAGGAAGGAAGGAAAGGAAGGAAGGAAGGAACGAGGGAAGGAGGGAAGTTTGGAGTCTTCAGAACCATATTGTGTCTCTAACATTTATGAGCTATATGACGATGGGCAAGTCTTGCTAAACCATAGTTTTCTGCAAAATGGGAGATGTTACCATTCATGGTTGGTTTTTTGGTCCTTCAGGCTCAAAGAGGACCAAATGACATCACTATTTCAATTGTATTTCAGATACACAGTCTGACTGTGCCTGATCAGAGCAATACAAGCTCAGAAGGTCAGGTACAAAGAGTTCATACAAACATTTGGAGTGGAAATGTCTCTAAATTTTCACCTAAGTTTGCACAAATCACATTTCTTTTGAGCTACTGTGACCCCACTTTGCTCCTATTTCAGAAGGTTGTTGAGAGAATCAGATAATGGATATGAAGTACTTTAAACATCTCAATGCGCTGTATAAAAGAGTAACTGGTATTATTAGCAAAAGAGGGCACACCGTAATAAGGAGGTATCAGACTCACAGCCCTAGTCAAAACCAGATTGAAATGCAATTGGACAGTGTTTAACAGCACAGGTGATGGAAATTTGTGCTTTTCTAAGTCAATATGTGACCCATAGGAATCCATTTCTAATTGAGTTTAATACTGCAACTGTAATGGGCTGAAAGCTAGTCTTAGAATTAGAAGTCTTAGAAAACTGGGTTCATGTCATGTCCCTGACACAAGCTAGCTATATGACCATGGTCAAGTCACTTAATCTCAGTGCCTTAGGAAACTTTCTAAGACTTAAAGTTAGATCAGCATCGGGCAACTGTTTCTACATGGCAAGTTCCCCAAACTAAGGAAACCACAAGTCCAGGTCCTCATCCCCAAATTTAACAAGGTCATTAAATCAATAAATATTAAGGTAATATCAATAAATATGTCAGTCATAAATGTTTCAAAGAACAAACGAAATCCAGAACATTTTCAGTTACTGTGCTTAAAACAAAGTTTTAAATGACCAGTTTAATGAAACAAGGCAGGTAAAATCTGAAGTTCCATTCAAAATCCTATTATCCTGTTTTCAAGGTATACGATAAAGACAAGACTAATAAAACGATTGTCCTATTTCTTAAATGAAATGTTTTACTTCTTTGTCAAATTAGGTCAAATTCAAATGAAAAGACAGCAGATGTTAACCTACCTGTCATACCGCAAATTCTGAGGAGAATGGCCACCATTAAACTTGGGACTGCTTCTAGAGAGTGTGCTCCCTGGTGATATATTATTTATACGCTGTAAAAAAAAGACACTCATTAATCAAACAAGCTTTTTTGAACCATGGGAAAAAACCTTTCGTGTTAACTCACTATTCTCCTGTTACACCTTGCAATTGAGTTGTTTCAGTTTATCTGGACTCTTTCTGACCCCATTTGGGGCTTCTAGGCAGAGATACTGGAGTGGTTTGCCATTTCCTTCTCTAGTTCATTTTACAGATGAGGACACTGAGGCTCACAGGGTTAAGTGACTTACACAGGATCACACAGCTGGTAAGTATCAGAGGCCATATTTGAACTCAAGTCCTCCTGACTCCAGACCCAACACTCTATCCACTGCACCACCTAGCTGTCCTCTGTGTCTTTCAGCAAATCACCTAATTTCTCAGGACTTCATTAGAGCAGGATAATAATAGCACTGCCTCTCACTGGCAATTGTGAAAGTCAAATGGGCTAACGTGAAAATTATTTATAAATACACATCACCACATGCATGTAAGTTAATAGCAATACTTTGTGCATAATACCATTTCTTTAAGAGTCATTAGAAATGCAGCTACCATAAAATACCTGGGAGAGAGGGCAGGTACAATGATACAGGGATTCACAAAATCCAAATAAGAAGATCTGCTTGGCATTGTCTTTTCTGGTATAAATGAAATTTTAATTCCATAGTTCTAAGTCTAGTCAAGTTCTGGTTTGAAATTTGACAAAACCTTTTATCCCAACTTTCTAACTCCCTCTCCTCAGACCTTAGTGGACTTTAGAGAACTCTTTTTTCCAAACCTAACTCCAATTTCAAAACTTTGATATGCAGCACAGATAAGCTATTCTGCAGAAGAAATAGACCCAAAATGCTTTGCTGTCGAAATTAGTGCAGTTAGCTACAATAATTAACTTACTGAAAAATCAATGCCTGGCCGAGTATCAGTAAAAGTTTTTCAATCACAGAATGCTAAAGCCCAAAGAAGATTTAGAGGTCATTAAGTTTAACACCATCATTTTACCAAAAAAATCAAAACACTAAGGCCTAGAGATGTCTAAGTGACTTGTCCCCAGTTACATAGCTAGTTGGTTTATATAACTGAAATCAGAAAATAATCGGGGAATGTTTCTCAAATCTCAAATATTTATTTAACACAACTCCATTGGACTGCTCAAAAACAGAATTTCTCCCCATGATAAATATTTATAGAAAATAATAATTAAAATCTGTAATATCAAATACATAGTATATAAGAAGACAATGGGCGGCCAGGTGGCATAGTGGATAGAACACCAAAACCAGAATCAGGGAGACGTGAGTTCAAATCCAGCCTTAGTCGCTTACTAGCTGTGTCAAACCTTGGCAAATTACTTAACTCTGCCACAGTTTCCTCCTCGATAGAATGAGCTGGAGGAGGAAATAGCAAATTGTTCCAGTATTTTTGCCTAGAAAACCCCAAAAGGGGCATGGAGAGTCAGACACAACTGAAAACAACCAGAAAAGAAGATAACATTCAGTGGTGTTTGAGCAAAAACCAAAAAAGGCCCCCTTTTAAGGGCTAGCATCTTTTTTCCTTTCAGTAAAAGGGTATCACTATTATATGGTATCAATAATCAGGGCCTTCTGCTAAGAATTTAGGCCTTCAGGATACTGTACAGTATTACAATTACAGTTACAAAGAAGACGATAAAAATATAACACATACCAAGGATCTGTTGTATTTACTAAATGTGTTTTCCAGTGCACTTCTTAATCCATCATTACTGTCATGTAGTTTTCTGTTGGCTGTTCTACAATTTAAAAAAAAATAGAGCAGAATTAAAAAGATCTAAAAGCAAAAACTTGCTTTTTCAAATGATAAGTTTTAAAATATAGCATGGTATTAGACAAATCCTCTTTTTTCCTCCCTGAACCACTGAATATCAGAGATGGATGGCATCTGGTTTAACCCCATTATTTTAAAGATAGAGAAACTGAAAGCGAGAAGCTAAATGACTTAGCTAAAGTTATAAAACTTTTAAGAGGCAAAGAGGGAATTCCTACTCATGCTTTCCAACTTTAAATCCAATGCCTTTTCTACTAGACAAGGACTTTAGAAGGGTTCCAAATATTTCAGGAAGGGCCGGTATTGCCAGTGTTACTTCTGATGTAACTAGAGCACTGAAGATGTTAAAAATGACATGGTCAGTGGCACATCTACTCAGAATTACCTCTGGCACATCAAGGCTAAATTACCTCTGCTTATCAGGATTTAACTGGTCACCTTCATATAGCAAAACTGCTAAATATTCATCAAAGCCAAAAACTGTGGCCAGATAAGCTTACTCAACTCTGTCTCCCCTTTTCTATACGTAATTCACCATTTTAACTGGATGAGTACTGATGCATGCCTCCAAAAGTAAATTGTCTTTATGGTCTTTAGTAAAAGTAATTATTAAAATATAAAAATCAAATCAAAAAATTGAAATAAAACCATATAAAATCATTTGAGAAACAAAGATGCAACCGAAAGAAATTCAGAGAAAAATTCCCTACAATATGCCTGACTTAAGAAAGAGACGTATATATTTCAGCATATAGATAATCTAAATAATTGGCTACAGGTTCTTCATAATATCCTTTGTCATCAATAGCTTATTGTGACATGTAGAGTTGTCACCATTCTTTGGAGAGCAGAAACCAGTAGAGAATCCTTGAATAATCTTAAAGGTGCATTAAGATTTTGGGGACATTCTGTGTGTGCCAGGAGGAAATACTCAGCCATATCCCAAGATCACTTTTGGAGACCCATCCTCTATTTATTGAAAAACCAATGCTTGATTTGCAATTCAGTTATCTCAAAGAGCTAAGTGATTGTGCTGAATAAAATGTAATGACAAGAAACACATATTTACCTGCATTTCCACCCTGTGGATTCAGTCTATTATTCTGCTGTACACACAACATAACATTTATGAAAAAAGAACAGTGAAAATAGCATATAATGAAGATAATTTATAGGAACTTACTGGAGCATTTCAATTTGCCTCTCAAGGCAATCTCTATCTTCAGTATATTCTCTGATTATTTCCAGGTCTCTGTAAAATTACATTTTGCATTTAAATGAGAATTTTTGGATAAGCTCTCTATTTCCAGTGATTTCCATTACCACCCCATAGGACCTTCTCTATCTTTTCTGCATGATTTCACTTCCTACACCCATATTTCTCCTCCACTTTTTCTGCCACCTTCATCCTCTTTGACTCCAAAAGTCAATTTCATCATCCATCTAACACCCTAACCTCAAGGTGCCTTCAGTACTCTAGATTTGAAAGACCCTCATCTCCATTCCACACCTGGCATCTATAAGTACAGTCACCCTTTGTAACTATCATATACTCTATTCTTGGATATAGGGATTTATAGCTTCACACATATAAAACTGTAAAAGAACTTAGAGGTCATTAAAGCCAAACCCTTCATTTTACAGATTTAGAAATCTCAGACTATGAATGATTAAGTGACCACCCCCAAGGTCATACAGTTACTATGTGTCTGAGTTAGGACTGAACTCAGATCTTTCTGGCTCCAACAAAGCCTAGCACTTTATCCACCAGGTTTCAAGTTGCCTCTGTGTTCTCTAGCTATAATCTTCTTAACAGACACACTATTCATTCTCACAAACTCATTCAATCGGCTTTTCACAGTCTTACTAGTAGGGTGGAAAGGGAAAAATCTCTTCACCAGTCCCCATGAGCAGTAATGACCTCACAACCACATTTGATGCAATAATTAGTCTGCAATTCTTGGCCACTCAACACAGCTCTCACTCATACCTCTCTCTTCACCCTCTTAATTGTCTCTTAACTGCACCAGTTCCAATTTCTATGTTACTCACTTCCAGCAAATCCACATTCTCTAACTCTGATCTGAGGTCACAAAGTGTTGAGAGAAGAAGGCATATTGAATAGGTCCCTTACAAATTCATGCTAATAAATATGCTCAAATTTGCTTCTTGATTTCTTTTCATATCTCACCATGAAACCTGGGCTATTCCAAAGTTTCTCTACTTTCTCCACATCTCACATTCTACTTTATCCTCTGATTTTGTTAATATAAACAAATCCTCCTCTGAGATACAGAAGGTTCCCACTTCTCCCCTCCCTTCTCTCTCCTTCTCTCCCCCTTTCACTTTCTGTCTCTCTCCCCCATTCTTCCCCTCTTTTTCTTTCTCTTGCCTTTAATCATGACTTTATTTTCTACACTAACAAAAGAGTTTTGTCACCTTCCCTAGACTAATCTGTCCTTTCCCCTGTAAATTGAAACAGACATCAGTCTACCTTATACAAGAGGGAAAAAAACAAATTCCACATGACCCTGCTGATCTTTCCTGATATTTCTCCCTCTCACACTATTCTAATGTTACACATAGTTCCATGGTGTTACTCAACACAAACACTTTAAGAACAACTTTGACATTAGGACTGATATCTTGATTTCATGAGGCAACCACTGCTTTGTGGTAACACTGATAGAGAAATGGAAGATCTGGATTCAGGTCCCAACTCTGACATGTAGTACCCTGGGTAAGTCATTTAACCTTTTAATGCCACAGGAAACTCTCAAAGACCAAATTACAGAGCAGTGACTGATCTATACTAGTCATAAAGTTTCCTTAACAGGAGTCTCAAAGGAATCACAGTTTCAGTTTTAAAAAAATTCTGTTTCTTAACAGTATAGAAAATTCTACTTTGAATACAGATGTCACTGTTCAAATATTTTAATCTCTCTACAATTTAATTTCCTTTTTTGTACTAAGTTAATATATCCTGTGTCTGACTTAATAGATACGGGGCAGGGGGAGCCCTTAGAACAAAAGACAAAGTTACAAAACACTGAGTTTTTCAGAGAAAGTGCTTTTGCCACACTGTTGTTTAGTGGTATGGAACTATCGTGAACAGAATCTAATTTGTTTTTCTAAATTTGACTCTTCACGATAATTCTATTGAGATCCTTTTATATAAAATTTATACCACTGTCAAGTCTCAGAATAAGAATAAATTAGCATCACTTTACGGAACTTCTTAACTTATTAACCCCCATGCAGACAGGACACCATGCTACCATTTTTACCACATTTGGCATAATTATGAGAAACTAAGCAGAGAAACAGTCCATACTTGGATGGGAAGAAGAAAGAACATTCGGATCCTTTGGGAAATGGTATTAGTAACTCAGAGGGTGGCACTGTTACTCTTAAAGCAGTTTCCATGAATTGTAGGGAAAATAAGCCAATTTATATGGCATTTGGATATTTGTAGCAAAAAGCAGCTAATCATAGGAAGTAAAGACAGAAATCACCATGACTTACAAAAACTGGGGTGTAGAATATTATGGCAAAATTGACTACTGATGCACCTTGTTAAATCCATGTAATATATATGATTTCCAAAAGTTGCATGCAAATCCAATTTAGTAAGCTGAATTGTGCTTTCCTATTGAACTGCATTATAATTTCAGAAAAAATTTATATTCAGTTAAACAAAATATGTTTGGTAGATGCTAAGGATCTAGTAAAGTATTATACTAGCTGCTGAGGAAAGTAGAAGAAATACAAAGATGACATTCCTGGCTTCAAAGCAGCCACAGTTGTAAGTGGCTAATATTTTATTCTATTTCTGGGCTCCTAGTTTATTATTAACCTGGTAAAAGAAAAAAAAAAAGTCAAGCAAACATGTTGCAGCATGCATATGTATAATTTCTGCTCCTGGGAAGGCTGAGGCTGGTGGAGTGCTTAAGCTTGGGAGTTGTAAACTGATGTGAGAATAAGGCAATTGGAAGTCCCCACCAAGTTTAGCACTAACATGCTGAGACCTTGTTAGGGGGCAGGGTTTGCACAAGTTGTCCAAAGAAGGTCAAAACTAGCCCCATTCAGAAACGGAGCAGAACAAGGCTTCTGCATTAACCTGCAAGGGGACAGAGTCCATAAGAGCAAGTTGTACTCCCAGCTTGGGCAAGGTAGAAAGACAGTCTCAAAGAGAGGGGGGGAAAAAGAGGAAAAAACTCATCAATGCTAAGAGTATAGCTATTTAAAGAGCCCTTTTTGGAGAGTTAAGACCATTTTTGATAAAAATCAAAAGTGACTATATTTCTCCCTAATTTGTTTCCAAAGTCTTACTTTTTATTTCTTATTTCCTTAAAGGAAGGACTCCATAGCAAATCTAACTAAATAGCCATTTATCAAGAGAGAAAACAAAATAATTGCAAATATATTTAAACACACATACATAAATACCTATACCAACATTAAAGTATGACTGAATTTTCTTAATTAAAAAAGTAACACGCAAAATTCCATACCTTTCTGAATTCAGACTTTGATCAGCATAGTCACTTTTCAAGGCATCTAATTCACTCTGAAGAAAGGCTATGTTTGTCTGTGCCTCTAAAAGATCTTTTTTAACTTTCTGATTTTCCTAAAGGAAAAGATAAGTTATATGTATTTGTTACTTTGCTTTTCAACCAAGGAAAAATGGGGGAAAGATTTCTCTGAAGAATCACGCAGCACATCAAAGGAATATGGATGAAGTTCTTTTTTTTTTTAAGTGCCAGTGTAGAAAAAAGTACATATCAAAATCTGAATTGAGTCATCACATAAATTTCAAACTATAGAAACTCAAAATCCCTGAAGCCATCTTCCCATTTCCATTCCCTCTATTGTTCCAGAGTTACACACATATAAACATACCACCCATGCACATACAAATATACACATACACATTCATACTTGTAAAAAGGAACAAAAGATATACTTTTTCAAAGTACTCCCTGGTGAAAATGAAAATCTACATCAGAAATAGCCAACTATTTAGCAAGAAATAGAGCACTACCACTAAATATTCAACTGAGTATTTTAAAAAATGATCTACATAGATTATCTAGTCCTTATGTTGGATATTAACAAGTGACCAGGGGTAACATTGATCCTATTCAGTGTTCTGCCCGGCTATACCGTGCACCTCAGGAAGCCGTTTTCAGATCTGTCTATTTTTGAACCCAAAGTGTTGTGGGACAAATTCCCAAACCCCTTTATGGCAATTTAGAAATCTTTGGTCTTTCTTGTAGTCATGAAGACCCCGTGTGGCAAGTGACCTGGGCTCATCCTATGTATGGAAACATCTTAGCCTCCTGCTCTTATGACCGAAAAGTCATCATCTGGAAAGAAGAAAATGGCACATAGGAAAAGACATACGAGTACACAGGACATGACTCTTCAGGTATGACATGGTCCAGTGGGAAAGGACCCATCAAAAAATATGTTAATTGTGTGACCTTTATGTGTCAGAAACAGTGCTCTTTCTCCAGCCCTTCATCTCGATTTTCTCTTTTTACTCGCATGCGTCACTCTCGGTGGTGTTAGATTGCCTTCTCTCTCAACCCAGCAGACAAAGACCTGTCCTTGAAGTCAAGATGCCCTGAGTTGAAGATTCACCTCTGACACATGAATTGGGCGACCCTGACACTTATTAAGCCTTTTAATGCTCTAGGCAATTCTTTAAGAATTTGCCTCCAATTGCCTTTAATTTCCTTAAATAGAAAAGGTAATTCTTACTGTTGACAAATCATAAATTCTTTTCTTTAATGCAGCCACATCATCTTTTTGACTTAAGGTCTTTGACTGTTCTTCCAGCTGAAAGAGAAAATAAAATATATCTGTTTACTGACCAACTTCAGGTTATGCTAATTAAGGTTCACATCTCTACATACAATGTCAGTTCATCATATGAGGGGAAAAAAATTTTAATTAAGAATTCATGGCTAAAGCGTGTCAAAATTTTTATTTTTTTTTCATATCCATGTCCTCTATAGTCAGGTGTTTTTGTTACACAAGTGATATGAGAAGCTACAGAATTTGCTGAGGAGTGAAGAAGGAAGGGAAGAAATATAAAGAGTAAAAGGAAAAGAGAAGAAGGAAGAAGCAAAACATGTCAACACTTATTGCAGCACTAAAACTTTTAGGGCATCCTCTAAGTGTATTTGGTGCTGGTGGTCGTTCAGTAATTTCAGTTATGTCCAACTTTTCTTGACCCCATTTTGAGGTTTTCTTGGCAAAGATACTGGAATGATTTGCCATTTCCTTTTCTAGTTCATTTTACAGATGAGAAAATGAGGGAAACAGGGTAAAGTGACTTGCCCAGGGTCACATAGGTAGTAAGTGTGTCTGAGGCTGAATCTGAATTCATGAAGATAGGTCTTTCTGATTCCAAGTCTAGTACCACCTAGCTCCTGCTTTGGTTATACAGGTATAGAAAATATTTATGGAGGATACACACATAACTATATATCTATAGATAATGAAAAAGATAATTTCTTCTACACATTTTGTAGCTCAAGATGCATACAGCCCATTTTATGCTCCTGAGGAAACAAGATAGAGCCAGTCTTAGAGTTAAGACCTGGATTTAAGTTCTGTCTCTGACCAACATTAATAGTCTCCCTTAGACAAATAACTAAACCCCTCAGTAGTTCAGACAATTCTTCGGTCTTAAAATTATAGCTGGGATGTCCCTGCGCATCCAGGGAAAGGTTTTCTGTACCAGAAATTCCCAAATCAGATAAAGTCAAATGTCTAGAAGAAAATAAACCTCTTCCTCTTTGAGAACTGAGCTACTGTACAGCAGAGATGATGTGATCTGCATGAAGTTTCCAAGGCAAACCACTCCAATATCTTTCCCAAGGAAGCTCCAAATGGAGTTACAAAGAGTTGGACACGACTGAAATGACTAAGGAACAACATTGTTTCCATGATATGTAAACTTCTAGATCACTTCAGTAAAGGACCCCAAATGAGCCACAAAATTAATCATCTTCCTATAGATGCAGGTCCCCAAAGAAATCAGTAAGTGCATAATGAATTTCAAATCGCTTACCATCTTAGGGAAGGTGGAAGGGAGAGAGAAAACTTGGAACTCAATTTTTATTTTAAAAATGAATATTAAAAACTGTCTTTACATGAAATTTTAAAATACTATTAATTTTTAAATTAAAAAAAATCAGTGAATGGACTTAATAGCACACTTTGCCTTTGCCTCATATTTAATTTTTTTTCATATCTGGTTCTCAAAAGGGAAGCCCATATTCCCTATAGGCAGATATTTAAATTCCCCATCATTCATAGGGACGGTCAGAGGAGCTCAGGACGTAAAGCAATAGAACCATGGCAGTTTACCTTTTTTAACTTTTTGATGGTCACCTGAAGATCCCCTACTTCTGCTTCATATTGACGTTTGAGATCATTCAGTGCCTCCTCAGCTTTTCGTTTCTCCTAGAAAAAAAAAAGCTTCATCATAAGATCAAATGCCCATTCATCCAACAAATATTTAGTCGGCCCCTGCTCTATCAACAGGCTTGTGTTAGGTGCTGGATAACATAAAAAACTTAGATAATAATAGGTAGCATTTACAGAACTTTAAGGTTTGCAGAAAGAACACAGTATATGTATTAACTCATTGGCTCCTTACAACAATCCTGTGAGGCAGAGCCTATTTTGCAGATAAGAAAATTGAGGCAGAAAAAGCATAAGTGACTTGCCCAGTGATTGCGGAGAGAATTGGGACATCCTGATTCCAAGTCCAGTGCTCTTGATTACTGCTTTTAATTAGCTGCTTCAATAAGACATGGTTACTACTCTCATGAAACTTATAATTTACTAGAAGACAGAAACACCTAACTACTAAAATATGATTAAATAGGCACAAAATAAACCACTACATAAGGTCTGAAGGGAAGCTAAGCAGCATAGGGGATAGAGTTGCCAAGCCAAGAGTTCAAATCTGATCTCGGACATTTACTAGCTATGCGCTTAGGCCAGTCACTTAACCCTGGTTGCCTCAGTTTCCTCATCTATAAGAAATGAGCTGGAGAAGGCAATGGCAAACCACTACAGTATCTCTGTGAAGAAAACTCCAAATGGGGTCTGAAAGAGTCAGACATAACTGAACAAAAGTGACTGAAATCTGAAGAGTATAATTAAGGACTATGGAGGCTTCTAGGCGGAGGGGGCTTTACAAGATGAGGAAAAGTTCACAAATAAGAAGAATGAGTGAAGACAATCCAAGGAGAGAGAAAGCCTGAACAAAGGCACTGACGCCATCTACCTCAGACTGTGTTTGAGGGTTGAGTGAATGACCTTAAAATAAACAAACCCTATATGAAACATTTGGTTTTCATACAAGAGCAAAATCTTTGAATTTCAGTGTTAAAACAGACCACAGAAGACTTCCAGCGTAAACTATATTTGCAAAGGAATTCTTTCTACAATATCTCAATAAACGATCATCCAGCTTTTGCCCAAAGACCTCGCAATGAGATGGAATGTATGATCTTCCAAAGTTAAAAAAAAAAAAAAGAATCCACAGTCCCTTCCTTTAGGTAGCATACTACCAAAGAGCTAATAAGAAAGTGAATGGCTAATATTGATGTAGTATTTTAAGGTTTACAAAGCACTCAACATATATTTTCTCAATGAATCCTCAAAATAACACTGTAATGAAGATACTATTATCATCATCCCCATTTAACAGATGAGAAAACTAAGATGAAGTGCCTGACTCTGGGTTATACAGTCAGTATGTGTCAAAGGAAGGACTTGAGAAAAGTTCTCTAGCCATGAAACCACACTGACTCTTAAATGAGCAAATGCAAAAAAAAGAAAAGAAAAAGTCACTAGAAAAGAAAAAATAATAAACACTCGTGGGGTCAGAAATCAGAAAACAAGAATTAGAGAATGCAAAGTAAAGAAAGAAATACTTTTTTAGGAGTTTGGCCCTGGCAGAAAGAGGGAGAAGGTGGAAGAGAAGAAATAGTATTTATATAGCACTTTTAGATTTTCAATATTCAGTTATCTGAACTGATTCTCACAACAATCCTGTAAGATACCTCTTATCATTATCCCCATTTTGCAGATGGAGAAAGTGATTCAGGGAAGGCTGAAGGGACTGACTCCCAGTCTTATCAGTCTATCCACTACTCACCTAACTTAGCTGTCTCCTTGCAGCTGAGAGCATGGTAGGGTCAAGTGAAACATTCTTAAGGATGGGAGATATTTGTTGGTGGGAAAAAGTTAGAGGAGACGATCAACCTTTTGGAACAGATAGATCAGAAGCGAGAATCAGCTGTGGCAACTCCTCATGTGCATGGTGCAGAATCTGTTGCTTTATCTATTTCTCTTACTGTTTGCAGTTTTTTGTATACTGTACCTTCATTAATTCTTGTGCTGTAGTAAATGTGTTAAGTAGTTGGGTGAATTGAGGGCTGGAGGAGAGGAGATAAAAAAGAAAAACCAAAGAAAAGAACCATCCATCTCAGCATCAAAAGCCAAGCAAAGATGAGGAGAGGAGATGGAGGGGATACAGAGGGGCTTCTGAGAAATAGAATAGAAAGAGGGAACTCAAGACAGATTTCTTGATTTTCTCAAGAAAGTAGGAGGAGAATTCTGTTGAGAAACAAGAAGATCTAATGTATAGGACTGAAGAAAAAATATTTGAAAGTCACTGTTTAGTCATGAACTAAAGAAAAGAGATTGGACTGTAGTATGGAGTAAAGGGAGGAGAGGGAGGATAACCAGGGTGACAAGTTTTTTAAAAAAAACTGGGAAAGAAAAATGAGTTTTTCTATAGTCAGAGCGAAAGGAGACACTTTGGTTGAATAGAGAAACAGTCCCAATGATGTAACTGCTGAAATGATTCTGGAGTTATGGGACATGAATTCAAATTCTGCCTCTGATAATTCCTGTTTGGAAATGGACATATCACATAACCTCCATGGATTTCATTTTTCTCATGTGTGAAATGAGGGTGTGCGATTAGATGGCTTCTGAGGTCCCCATCTATAAAATGAGCTAGAGAAGGAAATGACAAACCACTCCAGTATCTTTGCCAACAGAACCCAAAATGGAGTCACAAAGAGTTAGACTCAGCTGAAAAATTGAATGAACAACTCCAGACCTAACACAACAGCACCTGTGATATTCATATTTTTATCTTCTCTGATGGTTAAAACAGTTTTCCTCCCTAAGACACTCCTTAAATTGGCCAAGAAAAAAAGGACCGTTATGACCTGAGCCATCAATTGTCTACATGACATTCTAGTTTCAGGAGGAAAAGACAACTCCTAAAAGAAAAAAAAAATTCCAATATCCAGCTTCTCTTGGTTCCAATTAATTTAGCAACATTTATTTAAAGAAAAACATCTTGCAGAAGAGGGGTCACACAGTCCTTAGCTGGGCTCCAAATAATGAACCACAGTAGAATCCCAAAGTAAGCTTACCTAATCACCTTTTTTGCAGGGCTGACATATTTACATTCAAACAAAATTACATATCCCAATAGCCAGCACCTATCACCATGAGAGCAAATCACTCTGATGTCAAGCTGCTCTGACAAAGGCACTGTGTTACCATGAGCAATACAGCAAGGGAAGGCATTTTTAAGAAATGTTAAACCCCAGTGGTTCTCTGATCAGAAATGTGGAATATGTCAGTTCAATGCAGGAGGGGCTGAATGTGAAGGTCAGGTTTGACAGACAGGAACTGTGAACGAGTGAACCTAAATTACAGCGAAGGGGGAAGAAAAGGCTGATGAGGTGCTAGGTTTTAAAGGGCTCTGAAAATGAAAAGAAGTGAAATATCAAGCAGGAGGTCAGCAAAGGAGGTGAGGGAGATTTGTGCACATCTAAGTAAAGTTGTTAAATTATATTTCAAAATCTATTAAGGCAGCCCATTAAATAATAAGCTGTGACTTTGAGAAGCAATGAGCCGTAACTTCGGGCCATGTGACTGTGGAGTTTCCAGCACCAGGAAACTAACCCCTCTGACAAAACTTGCAAGAATTCTCCATAAAATATTTTCATTGAGAACTCCTTAATTCTAGGATTTTCCTGATTCCTAATAGTGTACTTATGTCTAAGAATAGAGGAGAAGCTCGTGCCTTTCACTGAAATTGCCTCCTTTATCTGTTTTCAAACTGTCTGCCAGGGTAGAGCCAGGTGGCATGGAGGACAGGGGGCTGGACCTGGAAACAGGAAGATAAGTTCAAACCTGGCTTCAGACACTTCTATCTTGGCAACTCTGAATCACTGATCTACTTCTTCTGCCTCAGCTTTCTCATCTATAAAATGAGGATAATAAAAGCGCCTATCTTCCTAGGTTGTTGTGAGTTTAAAATGAGATATTTGTGAAGTACTTTGGATTTACTATGTTATGTTGTTATGGTTACTACTACTACTACTACTACTACTACTACTACTACTACTACTGCTGCTGCTGCTGCTACTACTACTACTATTCTAAAGTGATTTTGTCAAAAGATCCTCTGGTTCTCCTCACCTCCCTCCTTTTTACTTTTATGTCCTAACAATCACAAGTATCTGCATTCACTAGTTAGTAAAAGTCTTTTTTCCAAGCCTCCCTCAAATCATAGGAATCATAAGGATTCTAGATTTAAAACCAAAAGGGACCTCAAAAGTCATCCAGTCCAATGCCCTTGATTTTACAGATGGAGAAAATGAGTCCCAGGTACTAAGTGACTTCCTCATTGTCGAACAGGTAATAGCTCCCAGCAGCAAATTTTGAAGCAAATTCTGACACCAGAGTCAGTACCATACTGCTTCCTTCCAAATAATATAATCAGAAGGTTTTAAGAAAAAAAATAGAATAAGGAAAATTTTCAAAATTCAGCAAATTCTCTCTGCCTTCCACTTTCTACTGGATTGAAGAAAAGGGGGCCTTAATAAAAATACAGAGTCATCAAGAATTTTTTTCACTTGGGCCCAGGTCATTTCGCAAGGATTTCAGGCTTGAGAAAGAACAGTCTCTTAAGTTATAGGACGCAGGCTCATATTCAGTGTAGCTTTGGCAAAGTTGCAACATATCCTTTGTCAGCCTCAGTTTCTCTTATCATCTCTCCCTCTCTCCCCCATCTGTCTTTGTCTCTTTCTCTGTGTCTCTCTGTCTCTCTCCGTGTGTGTGTGTGTGCGTGTGTGTGTGCATATTAGACCAGAGCAAGAATTATTAACATTTTTGTGTCACAGACCTCTTTGGAATCATGATCCTTTCTCACAATCTTTTTTTAAACTTAACATTACATTCATAATTCAAATCTCTGCTCCCAAAAGCAACATTAAAAGGCAAAAATGGGTAAAACCTCCTCTAAAGTGAGTTATTCCACTTCTCTGAGTATCCTTTCATAGAGAATGCTTAGTTGTTCAGTTGTGTCCAACTCTTCATGACTCCATTTGAGGCAAAGTTACTGGAGTTGTTTGCTGTTACCTTCTCTGGTTCATTTTATAGAGGGGGAAACTGAGGCGAATAGGGTTAAGTGACTCACCCAGGTTCTCTATCTACCGTGTCACTTAGCAGCCAGGGTCCTTAGTACTAGATCATTATCATGACCTGTTTTACTGATTAACAACCTTAATAACAACTAAAACTATTTAATATTCGCAAAATTCTTTTCCATGCATTCTCCCATTTGATTCTCAACATAGACTTGTAAGACAAGAGAAATGGCGGCTAAAACTGTTGAATGATCTGCTCACCTAGGTTCTCACCTGGACCATATTTGTGTTAGGATTCAAATTCAGATCTCATAGTCAACACTAAGGATAAGAAGAAACTTCATCATTCTAAACTTTTAAATATCATACTAAAAAAACAAATGTATCATCCCATTGGGATGGTTTCCTACAGTCTATACCAGTACTTGTTTTTCCCAACTCCATCATTACCATTAATTTAAAACATTTGAGCTACAGCGGCTGCACAAAACAAGTAGAAAGAAGGCTGGACTTGGAATTATCTGTAAAATGGGAACAATCGCATCTACCTTCAGGATATTCATCATGAAATTTAAATGCAATAATATGCCTGAAGTATCTGATAGACTTTAAAGTGCCAGAGAAATGTCAAGTATTTTTATCATGACCTCCTATTTCTTCTAGTTTATTTTTAATCCATCAAAACATATTGAAATGTAAAAGAGTCTAAACTTCTACTTTTAAAAGAAAGTTCACTTCCTGACTTTTCAGTAGATGTGTTTTGCAAGCATCTATAAGTTAAGCATGTTAGTAAAGGGAAATATATACTAAGAAAAATGAAATTATCTTTCAACTGAATACCAAAAATAGAATATTGAGCTGAGAATTAGAAAGAACCAAATTCAAACCCTGCTTCAGTCATGCACCCTGGCTAAGTCTCTTAACATCTACAGGCCTTAGTTTCCTCATCTGAAAAATTAAGAGGATGGACTCAATGACCTCTTGCCCCAAATCTATGATCCTATATTTTCTATTCATAGATCTCTTTCCACTTACTGAATTACAGCCACATCAAGCATCTGCTCCTCATTCTACAGCCAAGTGAAACTGAGATACAGTTAAGTAATGACTTCACCAAGTGTCCTCAGTAAGCTAGCATCAGAAAAAGGCCTCCTTATTTCAAATGCACAGAGTGTGGATGACTCAGCTACAGTTACTTAATACAGAACACATTTCATTGGGCATAAAAAAAAATGGAAATATCTTTCAAATAATTCATAATTAAATTATCCTGATCTATCAAATGTATTTCCTTTTAGCTAGATAGAGGCAAACTAAGGCTTTAAATGAGATGAGGATATGACAGAACCTAAATCTCTTTAAGAGCTATGTTCACCAAGGTTAAGTATTTTACAGGGAATCACAGAATGCTCTTCCAAACATCAGTGCTATAGTCCCACAGTAGATAATCTCCATAAAACTAATACAACAAAAACCAATCATATGATTTCCCTCCAGAAACATTTTATTTTCATTGTCCCCAGGGCAAAATCAGGAAGGAGTTTCATCTTGCTTGCTGCTTACCCAGAGAAGACAGCTACAGTGAGAGAGCCCTAAACTCTAGGGCACTGTGAAACAAACCAGCAGTGGTGTTACTGGACAAAAAGGTTACTAAATTCTCAAGGCTTGTGATGCATTGTCATCTACTTTCAGAAATCTATATACAAGATGAAACAAAAAGAGAATTATTTTTCCCCTACTTAACTGGCTAATGTGGGCAAAAGTACCACTTAATGGACAACCAGCTAGTATTTGAGCATCTACTATGTACCCAATACTATGCCAAACTCTGTGGATGATATAAAAGGATCCTTAGATATTTGGCAACTTCACTTAATTAGAGCCCAGTTAAGAATCAGGAAGAAAGCAAAAAAGTCACCCAAGAAGCCGAAATAGAAGTGGCAAAGTACATGCAAGGAAGCTAACAGCTCTAAATACAGAACATTCCAGCTTGCCCTCGCTGGACCTATTTAGTCGCATTTAGACACAATTCTAACAAATGTGATTAACTTGTTTTTCAGGTCCTCCATAGAACAGAAGCCACAAATTAGAAAAAAAAAAGAGTTACTAGAGGCAAGCACACTGATAGAAGGAAAAATACTATATGGAAGAAAGAAGACAGAACACTTATGAAAAGCAGACACAAGCACTCAAAAAGCAAAGCAATCTAGGCTCACTTAGTAGAAGAGACAATAGATAGGTTCTGAAGGCATCATCCTATTATAAAATAGTATAATAACTGATGCTAAAATATAGTAAATAGCAAATAATAGTTTCTTACTCATAACTATATAGAGTCATAGTAGGTTCAGATAGTATATATTAGTGGAATAACTAATGTTAAACATGGCCCTGAGTCTAAGTTGAGTGATGTTCAGAATATTCTGCTTAACAAGAAAGGAAAGTAATAGATTTTAGATTCTCAACCAAAATGGTGAGAATATAGTTTTAATGTTTAAAAGAATAAATCTTCATTGTCTAGTTTCTGAATTTTTTACTCTGTATGACAGAAGTCCTACCCTCAGGAAGCTTGTAATCCACAAAGGAATTCTGAATTAACATAAATGAAGCAATCAGAGAACACATGGCTAAACCATTGTAATATTAATGAAATTTATGTTAATGGAAGTTAAAGATCTTCCCTGCCCATTAACAGACCTCACTTGGAACCCGTTGGGGGAGAAACTTATTTAAAGGGAAAGTTTGCTTATATGGTGGTTTGCTCGCTTGAAGGCTTTCACCTCTTTTGGTAATCAGGCACTAAGGCATGTGGGTTGTGAGGCCTTCTGGCTCTATCTATACTCGTAGGTAAGGTTTTGCTTTGGGGCCTACTCATGAGAAGAATGTTTGTATGATATGGCCAGATGAAACTCTGGGTAGTCTTTAAAGAGTCATGTCCCCCTTGGCCAACCCCCCCGCCCCTACCCCTTTGAAAACCCAGATATTGGTGCTTCCCTCTCTGGTAACTATGTATACATGTATGTATGTAATGGTCAGACAGCTGGGGCTGTCTGTTGACCTGTGATGATGTATTGTTTATGGTCAGACAGATAGAAGCCCTGTCTCTTGGTCTTTATTTTCTTTGCTTGTATTTTCTCTGTTGATATATGTGATTAAAGATGTCGACTCCCTCAAAAGTTGCTTTCCTTTTAGAAAAGTAGAACAAAGAATCTGGGCTAGCAGGTCATCCTGGGCATGCTAGGGTGCTTGCTGTTACAACCATATAGTACTGACTTAAAGTGACAAGTAGGAAAATGTTAGTCTTGCATGAAGTCACAAAGTGACTTCTCATGGAAGGGGGGAAGGGGTCTTGAGTTAGATACCAAAGAAGCTTAATAAGCTGAACCCTAACTGGAGAGGAGTTTTTATGATGCATAGCAATGAGAAATAAAGCTGGATAACCAGAGTGTTGAGAGTGGTCAGATAATAAAACCACTGAATGTCAAGCGGAGGAATTTGACCTTGATAATAAAAAGCAGAATTTTACATTTTTTAGTAGGACATGATGAAAATGGTAATTGGTGAAAATGAGCTAAGCAGTATGTGTGAGATGGGGTCAGGGAGTTGGGGTAGGAAAATGTTGCCATCCAGTCATAAAGAGGATCTTAATCAAAGAAGCACAGATGTAGAACTAGAAGTGATCTCAGAATCCACTAACTCCGCATGTGTACTCCACACAAGAAAAGTGAAGCACAGATAGGCTAACTGCCCAAGGTTAGAAAGATAATCACTGTCAGACCTGAGAGTGGTTGTACTTAGATTCAACATCAAATCCAGGAGAGGAGAAAATGCTACGACTTTTATTCTGTTTTGTGACCTCCAACCACCCCCAGAGACATAACAAAGAGGGTTCTGAACCCTGAGATTGAACAGCAGTGGGAAATCAAGGGAGATTAGGAGCCTATAGTTAAGAAGAATTTTAAATCTGAGGGATTAGAAAGGAGCCAAGTTTGCACAATGAGGGGAAGTACAGTGCTTCAGTAGAGAAAGCAGTGGACCTGGATCAAGAAAGATCAGAGCTCAAAACTGATCTCAGGCCCTAACTCGTTGTATGACCCTAGGCAGGTCACTTAAACCCTGCCTGCATGAAACTAGATAAGGAAATAGCAAATCACTCTATTATCTTTGCCAAGAAAACCCCATGGTCCACAGGGTCATGAAGGGTTGGACATGACTGAGTGAATGAACACCTACTCAATGAGACAATAGAATAGTCAATGATGCCAGTAAAATGATAAACATGGAACTGAGTGGGGGTTATCACTAAAAGCCTGGGGGAAATATACAAATGTTATCCAGAGACACTGCTTTTCACTTTTTACTTAATGAAAAAGAAGAGTCCGGATGGAAATAATTTCCTTCAATTCACATTGCAGTAGTGGCAAACTATAATGAAAAAAAAAAACTGGCTAAATTCCAGTGCATAACAATGAAATCTGGAGACCCAGTTTAAATTCTACTAAAGTCACAATTTGAAACTGGCCACATGTATCCTTCAAATAAACAGAAGTAGGAACCATCTGCTTTGACAGAACCTGTGTTGATGCTGATAGGTAGAGACATAGCAGGAGGCGGTGAGTGGGGTTGTCTTCAGCACTGACGTCTGGAGGTGATGGCAATTACAGACACTTACATCTTTCCTTGTTTTATGTTCTGTGGCTTGGATCCTCTGATCCATTTCCTCCTCCAGCTCACTCAACTGCATAGCTGCTTTGTCCTGGGCTCTGAAAATTTAAAAGGGCACACACTCCAATTCACCTTTGTTATTTGAAAACAAAGTAATGCGACTCTTCATTTCTTTCATGTGTACACACACATTCTGAGCTTTAACCACCCCCCAGAGATATGCACTGAAGAGATAAATACCAAACTGCTGTGGCGGGCAGTTAATTTTTATCACCATAACCACCAATCATAAAAAACTCACATTTCTATGGCACCCTAAAATTTACTTTAAGATTTTAAGGCATTTTCTTTCATAGTTAATCCTCTGAGCTAGGTTAAAAAAAAGTACTGTTATCCTCATTTAACAAATGGGTAAACTGAGGCTAGAAGAGGTGACGGAAAATTGACCAGTGTCACAAAGCTTGTAAGCATCTCATCTGGGATTCACACTTCAAGTCTAGCATGTTTTACTATGAGGATATTGAACAGTAAAAGTACGGGTTAAGCACATAGCACCAATTATGTGCCAGTCACCGGGCTAAGAGTTTTACAAATATTATCCCATTTCATCCTCACAGAGGATGCTTATTTGCATGACATACAAGTGAGCTGGATTTAAGTAAGGAAGGGTTGTGCAAAGACACCAGCCTCACTTTCTCTTCCAGAGCTATCTGGCACCAGTAGCCAGACATAAATCAGGACTACTGGAGATGGTCCAAGAGGCAGTGAGGGGATCTTGGCCTTTTCAAGCTAAGGTCTCAGTTTGACTGAGGCAATGCCCGTTCAATAATTAAGGCTTAATCACAGCAACCCTGAAAGTTAACTGCTGTCAGTATTCTGGTTTTATAGTTGCAAAAACATAGCATACAAAGATTAACTGACTTATGCCCAGGGTCACACAGCTGTTTAGTGTCTGACACTGGATTAGAACCCAGGTCTTGCTGACACCTGGCCTACAGCTCTCACAAGTGCACCACCTAACTGCCAAGGTAACAAACCCATCTCTCTTAAGCATATTTTATAACTTAATTATAGAAATCATATCATAGGTTAAGCTAGGAACAAAAACTGGGGCAGTGGAACAGAATGACAAATTCTCCAAATAATAAAACTGAATTCTAGGAAAAGTCCCTAAAATTTCAGTTAGTGGAAGATGAGTTTACCTTTAACCAGATTTTGGTTCTTAACTTAATTCTAAGAATAAATCGTCTTTAAAAAATCTGAAATTGGGGAGTGGAGTTGGGACAGGAAAATATACTGAAAGTGGTTTGGGTGTTATGCTTAATACTCAGCTAATTTTAAAATCATTTCATGTATCATTTAGTTTCTAGTATTTCAATATTATGGGGAAAGGTAAGCAAATGAAGTACACAAACTCGAAAAATCCCTTTTAGTCCAAAAATGATATGGTTTTAGGTCTGTGTTTAGACTTATCTCATATACAGGTTACTCAGGCCATCATGGCTTAATTCTGTCCATCTCATTATTTTTCCCCATACAGTCAGTTGCTAGTTGAGTACAAACACTAAATGTGCCCATCTACATATATCTGTATGTATGTGTATATATTTATGTATATATGTATGTATATGTCACATATTTATACCACTTCATAAATTATGATTACATATTTTATCTATATATGTTTATATATTTTTTTACATATTTAATATAAATTTGAGAGAGAATACTATTTACTCTAAGCAGTAAATATGTAACAGACTAAATTTCATAGAAATATGAGTTAGAAAGGACTTATGTCAGCTTACACCTGAACAGAAATTCAATCTATTGTCAAATTCTGCTGTTTTACTTTCCCACAATTTCTTATCCACATCCTCTTCTGTACCTGGATTATTGCAATAGGCTTCTATTGGTCCTTCAACCTCAAATCTCTCTCCACACCAATCCTTCTTTTACTCAGTTGCCAAAGTACTTTTCTTAAAGCACAGGTCTGACAATATCACCCCCCTCCATCTTCACCTCAATAAACTCCAATAAGCTCTCTATTACCTCCAGGATCAAATAGAAATTCTCTGGCATTTAAAGCCTTTTCCTTGTCCTACTCTTCCAGTCTTCTCACCATTTAATCTCCTAGTCCATTCAGCTACACTGGTCTTCTTGTTTACAAAGCAAGACCTTCAAGCCTTTGTACCTGCTGTCCCTAAGATGTTCTTCCTCCCCACCCTTATCTCTTGGCTCACCTTAAGTCTCAGTTCAGACACCACCTTCTTGTGCAGAAGCCTTTCCAGGTCCCCTCTCCATCCTAGTCCCCTTGTAGGTATCTTCTCTCAAGAGTAGCTTCCATTTACATTGATTAGATATTATATACACACACACGGCAATTTGTATGTTGTCTCCTCTCTTAGGACATGAGATTCTTGAAGACTGCCTCTCTTTTTACATCCATTGCTTAGAAGAAAAGTCTGGTACACATTGTATGTCATTGTTTAGTGGTGTCTGACTCTCCCTCACCCTACAGACCAAAACATACCAATACTGTTGATGGGGTTTTCTTGGCAAGGACACTGGAGTGATTTGCCATTTCCTTTTCCAGTGGATTAAAGCAAATAGAGATTAAGTGACTTGCCCAGGGTCACAAAGCCAGTATATGTCTAAGGTCAGAACTAGAACTCAGGTCTTCCTGACTCCAGGCCCACTGCTCTGTCCATTAAGCCACCTAGCTGCTTATATCTGGTACTTAGCAAGAATTTAACAAACACTTATTGACTACAGCATTTCTGACAAGTGCTCATTCAGCCTCTACTTGAAGACCTCCAGGGAAGGGCCACAAGGCAGCACAAAGTCTTCCTAACTTCTCCCAGTATAAACCATCTGTCCGGGCATCTGGTTTTAAATTTTAGCCTCATCCATCTCCAAAAAAAGAACTCACAGAGTCTCACTGCAGATCAAAGAATACTCTTTCTCACTTAATTTTTTCATGGTGGTTTTTTTTTGGCCTATATTTTCTTTTACAACATGACTAACATGGAAATAATACATCAAATTGCTTTTTGTCTCAGGTAGGAAAGATGCGAGGGAGGGATAAAATTTGGAACTGAAAAAATTTTTAAAACTAATATTAAAATGTAATTGGAAAAAATAATTTTTCTAAAAAATACATAAATAAATTTAACATTTATTCTCAGTTCTCTTAATAGTGATTTAAAATTCCTTTTTGAAAGAATTATGACTGTCAGTCCCATCTACTTCTAATTTCCCCATTCAGAACCACTCTTCACAATGCTTTTAAAGAGGTCAGAACCTTATATTCTCCCACAATTTGAAAAAATACAATAGTTTGAGGAATAAATATTTCTTCATAAGACAATTATACTTCTTTCAAAACCATTATTGATTCTCACAATTGTATGAATTATGTGGGACATATATTAATCCGCTAATCAATAAGCATTTATTAAGTATCAGTTATGTTCCTGGTATTGAACTAGGCTCCATTTCACAGATGAAATGTGAAATTTTTCACTTCCTGTGAAAGAATTTGGAAGTGAAAGAATTTGCCCTGTCTTATAGTTAAGAAGTGATAAAAAGTAGATGACAGAACTGCAAAGGGGAATTCCTTTCACTAATAATCCACTAGCAATGCAGCTTGCTTTAATTAATCCACAGATTTATATTTGAAAAAAAAAAACATGAAGTGGTACATATTACAATGTTAACATCATTTCAGAGAGGCAGCAGTTATCAATCTGTGGTCCAGGGACCCCAATGGGAGGAAAAATGGACTGTAAGACTTTTTCAGGTGACCCACAAAATGAAAATTATTTTCACAAAAATACTATGATGTTTTAAACATTTCTAACATGGTAAATATTGACAGATATCAGCCATATAAACAAAAATTCTTCGGGGTCCTCAATAATTTTAGACTGTAAAGGGGAGTCCTGAAATCAAAATGTTTGAAAACTGCTGGCACAGAATATGGAGAACAAGTCTGGGGCTCAGAAAGATTGGAGTTCAAGTCCCACATGTGGCAGACATATGCAGGCCACGTGACCCTGAGCAAGTCACAGAGATTCTCCTGTGCCCCATGCCAAGAAATTCTCTAGACTGTAAGTGGCAGAGCAGTTAGAAAGCAATATGAATTAGTTGAAGGGGTTATCTCACTGAATGTACTTTAAACCAATTATATCAGAGGAAATTTTACGTACGTATACACACACACACACACACACACATATGTATAATATTTAAAGCTACCTTTTCACTGCGATGGCCAGGTTTTCTATCTCAGTACTTTGAAGTCTGATCTCTCGGATAAAGTTCTTGATGACATGTTCGTAAGGTTGGATTAACCTTGGCTCCAAAATGTTGATGTTCTGATACAGAACGCTAACTTGATCTTTTCTGCCAAAGGAAAAGAAAAAAAAAATCAAGTGCCCATTTGCAGAATGAAATAATTTACAAAGACGAACAAAGCAAATCCAAAGCATTAAAGCAAGAATCAAAGTAACATATGGGATAGCAAAGCTGTCTAGAACAGAGAGAGTATGTTGAGAGAGTAACAGGAAATAAAGTCTCAGGGACAGGATAGAATCTAATTCTGGAAGGTTTCCCTATTTGGATAGAGGAATTTACAGGAAAAGTATAAGATAGAGCCAATGAGTGTTTTCTTAACCAGCATTTCAATGAATATACATAAAAGGCTTTGAGGAGAGTTAATACTTTTCACCTTTTTCAAATCTTTTTTTTTTTTTAATTAGGACACTGTTTCATTTTTCTGTTCAGCACATATATCCTTTGGACTGCTTGCTCATTCACCAAATAACAAATCCATTTTTCTTTCTTTGACCCCTAGTGAGAAGTCAGCTTTGATATTGTCTAATAATGTTAACTTGAGCTTTGATTCTACTGTGATCGTAGCAGTGTTTCCCAAAATGAAAGTTAGAGATTTTGTCATTTGGAGGCAAAAAATTAGTTTCCCAGAAGAAATGGCCAACTTTGGGGCCTAAAATAACAATAAAGTCACATTCGAATGGCAGATGCTTATCAAAGGATTTAGAGAAGGATTTGGGGGACCAGAAACACTTCATGTTGAAGAGGTAGGAAAGGAAAGGAATGTGACAAAATAAACCCTATAAATCATCTGCATTTCTATATATTACTAACAAAGCCAAACAGCAAGAGACAGAAGAGAAATTCCATTTAAAGCTATGGTAGACAATATAAAATATCTGGGAGTCTACCTACCAAAACAAACCCAGGGACTATATGAACACAATTACAAAACACTTTCGCACAAATAAAGTCAGATCTAAGTAAGTGGAAAAACATTAGCTGCTCATGGGTAGGCCAAGCCAATATAATAAAAATGACAATTCCATCTAAATTAATTTACTTATTCAGTGCCATACTAATCAAACTATCAGATAATTATTTTCTAGAGCTAGAAAAAATAATATCAAAATTCATCTGAAAGAACAAAAGTTTCAGAATATCCAGGGAACTAATGAAAAGAAAGGGAAGGTGACCTAACCCTACCAGATCTCAAATTGTATTATGAAGCAGCAATTATCAAAACCACTTGGTTCTGGCTAAGAAACAAAGGGGTAGATCAGTAGAATAGGTTAGGTACTCAAGACACAATAGTCAATAAATATAGCAATCTACTGTTTGATAAACCCAAGGACCCCAGCTTCTGAGATAAGAACTCACTATTTGACAAAAATTGCTGGGAAAACTGGATAATAGTGTGGTGGAAACTGGGCAGAGACCAATGCTTGACATCATACACAGGAATAAAGTCCAAATGGATACATGATCCAGGTATAAAGATTGATACTACAAACAAATTAGTGGAGCAAGGAACAGTGCAATGGTCAGATTTATGGAGAATGGAGAAATCTTTAACTAAACAAGACATAGAAAACATTATGAAGTGCAAAATGTATAATTTTGATTACATTAAATTGAAAAGTTTTTGCACAAACAAACCCAATGCAACCAATATTAGGAGGGAAGCAGAAAACTGGGAAATAATTTTTGCAGCTAATGTCTGTGATAAAGGCCTCATTTTTAAAATGCATAGTCATATGAAAAAATGCTCTAAATCACTATTGATTAGAGAGATGCAAACTAAAACAACCTCCGAGGTACCACATCACACCTATCAGATGGACTAACATGACACAACAGAAAGACAATAAATATTGGAGAAGATGTAGGAGAGCTGGAACACTAATTCATTGTTGGTAGAGCTGTGAGTTGATCCAACCATTTTGGAGAGCAATTTGGACTTTGCTTTGACTCAGCAATATTGCTTCTAGGACTGTATCCCAAAGAGATCATAAAAATATAAAAATGTAAAACATGTACATAAAACATGTACAAAAATATTTATAACAGCTCTTTGTGGTAGTCAAAAAGTGGAAATCAAAGGGATCTGGGAATGGCTGAACAAGTTGTGACATATGAATATAATGGAACACTATTGTGCTTAAGAAATGATAAACAGGAAGACTTCAGAGAGGCCTAGAAGGATTTATATGAACTGATATTGAGTGAAAGGAGCAGAACCAGGAGAACTTTGTACACAGCAACAATCACAGTGTGCAAGGAATCTTTCTGGTAGACCTAGTCCTTCACAGCAATGTAAGGACCTAAAAAATTCCCAATGGATTCTTGAGGGAAAATGCCTTCTACATCCACAGAAAAAACTATGGAATTGGATCGCAAATGAAGCAGACCATTTTCTTTTGTGTTATGTTTTGTTTTGCGTTGTGTTTTCTCACATTCATGTTAATTCTTCTATTCAACATGACTATGGTGAAATTGTATTTAATAGTGTATTTAAGTGTAGAATTTATATAAGAGTCGTCTCGGGGAGGGAGTGGGGAAAGACAGGGAGAGAGGGGAAAAATCTAAGATCTATGAAAGTGATTGTAGAACACTGAAAACAAAATAATTATTTTAAAAAAGTAACAAAAAGGAAGTAACTTCTAATAAAGCAATGAAGAAAAGGAAGGACAGGGAAAGAGAGGAGGAAGGAAAGAAGGAAAAAGTGGAAAGCAAGAAGGAAGAGATAGGCAAAGGGAGAATGAAAGAAAGGAAAGGAAGGAAAAAAAGAGTAGAAGAGGAAAAAGGAGAGGGTAAAGGGAAAAGAGGAGGGTAGTTTGTGGTAAAGATAAATTAAGGAAATACCTGAAAAGAACTTCAAAAATCTTAAAACAGTATAAAACTCCAGCTGTGATTTTTTAAATAAAAATTTGTCACACCTTATGGGATTCTTTTCATGACATAGATGCTGTGCCCAGCCTGAACAACCTAGAAGGCCTTTCCCTTCCATGACCTACTTACACAGGAGGAATTCTTGTCCTGTATCATAATGTCTCTGTATGTAAACTTTCAAGCTCTCCACTCCCAATATTCATGAACTTTTAGTAATATTTCAAAACACTAGGTGCTGTCCACTAGCATCAAAATGGCATCCAAACTTCTTTCTGCATTCATATGGTACCACACAAGTGCCAAGTCTGTACCATGCTAAATAGCCAAATACACAGAACACAATAATTTATGAGATGTGATTAATTGCTCCAGTCTTATGATGATTTCTACCTGGTTAATTTTCCAAACCCTATAACACTTTCTCCTGCATGAATTGCTCCGGTTTACTGAGGCTGCATTTCACAGGTTGTGAGCAAACAGAAAATCGGAAATCAAGTCAACAAAGTTAAGCTTGTTACATTCCAAGCATCTTAAGATATCTGAAATATCAGTCATTATATTTCCCCACAAACTTTGTTTGTATTTATCAGTAAGTTAGAGAACTCTAAAATAGGAGAAAGATAGAACACATCAAAAACTACCACTTCATTCATGAAATGTTTCTTGATACACAGGGTAGTCCAGAAGGGTTAATACTGTACTAAGACTTTTAGGACACACTGTATCTCTGAACGAGGCTAAGTCCAGGGGTATTTTCACATATTTGTTTGCTTGCTGATTCCTCCATTAGACTGTGAACTCCTTGAGGATAGGACTTTCTTTTGCTTCTTTTGGTAGTTTTAAGCACTTAGCACGGTGCCTGGCACTCTGTTGTTCAGTCATTCAGTCCAATGTGCTTCTTCTTGACCCTGTCGACTATACTGTGCCAATACCGTCCATGGAGTTTTCTTGGCAAAGATACTGAAATGATTTGTCATTTCCTTCTTCAATGTATTGAGGCAAACAGAGGTTAAGTGACTTGCCCAGAGTCACACAGCTAGTAAGTGTCTAAGATCATATTTGAACTCAGGTCTTCCTGACTCCATGCCCAGCACTCTACCCACTGAGCCACCCAGCTACCTCTACCTGGCACAAAGCAGATGGTATATGTGTATGTGTGTACATATATATGTGTGTATACATATACACATACATATATTATATATATATATACACACACATACATATATGCACATATATTGATTGACAGCTCATGAGAACCCTCTGTTAAATTTTCAGTGTGAGCCATCACACCTCAGAAATCAGCAAACACTACAAATCAGGACTTGATTTATCATCCTGTTGATTGTCCAGGCTTAAGAAAGTAATGCAGAAAATGTTATATAATGTAGAGTAAATTTTAAAATGTATTGTGCATACATTCTTCTTTCAGCTATTAAACATTTACCAGCATGCCCCTGGTTAAGTATCACATGAACTGAGCCACATAAACCCATACCTTCCATGAAAATCCATTCCAGTATCTCACCATTTCATGGGGTGACCCTGAATTTTTCCTCTGGAAGGGCCTAGAGATAAAGCCTAGGCTATACCTGTGATTTTCTGGATCAGGAGAGCCCTCAAGTAAGTAAAACCAATCTTGCAATGAGGGTTGGGACCATCTCTTCAACTTAGAGACTTTGAGAGCATAAGTTGTAGCCAGTGGATCTCAAAATTGCATTTGAAACGCAATTAAAATTTAATTGGAAAATGTTTAATAAAACTAAGAAAAATACATTGCAACACAGACAAGTTAACTTGTGGTTTTCTAAGTCAATATTCAGTCCACAAGGATTTGTTTCTATTTGTCTGGCACAAATAGAGCCTGGTCTAGAGCCCGAAAGGGTTAAGTGCCTTGCCCAAGGTTACAGAGCCAATATATGTCATGGGCAGAATGTTCCTCCCCTATTCACAAAGTCATGCTGCCTCCCTGATATATAGGGTCCTTCCTTATAACATAATCCTGGCAGATTCTACTAAGTTAAAAAGGCTTAGAGCAACATTGTATCTTCCATTAAAAGCTAAGGATAACTAAATTCAAAGCATGGCTATCAAATGATTAATGTTTTGTGGCCACAGCGCCTACAAAACCTACTTTCTAAAACCTAGTCAGAACCCACACTACTGAAATTAGTTATCTTCCAAATTACTGAATTACAAGCCAACAAACTGGGGGAAAAAAGTAAAAGTTCTGACTTAAGAACACAACCTGAACATCCCATAAACTCACATATACCCAAAATTCTTCCCGCAAAAGAAAATTCCAAAGGGACTACACATTGGAAGTCACAGAATAACAGATTTAAAGCTAGAGAAGTCTTAGCAGCCACCTAGTCAAGTCTCTTCATTTTACTGATTAAGAACTTAAGATTTGGACAAGTTAAATGACTTGACCAGCGTCAAAAAACTATTACATATCAGAGGAAGGATCTGAACCCAGGTGTTCCTGACTTCAAGTATAGCACTTTCCACTGGACCAAAAGATGATACACCATAATCCTTCACAATGAAGGTGCGGACCAGCAACTTCATGGGGACAGGATATTCTGAGATGAGGAAATTCCTTCTAATCATATTTCTACAACTGTCATTCAACGTGGACATTATCGGTTCTTTCATAGTTATGTGTTTTTGTTTCTCTGTCTCTCTCTCCTCTTCTCTCCTTTTCCAGCTTCATATATCTCAATGGCTTAGCCAAGCATATAACGATTTTAGAAATGAAACCCAGGCCCTGTCATCACATGACTAGTACTCCTCCCCCAGTCCCAACATAACTCTGAGAACATATGAAGGGCACAGATGGCCAAGATAATCCATTCCTGAGGCACCACAGCATCCCAGTATTTTTTCCCTCTCATGGCACTGGGCACAGTCATCCAGTTAGTCACCAAGGATTCATTAAGCACCTACTATGCCTAAGGATGGGGGCCATCTCCAGTCATCCTGATTTATATCTCACCACTGACCCAGATGCCTTTGGAGCAGAAATTGAGACTGATGACTGTACACAGCCTTCCCTCACTTAAATATAATTCACTTGCATCACCTTTCCAATGCCAAGATTCTCTTCCAAAACAAAGAACAAACAATAGCCACAAGTAGGGCTAAGAATAAGGCTTGTTGCTATTCAATCATTTTCAGTCCTGTCTGATGCTTCCTGATCCACATTTGGGGTTTTCTTGGCAAAAATACTGGAATGGTTTGCCATTTCCTTCTCCAGTTCATTTTATAGAGGAGGAAACTGAGATAAATAGGGTTAAAGGACTTGCCCAGGGTCACACAGTCTGAGGTCAGATTTGAACTCAGGAATATGAATCTTCCTGACCCCAGGACTAGCACTCTATCCAGCACACCACCTAGTTTCCTTGAATAAAATTTAGTCAGTTCCAGTTCATCAGATCACCTTCTCTCTTCATCCATTGGTAGACCAAGATCTCCCCAGATCGCCAATCTCCAATTCCCCTCTCGCAGTTCAAATATCAACTTCAAACTCTATTTTTTCCCCTAAAAGCAAGCAGAATATGATACTTAGCATTCCTTTGATAATCAAAATTTTGAGGACTGATAGGCAGAAAAATTCAAGATTTTATATGGATTTATGAACTTGTGTTAAATCACAAGCCAAATGCCCAGTCCAATTAGGAAGTTTAGTTAAGGATGGCCCCAGGGTGTCCATGTGTGTACAAGCTCTAGTCAGCTTCCCCCATCTATACAACCAGCTTAAAATTGCCTGGGGGCAATCCTCACATCAACTGAACTGCACAAATAAATCATAAACAAAAAGTTAGCTGAGGTAAATAATATCTCCAATGCTACTTCAGATAGGGAGCTCCAGCCCCTCCTATAAGGTGTAACACTCTCAGGAAAATGCCAAGAGCTATGATCATTATCAAAAATAATACTTAAAACAACCGTAAGAGCCCACACTCCTAGGCAGCACAGAACTGAAAACACACCATCATTGCTTTGTTATTGATCCCTTACTGAACACCAATAATGTACCAGGCATTAGAAAGCCTTCTGTCAATGCTGTCCCCCCAGATAACACAACAAAAAATCCTGCCTCCAACTAGTTGAAGGGCTGTCATATGGAAGGAGTAGACTTGCTCTATCTGGCCCCACAGGACAGATTCAGAAGGTAAGGGGTAAAAACTACAGAGGACAATTTGGGCTTCATGTCAAGAAAACACTTCCTAACAGTTGTGACTGCCTCAAAATGGAATGGGTTGTTTGGAGAGGTGGTAGCTTCCCTCTTATGAAAGGTTTATGGCCTCAGTCAAATGCCAGATCAAATAGGAAGTTTCATGGAGAATTCCAGGGTCTATACCCTAACATCTAAAAAAAAGGAAAATCTCATTATTTAACTGACTGAAGGAAGGATAACTAATAGCCAACTCAAGAACAATGAAATAGACAAAAGATATCACAGTCATTACACAAATTTAAGGGCAAATGGAAAATCCATTTGCATTTTGTTCCTTTCTTATGAAATTTGGATCTTATATTTTACTGTTAGTTTGATAGCAACTGTAGCATCGTGATATTCATAGTACCTATGGCAGCCATAAATATACCAGTGCCAATATGAATTGCAAAATACAACAGACTCTCCACATGGAAGACAGAACCAAAACATTTATTCAGATACCAAAAAGTCAAATCCATCATAATCTATACACAATAACAATGCAAAGGACAACACCATCCCCAAGCTTTCCCCCTGCTAGGCTTCTCTCAAACCAGCTACCTTAAACAAAATCACAAACAACCTCTCTCACTCACACTAGCCAGGCTGTCTGCATCCTTCCTATCTCTGACTCCTCTCTAACTTCCTCTCAGCTCTGTTCTAGTTCCACCTCTTCCAGTTCCACCTTTCCTGCTCCATCCTTTCAGCAAACTCCTCCCACCACAGGTTCCATGTGACTCAGACTTCAATGTGACCCAAGCAGGTCACATGGGCTTATTAATGAATGGGAAAGATCTTCCCATTTAAATTACCATTACGGCAACTTCGGAACACAAATAGTATAATTCTGAACTTATGGCATATTCTTCAACTCCCTTTACTTAAAGCAAAGGGAGAGGAACCATAAACACAATATCTGGGAACATGAATAAGGAGTCTTTTTATTCTTACTTTCTCTTGATGATCACACACTGGGTTGGAAGAGTTAAATCATTATCTCTAGGCAAATGTATCCTCAAAGGACACACCCATCCTTCATCTCTCTTTGGCACTCCAATCCTACACTGTTCTTGCTATGCAATTGTGTTGAGTCTCCATGCCTTCCTTTAGGGTTTTCGGCTTAGGGCAAAGCACTAGAACAGTTTGCCCTTTCCTTCTCCAGATCATTTTACAGATGAGAAAACTTGAGGCCTGAAGCTGGATTTGAACTCAGGAAGAGTCTTCCTGACTTCAGGCCTAGCACTCTATCCACTGTGCCACGTAGCTGTCACTACACCAAGTTGTCCTACATTGCCAATGTCGTTTTGGCCATCTCTACCTGATTGACCAATAAGTATCTCAAATTCATTATATCCAAAACAAAACAGTTATCTTTCTCCCCTAAATCCACTTAACACAAATATTTCTATTTTTTTTTTTATTGAGGGCATCATCATCTTTCATCAAAATTTGCAACACCACTGTTATCCTTGTCTCTCTTTTCTCCCTAATCATTCTTCTTCCATTCAATCATTTTCCAGATCATGTCAATTCGGCTTCCACAGTATCTCTCACATACATTCTATTCCCTCATCACCTACCAGTTGGTCTCCCTGTTCCCAGTCTCTTTCCTCCCTGATCCTTTTTTTACATTTGCTAAAATAATTCCTCAAGAACTGTCAGAGGCTTCTTATTGCCTTCTAGGATAAAAAAGCTTCAAGATCTGGCTCCACCTCTACCTTTGCAGGCTTATTACATCACTTTCTCTGACACCCTTCAGTTTAAGCCAAAATATCCCAGAAACTCCAATTCCACTTCCAAGCCTTTGTACCCAAAGGTGTCCTATAAGGATGTAATGTATCCTTTCATGACAATGTCTCTTAGAATCCTTCACTTTTTTCAAGTTTCATATAAAGTGTTACCTACTTCAGAAAGGTTTTCCTGCCTCCCTGGTTGTTTCAAATAACCCCCTTTTCAAATTTTATTGATTTTCCTTATCTCTAGCAATATCGGAAAACTCCAGTAGAATATAAAAATCTTGAGGACAGGGATTGTTCATTATGTCTTTGCATGCCCAGCACCTAATACTATGCTGTGGTATTAGGGTCTCAGTGAGAGCCTTTCAAATTGAAGAAAATCTGACATACAAAATTACCCACCCCTCCCCAACAAAGAAAATATTACGATCACAGCTCTAGAGACAGAAGGGACCTTTGACATGTCTAGTCCAATATTTTAACTTTACAGAGACCCAGAGAGAAGTGACTATCCCAAGGTTACACAGTCCTAAGTGGCAAAATTAGAATTTGACCCCAGGTTCTCTGATTATCCATCCATCACTCTTTCCACTACACATATTCCTTCATCTACTGACTTGTCCATTTACAGAAGAAATAAGTAGGGGAGTTAAGATTTAAATTAAGGCCCTCTGATTCTAAATCCTGACTCTACTCAATACAACCTGCTGTACACAAGGAGGATTATTCCTCTCATTACTAAAGGATTTTCCACTTTAGAAAACATTCACTGCAAGATTTCCTTAAAAGGATCTATTACCGTGGTGCAATCAAATCAGATTTGAATTACAAAAATTGGAGGTTAAAAAACTCTTGTGCAAAATGAGGCACCGCAATACTGGTTTTTCTCACTTATTTCATACTTTGCCTTCTTGCTTCATCCATGAAATAAAGAATGGGATAATCATCCAGGTGAACATGGAGTCTGGACTCCAAGGAGCGCTGTAGCAAATTACATTAACAAAGCATTTGGAGATCTTAGATTAGAAGCCTGAGAAATATCACCCTTCACGCACAAGATTCACGTCTACCCTGCAAAAGTAGCTGCCTGTCCCCTCCATGTCTCCCAAAAAAGTATCAACTGCAGAAAGAGTAGTGGGTCAGGAGACCAGATTTACAATCTCAAATGTACTATGTCAAATTTCTGTTACTTTCAACACTCAACTTCTCTGAAACAATTAGGTAGATAGAATTGGAGTTACGAAAGTCTGAATTCAAATCCTGCCTAAGACTTATTTACTGGTTGAATGACCACTTTACCTGCCTCAGCCGAAATTTTCTCATCTATAAAATGGGAACACTACTAGCATCCACATCCCATGACATGTTAGGATTAAGTGAGATAAATGAGCATAAAGCATTTAGCAAACCTTAAAAGCACAATAGATAAGCTAGCTATAAGTAGTAGCAATATTTTCTGCCCCTGTTTCCTAACTAGAAAGGGTTTTAGACTATAGGACCTCTTCCTGTTCTAACGTTATATCATTTATTTGAGAACTTAATGTGGGGGGATGGGGGAAGGAAGAGAGAGAAGGCAAATGGATGAATTCTTTTGTTCCAGTTCCAAGAATGTTACAGTTACTGATCTCTCTCTTCTAGGTCTTTGTCTAGTTTTATTTGTTTTTTTTTCTGACATCAAAGGTTAAACAAATAGATGCCAACACAATGACCATACATGCTACTCTCTTTCTGTCTGTGCCCAATCTAGTTAAGTTTACATCAGAATTAGAGGAATAGGTGCCAGCCAAACTGATGAAGCAATAAGAGGTCATTATTTCTCAGCACCCTGCCTTTATTTCTTCATGACTAGGTAACCAAATACCCTTCCAGTCTTTTGTAGGTCTACTTCAGCATGCCTGGTCTGATGCAAGATCTAATTGGAGAGCAACCTAAAGTTGGACCTAGAATATAGTATTTCCTTGATTTCACATATTAATCTCCTAATTTCTGAAATATATGTCTACCCTAGAACATGTTCCAACTTTGGCAAAATATGTTAAGTATCCTATGAATTTCATATGTATGTGTGTAGACAAATGTACATGCACACATGTGAACAGTGAATTGCTGATTTCTATCAATTTGGTATTTTCCTATACCACATGCTCCCCTCGCTAATGAAGTCACAGACCAAAGACATCATCCCCTCCTCCAAAGAAAAAAAGGAAAAGCAACTCCAAGTTCACGTAAAGTCAGAACAATACCATGAGATTTCCATATCAATTATCAATTGACGTTATTGGCTTCCATTTCATCTCTAGGGTTTTAAGAAGTTAAAATGTAAATTAGGGCAGTTAAGTGGCACAGCGAATGGGATGCCAGGCATGGAGTCACGAAGACCTGAGTTCAAATTCAGCCTCAGACAATTACTAGCTATGTGATCCTAGGCAAATTACTTAAACCTGTTTTACCTCAGTCTCCTCATCTGTAAAATGAGCTGGAGAAGGAAATGGCAAACCATTACAGTATCCTTGCCAAGAAAATCTCAAATGGGGTCATGAAAAGTTAGACATAACTGAAATGATTCAACGACAACACATTCATAATGAATGTGGTACTTAACTGACTCATACAACTATATTCTTATTAACTCACTATGTAATTTGACTTACACAATACATGTTACTATTGTGTTCCCAAAGTGTATTCCTAATTAAAATATTTTAATGGGATAAAATAAACTTAAAACATCTTCCAGAGCAGCCTTTTTTAAATAGTGCTGTTAAGAACCTTGAGGTTTCATCCATGTGAATAAGGATGAAAGAGTTTGTGATGCTAAGAAAAACTGAGTAAGAGACTTTTACCCTGTATTGTTAAGCATGTTATCCTACTCTAAGTATAAGACATATGCTCCTTTAATAACCCAATAACCCTCCCATCAAAGCTAGGTGGTAATGTGAATAGTACTCTAGCCTTAGATTCTGGAAGACCCAAGTTCAAATTTGGCCTAAGCCATTTACAATCTGTGTGACCCTAAGCGAGTCACTTACCCCTGTCTGCCTCAGCTTCCTCATCTGTAAAAGGAAGTGGGGAAGGAAATGGCAAAACTACTCCCCTATCTTTGCTAAGAAAACCCCAAATGGGGTCACAAGGAATCAGATGTGAATGAACATTAAGAAATATAAAAGGGATAAGCATAGGGGGAACGGGTATAAAGTAAATGATATCATGATAAAAAATGTGATTTAAGTATGAGAAGGGAGTGTAATAGGAGGTGTGAAAAGGAGGAAGCAGAAAATGGCAAATTACATCACAAGAAGAAGTACAAAATCATAGTAGAGGGAAAGAGGGGAGGGAGATGAGCATTGTGTGAGAGGTACTCTCATCGGATTTGTTTAAAGGATGGAACAATAAACTTAAGTAGAAAATCCTAACTAGCTCTATAAGCAGTGGGAGGGGAAGGGGGAAGAAAGGGGAGGGAGGCAAAAGGGAGGGAAGAAGCAATAAGAGTAAAGAGGAGTAAAAGGGAGGGGGGCTAAAAGAAAGAGGGGAAGGCGGCAAGAGGAGGTGGTGAAAAGTGAATACTAGTGAGGAGGGGAAGGGAGACAGCAGATCTAAAAGCACAAATGGTGGGAAAGAAGATGGAGGGAAATACACAGATTGTAATCATAACTGTGAATGTGAATGGAATGAATTCTCCCATAAAACGGAGACGGATAGCAGAATGGATTAAAAGCCAAAATCCAACGATATGCTGCTTACAAGAAACACATTTGAAACGGGGGGATACACATAGGATAAAGGTTAAAGGATGGAGCAGAATATACTGTGCTTCAGCTGATGTAAGAAAGGCAGGAGTAGCAATCCTAATCTCAGACAAAGCAAAAGCAGAAATAGATCTAATAAAAAGGGATAAGGATGGAAACTACATCCTGCTAAAAGGCACCATAGACAATGAAGCAATATCATTACTAAACATGTATGCTCCAAGTGGTATAGCATCCAGATTCTTAGAGGAGAGGTTGAGGGAGTTGAAGGAAGAAATTGACAGCAAAACTATACTAGTGGGGGACCTCAACCTCTCTCTTTCTGAACTTGATAAATCTAACCTCAAAATAAACAAGAAAGAGGTTAAGGAGGTAAATAAAACTCTAGATAAGGTAGATATGATAGATCTTTGGAGAAAATTGAATGGGAATAGAAAGGAATATACCTTTTTCTCAGCAGTACATGGAACATTTACAAAAATTGACCATGTACTAGGACATAAAAATCTCAAAATCCAGTGCAGAAAGGCAGAGATAATCAGTGCATCCTTCTCAGATCATAATGCAATAAAAATTATATGTAATAAAAGGCCATGGAAAGATAAAGCAAAAATCAGTTGGAAACTAAATAATTTAATCCTAAAGAAGGAATGGGTTAAAGAAGAAATCATAGAAACAATCAACAACTTCATTCAAGAGAATGACAATAATGAGACAACCTACCAAATCTTATGGGATACTGCAAAAGCAGTTCTTAGGGGAAGTTTTATATCTTTGAATGCCTACATAAATAAAATAGAGAAAGAGGAGATCAATGACTTGGGTATGCAGCTGAAAAAGCTAGAAAAAGAACAAATTGAAAATCCCCAAGAAAATACCAAATTAGAAATACTGAAAACCAAAGGAGAGATTAATAAAATTGAAATTAAGAAAACTATTGAATTAATAAATAAAACCAATAGTTGGTTTTATGAAAAAACTAATAAAATTGATAAACCTTTGGTCAATTTGATTAAAAAAAAGAAGGAAGAAAATCATATTACTAATATTAAAAATGAAAGGGGTGAACTCACCTCCAATGAGGAGAAAATTAAAACAATAATTAGAAATTATTTTGCCCAACTTTATGCCCACAAATTCGATAATCTAAATGAGATGGATGAATATTTTAAAAAATACAAATTGCCCAGATTAACAGAAGAGGAAATTGAATCCTTAAACAACCCCATCTCAGAAAAAGAAATTGAACAAGCCATCAATTAACTCCCTAGGAAAAAATCTCCAGGACCAGATGGATTCACAAGTGAATTCTATCAAACCTTTAAAGAACAGTTAATTCCAATACTATATAGACTATTTGGGAAAATTGGGGAAGAAGGAGTACTCCCAAATTCTTTCTATGATACAAATATGGTTTTGATACCCAAGCCAGGAAGAGACAAAACAGAAAAAGAAAATTATAGACCAATTTCTCTAATGAATATAGATGCAAAAATTTTCAACAAGATTTTAGCAAAACGAATACAGCATCTTATCAAGAGAATAATACATTATGATCAGGTTGGTTTCATACCAGGAATGCAGGGCTGGTTCAATATTAGGAAAACTATTAGCATTATTAATCATATCAACAACAAAACCAACAAAAACCACATGATTATCTCAATTGATGCAGAAAAAGCTTTCGACAAAATACAACACCCATTCCTATTAAAAACACTGGAGAACATAGGAATAAAGGGAACTTTCCATAAAATAATAAGCAGTATCTACCTAAAACCTTCAGCAAGCATTATATGCAATGGAGATAAGCTAGAGGCATTTCCAATAAGGTCAGGGGTGAAACAAGGATGCCCATTATCACCATTATTATTCAGTATGGTACTAGAAATGTTAGCGGTAGCAATTAGACAAGATAAAGAAATTGAAGGAATAAAAATTGCCAAAGAAGAAGCTAAGTTATCACTCTTTGCAGATGATATGATGATATATTTAGAGAATCCCAGAGATTCAAGTAAAAAACTATCTGAAATAATAAACAACTTTGGCAAAGTTGCAGGTTACAAAATAAACCCACACAAATCTTCTGCATTCCTATATATTAGCAACAAAGTCCAACGGCAAGAGATAGAAAGAGAAATCCCATTTAAAGTTAGGGTAGACACTATAAAATACTTAGGAGTTTACCTGCCAAAACAAACCCAGGGATTATATGAACACAATTACAAGACACTTTTTGCACAAATAAAGTCAGATTTAAGTAAGTGGAAAAACATCAGTTGTTCACGGGTAGGCCGAGCTAATATAATAAAAATGACAATTCTACCTAAATTAATCTACTTATTTAGTGCCATACCAATTAAACTATCAGATAATTATTTTCTAGAGCTGGATAAAATAATATCAAAATTCATTTGGAAAAACAAAAGGTCCAGAATATCAAAGGGACTAATGAAAAGAAATGCTTGGGAAGGTGGCCTAGCGCTACCAGACCTCAAATTGTATTATAAAGCAGCAATTATCAAAACCACTTGGTATTGGCTAAGAAACAGAGGGGTAGACAAATGGAATATGCTTGGCACTCAAGACACAGTAGGCAAGGAATATAGCAACCTCCTGTTTGATAAACCCAAAGATCTCAGCTTCTGGGATAAGAACTCATTGTTCAACAAAAATTGCTGGGAAAACTGGTTAACTGTGTGGTGGAAATTAGGCATAGACCCATACCTGACACCGTACACAAGAATAAAGTCCAAATGGGTACATGATTTAGGTATAAAGATTGATACCATGAATAAACTGGAGAAGCAAGGTATAGTGTATTTATCAGATTTATGGAGAGGGGAAGAATTTTTTTCTAAAGAAACGACAGAAAGCATTATGAAATGCAAGATGGATAATTTTGATTACTTTAAACTGAAAAGTTTTTGCACAACCAAATCCAATGCAACCAAAATTCGGAGGGAGGTAGTAAACTGGGAAAAAATTTTTACAGCTAAGCTCGGGGATAAAGGCCTCATTTCTAGAATATATAGAGAACTGACTCAAATATATAACCATCCAAGTCATTCCCCAATTGATAAATGGTCAAAGGATATGAACAAGCAATTTTCAGGGGAAGAAATCAAAGATATCTATAATCATATGAAAAAGTGCTCTAAATCACTATTGATTAGAGAGATGCAAATCAGAACAACTCTGAGGTACCACATCACACCTGTAAGATTGGCAAACATGACAGAACAAGAAAATGATAAATGCTGGAGAGGCTGTGGGAGAGTTGGAACACTAATTCATTGTTGGTGGAGCTGTGAGATCATCCAACCCTTCTGGAGAACGGTTTGGAACTATGCCCAAAGGGCTACAAAAATGTGCATACCCTTTGACCCAGAAATATCGCTACTAGGACTGTATCCCCAAGAGATTATAAAAACGGGAAAGGGTCCCACGTGTACAAAAATATTTATAGCAGCACTCTTTGTGGTAGCCAAAAACTGGAAGTCAAGGGGATGCCCATCAATTGGGGAATGGCTGAATAAATTATGGTATATGAATGTAATGGAGTACTATTGTGCCATAAGAAATGATGAACAAGAAGACTTCAGGGAGGCCTGGAAGGACTTATATGATCTGATGCTGAGTGAAAGGAGCAGAACCAGGAGAACTTTGTGCACAGCAACGACCACAGTGTGCGAGAGTTTTTTCTGGTAGACTTGGAACTTTGTAATAACACAAGAACTTACTGAGAAAAAAAAAAATCCTAATGTCGGTCTTCTAAGGCAAAATGCCTTCCACACTCAGAGAAAGAAATGTGGAAGTCATTTGCAGAATATAGCAGATCATGTTTGTGTGTGCGTGGGTTTCAGTGTATTATGTGTTGATTTGTTATATGATTTCTTCCATTTATTTTAGTTAGACTACGTAGCATGAATATAGTGAAAATGTGCTCAATAGGAAAGTATATGTAGAACCTAAACAGAATTGTATGCTGTCATGGGGAGGGAGGGGGGTATTGGGGAAGGGTGGGGGGGATAAAATCTTAACTTTAAGGAAATGATTGTAAAACATTAAAAAAAATAAAATATTAAAAAAAAAGATGTGAATGAACAGCAACAAATGAATTCTTTCACATGAGCATCTATTTCAGAGGAAGAAGCAGTTAAATTTTATCCAAAAAAAAAACCCCACTTGATAACAATCTCTAAATGAATTCTAAATGTACTTAAATACCAGGTGACTTTAAGGCAGGGGTAGAAGGCAGAAGGAAAAAAGATGAAAAAGGCCAGAAAAATAGATGAGAAGAAATGAGAGAAGACAAAGATTTGCTGACTTATCTCACCTACATGGGTAAATAGGTATGAAGCTTCTCTATCTACTTTCTTCAAGAAGAATGGTGAGACACTAGACACAGTAATCACTGAATAATACTCAAAAAAAAACTGATTTGATTCTAACAAAACAAAGATTTGTGAATCATTTCTAAAACAACAAGTTTTCCATTCTTTGATCATCAAAGTATTAGAGTAAGGATCAACAACCCGATTAGAAGGAGAAAAATGAGATGACATCACAAAGTCAGGCAACTCAAACTTGACCTATTTTAGCAAGCTGTTAATGTGTCAAAATGAGAACTGTATAAAGGAACAAACATTGACAGAGACTAGCAACGGCCAATTAGACAAAAGAAGTCCAGCAATTTCCTTCGTCAGCAAACACTTGATCTCTTTGACAAGCAGAGGGATATGGCGGCCAAAGGGAATAAGGATTTACAGTATAAACACATTTATACAACATTATGAAGGTATATGGTAAATTATAAGCAGCATTACTTCAAAAAACAGGCAGAAGCAGAATGGAGGAAATCAAAGTGTTAGAGCAAGGATCAACAACCCGATTAGAAAAACAAAAATGAGATGACATCACAAAGTCAGGCAACTCAAACTTGACCTATTTTAGCAAGCTGTTAATGTGTCAAAACGAGAACTGTATAAAGGAACAAACATTGACAGAGACTAGCAACAGCCAATTAGACAAAAGAAGTCCAGCAATTTCCTTCATCAGCAAATACTTGATCTCCTTGACAAGCAGAGGGATATGGCAGCCAAAGGGAATAAGGATTTACAGTATAAACACATTTATACAACATTATGAAGGTATATGGTAAATTATAAGCAGCATTACTTCAAAAAACAGGCAGAAGCAGAATGGAGGAAACCAAAGTGTTAGAGCAAGGATCAACAACCCGATTAGAAAAACAAAAATGAGATGACATCACAAAGTCAGGCAACTCAAACTTGACCTATTTTAGCAAGCTGTTAATGTGCCAAAATGGGAATTGTATAAAGGAACAAACATTGACAGAGACTAGCAACAGCCAATTAGACAAAAGAAGTCCAACAATTTCCTTCATCAGCAAACACTTGATCTCTTTGACAAGCAGAGGGAAATGGCGGCCAAAGGGAATAAGGATTTACAATATAAACATATTTATAAAACATTATGAAGATATATAGTAAACTATAAGCATCATTACTTCAAAAAACAGGAAGAAGCAGAATGGAGGAAATCAAAGTATTAGAGCAAGGATTAACATCCCGATAAGAAGAACAAAAATGAGATGACATCACAAAGTCAGGCAACTCAAACTTGACCTATTTTAGCAAGCTGTAAATGTGTCAAAATGAGAATTGTATAAAGGAACAAACATTGACAGAGACTAGCAACAGCCAATTAGACAAAAGAAGTCCAGCAATTTCCTTCATCAGCAAACACTTGATCTCTTTGACAAGCAGAGGGAAATGGCGGCCAAAGGGAATAAGGATTTACAATATAAACATATTTATAAAACATTATGAAGATATATGGTAAACTATAAGCATCATTACTTCAAAAAACAGGAAGAAGCAGAATGGAGGAAATCAAAGTGTTAGAGCAAGGATTAACAACCCGATTAGAAAAACAAAAATGAGATGACATCACAAAGTCAGGCAACTCAAACTTGACCTATTTTAGCAAGCTGTAAATGTGTCAAAATGAGAATTGTATAAAGGAACAAACATTGACAGAGACTAGCAACAGCCAATTAGACAAAAAAAGTCCAGCAATTTCCTTCATCAGCAAACACTTGATCTCTTAGACAAGCTGAGGGAAATGGCGGCCAAAGGGAATAAGGATTTACAATATAAACATATTTATAAAACATTATGAAGATATATGGTAAACTATAAGCATCATTACTTCAAAAAACAGGAAGAAGCAGAATGGAGGAAATCAAAGTGTTAGAGCAAGGATTAACAACCCGATAAGAAGAACAAAAATGAGATGACATCACAAAGTCAGGCAAATCAAACTTGACCTATTTTAGCAAGCTGTTAATGTGTCAAAATGAGAATTGTATAAAGGAACAAACATTGACAGAGACTAGCAACAGCCAATTAGACAAAAGAAGTCCAGCAATTTCCTTCATCAGCAAACACTTGATCTCTTAGACAAGCTGAGGGAAATGACGGCCAAAGGGAATAAGGATTTACAATATAAACATATTTATACAACATTATGAAGGTATATGGTAAATTATAAGCAGCATTACTTCAAAAACAGGAAGAAGCAGAATGGAGGAAATCAAGTTTTCAGAAAAATTTATTATCATTCAGGAAGAAAGAATGAGAATATAGACAACATTGAAGACTTGTATATTAACATCTTGAACATTTTCTTCAAGAAAAGAATTAGGAGACAGAGGATGTGGTAAGCACCAAGTAACACTGCAATAAACAGAAGATGTGTTTTAACACAAGGGAAAAGGTTTGTTATTAATTTGAGTTTTTCTTGAGTCAACGGTCTGTGTACAGTCAGACCATCAACATTTCAGAGGAAAGATGAGAATCAATAAAAAGCAAGAAGAATAATGTTGAAAATATATGGAATATAATTGAAAAAACTTAATTCTGAAGTATTTAAACAAATACTTGCTCCTAAAGTAAACAGAAATAAAATCAATACAAATTATAACAGTTTCACAAAATTTCAAAACATATATATTAATTGCTATAACAAGGAGATCAAATGAACCCAAAAAGTGACAGCATCAACAAATATTGAGCTACTTGCCTAAGGCCACATTAATTTAAAATTCTCATTTTCAAAACACTGCAAAACTGAATGATAAACAATTATGAGCAGTATTGTCTCACAAAACAGAATGTAAAAGGGTAAAATCAGTTAAATGAAAGTCTGGCGAGATAGCCAACTAAACCAAGTCATCCCAAGGGTATTTAAGTACAAAACTGGACAGAGAACAATGTACGGAAGATAAATGGAAAATATCTGTAAAGATTATTAAAACAGACTGATTCCTCCATCAAGAAAAAAAGGAACTTACCACACTTGTGGTTACTTCACAGTACATGAAACTGCTTAGAAGTGAAAACAGAAAAGACACTAAAAACAGGAAAAGCAGATTAGTTGGGGCAAGGGTATATACAAGAAATCTATATAGGAGATTACAATTGTACAGCCTTTCAGGGATATATTTAAGGTAGTTGAAGGAAGGAAATATACCAACATGTGAAGGTAAGGGGGAAAAAAACCTTCAGATTTTATTGATACAACAAAAAAATGAAGCCCATCAATAACCACTGGTTCAAAATATGACAGAAAAAGAAAATAATAAATATTGAAGGGGATGTGGGAAAATTGGGACACTAATATTCTATTGTGAACTGATCCAACCACTGTGGAGAACAATTTGCAACTTTGATCAAACGGCTATAAAACTGCAATACCACTACAAGATCCATAATCCAAAGATGGTTTTTTTTAAAGGAGGGTGGGTGGGAGAGAAGGACTTAATTGTACAAAAGTATTTATAGCAACTCTTTTATAGTGACTAAGAATTAGAAAGTGAGGGAATCCCCATCTATTGGAGAATGACTGAACATATTGTGGTATATGTTTGTAAAGGAATATTGCCGTGCTAGAAGAAATGATGAGCATGTAGATTTCAGAAAAACCTGAAAAGACTTATACAAACTGATGCAAATTGAAGTGAGCAGAACCAAGAGAATACTGTACACAGTAACAGCAACAGTAACAGTACTTTAATCAACTTTGAATGACTTGGCCATTCTCAGCAATACAATGATCCAAGAAAATTCCAAAGAACTCATCATGAAAAATGCTATCCGCCTCCAGAGAAAAAACTGATGGAGTCTGAAAATAGAAAGTACAAAGTATACTCTTTTTCATTTTGTGCATTTTTTTCATGATTTTTTTTGAGTCTATATCTTCTTTTACAATGTGACCAATATGGTAATATGTTTTGCATGACTAGTCATGTATAACCTACTCCTTCTAACTGCCCTAATAATGAGAAAGTTCTTATGAGTTATAAGTATCATCTTCCCGTGTAGAAATTAAAACAGTGGTTTTCCTTTTCTCTTTATCTTTTTTATGCTTCTCTTGAATCTTGTATTTGAAAATCATATTTTCTATTCAGTTCTGGTCTTTTCATCAAGAATGCTTGAAAGGTCTCTATTTCATTGAATATCCATGTTTTTCCCCTGAAGGATTATATTCAGCTTTGCTGAATAGATGATTCTTGACTGTAATCCTAGTTCCTTTACCCTCTGGAATATCTTATTCAAAGCCCTTTATTTCTTTAACATAAAAGTTGCAAAATCTTGTGCTGTCCTGACTGTGGCTCCATATTTGAACTGTTTATTTGTTTTTCTGGCTGCTCACAATATTCTCTCCTTGACCTGGGAACTCTGGAATTTGACTATAATATCCTTGGTAGTTTTCATTTGGGGAGCTCTCTCAGGAGGTGACTGGTAGATTCTTTCAATTTCTATTTTACCTTCTGGTTCTAGAATATCAGGGCAGTTTTTCTTGATAACTTCTTGGAAGATGATGCCAAGGCTCTCTTTTTTGATCATGGTTTTCAAGCAATCCAATAAATTATCTCTCCTGGGTCTATTTTCCAGATCAGTTGTTTGTCCAGTGAGATATGTCACATTGTCTTCTATTTTTTCATTATTTTGGTTTTGTTTTATTGTTTCTTGATTTCTCATAAAGTCATTAGACATGATAAGGATCCCTGATCCACCAGTGCCACAAGCTCTGGTGTGCTAGTGCTCCCTTTTACCTTGAAACCGCCACCCAGAACTGTGACACAGATCTAAGTATGGGCAAAGCAACAGACTCCTGCCTCAATGCTAGCAAAGACACCCCTATAATCTCCTTCTGACCAGTTTGTTTGACCCCCTTACATCTGTGGGCTGAAAGCTCTGGCCAAAGACTCATTTAAAATATATAGATATAGACAGATAGATAGACAGACAGACATAGATATAGATTTATGAACGTTCTTCTTGCATTTCTGTATAGAAGAAAAATATTGATTACAATAGTTTACTAAGAATTAAACATGAATATCCTATAGAATAAAAAGGAACCTGGTGGGTATAAACAGGCTGCAACTAATAACTTATTCGCTTCTAATAAGAATAAAAGATGTCATCGGAATTGTATCATGAGAGGCAAATATGGGTTAGTCACATGATGAGAAATGACTGAGCACTTCACTGACACTAAATGATGTCAAAAGAAAGGGAGAGAGAACTTATAGGCACACGGAGAGTTGTATAGTATGAGCAGGTATGGATAAATTATTATCTCCATCACTGGAAGGAACCTCTGAATTGATAAAATCACAGACCCCATTTCTGAATTTGAGTATCAAGGGCATCCTTGAATGTATGGGAAAGGAACTTGAAGATGTTGTCTTTTTTTAAATATTTGATTTATTTTCAGTTTTCAACATTCACTTCCTTAAGTTTTAATTTTTTTTCCCCTTCCTCTCCCCTCCTTCCCCAAGTCGGCATGCAATCGTATATGGGCTCTACACATACAATCCTATTAAAGACATTTTCACATTAGTCATGTTGCATAGAAGAATTATAACAAATGAGAGAAACCATGAGAAAGAAAATAAAAAAGAGTCCGCTTCACTCTGCCATCCAACACCATAATTCTTTCTCTGGATGTGGATGGCATTTTCCATTATGAGTCTTTTGGAAAAGTTTTATGTCCTTGCATTGCTGAGAAGGCCTAAGTCTATCAAAATCAGTCCTCACATACTGTGGCTGTTACTGTGTACAATGTTCTCCTGGCTCTTACAAATATTTTCAAATAATATTCTGAAGCAGACAAGAATTTTGTAGTCTTACAACTAAATGAACAGTACAGAAAATATAAGATCCTTCTTAGGTTTATTGATGATAAAAATTATTTCATCCAGCAGAATAAAATAAAACCTTAAAAAGTAGCTCCTCCAGGAGCGTATATCTCACACATATCATAGTCATAGGAGATACCCTGTAACAACAGACATAACTGCTTAACGGCCCTCTGATTATTCATATCAAATGAGTGTTAAACCAAGAAGGTGTACACTTGCCCAAGGCACCTGCCACGACCAGAACAGAGTTCAAAAGAAGGGATTCTCTACAAATGGTAAGGTTCTCCATACATCAGGGGTCAGCACAGTATGGCCCACCATGGCTTTGATTTGCTGCCCCCTACTACAACAGTCATATAATCCCTCAAAAGATTCTAACCTATCACACAGGAAATGCATATTATCATGTGATATACAGCTGGATAAGTTGCTTACAGAACTGGTCCATTAGCTCTTATATTCTTGGACAGGCACTGTGCAAAGACTAAGCCTGGCCAAGAATTAAAGAGGAAGAAAATAAGTTAAATTACATTTGAATAAATTGTTCAGGGCATTTAATGACCCATAAAAGGCCCATTTTTTAATCATGAGTATTTTCCCCATCCTGAGTAGTATGTCTCAGGCATAAAACGAGTGCACTGAATAAGATGGACTTTAAGGTCCCTTCCTTAGGGACTATAGATCCTTAAGTAATACAGGTTAACTCAAGGGATAGTTGGCTCCCTTTTCATTTGCGGTCCTTAAGTAGATAAAGGATGACTGCTTTTAGATGAAGTAGTAAATGAGTCATGGTCATATATCAATTTAGCTTATATGTGTTTGTGTACATACACACACACACACACACACACACATAGTGTCTTCCTCTCAATGTAAAGGTCTTTTCTACTCTAATAGCTTTCATCTTCATTCCCACTCATTGTGGGAAAAGATCTTAATCTTAATTCTAACAAGGAAACCCTCTTACTTGTTTTCACAGGCTAGAGGAATTTTATTCAGTTTTGTTAGCTAATTTTTTTTAAACAAAAAGCGCACTAAAGTAGTACACTCATTAATCTATCCCAATTAACTAGTTTGACTTGAATTAAGAGTAGATAAGATGATCCACAAAACAAAACAGTTTTTCTGTCCCATTTTTGCAATACTAAAACAGATGATGTTAACTAACACTTTAAGCATCTCAATGCACCCTTTGGGGATGAGTCTTCTTGATTTGAGGGGTTTCTAAAAGCCACCACAAACTGTCCATTTTCAATTTGTCAGTGGTCTTGATTCTTCCACCTAGGTGCATTTGGGTTAATGGTTTTCTAATAAGACAATATACCTTGATCTGGGGAAGCAAAGGAGCCATTTACTCAATCATGCCTTAATAATTGCTTAATCAGGATAAGAAAGCTTTATTCTAACACCTCATTCAGAAGTGACAATAGTGACAATGAAGAAATGGGAAATTTGGAGGGGTTGGGAAAATTTCAGAAAATTTTTAATGTGACCTAAACATTTACTTTTATGGCAAAGTGGTAAAATATTGTAAATCATATGGTACAATATAGTAAATAGAGTAATACTCTCCCATGTGAAAACTGTAGTGGTCCTACATCAAGTATGTAGGGGATGATGATTTAATTTTCTACCACAGAAGGACCCACTTTCTATCATTCTATGACAGTCAGCCATAAGGTATAGCTGGCATCAGCTCTACCTGGTGACTGCTCTATCTTCTCATGCAGAGGAGCCTTGTCAAGCTCAGCCGTGCCTTCCAATGTCTTTTCAGAGACTAGGGCATACAGGAAGGTGATCACATAACAAAGCCTCCGTGTCTTTTTTCTAGACCAAGCTTCTAAGGACCTACAAGCTCTAGGTTTCAGGAACTACTCCTGGGCATGTAAGTATATACAAATCACATTGATTAATAATATTAAACATACATATTAAATAATATGTAATATTCCAGGGCACAAAAAGCAACTAACTTCTCTTTCAGGATGGGGTGGAGCTGCTGAACTGGAGGATCACCTTAAGCATAATCCACAGATCACATTGACAACATTCAAAATGTTAAAGCTCTTCAGTTCTTCCTGGTACGCCTGACCTCACACTGCCCAGTCTCAGCTTCCTTCCAGTCCCTGTTCTCTCCCTGACTTTTGTCGGGCACTCAAGTCTCAAAATCCTGAGATTATCTGTACTCACCAATCGATCAATAAGCCATCAATCAATCCGTTGAACCTTCTAATATCTTACCCATAGATAATGGCAGGTGGGAGGAAAATCACTTTTTATTATCAACAGCAAGAATTATTGAAAAAATGAAAATATTTACCTTAAACATTTATATCTCACAGCTTAAAGCAATCAACATTTTCTATTTGAGTCTTTACTAACACAGGCCAATCCCTGAGTTTTTCCCCTTTAATGAGGCAGTCTCCCTCATTTAAATTACTTCAGCAGCTAGCTTATAGTCGTCTTCTCTATCCATCATCCACTATTTCAATTTCATGTTGATGATCCTTCATAGTCCTGACTTCCATTTCTACTTTAGCATTATGCCAGTGATCATCTTAGATTTAACATTCAAACCACTCCACCCTCCCAGAATTTGAGATCATATTTCTTCCTCCCATTATATCTCTTGTTCTTCCAATAATAACACTCCATAACCACTCCTGAACCTATGTTTGATGCATAGAGGAAAGAGTACTGAACATGGTGTTACAAGTCCCAAGCTCAAATCCCAAGGGGCCTTGGGCCTAGAATGCAGTTTCTTCATCTGTAAAATAAGGAGTTGGGACTAGATGACTTCTAAGGTCCTTTCCAACTCTAGCTCTAGGATGCCATGAGCCCCCCTTTTGCCCTGATCTTTTTGTCTAGTCCAGGTGTGGGGGACCACATGTGACCTTGAGGTCACAGGTTCCCTATCCCTGGTCTAGTCCTTTCCTAGTCTTGACACAACAAATTCATGGTCTCTCTTTCCCCCTATCTCAAGAATGCTTTCCTGCTTATCCATCTATCATTCCTTCTCATTAGCCTCTCAAACTAGAAGACGTTATGGTACCAGAATCTGAAGTCAAAGAATCTAGGTACAAACTCTGTTTCTGACTCTACCTTGTGTCACCTTAGTCAATTCATTCAACCTCTCTAGGCTTTAGTTCCATCAACTGTCAAATAATAAGGTAGGAATAGATGCCCTTTGAGACCCTCCTAGTTCTAAATCTATGATCCTAAGATCTACTTTCCTTCAATTTATTGCAAATTTCTGGATAGATAATGCCCAGAGTAGGAAAAGAACTTTGTCCAAGGTTACACAAGCAACTACAAGAAACAGAAAGTGAACCCTGTCACTACTATTGCAAAGTTAGTTTCCTTCCCACTACAGTACATGTTCTCTATCACTAACTGCTGTAGTTGGCTTCCACACTTAACAAATGCCACTTGTCTTTTTCCTAAGACCTCTACAGTATGTGACAGCAGTGACAGTCCCTCTCCTCCCATTTATTTCACAATATTATGCACCCCTATTTCCTTCAAACCATTTGGAAAGTAGAAAAGGGTTAAGGAAAGAGTTTTAGAAATGTGTCCACATTTTAGGCAAGAGAAGAAGCAGTATTACCCACTTCAGAATCTTCAGTCATCATCATGAGTCAGAAGATGCTGGTCTTCACATCATCACTTAGTGAAATTCTTCCCTTCTAGTTTGTGTGTTCAATTCTTCTTTCTCAAGGTCCAATCACGTTAGTATGAAGACCTAACTGACCTTGCACATTTTTTTCTATCACTCTCTTTAAGTTTCTTCTATGCACTTACTCCATTTAATAGTGTATATTTAATCTTTGCTACTTAGTAGGATTACAAACTTCATAAAAGTTAAGTACTATGGATTATTTTGTCATTTATATCTGATGTCTCATTAAAAACACTACATATAATGATGCCTTAAAAATTGTGATGGCTTGGGATCCAGTTTGGGTCCTCTAGCCATCAACATTTTGCTACTAGAAAAAGATTTCTGTTGTATCTAAACATAACGAATTTTTGTATACTCTTCTGCTTTCAAACGTCAATCTTGGTACAGCTAGGTGGTACAGTGGATAGGACACCAACCCTACAATCAAGAGGATCTGGGTTCAAATCAAGCCTCAGACACTTACTAGCTGTGTAACCCAGGGCAAGTCACTTAATCTCAACTGCATTTAAAAAAAAATTATCTCTCTGATATATTCTATGGCCTAAGACAAATACCTGAGTCCCTAACCTGTGCTATCTCCTTCAATTCTGACATCTGAAATTCTCCATCAAGAATAGCAATGTTTGACTACCAGGACTCCTCACTTCCTTGGTTTAGTTCTAGCACTCTTGGTCATGTTAGTCATTAAGTTAGATGACTTGGAGACACAAAATGAGCATCAGTTCTGAATGGACTCCAGAAACCACAGAAGTTTAGCCTGGAGAACACAAGCCTAAGAGAGGTCAAGATAGTTGTCAAAAATATTAGAAATTTAAGTTCGGAAACAGGCAGGTAGGTAGCACGGAAATAGAGAGCTAGACTTGGAGTCAGAAAAACCTGTGTTCAAATCCTGTTTCAGACACTTTGTTGTGTGACCCAAGGAAAGTCTTTCAATCTCCCTGTCTCAGTTTCCTCATCTGTAAAATGGGGACAATAATAGCACCACCTCATAGGATTGTTGGATCAGATGAGGTAACATGTGAAGGGCTTTGCAAACAAAACTCTTCTAAATGCTGGCTATCAATATTTGGAAAGTAAGCTAATTGGGAGGCTAGCATTTTAATTACTAGTGCATCACAGCCATATGGCTATAAGTGACTTTCCCCTGTGTAGCCTGTGGCCCAAGATCTCGTTTTTGGGTTTGATATTTGGAGTCTCTCACTTATGATCAAGCCCTGACCAGGCCCTTGGGAACATCTGAAATTTTGGTTCACATTTCCAAGAGCTTTCTACGGACTATGAAGTTCACAAATATTTCACAAGGAAAAATATTTATTAACAGACAAGAATTTTTTTAAAAAAGGAAAACAGTAGAAACAATTAGTAATCAACTACCCTCCCCCACCTAGGTTTCAAGACACTGTCTGAATGCATCTTCATCTCCTTCCAATTCAAGGGCTTCATCCTCTGTCTCTGGAAACTGTTCACCTTTGCTGCAACCAACTCAGTACTTTCTGCACCTGCCTCAGTTTCTCTGCCCACAGTCTCTCTTGCTCACTTTTGTGGATCACTTCCTGTTGTAATCATCATTCATAGTAACTGTTGAGGTTTGGAATGTTGGAGATCCCAAAATACCAACACACTGGGTCCTGCTCCAAAGAATTTGACTCAAGCCTTCTTAAAGTCAAATTTTATTTGTTTTATTTGTTTTAAAAGTTTTTTATTTGTTTTATTTGTTTTAAAAGTTTATTAAAGATTCACCATATTGTGTTGACTCTTAAGGAGCCTAAGCATTTGTTAACACTTGTACAACACTTCACAAGTGGGTCAGATAGACTCTCAGCTACAGAGAGTCTGAGCCGGGTTGAATCCGAATGCCTTCATGGAAGCAAGATGGAACTTAAATACAGAAGACTGAGGGAAGCATCCAAGTGTCACTAAGTAGTCTGGGGTCCCAGGGATGGTCTTGATTAATCAAACTCAGGGAGGATCCTAATGGGAATGGCTGGTAATAGGATCAAAGGGAGGAGTATCTAAAGAATGCTAAATAGAAGATAGGGAGTGTCTGGCCTGGGAGAAATGGAAGGGGAAACCAAGGTGCCCCTCCAAAGCCAGACTTTCCAAAGCCCTTCAGACAAATGTGACAAAAGTCCTGCGATCCAAGGAGAAAAGGTTTTGACTTGGGCTTGTACCCCATTAGTAACAGCATGTATACCTTTCCCCAGATCCCAATGTTCAGGCATTAAGCCCAAATCAAAAAACATCTCAAGGCTATGATGTCCAAGTGAAGGCCCTACCAGAGCCTTGGATTCGTGGGCTTCCCAAGTTACCTCAGGCCACAAAGAACAAAAGGAAAACATTAACCTCTGATTTTATCCTTCCCACTGACTTCCATCTTGGTAAATATCACACTTTTATCCTAACCTTTATGCCTCCAAGGTCATAATCCCAGTACACCTAGAAAAAGTACATCCTGTTTGACCTTTATAGAAAGCCTTCACAGATCCAAGGTAGACACAGGCTCATAGGGCACCTAAATGTGTGTATGTATGTGTGTATATATAGTCACACACGGCACTGAAAACAAGAATTACTTTAATTCTTTTCTTATTTCATAGCTCCCTCAGAATTATGATTCAATTATTTTATTTGCCAAAGTTAATAGAAACAGATATTGGTCAAGTTACCAGAAGGTTAAACATAGACATTTGGGGAATACTTTTGTCTACACTTTTATAATGACAACCACCACTTCCAAAAATAGATTTTTAAATGAACATACAAAAATGATTTTTTAAATCTAGTATCTTTGAGGGAAAATCTCCTTTTTTCTTTAACAAGTCAGATCAACAAGCATCTATTAAGCACCTACTGTGTGTCAAGCACCATGTCAAGGACTGCATCACTAATTTAACTATAAAATTAAATTCACCTTGTAAAAAATTGATTTTAAGGAAAAAATGAAATTAAAATGTATCATATAATGCCTTGTCTCCTTAAGCATTAGAGAGTAAAGACAATTTAACTTTTTCTGAGTAACTCATATTTTCTTTCTCCATATTATGCTTTTATAGAACACAGATATCTATTAAAATTTTCCTTTCTCTTCTTCACAATCTGATTAATGCTCTTGTCCTGTAGCAGTTCCCTCAATCCATGTGCAGCTTGTTAGGGAAGGAGAAATGAGATAAGCAAGCTTTTTTTTAAGAATGATGGACTGAAAAAAGATTGAGTAATGCCTGAGTAGAGACTTAAAGGCCCCAGTATCATTACTGGGGATTATGAAGAGGGACATTTTCATTCCAAGTTCAAAGTTATTTTCAAAAGAACAGTAGTTGTCAAGAAACCCCTTGATTTGGAAGGCAAACTTTCAACTGAAGGGAAAAAAACAATACTTTTAATCAAGTATATTATATAAGTATTTAGTTGACTTTTAGTCAGAAAGTCCTTTTGTCCTCCAAATAAAAATTCAATATTTTTACCAGGTCACAATACATCTCTAACTTGACATTCAATTTACAGTATGAAAAAGAACTTCTTGCTTTTTTTCCAATTCCCAAAGGATTTCTGAAACTATACAGTATTTCTAAAACTCAATAGTAGAATTTATGAGTCCAAAGAAAAAATATTTTCTGCAAACGCAGAGGCAGCTAAGTCTTGTGATTAAGTGATTTTTTTTAAAAACAATTTATAGACAGATTTTGAATGCATGATAGACTTTAAAACTTAAATCATTTATTAAGTGGCTAATATGTGCTAGGTAATAAATGATCCATGCTAAAACATGATATATTTTAGAGTTTGTATTTTTCAGGGATGGCAACTAAATATTTCTATCAAACTAGTTTTCTTAATTGCCTAAGTATTAACATTATCATTAAATAGTAGAGAAATCAGCAAGAAAATCATCTAGAAATAGTGACCATCTAGTGCAGCCTTTGTGACTCTTCCAAAAATACATATCATCTCAAATGCCAGGTAGTTACAAGTTGAAAGTCCTAGTTCATAATTTTGAGATCTGAGTTTTTCCATTTCTGAAATTAAGGCCCTTTTATAAATTATAAGATCATAGAGGTAGATGTAGAAGGTGCCTCGGATGTTATCCGGTCTAAATCCTTCAGGGAAACTGAGGTCACTCAGATTAAATGGACTGCCCAGAATCTCAAAAGAGTCAAAGTTAAGATCTGAACCTTTTTCGGTGAACAAAAATTGTTTTTTCTCTTCCTCTCATGTACTCCCCTCCCACTGAAAAACAGAAGTAAAAACAAATCCCTTGTAACAAACATACATAGTTGAACAAAATAAATCCCTGAATTGGCCATATTCAAAAATATAGCTCCTTCTGCATCTTGAGTGCATCCCCTCTTCTAAAGGGTTTCCTTTTAATCACTGTCGCCTTGAAGGAAAACATTGCTGATCTGAGAATTATCCCCTAAAAGTTATGTAATATAGCACATTGAGGAAACTATTCAGTACGCTCTGCATCTGCTACAGATAATAGGAGTCCTCTACATAAAGCTGAAACATTCTTAAGACTCCTCTTGCTTTAGATCAAAGCAATGAGTATCTTACCTAGTTTTACAGTATCCAATGACCTGAAGTGAATTACTTTTTGTATTTGGCTATAGTATCAAAGGGTGATTGGCTGTGATTAAAATGAGGTAAGAAGGCCAAAAAAATCTCATTAAAATCTGATTTTGCCTATTATTCAAGGATCACTAGATCTGCAGGTTCACTATACAATAGCACATTGAACATAGTAAAAGCAAAAACAGCAAAGAATCCTCTGACTGGCAAACAATGTCTCCCAAAGCAACCTGAACCAGACCCCTGGGAGAAGGGTTAAAAGAAAAATCCTTCCTTTTTGAAAAGAGCTATCAATTCCACTCACAGGGCTCCCCTACATCCCAAGTAAAAGCAATTTCAGTGAAACCCTTTATTTGCATTTATCTCAATTTACATTTTCCCACAATTGATGCCCTTTTCCCATATCTTTTATATTTCCTACCTAGTCGGGGCTCTGGTTCCTGTAATTTGCATTTCCCTAAATGTACACTCATTTCTCACAAAGGCTTGTTAAATAGCACCATTGTTTGCTATGAAATTGGTCCTGAAAAGCACTCTGCCAGGCATAAATAAGGGCTTAAGGCCTTAGCAGATGCCTCTTGGGCTTACGCCCAACCCAACTGGAGGAGAAAGCTTTAATATCTGTGCCTCAGAGGAGGGGAAACTGTTCTCCGGGTAGAAGGAGAATCTCCCAAGGCCATCTTACTCGGGGCTTGCAAAACAGCTTTATTAAAATGCTATCCAAAGTGCTGTCAACAACAAAACTAAATGCAGTATGCAAAATTTATTAATTTCTCTCTATTGCTATCCTCAAGTCTTATACACTGGAACACTTTCCATAAGCAGTCAGAAAACAGCATGCAAATAACTCTCAGAGTACTTCGGGCATATCCTATAAGAGAATATGTATAGAACATAGACATTAAAATTCCTCCCTTTAAGGTTACATTTGCTGGATGCAAAGAATAACTCAGTTAAATATGTAATGTTTATTTTATATGATAAAATCAATACATCAAAATTCAGAATAGAATTCCACTCATGGAGGGACCCTAATTCCTCTCAGACCCTAACACTCCTTTCCAGGTAGAGTGCTCATAATTTAGCTTATAATGTCATGCAGTATTCTTCCCAGAAGAAACTAGATGAAGTAGTGAAAGGCTGAGACTGGTTTGCGTAGCAAGAAGACTAAATTTAAATCCTGCCTCAGACACTTATTAGCCATGGGGACCAAATCAGGCCATTTGACTCCTTTCTCTCTGTTTCCACATCTGTAAAATAGGCCTAAAGCACCTACTTCCCAGTATTCCAAGGATCAAATGAGCTAATTTATGTAAACGGCTTTGTAAAGTATTATTATTTTAAATGAGGCCCATAAGGAGATTTTGGAAAGGCTTTATCAGCTGAACATACAAATCCTTAATGCTTGAAACCAATGGCACTCTGGGTGAGCTAGAAGGCACAGTGGCTGGAGTACCTGAATACAGTGCCCAGTCCAGACTCAGGAAAACTCCTCTTCCTGAGTTCAAATCTGGCCTCAGACATTTACTAGCTGTGTGACCCTAGGCAAGTCACTTAACCCCATTTGCCTCAGTTTCCTCATCGGTAAAATGAGCTGGAGAAGGAAAGGGCAAACCACTCCAGTATCTCTGCCAAGAAAACCCCCCAAATGGGATCCCAAAGAGTCAGAATGCGACTAGAAATGGCTAAATAACAACCATGGGACTCTCCCTGGGGTCTGACACTTTTGAATGGAGGCCTTTCACATCTTTTAAATCAAAACTCAAAGGCAACAATCTATTCCTAAAGCCAGACTTGAGGTAACAATTAGCAGTTAGGTGAAGAGCTCTGATAACCTGATAAAAAAAAGTCTCCTTGTTCTGACTTCCCATTGTTATTAAAACAAGTTTTAGCCTTTTTTACACTGGCTCATTGTTTCACTAAGTAAAAAAAGTAGGAACCTGGAAAAGTTGCTTCGATATTCCACATTTCTATCTTTTTAAAGCTAAGCTTCTTTAAAGAATTGTTAAACTATTTGTGTGGGGTTTTTTTTCCTATTAGTAATACATTTGAATATCTGCCCTTCCAACAAATATTTGGCCCACTTTCCACAATCCATTTGTATGACTTTATCCGACCTGCTGCAAACACTATTCAACATTTTCTAGTCTTCAGACACCATATATGTTTTCTCAGTTTGGAAAATCTCTGAAAGGAGAGAATGAGAATAGGTGAGTTCTAAATCATGGCACTTTGGAGCAAAACCATGTTCCTCCTTTCTAGGGCAGAACTATGTCAGCATAACCTGGAAGAAAAATGACAGCTGATGAAAAAAATTATTTTATCGAGAATGTCACTCATACAACCAGCACAGTATTTTCTTTAAGTTGCTGGATCACTGCTATCAGTTCCACTTAGTTTAATATTTCAAGGATCTGTGATTCCAATTCTGCCCCTGATGTAGTCCCTGAACATCAGGAGATGGTCTTGATGAGTTACAAGATTCTAGACCATTTATCATCTGATGGGTAACTCTAATTTCGCTAGGTGATCCTGGGATGTTGGAAATTCAGTCCCATCATTGAGCATGGACATACTTGAAGCTTCTCCAGTTTGACAGGCTCCCAAAACTTATACCTTTTTGGAATAGCTGTCAGCAATCTAAGATTATATCAATACCCTGAGCAGTTGGGTGGCACAGTGAATAAATTGTACGGCCGGAGTCAGGAAAACCAATTGTGAGATGCATGCTCACTCTAGAAGGAACAATGCTCATTGTTGAGGCCAGGAAAGTTCTTGTTTTATTTTACATTCCTTGTGAATGGGTAACTCCATAAAGGAGTACAATTGCAAAGACAAATGCAAGACTATTTATGCCCTGTTCCCAGTTCAAATCTCTCTCTGTGTTCTCCATTAGCTAGATGCAATTTCCTGGACCATCTCTTCCATGTTCTTCTCCTTGATATGTTACTTCTTCCTTGTCACGCATTGCATGTTCATTTAAATTAGTTTACTCCACCCTAGGATGTGTGTTGGATAATATTAAACAACTCCATACATACAAGCTTCTGACTTTTTATTTCACCTGGTTCTCCTAGGTTACAGCTCTGATCAGAACCAGTCACCTCTGAATTACATCCTGTTATCACTCCTGCTATCACTCCTGCAAAGCTGGGAGTAGTATTAATCCTGTGGAAACAGAATTTCCTCCCTCTGTTTCTCACGTTTTCCCGAGTTCAAATCTGGTCTCAGACACTTACTAGCTGCATCTCCCTGGGCAAGTCATTTAACCCTGTTTGCATCACTTTTATCATCTATAAAACGAGCTGGAAAAGGTAATAGCAAACCACTCCAGTATCTTTGCCAAGAAAACCCCAAATGGGGGTCACAAAGATTTGGACGTGACTGAAATGACTGAACAACATCTCTATATCACAATGAGGAACTGGAGGATGTTGCTGCTTTATGACTTCATCATTTTAGATGGAGCTCATTAAAAGTAGATTGTGCATATAAATATTTACAGACTAATAAACAGCTTCTAGAAAACTATATGATTCATTCAATTACTAGAAAAGGATAAAGGTACAGAAAAATCAATCAATAAGCCTACCATGTGCCAGGTAACGTGTTAGGTGCTGTAATATCTAACAATATTAATAACTAATATTTATATGGTGCTTTAAGTTTTGCAGAGTACCCTCCCAATGTGAGCTCGGACTGTTTTCACAATAGTCCTAGGATGCAAATTCTGTTGTTATCTCAATTTTAAAGGTAAACAAACTGAGGCAGAAAATGATGAAGTGACTTGCTCTGGGTCACAAACCTAATAAATATCTGCGACAAGCTTTGAACTCAGGTTTTCCAAGTCCCACAGTCTATCCACTGTACCACCTGTGTACAAAGAATGAAACAATTCCGTCTTACAACGAACTCACATAGTAATCCAACAAATAAGCTCTCCAGACATATGCATTTAATTTTAGGATGACCAGACATCCATTCAATTATGTATTCAGTGTCTCACTCCAATCCTACTTTGACTCTGAGGTGGAGGAATAGTGAAGACAGGTAGCAGAGCAGATCTATGGGTAATCTAGCTGACAGTGTCTCCAGTGTGTTAAACTAAGTGGCACTTTAAAAATAGCAAAGAAAGAAAAGGAGGAAAAGGGAAGGGAAGGTACTACAGCACAATTATTGTCTCTTTCCATAAATCTTCCACAAAGGAAATATGAAAAATCAAATATATAACAATTAACACTTTGCCATTTGCAAATTTTTTTCCTGTCAACACTTTTGTGAGTCAAGTAATTGTTATTATCCCCATTTCACAGATACATAGCAGAGAAATTAGGCAACCAACTAGGAATCATATCTTTAGGGTTCATATTTTTCTTCAGGTTTGAGGTAATCACATCTTCTGACTCAAATCCAGCGTTCTCTCCTTTTTTACCTTCAGTTTCTCTCTGGCCTTTGGCATACATGTGCCTTGCTTGAAGCAAGCTAGGGACAGCTACATGGCATAGAGGATACAGCATGGGGGCTGAAGTCAGGAAAATCTGAGTTCAAATCTGCCCCCAGACACTTACTGGCTGTGTGACCCCCAAGTCACTTAACCCAACTGCTTCCAAAAACACATTCACTGGCCAAGTCACAGGATTATACAAACAAGCCTCTGTCTCCGGGAAGCAATCAGTAAGTGATCAGAAAGAGCAACTCACTTAGCCATATTTTCCTCAGTTTCCCCATGTGTAAAATGAGCTGGAGAAGGAAATGGCAAACCACACCAATATCTTTGCCAGAAAAGACTACAATTGAGGTCATGAAGAATCAGACACAACTGAAAAAATGACTGAACCCCACATCCCCCAAAAATAATATCTTGTTTCATTACTAACCTAAAACAAACCAAGCAATATGAAGCACCTAAGAGCACTTGAGCTACAAACAGAGACTCTGGGCTCAGGTCTTATCTACCTGTATGACCCTGAATAAATCATTTACTCTTCGTGGGCCTTCATCTATAAAATTATGTGTTCAGACAAAATGTTCTCTACCATCCCTTCCTGATCTATAGCTATGAAACCACTCTTAGCAGTACAGACAGCCAGACACAGTGATCCAATATTATGGCCTGGTTGTAAATCACCTTATCTTAGATATGTCATTCCATTCCACTTAGTGTGTAGAGAATTTTGTTCCCATGACACCCACCTACCTGTCACATCAAAATTACTAGAGGGTGTTATAGGAAGAAGAAAACAATGATGTACAAGAGAGAAATTCACAATAGCTGATTGATCCTTTCCATTGAAAACAGGATTACTGCTACTAGGGAAGGCATATCTTCGATAGTTACACACACAGGAAAAACAAAATGACAAAGAGCTATCCAAGGATGTCTGCTGTCTACAAAGCAGATGATCCAGAATACACTAAAGCCCAAGAACAAGAGTCATTGCCTGGGGCAGCTAGGTAGTGCAGTAGATGGAGCACCCATAACAGAATCAGGAGGACATGAGTTCAAATCAGACCACAGACACTTGCTAACTGTGTAAACCCTGAGCAAGTCACTTAACCCCATTGCCTCTACAAACAATGATGCATTGTGCTAGGTCAAGGTATTATACAAACAAGCTTCTGTTTCCATTCTAAGGGGGAAAGGAAGTGATCAGCAAGGTAAAAAGTTATTTCTGTGCCATACGTTGCCTTTTAAGAGATGCTGATGACAGAATAATGATGCCCTCTCACTCTGTATCTACATTCAGTTTCAGCAGACCTTAACACTCCCAATAATGCCAGAACCAGATTAAAGCAAAATTGGTATATAACTAAAATGCAGTATAACATATATAATATTAGTATGTGGTTTTCTAAGTCAATTCCAAGATGCAGGGCTAATGCGGTTGGACACAACTGGTTTAAGAGAAACAAAGAGGTTTTTTTTTCCTCTATGTAAGTAGGTACCACATATAACTTGTCAATGGTAAGATGCTATCCAAGGGTGGAAAATCTGTAGCCTTGAGACCCCACATGACCCTCTAGTTCTCAAGGTGACTGAATTCAGACTTCACAAGACAAAGTTTGGGTTCAATTGAAAGACCATACTTGAGGACCTAACCTAGAGGCCACAGGGATCCCCACCCCATATAGAGTCTAGTTCAACCCAACTGGCAATGGAGAAAATTGAAGCTGAGGGATTTGTGATGAAATAATTTACACAGTGACATAAACCAAGTCAGAGTGAGAATTTGAACCCATATCTCTCACTGCATTTTTATCATGCTCTGCTCAGCCTTCTCTGTCTCAATTTTAAGTTACCATTCTGTATTTTCAATACCTAGATAAAAGGGAATATAAATGGTGCAACGGATAGGTCACTGAGCCTGGAGTCAGGAAGACTTCAGTTCAAATTCCCTCTTAGACACTTACTGGCTGTGTAGACCTGGGCCGGTCACTTAACCCTGTTTGCTTCACCTGTAAAATGAGTTGACAAAGGAAAAGGCAAACCGCTCCAATATCTCTGCTAAGAGAACCCCAGATGGGGTCACAGAGTCAGACATAATTTAAATGAACAACTATATCAATTCTAAACGATAATGAATGCCGATAATAGCATACTTAGGGAAAAGGGTTAAGAGTAACATTAAAATGTCTAAGGAAGATAAACACAGGATGGTCCACATGAATACTTCTTCCACTGGTGCAGATGTAGGCTATCCACACCTACTCACTCTTTACAGTTCTTATCCACATCATTCCATAAATTCTCTAGCAAGCACTGAACTTGGAATCATGGAAAATTAGTACAAATGCCAGCTGCACTGTTTACTGTATAGCTTTGGACAAGTCCATTTGTCTTTTCAGATCTCATTTTCCTCATTTATAAAATGAGAGGGCTAGATAAGAAGATCTTTGGCATGTCTGAACTCTAAAACTATGGCCCCATCATCCATTCAGGAGCCAACACGCTCAAGGTTTTCCCCTGCTCACTGAATAGTCTGTATCAGGAAGCAAACTGTGTATGAGAAATTTGTCTTCTCTTCAGACTTTTCAGAAGATAAATTTCTGGCTAAATTTCAAAATACCATGACCTTATATTTAAACCTGACTTCGTAAATAAAGCATATTCATATACTGTTAATATTACTTATACTTTAGTATTTTTAAAGCACTTTTTCATCCCTTATTCCATCTGATCCTGATGGTAAGCCACCAGAGCAGTTTTCTCATCCCATTTTACAGATGAAACCACTAAAACTCAGAAACAACTTCTTCAACGTTGCTGAGTCCTTTCAGTGTTCAACTCTCAGTAACCCCATTTGGGATTTTCTTGGCAAAGATACTGGAGTGGTTTTCCATTTCCTTCTCCAGCTCATTTTGCAGATGAGGAAACTGAGGCAAACAGGGTTAAATGATTTGCTCAGGGCCACACAGCTAGTAAGCACTTGATGCAAGACTTGAACTCAGGTTCTCCTTACTCCAGGCCCTGCTTTCTGTCCACTGTGTCACCTAGCTGTCCCCGTTCCACTTTTAGACTTTACTTTAGACATGTAATACTAAGAGCTAGGTTTAAAAGAGAACTAGTGAATCAGATAAACATTCAGCTAGTCTGATTTTAAAAAGAAAATTAAGTTGCCATTGTCAAAAGATTAAAAAGAAGGATTCATGATACTATGACAATAAATAATATTATATTTGAAATGATAAATAATTAGAATTTGATCCTCTCAACAACTCTGCAAGGTAGGTGCTATTATAATCTCCATTTTGTAAATGAGGAAATCAAAGCAAACAGAGGTTAAGTGACTTGCCCAAGGTCAGACAACCAGGAAGTGTCTGAGGCTGGACTTGAACACAAGTCTTCTTAGGTGGCACAGTGGACAGAACTCTAGGCCTGGAGTCAGGGAGACCTACGTTCAAATCTAGCTTTAAATACTTCCTAATGGTGTGACACTGGGCAAATTATTTAACTCTGTCTCAGTTTTCTCATCTGTAAAATGTCCTAGAGAAGGAAATAGGAAACTATTTTAGTATCTTTAGCAGGAAAAACCCAAATGGAGTTACAACGAATGAGTTGGACATATCTGATACAACTTCCTGACTCCAGGCTAATTGTGGTATCTGTTATACTATACCTAGCCCATTATTAGGAAAATAATAGAAGTCACTTTAACCAATTTATTGTCATAAAGCAATAAAACTAATCATTTAAATGAAACTAACGAATGTCTACAAATATATATATATATACATATATATAATATTACAATTAAAAGAGCAAGAAATAAAGAATTTAAATAGCTCAATGTGAGAAAAAGAAATCAATAAACTGGAAACTATCTCCCAAAAGAAAGAAAAAGAAATCAGATCCACATAAAGTTGAGTGAATTCCATAAAATATTCAAAGAACAATTAATTCAAGTTAACTGTTTACAAAAATAGGAAAAAGAATCCTAACAAACTTCCTCCATGATACAAATATGATGCTGATACCTAAACCAAGGAGAGAGAAAGCAGAGTAAGAAAATATAAATCACTATTCCTAATGGCATTAAATAATTATATTAAATATTAAATAAAAAGTGAAAAAGAAGTCATCTCATTTTTAAAAGATTAGACATAATGGCAAGGCTGGATTTATACCAGGAATGCAGAACAGGTTCAATATAAAGTATGTTATACTTTATACAATATAAAGTAATTTAAAAGATAATAACCATATTCAATAACAAAAATGAAACCACATGTTGATATCAGTTGCTGAAAAAGCTTTTGACAAAATTTAATACCCATTTCTAATTAAATATATAAAGTAATATCTGTCTAAAACTAAGAACAAGAATCATATGGAATAAAAGTTAAAGACCTTTATAATAAGACAGGGGTAAAGCAAGGATGTTCATTATTACCACCTCTATTTAAGAAAGTGCTAAATATGCTAACTATAGCAAAAAAAAAAAAAAAGAAAGAAAGAGATCATGACCAAGTAAGTATAGAAACAAAACTACTACTTTTTGCAGGTGATAAAAAAAACTAAAATTAACTAAAATTGAAACAACCAATAAATTCAGCAAAATTGAAGGATATAAAAGGAATCTTAATAAATTATCAGAATTTCTAATCCATATTACCAACAAAATTAACAAGAAAAGATAGAGGGATACTATTCAAAATGACCATGCAACATATCAAATATTAGGGCATATAACTATCGAGTGTCCACAAACATGTCACAAGATTTAGGTAGAAACCAGGTTTATTTAAAAAAAAAATGAACATGTATATGGAACCCAAAGAGTTCACGGCCATTATAAAAGTTTGAATATTTATGACAATAAAATAAAAAGAGAAGGAGAAAACAGGAAGGGGAATGGCACCTGGGGAAAAAATATGTGGGAAAAAGACAAAACCCCTCCCAAAAGGGAGGAGCAAAGTGATTATGGCTCCCTTGGGAACTGCTGAACTATGAAGATAGGAAGGTCCACTTATATGCAAAGGACCCCAACTGCAAAAGCATTTTCACAGACAGGATTCAATTTGCGGTGCAAACAACAAATTATGTCTTTTGGGGGATGGAGGGAAGCTTTATCCTTGACACATGCAGAGCCACTTACATGCTCTAGGTCCAGTGATTTTAGAAAATGTAGCAACTCAAAAACACAAGTTCAGAGGAACCCTTAAGACCAGACACCCACAAGAACAAATTAATACATCTATAAAACACTCCTTACAGAGATATCTAAATAATTGGAGAAATATTGTTATACAAATATAATAAAAATGACAACACTTTAAATTAACTTATTCGTTCAACACGAAAACCAAACTGACAAAGAACTACTTTAAAAAATTAGGGGAAAAACTAATGAAAACCATACATACATACATACCTTTAGACCCAGCCATACCACCATGAGGTCAATAACCCCAAGAGAACAAAGAAGAAAATAACTTATATATAAAAATATTTATAGCATCTCTTTTCATTACAATAAGAAATTGAAAACTAAGGGATGACCCAGCAACTAGGGGAGGGTTGAATAAATTATTTCAATGCCCATCACTTCTTTTGTGGTCTTTTTCTGGATACTGTAGCCCTGGAGAAGATAATTGCAGACTGAACTCATTTAAGGGTTGAAGCATCAAAGTTTAGAGAAATGACATAGTTACAACTCTAGGAATAGTTATAGGAACCATTAGGTTAATCTCTCTGGATGTATCAGTGTTAATGGATCACATCTGTATGTTGAACACACAATGGCCACTCAGTAAATATTGCTTGAATTTAAAAAACAAGGGCCATCTTCTTAGGAATATGCCAGATACTTAAGACTTCACATGCAAGAATAACATTGTAGTGAGGTATATTTCATACTGAAGTCACTGTCTTTGAAAATGTTCTACTTCCTAAAAACATCAGGTTCATTTGCCTAGAGAAAAGATGTCTGATCTTCAAACCAATAATGATTTCTTATAGAATGCATGGGAGATGGTCAGGTCATTTAGACCTCACATCTCTGCATCCTCAGCTAATCTGAGTAGTGCCTGAACCATATATTTTCTTACTACAATGTTTCACCATTAAGATGGCCTATGAAATGTTTTATTATTCATTATCAAGAAGCTTCATGAGGATGAAGGAAGTGAATGTAGATACCTTTACTTTAGGGATGATCTCATTCCTACTGAGGCAGCTGGTGTTATAGTACATAGAGCAATGGTCCTAGAGTCAGGAAGTTGCCATTTGGCCTCATACTCTTAGTAGCTTTATGATCCTGAACAAGTTATTTAACCTCTGTTTACCTCAGTTTCCTCAATTATAAAAGGGGGATAACAGTTTTAGGTAAGGACTCTTGGCAAGTCACCTAACTTCTGTTTGCCTCAGTTTTCTCAACCATAAAATGGGCATGATAATAGCACCTATCTCAAAGGCTTGTTGTAAGGATTAAATATTTGTAAAAGTGCTTAGTGAAGTGTGTAACACATAGTAGGCACTACATAAATATTTATTCCTTTCCTCTTCCCCTTCATTTTTCTATCTGCATCCCTAAGGTTTAGCACAGTATCTGGAACATAGTACGTATGTCGAATAGTACATATTGAACACTTACTGATTTGGTGATGTATGAATGTGAAAGTAACAGAGAATGTGCCATTAAAAATGGCAGCTCTTGCTGGAGAGAAACCAAACTTATATGAAACGGCTCAGAATAAATGGAACAGAAAAAGAAGAATACGGTTATAATACTACAATACAATATGATAAATAAAAAATTAAAATATTTTTAAACTTTGAAGACTTAAAAAGCATGATTAGTGAGATGACCAACCATGATGCCATGGGGCCAATGGTAAAGCATGCTACTACCCAAATGCTATCAGAGAGGTGATGAACTCAAGAAGTACAACAAAGCATATGTTTTTGGACACAGCCAATAAGGGAATTTCTTTTTCTTGATTAGGAATATTTGTCCCCAGAGCATTTTTTCTCTCTTTAAAAAAAGAAAGAAAAAAGAAAAATGGGAGGTGGGAAGAGGAGAATGTAAAACAAAGACGATCTCACAATAGGGATACTGGAAAAAGAAAAACAAAAGGCCATTAGAGAACTTTAAAAATGCACAGATGAGAACATAAGGAAGGCCAAAAGGAAATAATGAGAAAGGACAACTTTGAAAGTGTTGACTTTATTCTGCACTTGAAAGGAAAAGTAAGTAGTACATTAGAAAAATTTGCACCATCTTCTTTTACTGCTCTATTTTGAAAGCGAAAATGTTATTTAATTTGATGTTCCTAAAATTTAGAATTCTTTAAATAAAAAAATGGGGAAATGCAAAAAAAAGAATAGGAGAAACATGAACATATTTATAGGAACAGAGGAAGATGCCACTAATGGGAGAAAATGAGAAGGTAATGTCTGATAGAAAGAGTCTCAGAAGAAAGAAGAAAAATTACTCAGCTGATTCAAAAATTTAAAGTTGAAAGAAACCACTGGTATTAACACAATTTTGCAGATAAGAAAACTTAGATTCTATGACTTTAGCTAAGTTGTCCAAGGTCATGCCAGTAGCAAGTGACTAAGGCAGTTTTTGAACAGATGCTCAGCTCCGAAATCAGTGTTCTTGGTTTGGGGGATTTGAATTAACGTTCACAGGAAGAGAGAACATTCCTTGACAATGGGGAGACTATCTAAGACAAAGACAGGAAGGGCAACAACAGGACATTTTGAGGCAGGAGACAGGTAGATGAGAGGTCTTAGGTCAGTTAGTCACACTCCTGACTTATCTAATACCTTGACCTCACAGTTGTTTGACCTCCTCAGTTCCAAAGATCTTCACATCTCCATTTATAAAATCTAACTTTAAAGAAGAAATAATAAATTCTTTATAGGGAACAGGGCCTGGGCCTGTGATTTCATCATTGTAGGAAACTCCTAAATGAAGTCATTCCCTCTATCAATCCAGATTTTCTCTTTCTTTTATAGTTTTAGACAATTGTCTAGAGCAGAGATATCAAAAGCAAAGGCATCACTCCCCACTTCCAAGAGCAGCCAGAATTAGCTTAAAATGTAATTGGAAAATATTTAACAAAATAAATTGAAATGCAATATAACATAGGTGATGTTAATATGTGGTTTTCTAAGTGGATATGTGGGCCACAGGTGACTATATGTACTATTTAGTGCCCCTTCCCCATCCTTTCTATTTGCATTTGTTACCACCGGCCTAGAGCAATGAAAAGTTCAGTGACTTGCACAGGGTCACACATTTAATATCTGTCAAGGACAGGATTGGAAGCTCCAGGCTCTTAGGCCAGCTTTGTGTAGTGCCACTCTACTCACTTCAAACTAAACAAATCTAAAATTTATCTGATCTCCTTTTTCTTACCTATCGCCAAACCAGCTCTTCCTCCCAAAGGGAGAAGTGAAGTTGGTGACCTGCACAGCCCTTCCTCACTCAAAACAAAGTCAAGCACAAGTCATGTCATCATTTGTCTGAAGGCATAGTCTTCTTCGGCAACAAAGGACTAACACAACCCTGTAAGTAGACTCAACTCCTCCTCTCCCATCTGTCTCCCCCTCCCCTTCCTTTTCCTCTCCAAAAGAAGGTAAATTTGGATGACCAAAAGATGTCCAGTTCACTTAGGTTTTACTAGCTAGTCTCCCCTTCCCCTTTCCTTTCCCCTACTACAACTGTGAAGTTCAGATATCCATCGAGGCCCCTGCCTAAAGGCTCTCTTCTGGACCCTCCTGGCTTCAGAGTGATTATCAGTAGTAACTGCTGCTGTTTCCCTCCCAGCCTGATGTCTTTCTTTTTCTTGGTCTCATTAAGGGACCATGCCCCAACTACTTCTTAAACAGGTCTATTCAATGAATGGGCATTACCTCACTCTAAGTGAGTACGTGCAAAGACCTTGGCCTAAAGGGGCCAGAGTCTCCCAGTGCACCCAGGGTCATCTCCAGTCATCCTGAGGAATATCAGGTCACTGGATTCCGATGACTCTGGAGGAAAAGTGAGGCTGGTGACCTGCACAGCCCTCCCTCAGTCAAAACAAAGTCAAGTGCAAGTCATGTCATCATATCTGTGATGGCATGGTCTTCTTCAGTAACAAAGGATGAACACAACAATTTCGATGCATGACAACATCATTTTCTGTGTCAGTCCCAATCTTAGTCAGTTTTAATAACTCTCTTCATCCACCATATCTAGCCAATTACCAATAATACAGTGTTTTAACATTTCTAAAGCATGCTCTACATACTTCTAAAATAAATTCTGTTAACTAGTAAAAAAAAGGTTTACTGCTCCCATTTTACAGATGCAAATAATAATGGCAGTTCACACTTACACCAAACTTTAAGGCTTACAAAACACTTTCTCAAGGAACTAAGGCTCAGAGTAGAAATGACTTATCCAAAGTTGCATAGGTAAGTGGCAACTCTTGAACTCAAACCCGATGTTTTGCCTTCACATTCACTTTCCCTCCTCTTTCCCCTTCACCCCCCATTATACCAAGTTCCAAGTCCCATTGATTCTACCTCCAAAAGTTCTTTCAATTCCATTCTTTTCCCATTTCCATCACCATTTTTTAGGTTCTCATTATCCTTTTTTCCAGACAAAGGTCTAATTGGGCCACTTCTTCCCACTTCTTGTCTCTGGCTTTCAGACCAGATGAAACTCCATTATCAAATTAACTTTTAAGATATTCAGCCATGTTGATGTTACTCCCCATATAACCTTCAATAGCTCCCCACGGCTAACTAGATCAATTTAAGGTCAAAGGATGTGGACTTTAAAACCTTCATGATCTTAAACTACCTTATCTTACTCTACTTCCTCTCTTGCAGCCCCCATGTTTCAGAAAAAACTTGACTTTTCATAGGGCCCTGAACATGTCTCATCCTTCTCTATGTCTTTTTATGGCTTTTACCACTATTGGAAAAAGCCCTTCCCTCACTCCCAAACTCTGCCTAATAAAACTTTACAAGTCCTTTAAGGTCCACTCAAAAATGATTGCTTCCTCCTCTGAGATGACATAACACACTATAGACTTTGTACCACTTATGTAATTATCACATTCCACCTTATATATGTTTGTTTATGTGTGTCTCATTTTTATAGTACCAAAAGGTCCTTGAAGGTGTACCACATACCATGTTTATCTGACAGCATTTTGCAGTAGGAAGCATTAATAACTAATAAAAAGTATAACAGCAATAGTGATGATAATAGTATTTATATGCTTTAAGGTTTGCAAAATGCTTGATAAAAATTATCTCATTTATTTTCAAAACAACCCTGGAAGTCAGATCCTCTTTAGAATCCCCATTTTACAGATGAGGAAACTAAGGGACAGAGGACTTAAGTGGCTTGCTCAGGATTATAAAGCTAGTAAGTATCTGAGGCTGGATTTGAACTCAGGTCTTCCTTACTCTAGGTCTAGCACTCCAGTCACTGAACCACTTAACTGCCTAAATGAATATGAAAATGATACTGAATGAATCCATTTTGATAGGAAGGACATAATTTTAAAATCACTGGATGGAAGAAGGGCAGGGAATGGAAGAAGAGGCTATTGAATGAAGGCGTGCTTTGCTTAAACCCTCATGGCATAAACAACTTCTTCTTTTAAGGACTATAACTCTTAAAATTCCCTTTTTATAATGCCTCTCACATGCTTTGTGAGAGAGTCTAAGTCTAAAGTCTAAGACATTGACATGAAAAAAGAAAAGACCTAGTTTGTTTCAGGAAATCATCCTAAACACTCTGCCACAGACACTTAGGGTAAACCAAACCACCCTTGTCACTTTCCTTTGGCAAAGTATTTCTTTTCCACTTGGCAAGCTGTAAAACAGGTATTGTAGGAAGAAAGAAAGATGTACGTATACTGCAACTGAAGTGAAAAGAGCTGCATCCAAGTTACTGATGTGGCTCTTATTAGCTATGGATCCTTGCACATTGACTTAACCTCTCCTATCCTCAGTTTTCTTATCTGTAAAAAAAAGGGAGGGGTGTGTCAAGCATTCAACAACTCTGTAGTAAGTGTCCATTGTGTGCTTAGCTGTATGATAAATTTAGATGACACAAAGTCCTTGACTATATGGAGTTTACAATTCAATTCACTTGTCCTATGTGGAGATAACCAAGAGACAGTAAGTTAAAACATTTCATAGTTATAAAATGCAAAGCATTACTATATTGCAAGACAGGCAACATGGTGCAATGGAAAAAGTCCTATGAGTACAATCATAGTACTGCCACTTAGCTATAAGACTCAGGGCAAACCATTTAAACCTTGGGGCCTCAGTTTTCCTATTATAAAAGGGAGAAAATAAAGCTCACATTAACCTACCTCACTGAATTGAGGAAAGTCATTTTTTAAATTATAAAAAGCTATAGAAATATGAGCTATTAAGATCCCTGAAGTCAGAAATCAAATCTCAAATATCAATCTTTGTGCCCAGTATATAGTATTCAATATGTTACATTAAATAGTGCATGAAGATTTATAATATTTGCATGTTATTTTACTATATTATCATAATGTACTACCTTTCTACCACATATTATTTAAATGCTACCTTAAATTTGAGGTACCATATATGGGCAAAATTGATACTTAAAAAATATGTTAACTACTTTGTCAACTCTATAATAACTATATTTTTCTCTGATGTGCATCTTCAAAAGGCAAAATGTTATACATTAAAATTTTTTCTATCAATGGTTATTATTATGTGGTTATTCCCATTTTACCTATAAAAAAGCAATCTGGCAAAATTAAGTACAGAAAGATTTACAAAGTTATTATTTTGGTATTGGTAGGTAGATTAAAACTTGTTCTAACATAAGAGCTGTATTAGTCTATTTTTAGCCTTCTGAAATTTTGTAATATAAATTTTATATCAAAATATGGTGAACAGAATTAAGCTCATTTAATGAAAATGAAACAAATTTTGCACCTCACTACACAGTTCATAGAAATAGAAATTTCTGTTTCTTAGTTCATTGAGACACTTCTGCCAGCACTTGGCACAGTACTTGGCACATAACAGGCATTTAATCAGTGTTTACTGGCTGATGGACTATTACAGAAAACAATTCCTCTTACACCTAATTTAGCTCATTACCAAGAACTAAAAAGGGTTTCATCAGGAAGTGTTTCATTTTCTGGTACGGTAAGACAGAAACCACCAGGAAGTGAATTAGGTTTCCAATTTACCAAATACAACTGGTGGCTGCCATGGTTACAATCAGATGAAACAACTCAATTCAGTTCTTTTCCACTTGAACAAGTATAGGAAGGCAAATATTGTACTTGTTAATCTCAGGTCCGAAAGGGGTGGCACTTAGAAGACAAACTCAAGCAGGTGACATTGGAGTCAATTAAAGTTGATAAAGTTTGAAGTTTGTGGAAAGGCACAATTTCTGTGGTACAATAATTACCAATATTGAGGAGTGCTAGCCTGTACTTTGAAACCAAATAATTACATGGACGCTTAAGTGTTAATCATTTATTCATTTTTTTAAAAAAGACCTGACAAATTTGAATAAAGGACACTCATTTAGAAGCCTGTAACCTTTCAGTAATTTTCATACACTGATTTTCTTAAATGATTTAGAGCTGTGATAAGAGTTCACCCTGTCAATGTTAGGGGCCTGTTCCTTTTTTTTTTTTTTTTAAACTATTGCTTTTCTCATCTAGCCAGGGCCAAGCTAAGAAAGAAATGAAATAATCCAGAGGAAAGAGAGGTAAATGCTTATATTACTTTAGCAGCAAGATAAAGCACTTAGGGATACTTCACCTATCAACAACGTAGGCAAGCTACAGTGTTTCAGGGTTCAAGATTTTAAAGTCAATCCCAATTGTATCTCTTTGTTTCGAATGTTCCTCAGTACATTAAACTTGAAAGGTCATCTAGTTCTAGTCCACCCACCTGCTTTTCAGAGAAGGATTTAATTTTTTAAATTAACAGAACAGTTTCTTCCCCTACACTCTCTCTGCCTAACTACTCTGATACTTCAGTAAATCATTCCTTCTGAGATTACAGTGACAGTCACACTGGATATAGCAGGGGAAGGAAGAAAAAGAAGGAAATGGAGTTTTCCCTAAAGGCAAATCTGAGCCCTGGATCTTGGCACCAGAGAAAGCCCACTCATTCATTCTTTGTCTTGTTTCCTCCCAGGTGTAGTTTCCTTTCACTGTTCTTTCAGACCACATATTGAGTCATGTGGTACATGTTTAGGGAGGGAGATATTTAGCCAACCAAAATGCTGGCTTTTCCATTTCACTATAAAGGAGAAAAAGGGCTTAACTCCATTTCACCAAACATCCAAACAAGAGGGTAGAAAAGTTCGCATTTCAGACATTAAGGATTAATGGAGCCATCCCGCGCAAAACCTTGGAAGAGAAATTAAATTCTGAAAATGGAAGCCAAAGGGGCAATATTATGTGGTTAGAGAGCACTTGAATTTCCTAAGGAAGGGGTTGGCCTAAAAAATTAAATAAATAAAAGTGCAAAGTAAAGAGACGACAGCTATAACTGCCTTATGTCACACTCAGCAGAAAGTACTTTAAAGTGAGGAAGAAACACCTCAAAGAGCCTGGGAAAGGAGCGCGGGGGAGGGGGATTACTGATTTCATTGAATTTAAAGGAGTGGTAAAATCTTTGATGTTGAAATTAGAACACCTGACCTCACTTAGCTGTGTGACTAGGTAAATTTGCGACCTCCCTGAGCCGAACTGGAAGTAATTCTACTAACCACCTCTCAGGATGGGAATGTGTTGTGTGTCACCTTAAAAGGCAACGTGGAGATGAGTTATTAAAGTTCATTTCTCCCTTGAACGTAATTAACAACGTATCCTAATCAAAAGGTCAGACATTCTCATACACAACTCACTGCCTGAACCTGTCTTCTCAGCTCAGCTCTACCGAATGACTTTGAAAGACTGAAAAGGAAAGGGACGGGGGAGAGTGATGAAACTTTTGGAGGAAAAAGGTAGAGTTCCACCTGAGACCTCTGCGGAGAAGAAAAGAATGAAGGTAGGAAATCAGAAGAAGAAAAAGGCAGTTTAAGCTTTCCCTGCCCCCGGCCCCCGTTCCTTACCTAGGGATGAACTTGGCTTCCTCCCCGAGCCGGACTTGGAAGTCTTGCCACGCTTGGTCCAAGCTCTCCATGCCCCACGGAGCAGCCGAAGTCGGTGCCTCCCCCATCTCTTCTTCCTTACCCGTCTCCACCGCAAGCGCAACGTGTGCCCGTTCCAGCTGCGGCGCCCGGTCGCCCCAGCTCCGCCGCCTCCGCCGCCGCCGGCTGGCCCCTTGGAAGCCCCGGGCGAACTCCTGGAAGGTGATGGCCCCGTCACAGTTGGCGTCCAAGCGCTGGAAAATCGCTTCGGCCTCCTCGGGCCGGACCTGGAGCTCGGCGCACAAGGCGTTGAACTCTTCGCGTTCGATGCGCCCAGAGCGGTTCGCATCGCAAGCGAAGAAGAGGGAGCGGAGCCGGGCGATCTCCTCCTGCTGGCTATCCGGCTCCATCCCGTTCCGTCCCGGACCGCTCAGCAGCCCGAGCAGGTGGCCACCACCCACCGCGGCTCGGTGCCAACCCCGGGCAGGGAGTCGGGGGACACCTGCTGGGACTTCCTGCGAGTTTGGCTGGCCGGACTAGTTCTGCCACTTGAGAAAGGTCCCGTCAGGACAGAAGCGCTTCTGCTCGCTTACCCACTTGGATATTCCGCAGACCGAGGGGAACTACTCTTCTCAAACCCAGAAGACCCTGGAGCGGTTGGGAGGCATCCGCCCAGGGCCGGCCCCAGTGGTAGCACCAGCCCCACTGAGGGACAGCGCAGCTGCTCCCAGGCCAACTTTCCCAGGAGCTGCTGTTCAGCCCCTCCCTCGCTCAGGACTTCCCCAATGACTAGGGCGCAGTGAGGAGTCTCGGATCCCCCTGCCTCCTGGAGCTCTGTTGGGGGGATGGAGGGGAAAGAGGAGAGAAACGAATTCTCCCTGCCTACTGCTGAGAACTGGGAGAGGGGAAGAGGGAGGAGGAAATGGTAGAGGAGAGGCGGCAGGTGGAGGGGCACCTTCTCCCTGGGAGAACCTCAGTTTCCTCTCGCCCCACCTCTCACCCAGCTGTTGGTCTTCAGGTCAGCGTGCACATTGTTACCCAGCCCAGCCAAGTGCTCCGCGTGCCAAGGCGCTCTCTTGGCAAGGGCTAGGGAAGGTACTGAGCCAGAAAGGAAAAGGAAGGGGGACAAAATTACATTCTTATCAGCAATTTCGTCTGCCTGGTGACACTCAACTTTCTCTGTCCCGAATCCCGTGACGCTTCTATGCTAGTGTTGCTGCTACAGATTCTGTGTCGCTCCGCATCTCAGGAAAATCGAAGCAAGATCTTGCCTAATATCAGGCAATTTGCAATTGCATGAGATGTTGCCAAATTATAGTATCTGAATAAAAATAATTACAGTTCTGTTGTATCAACCTTGGAGGTTCAATCATTTAATTTGACAAGTATTTATCATAGGCCAGAGGGAACGGACGGAGGGAGGGAAAGAAGGAAGGAAGGAGGGAAGGATGAATTACTGTCCTCAAAAAGTCTACGTCATGATAATGATAGAATAAGAGATACTATACGGTATAAAATCCACTTTCTGAGTCTAAAAGGCAGAAGAGTAAAGGAGACTTGCTGTTTCGGGAATTTTAGTGACTACTCTCTGATGCTTCCATGTGGCCCAAAGCTGCTTAAAGAGAATGCCAACAGAGTGAAAGTTCAAATAGGGTCTAATCATGGGAAAAAGATGTCTTGTATGGTTCCTGGACAGCTTCTGCTATCCAAAGACCGTCCTTGCTAAGGACAGAAATGTTCATGGCAAGTCTTGAAAGGAAAAATATAAAATCACTTTCATTCTTGAGCAGCCCCCTTCCACTCCTTCAAAACAGCGGCAAGTTAAACTAAAGGGGGTAGGGGATGTTATGATAAAGAGAGTTTTAAGGCCATGAGAAAACAGTGACTTAAATTTTGATATTTTAAATGTGAGATCATTGCCACATGATCATACATTTTGAGCTAGAACAACCTTAGAGACTATCTAGTCCAACTCCCCCATTTCACAGCTGAGGAAATTGGGACTGAGGAATGCTAAGTGATTTGCCTAGGGTCATATATCTAATAAATATATGAAGAAAGATTTGAACTTAGGTCTTTCTGACTCAAGGCTCAGAATTCTGTCAAGCTGCCTTTTTTAATTGAAATACTATGGCAGGCATGGGATTTATGGTTTCATTATGGGGTTACTCTTTGCACTACCAAAGAGGAGATAAGAAAGGCACAGATAAATAGAAGGCTAGATCACAATTTTCTCTTTGGAGAGACAAATAAAGGGACATACTTGGTCATCCTATATGTTCAGTGAACCTAAGTGAAGAGATCATCATGAAGATAAGTATAGTTTTTGCACTAATATTTGTTTAAAAGAACAGAATAGGGAAGTAGAGAAATTCTACAAAAACTTGTTAAAAAGTCTTCCAAATGAAAGCACTATCTATTTGGTGACTTCAGTTCAGAAGTGGGCATAGAGGAAGGCAAAAAAAAAAGATGTTGAAAAATATAGCTTGGAATCAAGAAACAAAATAGCCGAGGAATGATACACTATACAAAGTATAGCTTCACATCTCTTTATTATATGAAGAATATTTCCTCAACAAGAGAGTCAGACAATGGTGAACATCAAACAGCATCAAAAAAAACCAAAACATTAAAAGGCCTATAATAAATACTTGTCAAATTAACTCGACAGGGAGGAAACAATAGATGTAGGCAAACCCAGCCATCTGGGTGCAATCAGACCAATACAACTTGTTAAACCAAAGATCAAAATCACATTAGAAAAAAGGATAAAGATGGGACTAATTGTACATAATCTGAACTATTAAACTAACAATACTGAATTAGAATCAATAAAGGAATTTAGGACATCCAGGAATATTACAAAACTTTCTTACAAAAGTTTAACTGATATGAAGCAATCAACAAAAGAGCCTTGAAATCTTTTCAGCCAATAAACTGTTGATCTCCTTGCCAAACAAAGAGATGTGAAGATCAAGGAAGGGCAACACCAGTTTCGAATATAAACTAATTTATGAAACCTCAATTAGTATGATGGCTGAAGATTATGAGCAGTGTGACCTCATAAAACACTGAAAATCAGTGGAGGGAAAAATATGTTTAGAGACACCTCATACATTTACAGCAGAAATCCATTTAAGGCAGATCAAACCAAGATTATCTAAGGGTGAACCTAAAAGTATGTGGGGGAGGACAGAGAAAAAAATGGGAAACATCTGTCAATATCACTGTATCAAACTGTTTTCTTTATCATTTCTGTTGGGGCTACTACATTTATACTGTATCATTTCAGATCCCTATGTGCTACATGAGAGAGCAGTAATGACAAAATAAAATGAAGACAGGAAGGGCAACTGAGGTTCTATCTCTCTCAAATGCTGTGATTCTGTGAAATATACACAGGGGAGTTCTCTGCTGGAAGTGACACATTTTGAGAGTATCAAGGAATCAGTTCAATTTACAATATCTGGAAGAGATAAAGATATCAAACACTTAGAAAAACATTAGGTGGCATTACCATCTAATAGGTACCATCTAATAACCTGAGCAAAAGGATATCAATAACTATCATTCTATATACCTTGTTTCTCACCTCTGTAAAAAAACTAGGAAAACTATCAACATACATGGAGAACATTCTTACTACAATTTGGAAAGAAAATAGGAAGATTTTTCCAAATGACATTCTACACCATACGACATCTTCCTTTAAGTGATAGAAAGGCATAACAAATATAAGGTCCAACTATCTATTATTGGTTAACTCTTTAAAAAATCACTTAATTTAGTGGAACAAAATGTAGGCACAAAGGGTCCCCTTCCAAAAGGTATCAGCTATGCACGTGTCAATGTTCTTAATAGATGCAAAATTTCTTTGATCATCCTCTTATTAAAAGATACATCTGTGATAGAGAATCCTGAGCTCATACTGGTCTGATCAGTCACCGTTGGACACATTGAAACTTGACTTTATCATAGTGATGTCATTTTGGTCCTCTTTGAGAATGAAGGACAGCAATCATTAAAGATACATGCTAACCACATATATTTTCCACAGTCACAGAGGATAAGCGGTTCCCATAAAATCCAAATGAAAGAAGCATTCCATATGGATGAAGTACTCAGCACGTTTCCTTTTACAGAGGGCATTGTGCTGATTTCCATCCCCACAATGTTACAGAGCTGTCTAAATGAGATTCAGAACCACTCAAAAGAGTTCAGCATAGCAATCTACATGGGAAAAACAAAGATGAAAAATACCCATTTCCAGATGATAATGATAATAATAATAGATAGCAATTATAAAGCACTTTACAAATACTGTAATATACAAATACTTATAACCACCCTGAAAAGTAGGTGCCATTTTAGAGATGAGAAAACTGAGTATGAAAGGTCATCATTTGCCCAAGGTCATACAACTAGTAAGTATCTTTGGCAGGATTTGAGCTCAAGTTCTCTTGACTCCAAGGTCAACCAGTGGGATGGGATATACAGCCTATTGAATGGATTTGTCAATACAAATATCTTAGACAAATATTAAAGGTGGAGTATTTGTATTGGGAATTAAACAGTAGGAAGGCAGCAGGCTGGATTACATTTGGGATATCATGCAGTGCAACTATTTCAATGACCCAAAGTTTCTCTGTGAAACAAAGACCCACCTTTTTTTAAAGTTATATTTAATTTTAACACTCATTTAAAAATTTGTTGAGTTCCTCTAGCATTTCTAATACAATATTGAATAAAAGTGGTGATAATGGACTTCCTTGTTTCACCTCTAATCTCATTGGGAAGGCTTCTAGCTTAACCTAATTATAGTTAAAGCTTGCCCTTGGTTTTAGATAGTTATTTATCATTTTAAGAAGGACTACATTATTCCTATGCTTTCTAGTGTTTTTTCAATAGTAATTTTGACAAAAGCTTTTTCTGTATCTATTGATATAACAATATGATTTTTGTTGTTTTTATTGATATGATTAATTATACTTACAGTTTTCCTAATATTGAACCAGCCTGCATCCCTCCTATAAATCCCCTCCTGGTCCTTGTGTATGTCTTTGTGATATATTGCTGTAATCTCCTTGCTAATATTTTATCTAAAATTTGTGCAAAAATATCCATTAAGAAAATTAGTTTATAGCTTTCTTTCCCTGTTTTTTGCCCTCCATAGTTTAGGTATTAAAGCCATATTTGTGTCATAGAAAAATTTGGTAGGACTCCTTCTTTACTTAGCTTTTCAAATAGCTTACATATTACTAGAATTAATTTTTCTTTAAATGTTTTATGGAATTCACTTGTCAATCTATGTGGTCCTAAGGATTTTTTTTCCTTTGGGAGCTCATTTATGGCTTGTTCATTTTCTTTTTCTGAGATAGGATTATTTAAATATTTTAGTTCCTCTTCTGTTAATTGGGCTAACTTATTTTTTGTAAATATTCATCTTTTTCACTTAAATTGACAGTTTTCTTTGCATATAATTGGACAAAATAACAACTAATAAGTGCTCTAATTTCATTTTCATTCTTTTCATTTTTGATGCTGGTAATTTGGTTTTATTTTTTTATATAACCAAATGGTTTATTTTATTGGGTTTTTTTTCATAAAACCTAGTTTGTGTTATTAGTTCAATTTTTTTTAATTTTCTATTTTATTAATCTCTCCTTTGATTTTCAGGATTTCTATTTTGGTATTTAATTGGAGATTTTTAACATTTTTTTCTTGTTTTTTTTTTTCAGTTGTATGCCCAATTCATTGCTTCTCTCTCTCTCTCTCTCTCTCTCTCTCTCTCTCTCTCTCTCTCTCTCTCTCTCTCTCTCTCTCTCTCTCTGTCTCTCTCTCTCTTCTTTACTGATGTAAGCATTTATAGATAAATTTTTCCCTAGGTACTGTTTTGACTGCATCACACAAATTGTGGTATATTGTATCATTTTCATTTTCTTCAGGGAAATTATTCATTGTTTCTATGATTTGTTCTTGGTACCACTCATTTCTTAGGAATAGATTATTTAGTTTCCAATTAATTTTTAATCTATCCTTCCAAGGCCTTTGGTTGAGTATATCTTTTGGTATTATGGGCTGGAAAGGATGCATTTAATATTTCTGCTTTTCTGCATTTAGTTGTGGAGTTTTTATATCCCTAATATATAATCAATTTTTGTGAAGGTGCCACATACCACTGAGAAAAATGTATACTCCTTTCTATTCCTGTTCACTTTTCTTCAGAAGTCTATCATATCTACCTATTTAAAAAGTCTATTCATCTCCTTGACTTCTTATTTATTTTATGATTAGATTTATCTAATTTTATTAGAAGAAAGTTGAGGTTCCTTGCCAGTATATTTTACTCCTTATTTCCTCTTGTAATTTATCTAACTTTTCCTTTAAGAATTTGGATGCTATGGCATTTGGTACATGTATATTTAGTATAGCTATTATTTCAGTGTCTATGGTGCCTTTTGGCAAAAGTTTCCCTGCTTCTCTCTTTTAATTAGGTCAGTTTTTGCTTTTGTTTTGTCTGAGATCATGATTGCATCCCTGACTTTTTTACTTTAGCTGAAACCCAGTAGATTCTGTTCCAGTCCCTTATTTTATCTGTGTGTGTGTCTCTGTTTCAAGTGTGTTCCTTGTAAATAATATAATGTTGAATTTTTGGTTCTAATCCATTCTGCTATCTACTTGCATTTTATGGCTGTTCATCCCATTCACAATCACAGTTATGATTACTGACTGTGTATTTCCCTCCTTATTTTCTTTTATCATTTATTCTCCTTATTTTTTTTAACTCTGTCTATCCTCAAAAGTCTGTTTTGCTTCTGAGCACAGTTTCCCTTAATCTGCCTTCCATCTTATCATCAGAACCCTGTTCTCCTATCCTCTTCCCTATTGTGTGAGATAGATTTCTATATGCAACTAAGTATGTGAATGAGTTGTGTGTATATATGTATATGCATATGTGTATATATTTATATATTTTATATATATATAATATATATATAATTCTTTCCCCTTTGAAGGAGATCATAGGAGACTGAGATTCAAGCATTGCCCACCCCCACTCCTACCATTTTTCCTTCCACTCTAAAAGTTGTTCCTTGCACATGTCTTTTATGTGAGATGATCTTTCCTATTCTTTCTCTTCTTTACCCCTTCTCCCACTGCATCCCTCCTTTTCAGTCCTCCAGATTTTTTAGATAATTCTTACATAATTGACTTATACCCATGCCCTTTGTATGTATAGATTCCTTCTATCTGCCCTAATAATAAAAACATTCTTAGGAGTCATATGTATCATCTTCTGATTGTAAACTGTTTAATTTATGATTTTTCTTTGATGTTTACCTTTTTATCTTTCTCTTGAGTCCCATCTTTAAATATCAAATTTTCTATTTAGTTCTAGTTATTTCATCAAGAATGATTGAAAGTCCTCTATTTTATTAAATATTCCTTCACCATCCAAAGATCACATTCAGTTTTGTTGGGTAGGTTATTTTTGGTTATGACCCTCGCTATTTTGACTTCTAGAATATCATATTACAAGCATTCCACTCTTTTAACATGGCAGCTACTGAATCTTGTTTGATCCTGACTGTAGATCCATGGTATTTGCAAGGTCTCTTTCTGGCAACTTTCAGTAGTCTTTCCCTGACCCAAGAGCTCTGAAATTTGGTTATGATATTCCAAGGAGTTTTCATTTGGGGGATCTTTTTGAGGAGGGATCAACATTGGCTGGGATCTTACCCTCTCACTCCCTGGAGACTGCTAGGTATGTAATAAAAGGAACAAAAATATTTTCCAATTATACTTAATTTGGATAAAGGATTCTTTGAGTACATCAAGTTTCTTGCAAAAGAAATCTGAAAGAAGCATCCTATTGCTCCCTTATAACGTTAAAAGTTGGTAGTTGTGTGTACTGTTCATAGTAAAGAAATGTAATGACAATGGATTTGGGGACCTTTAGTGATGTAGGCTAGGGTACTATTATTAAACCTAGTTAACCACCAAGTCTATATGGTAGAAAATGAAATTTCATATGCACATTCAGAAACCTATTAAATTTGGGGAGTTTTAGAAATGAAATATATAAATATTGTGTAAATTAGATGGACCCTGTAGGATAGTATTAGATGTACTTAATCTGTTTCTATTTGACACATTCCTGTCAATAGAAGTGATCCAAAATTGTCATCTGAACAAGTTGGCATGGATTTGGTATACTGACATTAGAAAGACCAGACATATCAACTGACATGAAAAATTATAATTTTATTTTGAAATAAAAATTTTCATCCTACTATCTATTTTCTTTGCCCTATGGATGAAAAGAAATATGTTGCATAAATTGGTGTGTGTTGTTCTTTCTAGATATTCTTAAATTCTGGCTTTTCTTGCATGAATATCAGATGTGGACAGTAGGGTGGGGGACAGTTTCACAGAACTGAAAACCTTTTGTTTTGGTATTATGTCACACACCCATAGTTTATTATAGTTGCAATGGACCTTAGCAACCACATAGTCAAACTACCTCTTTCTATAGGTGAGGAAACTGAGGCTAAGAAAGGATAAGTGACTTATATAAGTATCAGAGCTTGGAATTCAAAGCCAGATGTTATGATTCCAAATTCATTGCTAATTTCTATTGCACAATAGTATTTGTTCTATCAAAAGGAAAATAACATTTCTTAATCTGATATGTGCCTAGCTTTCAAAAAAATCAAATATTTTACAAATTAGTCAATCATTGCTCAATTGCAGCTGGTTTTGGGGGTTCACAAAAAGTTGAAATGGAATAGGCAAGGTTAATAGCCAAGATCATTATAGGCAAGTGGTCTAACATTAGTAGAAACAGCAGATGTGATGGGAGAATCGGTAGGCTTGGTTAAGCACATTGAATTTTGACATATAGTAGAAGGTTGAGTAACCTGTATAAGTTCTGAGGACTCAACCCTCCTGACAAGTCATGTTCCTAGAGCAACGATCTACATCTACCCCTCAGGATAATAAGGATATCACTGAGGGTTCAAAAGTAATTTTTAATGACATTGGCCTGAGTATCAAGCCAATGATGAAGAAGCATCTCTTCACAAGATTGTCACCTAAGAATCATTTTAGTCATCCTGTCTTAAATAGCTTCTAGAAATGGGTATTTACTAAAGCAAAACAATAAGATAGGATAACACATCCTCCCAAATTTCTGTGACAAACTCTCTGACAAGGGCATAGAGTCCACAGAAAAGAGGGCTCAAGCTTTGAAAGCTGATATGGCCATGAAGTACTCAAAAGGTTCCCTTTGGCACAGTATAGTTTCTTTGCTGGGCTCTTTGTTGAGCCTTGAGCTCACTAGGTCCTTGACTAATGATGAAGATAATATCATAGACTTTAAAGGTTCTCCTCTGATCTGGGGTAGAACACCAGAGGAATGAGATGTGGCCAACGGGGAAGCTGAGACCTCTCCTTCCCCAAAGGTGGTTCCTCCTCAAGGATATACCAGAAATTCACCATTCCTCCAACTCCTGGAAATCAATACCTTCTCAACTTGCTTGATAATTTACAGATGGTCCTCAAGCGTGTTGCCATTGTCTCAAATCATCCAAACACCATTGTTGTACAACAGTATTCCAGTTCAAAGTCTTTTAGCACTTAGTCATAGGCCTATGGATGATTGATTGAGAAACGTTCTTAGTTATCAAAGCTAATTGTTCAATGCTACTTTGCAGCGGTACCTACCTACATCAGTAGGGGATGTTCTGTTCTAGGCCCAATAAATGGGATTTAGTAACTCTTGTCTTGCAAGACTAATTGTTATTAATACTTCAAAAGGATGATTTAACATTCATATATCCCATTCTGAATCATATGAAAGACTAAGGAGTAGCTGCTGCTCCTGATCAAGCTGCAAATCCTGCAACCAAACATTGACAGATGTTAATGACATTGACCACTTCTAGAAAATGGTGGTAATTAAGACAATAATTCAAAAATATTTGGAATGTCATTTACCTGGTGCACAGCAAACCTCAAGTTAGAACATCTTTACTTCATTTAATTGGTTTTATCAGATTCAATCCTGCCCTTACATCTGGCAGAAGGTCAAAAGTCAAGCAAAAATTTTCAAGATAGTCAAGGAAAAATCAAATCAAAGTGGAATGAAACCTACTGCCTTTTCAGTTCAATTCAGTAAATATTTATTAGTGTGCTGTGTACATACTTGTGTACCTTCCCTTAAGAGGAATCTTTTGGTATAATAACATGCAGAATAGAAAAAACATAATAAAGCAAGGGGCTTAGTAGATAGTGTGATGGATTTCGTGTTATAAAGGTGGAAATTCAAATCCTCCCCTTCTTCAGTTTTCTCATCTGCCAATGAGGATAATGATAGCATCAACTTGCTAGAATTACTGGGAGGATCAAATGGAATGAATAATGCATGAAAAACGCTTTACAAATCTTAAAATCAAATTTAAATGTTAGCTATTGTTATTAAAGAAAGTTGTATTTCCACTAAGAATTTTTTGAGAATCTATAGTTATTTCGCTGAGAATAGGGTTTGTTTTTTTTCTTTTTTATTTAAAAGCATAGACAAGCTTTTACATGCAAATGAATATAGTCCTTTGAAATACTCACCTTAGGTGTCTATACACGTGAATTAATGAATTATTAATTAAAATGCATTTATTAAGCACTTATTACATGCAAAGTTCTGTGTTAAGCTGGGAATGCTGATGAAAAAGTAAAACAGTTCCTGTCTTTGAGAAGTTTACATTGAATAGGAGATGACTACCTGTATAGGAGGAAATGTTTAGCTTGGAGAACAAATGAAGAAGCCCAGAGGTCCTTAAGTGGCAGCAGCAAACCCATGGTAATGTGTCATTTTTAGTATCCATTAGATTGTGAGCTTCTTGAAGAAAAGGGCTGTTTTGGCCTTTCTTATATATCCACTGTCTGGCACATGGTACATACGTAGTAAATTTGTGTTAACTCGACTTGATCTCCATTGATAAAACCATATCTGTAACATTATGGTGCCAAGATTTTGGTATTGAGAGCTTTCTCTTGTTGGTATTGAAGTAGCTATGTATACTGCAGAGACAGTTACTAGTCTGTATCTCCACAAAGGATGCTTCCCTGGATGATGCCTGCAGGAGCTATAACGGAAGCAAGTTCTGTGGTCCTAGAAAAAGGAACAGGGGATGAGGTGGGAGCTATTGCTATATCTAGGAATCCTAGGTTTATCTGCCTTTCAGTAATATTCAGTTGGCATTGGAACTGGTAGGAGTAGTGACAATGGGCCCTTTCCCCACAAGAAATGCTTTCCTTAGTATATAAGCGGGGACAAGGCTGGCAGCAGGGCGGATGCTCTCGGGGATGGAGCTATTCCTGGAGTTCTTCCGTTCTTAGTCCTGGGCTGGTCCATTGGGAGGATGACTTGCTTTTTAACTTATCTCACACAGAAGAACCACACAATGAAACCATCTTCAGTGAACTGAAGATCTGACCTTCAACAGGTTTATCCTTTTTATCAATGTATTTCTTGTAAGAAATGTTTTAGTTGAAATAGTGCTAGACATAAAATCAAGAAAAACCTGAGTTTGAATCCTATCACTATAACTCACTAATTATTTGATTATGGGCAAGCACTTGATCTTTCTGGAGTCTCATTTTCCTTATAATAATAATTATGACTATACTAACCATGGATACATATAGCATTTTAAAGTTTGGGAAGAAATATGCATATATGTAATATATATGTGTGTGTGTATACATATGTGTGTGCATAAATGTGTTTGTCCTTTGTTCTTGAAGAGGATCAATTACATCACAAAAGGTAATGTCTTGACTCATGCATGAATTGGATTTAAGTGAGATAGAGTTGCACAAAGTTCCTCACTCTTTCCTCAAAATAAAATTCAGAATGATTGACGATGGCCTGGGATGCAATGGATAACCTTGGAATCTTCCATGTTTGACCAAGCTCTAAATGCAACATCTGCTCAGTCAGTTTCATGAGAATAAATTCTTATCATCCACCTCTTCCACCAGGAGAAGCCTTCACCTGCTTGGGGTAGGCATCACTAATCAATGACCGTGAGGCCAGTCTGTCATCCTCAACCTATCGTAGCCCATCTGCTGTCTCTGACACATCCTGGCTATGGGAACCCAAGTGACCCACTTAACCTTTCAGTGAGAAACTCCCTAAGATTATAAATTGCAGAGAAAATGCCAACCTTCATTAGTTTAAAGCAGGCCTGCACAACCCACAGGGTTCTTTAATACTGGAACACCAAAGAGGGTGTCCACAGGTGTTGTGCTACACACACCGGTGCTACAGGTATGATTCACCCCACTTACTGTTGGGGAAACTGAGGCTGATAGAGATTAAGTGAATCACGCAGAAGCACATAAGAAGTATGGCAGGATTTAGAGTCGTCTCTTCCAGACTCCAGATCTAGCAGTCTATCTCCTACTCCCACAATCATCTCTGTACAATGATGACAGTACCCATTTTACAGGATCATGAGGTTCAAATAGGGAAATGTGTATAGCCCCGAGATCAATGTCATAAATTATTAGAGAGGCAGAGGAAGCTGAATGTAAAGAGTATTGAACTTGATTCAGATAACATTTCAGACTCTTACTAGCTATGTGACCATGGGTAAGTCACTTAACCTTTCTGTGCCTCAGTTTACTTATCTAGCAAATGACAATAATTAACTACCTCACAAGGTTGTTTGTAGAAACCACTTTTCCAATTTTAAATTTTTAAATCAAATTCAGTAATTATTAGACTCTGATTTCATTGGTAGAGGCAACTCCTGGGATGAGAAAACACCTTAAACCAGGCCTGTACAATGTGTGGCCCCCAGGCCAATTACAGCCCACCAAAGGATTTCCTCTACATTTTCCTCTACATTTTTGGGGGGCTGCCCAAAATCCATTGGCATTCTGCAGGTTGTGCAGGTCTGCTTTAATCTAATGAAGGCTGGCATCTTCTCTGCAATTTACAATCTTAGGGAGTTTCTCACTGAAAGTTTAAGTGGGTTACATAAGCAGGATGCATCAGAGGAAGGATTTGAACCAAAGTCTTCCTGGTCCTGGGGCCATCAGTCTAACTTCAGGGTCATGCTGTCCCTCTACTGCCCTGATAAAGTTCTGTAAATGCCCCTTGTTGCATCTGAAGAACCTGTGACTCCATGGATGGCCTCTTCTGACCCCTCCAGTCTGGGGAATTCTAACTGTTGCAAAATCTCTTTGGGTAGTAACTGCCCTTACTAATTGGCTTTGTGTCTAGTTATTGCTAAAAACCAAAGAGATCTCACTAGAGTAATAGGACAAACCTGGACATTTTCAAATATTAAATAGGGCTCATTATAAACAGGATTGCAAGCGAAATCACTTCTTTGGGACCATGGAAAGGACAGGCTGGTTGAAAAGTGTTCCTCTATGTGAAAGAGTATATTAGTTACATAGTTCATATATGATCCTCAGTAAATATGTCAAATGTCTCTTTCTGGAATAAATTTAAGGTGGTGATTTGCTCCCCTCAGTGAGTGAAAGAACTGAGTCGATCATATGGTTCACCCTTTGATACTATTTTTTGAAAAATGCATTCAGGCTATTTTGACTTAACACTTCATCCACATTATCTATTCCCTACTCTTATCTAGCACTTCTCTTTCTATCTCCCCCCTACCCAGCATTTCTATTAGCCATTCCTAGGTTCTTCTCTTTTATTTCCCATTACTTTGATTTCTTTTATGATAAAAATTAAGTACAATATTTAAGTGGTAAATTCTTCTTTCATTAGTCTTTCCAAACATAAAAGGCAGTGGCTAAATTTCATAATACCAAACACTAGCTTTCTCCAAAAAGAAAAGACAGATGTTGGGATTTTATACTATATACTTTATTATTGTTATAATGTTTATCTATTACAGAAAATGCACATTAGTGCCTACATGAATATACATAAACATTCTTCAACATATTTTCTTCTTATGTATATCTAAATCTTCATTCAAAAATTTAATTCAGCAAACATTAATTAAGCACTTCCTTTATACAAGGTATCATGATAAATTTTGGTATAAAAACTAAAATAAAAATTTCAAACCCTACCCTCAAGAACTTACACTCCAGTAGGTTAGATAAAAGATATATAAATAGGTAAAGAAATTACATATAACACGTGCAAAAATTAAGTTCAAACAAAATGCTATGAAGATTCCAAATAGGAAAGGTCATTTCTAGCTGAAGGAATTAGCTCTAAGATGTTATAACTGCATCTCTCCAATTGCATGAAGCTAAAGAAAATTTAGATCTCTACTTTAAATGGAAATTTCCTTATGACTATGACCCCTGTCCCTTACATCTTGACTGGAGTCTGATGAAAAATAAAATCCATCATTGCTGGAATTCCACTTTCTCATGAAACATCAGCATGGAGAGGCAGAACCATCGTGAAATATTTCCACTGTTTTATAAATGTCTTTTATTGAGCTCAGGTTTGGAGTGATAGAGCAGCCGTAGAGATGCAGCATCTTCAATCTAAAGGAAAATCATGGCTATTGTGAAATGGGGGAATTAAGCCGAGATATAAAACACAAGGATGTTCTTGAAGCATGAAAAGCACTTTAAGCAAACTAGATTATTGGCTTATGTTTCTCAAAGGAGGGGGATAATACCAAACTTGAAAAGGACAGGTGCAGAACTGACCCCTTTGGTGTGTGCTGAGAGGGGAAGAGCAGGGAATCTAGCATTACTCTCCATGCAAGGAAAGACAAGAGAAAAGTAATAAGATTCTTAAGTATAAGTGGAACATAAAGATGGATAGGAAAGGAAAGAGGATTCCTTTAATGGTAGGAAGCACAGAGTGACATTATGCATTATTATGGAAATGCTCCATTTCCCAACTCCCCCTGCAGCCCAAAGCTCCTCCACACCAAATTCAGACCCTCTCCTTCATGCTGTGACCTCACTTGTAAAGTGAGGTCAAGAAGACAGAACAGAGAGGAAACTGAGACCTGGAGAGGGTATAGACAAATAGACAGTGATGATCTGGAACCAGTTTTTCTTTAGTATTTTTAAAAGATTCTAATTAGGATTTAGACAGGAGTTCTTAACCCGAAGTCTGTAAAGGAATTTCAGCAGGTCTGTGAATTTGGACAGGAAAAAAATCACATCTTTATTTTCACTGAACTCTAAGATTTAGTGTTTCCTTCAATTACTTAAAAAGCTTTATTCTGAGGAATCCATAGGATTTAGTAGACTTCTAAAGGGGTTCATGATACATAAAAGGGGATGCCTGATCTACACTGAGTCACTATAAAATATTCAGGGTTCATCTATAACAGGCTTTCTAGGAACAGATTTTTTAAAACTTTAGCAAAGATAGAGAGATGGTTATTGTCAATCAATATACACTTATTAAAGATTTACTATTTTAATGTTTACTGTTTTAAATTTAAAGAATTTAGGGGGGAGGAGCCAAGATGGTGGAGTAGAAAGACTCATGTATTCTAGCTCCAAACCCACAGCCCATAAATTTCCTGTAAGAAGAACTCCCCACAAATTCTGGAGCAGTGCAAGCCACACAGCAACCCAGTGGAGGAGATTTCCGTTCCAGAGAGCCCTGAAAAACTGCCACCAAAGGTTCATCGTGCACTGGACAGCGAAGCCCAGCCCTGCCCTGGTCGTGTGGCCCCGAGAGGAGCAGATCTGAGCAGGCTTCAGAGATGGAACCTCCGGTGGCCACGAGCATCCCTCCACCGACAGGTGCTACAGGTCAGTAAGAGAGACTTCTGGACTGGCTGCGAGGGGAGTGGGGTATCTCCATAACTCAGGCCCCCTCAGGAGGCAGTGGCAGAGGCAGCAGCAGCCAGGAGCTCCCAAAGCAGGAAGGACCTCAGATACATTACTGAAGGTCTCTGCATAAACTCCCTGAGGGAACTGAGCCTGAGAGGTGGCCCTGCCCCTACCTGAGCACCAGAACTGAAGCTCACATTGAATAGCAGCCATGCCTGCCGCTGAAAGTCCTGAGGCTGGGGAGCAGCATCTGAATCTCAGACCCCAAGCACTAGCTGGGCGGATCTAGGCAGGGGTGGAGAGGAATCTCAGAAGTCAAGTAACTCGCTGGGAAAATGCCCAGAAAAGGGAAGAAAAATAAGACCATAGTAGGTTACTTTATTGTTGAACAGATGTTTCCTCATTTCATTTCTGATGAGGAAGAACAATGCTTACCATCAGGGAAAGACATAGAAGTCAAAGCCTCTGTACTCCAAACACCCAAAATAGATATCCAATGGGCTCAGGCCATGGAAGAGCTCAGAAAGGATTTTGAAAATCAAGTTAGAAGGGTGAAGGAAAAAGTGGGAAGAGAAATGAGAGAGATGCAAGAAAAGCATGAAAAACGGGTTAATACCTTGCTAAAGGAGACCCAAAAAAATGCTGAAGAAAATAACACCTTGAAAAATAGGCTAACTCAACTGGCAAAAGAGGTTCAAAAAGCCAATGAGGAGAAGAATGCTTTCAAAAGCAGAATTAGCCAAATGGAAAAAGAGGTTCAAAAGCTCACTGAAGAAAACAGTTCTCTCAAAATTAGAATGGAGGCTAATGACTTTATGAGAAACCAAGAAATCACAAAACAAAACCAAAAGAATGAAAAAATGTAAGATAATGTGAAATATCTCATTGGAAAAACAACTGACCTGGAAAATAGATCCAAGAGAGACAATTTAAAAATTATGGAACTACCTGAAAGCCATGAACAAAAAGAGAGCCTAGACATCATCTTTCATGAAATTATCAAGGAAAACTGCTCTCTCTAGAACCAGAGGGCAAAATAAGTATTGAAGGAATCAATCGATCACCACCTGAAAGAGATCCAAAAAGAGAGACTCCTAGGAACATTGTGGCCAAATTCCAGAGTTCCCAGGTCAAGGAGAAAATATTGCAAGCAGCTAGAAAGAAACAATTCCAGTATTGTGGAAATACAATCAGGATAACCCAAGATCTAGCAGCTTCTACATTAAGGGATCAAAGGGCATGGAAGAGGATATTCCAGAAGTCAAAGGAACTAAGACTAAACCAAGAATCACCTACCCAGCTAAACTGAGTATAATATTTCAGGGGAAAATATGGTCTTTCAATGAAACAGAGGACTTTCAAGCATTCTTGATGAAAAGACCAGAGCTGAAAAGAAAATTTCACTTTCAAACACAAGAATGAGAAGAAGCATGAAAAAGTAAACAGCAAAGGGAAGTCATAAGGGACTTACCAAAGGTGAACTGTTTACATCCCACATGGAAAGACAATATTTGTAACTCTTAAAACTTTTCAGTATCTGGGTAGTTGGTGGGACCACACACACACATACACACACACACACACACGCACATGCACACACACATGTACACACATGCGCGCACACATATACAGAGACAGAGAGCACAGAGTGAATTGAATAGGATGGGACCATATCTTAAAAGAAATTAAGGTAAATGTGAGAGAGAAATGTAGTGGGAGGAGAGAAGGTGAAATGGAATGGGGTAAATTATCTCTCATAGAAGAGGCAAGCAAGAGACTTTTTAGTGGAGGGAAAAAGAGGAGAGCTGAGAAAAAAACATAAAGTTTACCCTCATCACATTCGACTAAAGGAAGGAATAAAATGCACACTCATTTTGGCATGAAAAACCTATTTTACAAAACAGGAAAGTGGGGGAGGAGATAAGCAGGGTGGGGGGGATGATGGAAGGGAGGGTAATGGGAGGAGGGAGCAATTCAAAGTCAACACTCGGGGAGGGACAGGATCAAATAGAAACAATGAGGGGCAGGATAGGATGGAGGGAAATATAGTTAGTCTTACACAACACGACTACTATCGAAGTCATTTGCAAAACTACACAGATATGGCCTATATTGAATTGCCTGCCTTCCCAAAGGGAATGGGTGGGGAGGGAGGGATGGGGAGAATTTGGAACTCAAAGTTTTAGGAACAACTGTTGAGTATTGTTCTTGCTACTAGGAAATAAGAAATACAGTTAATGGGGAATAGAAAGTCATCTGGCCCTACAGGACGAAAGAGAAGATGGGGACAAGAGAAGGGAGGGATGATAGAAGAGAGGGCAGATTGGAGATAGGGAAAATTAGAATGCTCGGTGTATCAGGGTGGGGGGAGGGAATAAATGGGGAGAAAATTTGGAACCCAAAATTTCGTGAAAATGAATGTAAAAAGTTAAATAAATAAATTTATATTAAAGAAAAAAAAGTTTAAAGAATTCAAAATTTCCCTAAAATTTTTGGGACATCCTATATCATAACTGACATTTACTTGGTACTTCAAGGTTTGCAAAATGGCGTACATAAAATATCTCATTTGACCCTCACAAAAATCTTGTAGAACAAGTATTACATGTGTTCCCATTTTATGAAAAGGGAAACTGAGGGTTAGAAAGAGGAAATGACTTGCTCAGAGTCACACAGCTAGTAAGTACATATGTAAGGTGGGATCTGAACCCATGACTTTCTGAATCCAAGTCCATCACACTCATCGTTATACCACAGCATCCTTTCCTTTGGAATAATTTTACCATTATTTTCAAATTCATTTGGAAACTTTTTAAGCATTATTCCTGAATGCAATCTTCTCATTTCATAGAAGCAAAATTAAATAATCTAAGCTCAATACTTGAACATCAAATATATGGCAAAATTACAGCTTTCCAGGACTATTACTGAACTCCTCTAGCATGACTTTTAGCCCCAAGTGTAGTAATAAGGGAAGTCATAGCTCATAGATGCATAGGTAGACTTCTTTCCAAAGTTCAGGAATAGGGGCTGGACTTTTGATTTCATTAATGTAAGAAATGCCTTCTATTAATGAAAACTGACATCTTCTCTACAATTTTGGTGGTTTAGTGGATAGAGTGCTGGCAATAGAGTCAGGAAGACCTAAATTCAAATCTGATCTCAAACACTTTACTAACTGTGTGAACCTGGGCAAGTCACTTAATCTTGTTTGCCTCAGTTTCCTCATCTATAAAATGAGATGGAGAAGGAGCTGGCAAATCACTCCAGCATATTTGTCAAGAAAATTCCAAATGGGGTCATGACAAATTGGACATGACTGAAACAACTGAACAACTGAGGTTGCTCAGCAACTCAGTTAAATGACTTGTCCAGTCACACAGCCAGTATGTGTCCGAGCTGGGACTTAAACCCAGATCTTCCTGGTTTTAAGGCCCACTACTATACCCTTTACACAACCCTTTCTCTTGCTTCTTTCTAAAACAACAACTGAAAACAAATTTATTTATCTTCTTGCATTTGAAAGCAAAAAGGCATAAATGAAACTAAGACAGCTCCCAAGAATTGACAATTGACACTTGGAGGAAATATAAGGGAATCCATTCATTTTTTTAGACTACAGAGTTCAGCTCACATGCCCCAGAAGTGAAAAGTAAAGCAAATCAGACAAGCTGAGGAGAGAGGGCCACAATGCTATAACCATACTCTGTCCTCTGGAGTGCATTATGAGGTTCAATATTCTCTGGAAATAGCAGGATGGAATAGTCAAATAAAGGTCAATTTTGCCACTCCCCTAGAGTCACAGCTGAACACTAATTTAGGACCTTAAACCAAGTACTGGAATTGGAGATACTGAAATCAGCATTTCTGGTGTTACCATATGAATTCACAGAATGTCAGGGCCCAGGGGAATCTCCAAGATTGTCTAGTTCTGCTCTTTTATTTCACAGATAAGGGGCCTCACAGAAATCTGTTGAGATAAGTATTACAAGTATGATTAAATTAATACATTCTATAAAGAAGGAATCTTAGGCTTACACAGGTGTAGTGACTTTCCCAAGGTCAATCAGATAGCAAGTTGCAGACCTGAATTTTGAACTGAGGTCTCCTGCATCCTAGTATGGTGTTCTTTCTATTGTACACCTCCCTGCATATACACACACCCTGTGCCTTAATTTGCATGTCTTTAATTCTAAAGTATGAAATTAAAGTAGCATGGGAAAATGTACTAGAACATCAGATTGTACAGAAATGCTAAAGGTGAAATTCACAGCCCTCTATCACCAAGAGCTTTTTGAGGGAGTGAGAGGGGCTGTTCTTATGAAGGTAGTTTTGCAGAGCAGGAACAAGATAAATTAAATATTAAAATTGTAATTTTCTATTTGCCTAACCACTACTTCTCAGCTTCACTAGATCATTATTCATAATTTCTAGCTGTGGTTTTTGTCTCCGGCTCTGTTTGGGTCCTTTCCTTTTCCTATACATACTCTCATTATCAACTCCCATAGGTTCAGTGATCACTTTTATGTAAATGACTCCCAGATAAATATATCCAATTTTAGGATTTCTCCTTTCACCACATGCCTATGGGAAAATTTAGATTATACATCCCATTGGCATCTCAAACTCCCCTTATCCAAAATGGAAGTCTTTATCTTTCCCACAAAATCCTCCCTCTTATGAATCTATTTTTACCATTATTTTTACAGTCATTATTTCATTTCAGGCAATTGAAATAATCAGACTGATTCTTTGTCTTTTTATTGATACTATTTACAACTAGTTGATTTTGTTCTAAGTCATGATTCTTTGTCTCTGAACTTAATTCAGAAATTAAGCCGAATTGAATTGAATTAAGCTTAGAAATCAGCTCTCCTGTAAATCGCTGTTCTGTTCTTATGTCCAGGAAATCTGTTACCTTTGAAGACTGCAATGGACGCGAAGGACGCTGATCTAGTGTCTTTACACCACCAAGCCATCCTTCAAGGATGTCTAGTTTGTTATCCAAAAAAGTTTGCTTTGCTATTTCTGTCCTTTGAGATATAGCTAGAATCAAACAATGAACATTTCTTAGTTACAGGAGGGAAGAGGTGATTATAGCTAGACCTCATTCCCAATTTCCATCCAATTATATTCTTTCATCTATGATGCTAGCCTTCCTGTTTTCTGTACTCTTCCAAATTATAAAAAAGTGTTGTTAAACCCATAACTGGGTCTTTACTTGTTGGGAAAGGTGAGATCCTTCTTATTGATAAATTGAAGTTCTACTAATAAATATTTCATGCTCAAAACCTTATCTCTCAGACTACTTTAATTTTTTTAACTATTCCACCATAATTACCACTTGCCTAGACTATTGCAAGAGCCTCCTAATTGGTGTCCCTGCCTCAGGTCTCACCTAACTCCAATTCACCTTCTATACAGCTGCAGAAGTAAGAGCATAGGTCTGATCATGTCATTCCCTTCTTCATTAGACTCCAGGGATTGTCTGATACCTCTAGGATCAAGTACAAGTAATTGTGTCATTTTGAACTTTACAATCTATCTCCCCTTCATGTATTCTACCTTCTATCTCACTTGGCTACTTGCTGATCAGTAAAGTTCCATCTACCATCTCTGTGCCCTTTGTTCAGGCTGTCCCTCATGCCTAGAGTAAAATCCTCTGTTACCTTTGTTTACAGTCATTGGCTACTTGCAAAGCTCCCTTTCACTGCTTTCTCCTCATAAGGCCCTTCTTGATCTCCCTAAATTCTGATGCTTCCTTCCTTGTGTTTTTTAATATATTTATTTTGTATGTATTTCTATGTGAATATATTATCTATTCCCACTCCCCGTGCCTACAATACTCAGTCCTTGAGGGCAAGGATTTTTTCATCTATGTCTTGGTTTCTCCAGCACCAGTGCCTGGTACATACTCAACAAATGCCTATTGATCAGAAGGGGCATTAGAAATCATCTAATTCAAATCCCTAAGATCTAGGATAATGAAATGACTTGTCACATGGGTTACTACCAACAATCCTAAATTCTCTAATTACAAATTTAGAGCTCTTTTACCATTTGTTAGCCTGTAAAAAGTTGAGTAGTGATCTAGTGAAGGAGGCTCAGAAGTAGCGATTAGGCAAGTAGAAAGAAGGCTGTGACCGCAGCCTGTCCTATTGTATTTTAACAAAGAGAGAGAATTTTTAATTAATGCTTTTGTCATTACAACTGACTAACCTAAATTAACTTTCTTACTCTGTTAATTACCTTGTTTATTGTGAGTGAATATATTCCACTATTCTAGTTAGATGAACTTTACTGAACAGAACTTTCAGTTCTTGAAAGACTTGATGTTTCCAAAAGGGACCTAGTCATTTTCATGAAACAGTTTATACACTGGATTTGTCCAAACCAGTTCAACAAGTCAATAACATATGAACATGTTACTAGCATACCTGAAACCCATTCTATCAATATTATTAATAACTAGGATTTATATAACACTATAAAATTTACAAAGGCTTTACATATGTTATTTCATTTGATCATCCCAATAAACCTATGAGGCAGGTCCTATTGTTATCCCCATTTCACATATGAGGAAACTGAGGCTAAGAGAAGTTAAATGACTGGTCTAAGATCACATGGCTAGTAAGTGTTAGGAGTAGGATCCAAATTCAGGTCTTCCTAACTCCAAGTCAAGAACTCTCTCTATACCACCTATTTGCCTTATCTAACTTTTGGAAATTAGTGATAAGTTAAACAAGGTAAGTTTTAAGCATCTCTTTAAGATACATAATTTTAGAAACATGAAATAAAATTCTGTCAGAGAAGCAGAACCTACAAATAAGGATACATAGTAATGCATACCTTATAAGTAGACCGATGTAATTCAAAGTGTCTTTTTAACTGATTTCTCTTGGCTAAGTGTGCTGAAGTGGGAACAGCATTGTATTTTCAGTCTGAGAGCCTATTTTTGAGAATCTAGCTCTATTACTTAGCATGTAGGTGACCTTCGACAAGTTATAAACTTTCTAGACCTAGGTTTTATCTCTAAAATAAAGTGGCTGGATAATCTCTAAAGTCCCTTCCAGCTCTAAATCCTATGAGTCTATGATAAAAACCAACATGCTTATAAAGGCTTTGGATGGGGGGAGGGAGAGAAAAAGAGATTATTTCTGAATATTTTTAAAAAAATACACAAAACTCTGAATACAAATAAGTAAATTCTCTATTATACATCATATGATAATACTCTTCAGTCATTTTCTGGTAAATATTTTTGTACTCAGCAATAGTGTACCACAAAATAGAAAAAAAAGAAGGTACATCAACAGGCAACAAAGATATGCCCCACTTTAGGATTTCTATTAATTTTTTTTAAAGAAAAATTAAGGTCTTACCGTCTGCAATTTCTGCAAAGCTTTCTAATGACGTCCAGGGTGATTTCCTTGCAGAAACTGAGTTTCACACACTCCAACGTGCCATGGCAATAGCTAGCCAGCAAACTAACCCTGGAAAGGGAGAGATCACAAGGGTATAAAGAAATCCAAGTCAGGATACCAACCCAGATTTGGTTTTTATAGCTGCCTTCTTGTAAAAAGTTATCTGAAATTACTGAAGCCAAAGACTTCATATTGGCACCTATTTAAAAGAATGGCCTTCTTATGCCCTCTACCCCTTTTCTTTCAGTCACTCATCTTCTCTTGCTTTTCTCATTACCAAGGTGAGGGAACAGAAGCTTCTCTTTATATGCAATGTGCACAATTAGACCTCTTACCAAAAAAATGACCTTAACGTGAAAATGTGTTTGTCTTTCATTTTTGAAGAGGACCATGACATCAGGTAGATGATGACATGACTTGAAGTTGACTTTGATTTGAGGGAAGGAGGTCTGTGCCAGGTCACCAGTCTCACTTTCTCCTCCAGAGCTATCCGGGTTCAATGGCTAGATATTCATCAAGATGTCAGGAGATGGCCCAGGATACAATGGGAGACCCTGGTGCTTTTAGGCTAAGGCCTTTTCAGGTTCTCACTTTGAGTGAGGTAGCAGCCATTCAATGAATAGGCTTCTTTAAGAAGTGAGTCAAGGATGGCCACTTTAATTAGCAAAAAAATCAAACTGGGAGGGGAAGACTCTAGAGGGCCCAAAATATAGCCATTAAGTAGAGTCTGGGCAGGGACCTATTGTAGTCCAATCTAGGAGCTACTGAGTGAAAAAAGGTTTGATCTTTGAGAAAAGAAAAAGGAAGAAACAAGAAGAAAGGAACACAACAATATTCCACCATCATCATATACCACAACTTGTTCATCCAGAGAAAGAATGGATAAAGAGAAGTATGTATAGAATGATACATACACACATATATAGTATATATACACACATATAGTATATATATATGATATACACATATATACATACACACATATGTGTGTGTGTGTATCTAATGGTAACTATCTCTAGAACCCAGAGGGAAGGAAAAAAAAAGAAATTTACATCATGACTTTATTATATATTTAAAAGGAATAACAAACTGTATATAATAAATTTGCAGTTTCATGTACCATCATCTTTTTACTATACTTCATCATGGAAATGCTTGTTTTATTCTCTAAATTAAAAATTAGATACATTTTAAAATTTAAAAAAAGAACAGAGAAAGATTTCTTGCAGAGAAATCTCTTAGCTGAGATTTGAAGGAGGCCAGGAGGCAGTGATGAGGAGTGAGAGAGTCCAGGCATGGGGAAGAGCCAGTGAGGCAGGAAATGAAGTATCTTGTATGAGGAACAGCAAGGAGGTCACTGCCAGTGAGTGGAGGAATACTTGAAGGAGGAGAAAGGTATAAAAACACCAAAAAGATAGAAGAGGTCAGGTCATGAAGGACTTGAAAAACCCAAAAGAGAATTTTATATTTGATTCGGTAGGTAAAAGGGAACCACTGGAGTTTATTGAATAGAAGGCATCTATTGATTAGGGAGTGATTTGTGAATTCAAGACATCACTATTCTGGTAAAAGCATCGTTAAGGTATATGAGAGAGATTTTTACATGTCCTCCTCAAATTATATTTATTTATATGCTTAAGTGCTGATTCCTCAATAGACTATAAGCAACCTGAGAACACAGTGTTGTATCTTTGTGTCTTTAGCACACTGAACATAGTAGGTTTGCTGAATGAATAAATGAATGAAATTTCCGAGAACCTAATTAAACACACATGAGGTTGCAGAAGGAAAACAGCTGAAAATTTCTGTTTAGTAAAATCTTTTTTATTTTACTTCTGACTGAAAGAGAAACTTAATCATTCTAAGTGTTAATGATGATCATTTTCATAAACATACTGTTCATATTCTTAGGCAATCAAATAAGTAAAATTAAAGGTGTTAAACCTATGATGTCTTTAATTACTATTTATTTCACTTCAATCATGAATTATTCAGTTCACTTAAATCCTATATTAATCAGGTTGTCAGATCTCAGCACCATGAAGAAATACATGGGGACAGGGTAAGAAAGGAGAAGGGAAATTCAGACTAAAGCCAGACTGAGTGGAAGGTGAATCATCAGATACAAGAACTAGGATTAATATAATATTCAAATGTTGGATGATTATCTACCCTGACAGTGTCAAAGGAAGGACAAGGCAAAGAAATAGAGAATAGCTCCATATGAATATGAAAATAATACTAGCACTTATAAGACAACCCAATTGAGTTTCGATTCTAAATTCATAGTGATTATTTTTCTATATCACTAAATTAGATATCATATATATGTACCTTGCTAATCAGGGTTTGGAATGTGGGATAGGGGTGGGGAGGAAGGAGAATTAATTTAAGCTTAGGTTGCTTCAAAAGTATCAGTTGTTCAAAGCTAGAAACAGTATAATGTACTGGAAAGAGTCAGGAAACCTGAGTTCAAATCCTAGCTCTGATACAAACTATAGGATCATGCACATGTTATTTGGAATTCCAGAATTTCAGTTACCTCATCTGTAAAATGGAGATAATTATACTTGTGCTATCTCACAAGGTGGTTATGAGAAATGTGCATTGATAGTCAGTCAGCAAACATTTATTAAGCCTTTACCATGTCCCAGGCACTGTGCTAAGTAGCAGAGATACAAAGAAAAAGTAAAAGATAATCCCTGACCTCAAACCTCAAGGAGTTCACGATCAATTGATCATGATCAATATCATTGCTATTGTTGGATGTTATGGTGACACTGCATACTGCCATGGTGAGAACACACCTGGGTTATTGTGTTTATATGTGGATGCCAAGTTTTCGAAAGGATGTCAACAAACTAAAATGTATCCAGAGGACGACCACCATTTGCCTAAAGGAATCAAAATTACACCATACAGGGAACAGGTAAAAGAATAGAACAGTAAACCTAAGAGAAAAAAAAGTTATTTAGGGGCAAAATGATTGCTATCTTCAAATATTTCAATGGTTGAATGCAAAAGGAAGTAAAGTATGGTCCTAAATGGCAAAATTAGGAATATTGGGAGGAAGCTCCAGAAAAGAAAATTGAGACTTGATGTAAGGAAAAACTTCCAAATAATCAGAGATATCCAAACAGAATCTTAGGAAGTAGTGGCTCCCCATCCCTGAAGGTCTTCAAGCAGAGACTAGACAAGCACTTCTCCAAAACATTTTAGAGAAAATTTCTCTAAGGTCTCTGCCAATTCTGAGATTCTCTGATATCAGGAATAAATGTAATGACTTGATAGATAGGTTCAAAAGAGTCAATTGCACAAAGTACAAGGTCAGGAAAGCGGTATGACCAGACAAAGTTAGTTTGAAAAGACAATGTGTTTGAGTGGACCATAAGCTTAATACAAATCAATAATGGGATATGGCAGCCAAAAAAAAGTTAAATTGCATTAAGAGAGGGAAAGCATCCAGAACAAGGAAAGTAAAGGCAATAGTAATCTGTCAGACCTCGTCAGACCACATCCAAAGTTCTTTGTTCTATTTCAGAAACCACATTTTAGAAGGACATTGGTAATCTGGAGAGTGTCCAGAGGAAGGTAGGAGGGACAGCCAAAGCATCTTGAGTTCATGCCAAAGGAGGATCAGATAAGGAAACTAAGAATGATTATCCTAAAAAGATTTAGAGAAGGCAAGATAGCCATCTTCAAGTATTGGAGAGATTGGAAGAAGCCAAAAAAGTACACTTGGACTATTCTGGTTAACCTCAAAGAGAAGAACTTGGAACAATGCATAGATGCTAAAAAGAGTGAAACAGGTTTGATTTAAGGGGAAAAACTTTCTAAAAATTAAAACTATTCAAAAGTGAAATGGACTAACTTAGGAGGATAGGAGCTCCAGTGGATACAGCTCTGGGCCCAGAGTCAGGAAGATCTGAGTTCAAATCCAGCCTCAGATACTTCTTAGCTGTGTGACCCTGGGCAAGTCACCTAACCAACTGTCTACCTTAGTTTCCTTGTCTTTATATAGGAATAATGAGAGCACCAAGGAAGCTAGGTGGCACAGCAGATAGAGTGCCAGACATGGAGTCAGGAAGACTCATCTTCCTGATTTCAAATACCACCTCAGACACTTAGTAGTGGTAGGACCCTGGATACCTACCCCCATTTGCCTCAGTTTCCTCATAGTTAAATGGACATAATAATAGCATCTTCCTCCCAGGTTGTGAGAATAAAGTGAGATAATATTGGCACAGTATTTAGCCCAGTACTTGGCATACAGTAAGCGCTATATAAATGTTAGCTACTATTATTATTTTTTCTTCTCCCTAGTGATCTAAATGCAAAGGCTAAATGACCACTTATAAACTGCTGAGAGGATTTTTGCTCCTGTTTGGGTTAGAATGAATGCCTCTGAGATTGTGATTCTCTGATATTGGAGCCTTCAAATACTGCTTCATTTGTCATGCAATATAAATCAGCCAATCAACAGCCATTTATTAAGTGCTTACAACGTGCTAGCACTGGAAAACATGAAGACAAAAAAATGAAACAATTCCTGCTCTCGATCACTTAACATCCTACTGGGGGAGGCATGGACACATAATTATATGCAGAATAAATATAAACTAGTTAAATACAAATATCTTCATGATAAAGTCATTATTAGGGGAAAACGTTAGCAGTTGAGAGAACCAGGAAAGTAGTGCTTCAGTTGCGTCTTGAAGGTTAGGGATACCATGAAAGGTAAAGAGGTAAGGAGAGAAAGCATTCTAGGCATGGGGCAACAGTGCAAAGACAGAGATGAGAAATTATAGACCATATACAATGAACAGGAAAGAACTTTAATATATTATATATTTATTTTAGTTGAAAGGTAATAGAGAACCATTAGAGCTTATTGAGCAGGGGAGAAACATATTTAGATTTCTGTTTAAAGAAAATCACTTAAGATGCTATGTGAGAGATAGATTGGAGGAAGGGGGGACCTAAAGAAAAGGATGCCCATTGGAAGGTCACTGTCAAGTCAACGAAGGAGGTCATGAGGTCCTGAACTAATATGGTGACTATGAGTTGAAAGAAGTAGCATACAAAATGTCAATGAAGTAGAAACAGTAATATTTGGCAATGGGTTGGATATGAGATGTGTGGAGGAGTGTGAGGAGATGAGAAAAATACTGAGGCTACAAACCTGGAAGACAGAGAATACTGGTGCTCTTGAAATAAATGGAACCATTTGGAAGACGGGAGGGGGACATGTTTCAGGGAAAATATAATGAGTTCTACTTTCTATATGTTGAGTTTAAGATACATAGGGAACCTCAAGTTGGAAATATTCACTAGGCAGCTAGTAGTGTATGATGAAAGCATAGTAGAGAGACTTGGGCAGGACTTACAAATCTATATACTGTCTGCACAGAAGCAATAACCTCATGACAGCTGATTAGGTCACCAAGGTGAAAAGGTCATAGAGAAGGATGGAGGGTAGAAAGGTAGAAAGGAAAGCCTAGACATATACTCAATTGGCAGGAATAACATGGATGAAAATACAGCAAAAGAGACCAAGAAGAAATGGTCAGATAGGTATCAGGACAGCCAAAAAAAAGTGTCACCGAGAGGAGAAAGTATCCAGGAGGAAAAGGTGGTCGACAGTGGTCAATGGTACAGCTCTTTCTCTTCAGAGAAGAATAAAGATTATCATAAGTTTAGGGAGATAGTAGTTTTGGCATGCTTTGTCCCAATCAGACCATATTTACAGTATCATTCTCACTTATAAGTGGCACATTTTTAGAAAAGACATGGGGAAATCTAGAACACATTCAAGGAGGTTAACCATAAATGCCTAAAAGTCTGGAAACTCGACCAATGTGGTAATCTAGAGAAACTTAGGGGTTTTAGATTTAGGATGGGCATTATAACTAGCTTTGTGCCTTTGAAAAGTTCTCATTTAAAAGAGATTAAATTTATTCTCTTTGGTCCCAGAGGTCAAACATAGAAATAATGAGTAAAAGCTGTAGAGAGGCATATTTCATTCTGATATAAATTTAAAACTTCATAACAATTAGAGCTATTCCAAAGTGGAACAGGCTATATTCTGAGGCAATGAGTTCCTCCTAATCGAAAGTCTTCAAGCAGTAGCTGGATGACTAGTTTTTCTAGATGAAGAAGAGGAGGTTCCTGCTTGGCTGTGAATTGAACTTGTTGACCTATAAGGTCCCTTCCAACTAGTGGACTCTGTGATTCTTTAAGGTTAGCCACAATGAAAACCATCCTAGGTATAAGGCCATGAACAGTGGTAAGAGAAATGAGTATGAGTGATAATGGATTTTTCCTACAAGGAGAATGGATTCAGAAGCTTTCTGATTCAGTCTATATTGTAGGCAAAATAACAGTTGGCTGGATAACTGTATAGTGTTTCATGTTCCTGATGAACCTTAGTGAAATTGACAAGTTGAAATTCCAAGCCCAATTTCTATCTTGAACCCTAAAGCCTGAATTAGAGAGGGTATCTTCCTGACCTCAATTTAAATACGTGACTTTGGCAAAGGAGAGAAAAAAAGTGCTCCAGATGGTCTGTATTAAAAGCATGAAATTCTTCCAGACTTAGGAACAACTTGTTAATTATGAAATCTATTTTGCTTGGTAAATATATTTCTAAATGCAAACATGAAGCTCAAATTGACTACACTGCCCAGAATGTTTGCTCATAACTACCTATTCATAAATAACTTGTTTGAATTTGAGTATAAAAACATACCAATAAATATACTTCCATTATTTAGGGATAGGAAATGGACCTGTGATTTCATTAGGATAAATAAAAATCTGCCTGTGTTTTTTCTCATCTTAATAGAACTAAAATATTTTTCCCATCAGCATCTATTAATTACCTACACAAATACCCTCCCAAGGTATTAAGTACTATCACATAGTAAATACAATTTATTTTCATTCATTCACTAATGGTGGTAGGGTGGTGGTAAAGACTGATGAAATGTGTTAAGAATCACAGTTCAGGGAAAATAAAATAACAATTATTTAGCTGATAGTATTCTAAAATGTGAGGTCCTTATTTAATGACAAAGTTGACACACTAATGGAGGAAATGAATCATATAAATAGTGGCATGCTCAGTAAAAATGAAACCAGAAGACGTAAGGAGAATGAAGCTAAATGGAAGGATATAGCTAACAGGCTCTTTTTGGAGAGTAAAAAAATAAAGGTTGAATTTGAGTCAGTTTCATCATACATCAAAAGGTAACAAAATCATTCCTTCATGGGATACTTGGTTCTCTTGTACTTCAATGCCCATGATACATATAAGTAAACTGAACACCATGAAGATAATTGTGGCTTATGTGCAAAGAGCCATTGCAGAGGATAAGAAAGTAGAGATTTTTACCAAAAAGAATTGTAGAAACCCCCAAATTAAATCAATACCAGCTTGAATATCTAGTGACTTCAGTGCAAAAGTGAGCCTGGGGAAGGATGGCAAATACACACAATGTGCATATATATATATATATATATATATATATATATATATATATATATATATATATATATATATATATATATACATATATATATGTATATATATATATATATATGTAAATGCATATGTAGAGAGAAAAGATAAGGATATAGAGATAGATTTAGATGTGTAAATATAGCTACCTATAGATACTTATAGGTATCTATGTTTATACATCTACATGTAAATATATGTGTGTGTATGCATGCATACATACATATTATATAATGCTTTCTTCAAGAAGAAAGCTGGGAGAGGCTAAACATAGTGAGCACTAAAAATTGCACAAAAATGCAATTGAGTAGATCAGTGCACAGGAAGTAATTAGTTACTTATATAAGAGTTATTCCAATTCACCTATCAGTGTACAGGCAGACTATTAATTTCTTTTTTTTGCAGGGGGTGGGAGGCCAAGACAATCAGGGTTACGTGACTTGCCCAAGATCACACAGCTAGTAAGTGTCAAGTGTCTGAGGTTACATTTCAGCTCAGGTCCTCCTGACTCCAGGGCCAATGCTCTATTCACTGCATAACCTAGCTGCCACAAGACCATTAATTTTATATTGCAACGATAATCAAATTTGAAGAAAGGATGTAGGTAAGAAGGAAATATGTGATACAATTATAAAGTTTCAATTTGTCCTATTCAAACAAACTATTGATGCTGGAAAATGGCAAAGGAACAGTGATACTGACTAATACCACATCATGTGAAAGTAATTGTCTCAATAAGGAAGCTGAAAAAAAAGTATAAATCTCATCAACCAGAAAACCCTTGATCTTGCCAAGCAGAGACAGACAGCTAAACTGAATGCTGGGTTTAGAATATAAATTCATTTTCAAAACTTTATGCAAGAGAATATGAGAGCCCATATGACACTGTGGAGAGAGAGCCTGCTTTCAAGTCATGAAGACAAGTGTTCAAGTTCATGTTCTGACACTGACTATACATTACTGGCTATGTGATGTTGGACAAATCACTTAACTTTACTAACAATATAAGATACAAGAGAGTGGCCAAACAGCATTGATAGAGGTAGTTTCCTCACTGGGAGTTCCCTGCATCAAGGAAATCATGGAAATATGTTTTATTTTTTAAATGACAGAAGATGCTAGAAAATTTATGGTACTGGTGCATAAAACAATGAGGTTAGGGGACAAAAATTTTAAGAAAGCTTGCTCTGAGATCCAAATTCTCTAGATAATTTCAAGAACATTTAAAGATGCAATTGGAAGGTGAATAACATGGGAGGGAAAACTAAGAATTTCTTTCTCTTTTTCATTAATGACAGTGGAAATACTATTTATGTACTCTAACATCTCAGTCCTTGATGTGCTAAATTAGGAAACAGGGATGAAACTAAAGAAAATGAATAAAAGGAGGAGTGGGATGATATCTGTGCAAGTACCAGACATAGAATACACTGAGGGATATCAGAAAAGGGAAAGCTCAAAACAAATGAAAAAAATCATAGATAGCATTGTGACCAAACAAAAACAATGATCGAGAGGGTATTGATAACTACCAACTGGTATTCTTCCATTTTCAACCCTACAATACCTTTATGACAATGATCTGTGCACATATCATACACCCTTAATGAAAACATGAGAAGGGAATTGGGAAGGTTTTGTAAATTATACTTAAACAGATCCCTACTGCTGACACAGGAAATCATCATTACCTATATTTTATTCTATTTTCAGTTATTTTGCTTGAAATTTTCCAATTACATTTTAATCTGGTTCATATTTGGGAGCTTATGAGTAGTGAGTTTGACACCTCTGTTCTAGAGTATAGTATGTCTTTACCGTCATATAAATGAATGAAAGAACACAAGAACCCACAAGTTTTACTGTTTGTTGACTATAAAAAGGCATTTGATTTGGTGGAACAAAATGATCTTTAAAGATCTTGAAGAACAAAAATCCTTAAAGACTTTCCCCCAATATGGTATTTTTCAGTATATATTATGATCATATAAGATTTCCTGAAAAAATTCAAAGGAGTAATACCTTTGTTTAGATAGAGATAACTTTCGTGATCTATGTTTGTTAATATGAGGCTATATATATATATATATATATATATATATATATATATATATATATATATATATATGTTGGGAAGATGGTTTGCTTATCAAGGATATTTGTCATGGAGAATAGATGTTCTTCATAAAATACAAATAGAAGGATTCCCTATTGATGATGAGGTATCCCAGAGGTTCTGTGGATGATATGATGAATTAATCAAGTCTCAGAATTCTGTAGAACCTCCTGAATGAGATTCACAACCATTTGAAAAAGTTCTAAGGATTCTTACTAGAATATTCAAGTGGATGAAGGATGCCTATTGACATCAGTAATATGGGTTGAATGGGCAATCCACTTCTCTTTGTTTTGAAGGAAGCCTTTCCATATCCCCCTGGCTTCTAGTGTTCTTTTTCCTTGATAGGTACCAGTTTTAGCCCTAGCTCTAACACTAGCTATGTAATCTTAGACAAATCTTTTAGTTTCCCTTGCCCTCAGTCTTCTGATCTGTATCATGAAGGTAGGGACGATCACTTCTGCTTCCTGGTCATTATATAAACAATGCTGCCTTGCATTCTGTCTGTACTCCTCATGCCCCTCCCATCAGAACTGGGACCCTGATACTCCGGGCAGAGTGTTTGCCTCAAAACCAGGTTCCATGCTACTTCTGTGACATTTCTATACTCTCATGCTGTGCTGGTACCTCTCACCACTTTCATCTCTCCTTTATGTATTGTACTTCCCCATTAAAACGTAAGCATCTCAAAGACAGGAATTGCCTTGCTTCCTTGTTTTTTTGTATCCTCAGTGTTTAGAACAGTGGTTGGCACATAGTAAGCACTTGATAAATGCTTTTTCTCTCAGTCATTGTAAGGTCACTCACAGCCTGCTCTAGAAATCTAACATTCCAAGAATGAGCTGTGGCAATGAAATTTGCCTTAAAAGAAAGCACTAACATTATAGTTTATCATAAAGACTTAAAGAAAGTAATCATTTTAACTACAATTGTGTTTTTTCATGTATGTTTAAGACAGAAAATCAAAGAAGGATAGAAAACTTCTAGCCAAGTAAATTTTAAAAGCAGGAATTTTGAGTGACATAAATAAGAGAATCAATTTAAATCAATCAACTGAAGTATCTTCTGCTTTATGGAATTAGATGTACTCCAGGAAAAATGGCTCTAAAAATGGCTCTAAAATGAATGCCTTAATAGTGAATTCAATTTTTTTCTATTGATTTCTTTCATATAAATCAGGCATATATATGCCTGTGAAAAAATACCCTGGTAGAATGTCAGTCATCTTTTGTGGAGAAGAAGCAGAGCCAATTCACTTCAGATGGTAAATTCCTTAGAGTATTAGAAGGCTTTTCCTATAGGAAGAAGTGCTTGGCATAGTAGTATAGAAAGAACCCTGAAAGGAGAATCAGGCTACCTGAATTATTCCAGTCCTGGCTCTGCCAGGAACTAGCTTTCTGCCTCCAAGATTATGCCTCGCCACCATCGTCCTGACACGTCACCATCCCTCTCTCCCCGGTTCCCCTATTTTCCACCTTCCTCCTTTGGAAATAGTATTCAAGTCAATATTACAAATGCTTTGAGAAATCCATGTCAATCAGTTGCCCTGGAGATCAATATCCTCAACCCTGTGACTCCCCAAACCCCAAACTACCATTTCCCTATGTCTTATCTTCTCCTGTTAGAATGTTGAGTTCTTTCAGGGAGATGGGTTTTTTTACCTCATTGTTTATATTCACTTCTCTTACATTTAACAGCGTGCCTGACACATATTAAATGCTTAATAACTGCTTTTTACTTATATGAATGCGAGCTACTATTGTTATTGTCATTATACTGACCTTGGGGAAGAGAAAAGAAACTAGGAAGAAGATACAAAAATCACTGGTTCAGCAGACGAAGGAGTACTCGGCAGAGTTTATAGTACTACGTTCACAAGCTAGCATGAGAACCTCTTAATAACTAGCCAAGGCTCATTTCCTGATTATTAGAGTATAACAGATTAAACTCTAAAAGTAAAGCATGACTATCGAATTGATGCATTTACATTCCTCTTGGTGTCTACTAGGAACATGGAGAAGATGACAGAAACCTCATCAGAAGAGAGTATTTACTCAGGACTCACTCTCTTGAGAGCAAAAGGAGGCCTCCAAATATGAACAAACACAACTACATGGTATGTCTTTCTAAGGAATTATTGGGCAGCCCTGAACAACAAATATGGGTTTCCTGAGAGGCAACAAGCTCCATCAGTCATAGAATAATCAGGGAGATCATAACCAGGGCTACAATTGCAATTATATTGAGGACCAGGACTTCCCTCATTTGCAGGTCTGAGATATTACAGATAAAAGATTAGGGTTTGTGTAAGGGATGAGATACTTCAGTGGCCCACACCAGGACAGGATCATATGCTTTAGAAAGACACAACTCCCTTCACATTGAATGAATAGATGTTGATTACCGTTTTAAGTAAATCTCTCTGTGTCTTGGTGGGAAATCTCTCACAGAATTTAATGGGAAGATAATTTGGCTCTCATTCTTGAAAGCTTGGTTATTTAGCTGTCCTCTCTTATCTTTATTGGGGTAACTAGGGGATGCAGTGGATAGAGCACCAATGCAGGAGTCAGGAGGACCTGAGTTCAAATTTCACCTCAGACACTTGACACTCACTAGCTGTGTGACCTTGGGCAAGTCACTTAACCCCAATTGCCTCATCCTGGGGCTTCTCCAGTCATCCTGATGAATACCTGGTCACTGGATTCAGATGACTCTGGAGGAGAAGTGAGGCTGCTGACCTGACAGCCCTCCCTCACTCAAAACAAAGTCACGTCATTATTTCTCTGATAGCATGGTCTTGTTCAGCAAAAAAAGGATGAACACACTTATCTATATTATTCTATTAATATTTGCTCTTATTTAGTTAGTTTTAATTTTAACTCAGCCATAAATGATAATATAATGGCCAAGAGAAAAGCATCCAGGATACATTAATAGGTTTTCACTGAGTATCTTCAGAATCTATTTTCATACTAAGTGTTTCATGTGAAGGGAACACGACCATGAAGAATGGCCAGGAGAATAAGGAAGGCAACATTAACTTAGCGTTCCAGTTTCAACCAAGAAAACAATTCTCAAAAATATATGAAATGTGTGACAAGAAAAGAGAGGCTATGTATGGCTGTTACTTCAAAATATTAAACCAGCATCATGCCATTTGGGATAGTATCTTGGAATCCCAGAAGCTGGAAGGGACCTTAGAGTTCAGCCACTTCATTTTATGAATGAGGAAAGTAGGGCCTGGGGAGGTTGGGACTTGCCTACGGTCCCATAATTAATAAGTGTCATGGGTGGGATTTCAACCCAGGTCCTCTGACCACAAAGTCAGTGTTTTGTTTGCTTACCATTTTGCCTCCTAATTTTATCATCTCCAATCAAATTACAGGGTGAATGCAATTAATCAATAAACATTAATCAATAATCAATACTATTGTTAAAAGTGTTTTATTCAAATGAAGAGGCAAATATATATTAAAAGTTCTGGACCATAGCAATCTATATATACTTTATCTTGAAATTTTGAGGAATTGCCTAAATTCAGCAAAATAAAAAAGGAACCTAATTTTGGCATATATGTGTGTGTATGTATGTATATATGTATATTGTGATGGAAAATATTTATTATGTATTTATATATTATATACGTATTTCAAATCAATTGGACATTTTACTTAAGACACGAGGGGTAAACACAAATGGAAAACATTGAAGGGACACTAACCTGATAATCCTATGTAAGAGAAGCACAAAAGCCAACCAAATAGGGATGTTGCTATGGTTACCACAAAAATGCAACCTGGAATCTTAATGTACTCCCATTCTGAACTAGAAATTGAAAATGTAGCAAAATAAGCTCTTAAGTCTCAGGTCATTCTCTTCTCTGTGTTTTAATTAGAGGGCTCTTAGCCTCTGAAAAAGAAGTAAGTGCCCTCATTGAGCCTACTGGCAAATCTGTCCTCATGATGCTTTGGAGCTTCTAACATGTATCAGCTCCATCAGAGATGTGGTCTCTTTTTGTAAAATGGAGATAATTCTTTAATTTGAAAATAAAACCTGACTTTGCATCGAAGCCCACAACTGGTAATGCAGGGAACAGTACTGCTATGGCTAATAGGAAACCCTCTTGTTCACGACAAATTATCTGAGAAAATCACAGGAACTGGGACATTTTTAAAACCATCCAACACAAAACAAAGGTATCTGGCTTTCCTGATACCTAGTTATTTAGGAATTTTGTTTTTATTAGAATTTCATCTGACAAATGTTATTTCCAAATGTGTAAATTAATCTGAAATTAAATGTAATAGATAGAATTCATGTTCATATATTGAAAGATATGGGGTACTGGGGGTGGGAGTGAGATTATTAGATTTTGGAAACCATAGAAACTGAGTTCAGTACTGACTTTTTTCTACTTGCTCCCTGTGCCAACTTGGGCACATGATTTCATATCTTTGGGCTTCAGTGTCTTCATTTGTAAAACGAAGGAGCTGTACTACATGATCCCAAAGTTGCTTTTCAGCTCTAAATTCTATAATCTATAGACAGGAAAATAAACACAAGTAAACATACTTAAATCCTAAATTAAAATAAGAAATAGGATTGATTCCTTTTCTTTTCTTACCAGTCTTCTTGCTGTTCTTCGAAATTCAAGAAATACATTGTATTATAAAGGAATCAGTAACTACCCCTCCAGTTACAAGATGCTTCTGAAGAACTTTGCTCATTTGGGGAGCATTATTTATGAAATTTTTTAGCAATAGTCTGTCAGTTGTTATACCATTTTTCACTTTCAACTGCACTTGCCTCTGTACCTGAGCACTACTGACCCCATTTCATCATGAGCCTGAATGGTACTTGAAATATTTGTTTTCCCCATACCAAAAGCTGCTAATATTTCTAAAAGTCACCAAAGTATGCTCTTTAAGAGCTACTACTTTTGCATATTTTCTTGAAATCACATCTAGTCTTTAAAACCATAGAATTAAAAATACAACCAAAGACAGCAATGAAACAAGTATATGAGATGGAATCCAACACAAAAACTTTAACTTTAGCTGACAAAAATAGCTCATCTCAATTTCATCTGGTCAAGATGAGACAGTCTCATGTCAGTAGAAGCACACACACACACACACACACACACACACACACATATATATATACACATATATAATATATATATGTATATGCATATATGTATACACACACATGTCCAAACACTGCTGTCACAAAGCAAAATCATTTCAGAAAGATTACTTATGCTGAGTAATTTCCATATCACCGTAGGAGTTAAAGGAGTCCATCCACTATGGCCTCCCAATTTAAAAAGGAGGTAGGAACATCTGCTTAAAGTGTAGAAGGAGACAATGGAGTTCAGGGCTCAAGGAGAGAAAAAAAGGTTAAATGTGAACACATATTTATATATTCTATCTGCTTTTCGATCTACTCATGAATTACCTTAGATGATGATGATCCCAAAATTGCTTGGGGAAGTTTACATTTTGATAACCCATTTCTATTTTAACTAAAATGTATACCGAAACGATCATCCTTTTGTGAATCACAAAGATAATAACACACCTTAATGGAATTTGTGCCCTATTAACATGACCTGCCTCTACCTTCCACTTCTTAAGCCCATCCAGAGCCAAGCCCAACTGCTGACTTTTTAGTAATTTCTTCCCTCACTCAGAATTCTGTAATGGTACTGGAATGAACTCAACCTCCTCAGACAGAGAGAAAACACTTGCTCTAAACATGTCTGGGAATATTGCTCACCTTTTCAGCAGCTATTAAGCATCATGGTAGAATTAATTGAAAATGTGTTGCTATAACAATGATGAATCAACTTCTATATTATCTGTTTTTAATACTATAAAATCTTAATCTTTTCAACACTGTGTTTTATATCAATAATATATTGCATACAATGATGAAGGAAGTTTTTGCCTGTATCAAACTTGGGTTAAAAAAACCCACAATTCCTCCAACACTGCAGGCTATGTTCTTCTAAAATTATAACAGAACACAGCCATGACTTGACAAGAGACCCGCCATTCCTCTCAACTGGCATTTCTTCTCCTTCCTCTCTACCTAGCCAAACCCGTGTGCCTGAAAGTCTAGGGCTACCGTCGGACACTTAGTACCTAGCATAGTGCCTTATATGGAGTAAATGCTTAACCACTGAATGAATGAAATTCTTAACTCTTTCATGAAATCTTCCCCAACTACAATTCGTATTGCTCTATCGGAGGCAATGAGACATCATACACAGCACAGTGATGCTAGATTTGGAATTTAAGGACCTGAGTTCAAATTCTGGATCAAATAACAGTTATTATTGCTATTTCTTTTATTGCAGTCTCTACCTCTTACCCACAAGTATAACCTTGGACAATGACTTGACTTCTCTAGACACAAGTTTCTTCATCTATAAAATAAGGGGAATGGGACTAGATGGTCTTAAAATTCTCTTCCAACTCTTAATCTATAACCCGATAATCTCTTCCCTTCTCTGAACTCCCAAAGTATTTTTCTATACTGCTAAAAAAAATTATCACTAAATTGTATACTACCTGATAATGCTGTTTAAGGGTAAGGGGCAGCATGATATGGTGAATAGATAACTGGCCTCAGATTGTGCAAGACCTGGTTAGAGCCACAATTCTTGACATATAGTAGGTATGTGATCTGGTCAAGTCATTTAACCTCTTGGTGCCCACAGCAATTCATTAAAAAGAATGAAAGAAGGGCAGTAGAAACAGTTCCAGTTTGTCAGCTACAGAGAAACTGCCCATCTACACTGGAAAAAAAAAGTTGCTCATTGGGAGCTCCCTATACTAAAGAAAGAAACAGCTAGGTGGTTCAGTGGATAGACTACTAGGTTTGGAGTCAGAATGACCTGAGTTAAAATTCTGCCTCAGATATTTACTACCTGTGGGACCCTGGGCAAGGCACTTAACCTCTGTTTGTTTTAATACACTGGAGAAGAAAACGGCAAACCACTGCAGTATCTTTGCCAAGAAAACCCTACGAACAGTATGGTCCATGGAGCTATGAAGAGTTGGACATGAACGAGTAACTCAACAACACAACCAATGAAATCATAGATGCAGATATAGTGATAGAGGTGATGGAGATGATGGAAATAAAGATGGAGACAGAGAGATAGAAAGATAGAAATGAGATACAGAAAACAGATATGGTTATATATACCTATGTAACTGTAGATATAAATATGTGTATGCATATATGCAGGTGTATATAGAGAATCTAAATTATATGCATTATAATATAAAACATATGTATTATATGTGTGTGCATAAAATCTGAGGCGACTAGGGTGTGCCTAGGTCTTTTGTTCTGTACTAGAAGACCTGACTGCTATGATTCACAAGTGTTTTCTCTCTCTCTTTCCACAGTAGGGGTCTAGTGCATTATTTGTGAATTAAATTTGGTTGTTGTAAAAGACTGCAAAACATACATACAAGTATGGGTATATATGCATATACATATACACATATATATGCTTTAATAGCTTAAAATCGCATTATTTGGAACACCAGATACATAAATACATACATATATATGTATGTGTGTATGTGTATGTATATGTGTGTATGTATACAAGTATATGTATATATGTGTGTATGTATATATTTTGACATCTCTTTTAAGTTCCTTGTAGGCAGGAGGGTATAGCTCATATTTGGTTTTGCATCTCCATTGCCTTTCATGGGGCACAGTATTTATTTAGTATGTGTGAACTGAATCGAATGTTTCATTTGCAATATCCAATATAACACTAAGCAGAACATCCTTTAGGATAAAGCCCCAAAGAGAAAGTGTCTTCTGTAATGAGATTTTATTCTAACTTTCCAAAATTAAACTATGCTGGATGACTATCTTATGTGTTACCACATATCGAACTCTGTAGCTGCCTAGATATCCACATGTGTTTATGTGTACAATATATTTCATTTCCTCGACTTCGTGGTAAGCACCACAAGGCAGGGGCCATGTCTTCTGGTTCTTTTGTTTCCTGCACAGGTGTTGACACTTCCCTACTGAGCCTAGCATAAGTACTGAGCACAGAAGGGGTTCAATGAATTCTTTGTGAATTAAATTTGGTTTCTGGAAAAGACTGAAAAAAATGTCTGTTCTAGAAATCCTCAGCTTGACAAACCTGTAGAACAAACAGTCGACCCCAACAGTCTTTGCTTTAAAAATAAAAAATAAATAACAAGAAGGAAAAGTAGAAAAGATAACATATTACTTCATTTCCAGGAAAAATATCATCATGTCCTGTAAGCACATAGAGTTTCTACCCACCTGCCCACTTCACTTTAATGATAACAATCATTTGTAATAATACCTAGAATTACAGTAGTCCATTAATATCTTGCAGTCATAAGAAAGTCAATTCCACTGTTACTTTGGTAGCTCGGGACTATTATTATATCTTATAGTTAGGAAATCTCAGGCATCATAAAGTTAAGTGGTTTGACCACCATTATCTGGAAAGTAAGAGGCAAAGCTGAGACCAGAAGTCATGTACATCTGTTACTCCTGCTCAGATAACAAACCAGACCTTTCTGTCTGACTTTTTAAAGACCTTTTTGACCTGGTCCCTTCCAACCTTTCTAGTCTTTTCAATCTTACTCCCTTTCACTTTGTGTGATCCAATAACAATGGCCTCCCTACTGTTTGTTACTCACCCAAGACATTCCGTCTCCCAATCCTGTTTCCACCGGCTATCCCCTCTTGCCTGGAATGTTCTCCCTCCTCATCTCGGCCACCTGGCTCCATGACATCCTTTAAGTCTCAGCTGCTCCCATCTTTTACAGAATCCTTTACTGGTCCCTCTTAAAGGCTAGTTAGTGGCTTCCCTCTGTAGATATCTTATTTGTACATAGTTGTGAACACCTATCACCTCCACCAGACTGAGCTCTTTGAGAGCAGGGATTATTTTTGTTTTTACTTTTCTTTGTAGCCACAGTGTCTGGTATGTAGTAAGCATTTACTAAATGTTAGCTGACTGACTCCCCTTCTTTCATTTTTTTCCAACTAAAGAAAAAACATTAAAATTCCCAGGGATAATAGGTATGCTAAGCAACTGGCCAACCAGTGTTCACTGAGCATCTATTAAGTGTCTAGCTAACACTATGTATAGTGTTATACACATATAAAGAAGTACAGTAAGGGAGGAGCCACTTACTGGATAGTGCCAGGAGCCTTTGACCAAAACAGAGCTGAGAACCAGGAATTCAACACATCTCAATAAGCATTTCAGTACCTACTACTTGAAAGGAAATGTGAATATTAATAGAAAAATGAGAAACAGTGCCTCCTCTCAAGTAGAATGCATTGTATTGAGGAGAAATTAAAGAAGAAAAAAAGGCTCTCATCATATGGTCAATGCACTAAGCCTTAAATCCTATACTTAGAGAATGGGTGTCTTCCCTCAGAATCAGTTACCTTTGTTTTTAGACCCAATCCTATTCTCCTCATTTGGTGTTCAAGCCTAGCCGAACAGGAGGAGGAGAATGGAAAGGAAAACTTGCATATACCTTTATAGGAGCAAGTGATGGCTGTGAGAAGGAAGAAAGGGTTCACGAAAGTAAGCATTCAGTCATTCCACTACAGGGCAAAAGAGCCAGATACACCCTGGTAGTGTCTGAAATGATTGCCTTGTCAGACAAAAATAATTGAAATTCATAATACCAATCTTGAGGAGATAAACTTAAGGAAAGGGAAAATTATATTCCATGTGCCCTATCCAAGATGACAGATAAGAACATTTAGAAAGATTTCTCTCAAAAGTGGTTCTTTCTTAAGAGGTTTTGATAATTGGTTAGCTAGAAAATTGATTATGTTATATCCTAGATATGATAGATGATTTGGATCACTTAGCATGTTTGGGCCTCAGTTTCCTCATCTGTAAAAAGAAAGTTTGGATTAGATGACCTGTAAGGTCCATTTCAGCTCTAAATCTGTGTTCCTATGATCCCAGGACAAGCATCCATCTCTATGGTGTAGAAAAGCAAAAATGAACATGTATAAGTCAATTAGGGAGTAATTAAGCACTATATGTAGAAATATAAAATATCATTTGTCAGTGATTTCTTCTTATGTGTAAAATATTAATTTAATTGATTTTCAGAGAACCATGTCATTTTCTACTGTTTAGTTTGGATTAAATATCTCATTAGTCTTGTTTGTTTTTAATCTTGGAATAACTACCGAATTTACAGTGACAGCTAGATAGCATGCCAAATTCTCACTTGAATTCTTTCCCTTTCCCTTTCCTTTCCTTACTGATCTACATTATACAAGTATGCTATCTCATGAACTAACTGGCAGATTTGGTTTTACCCAAGGTTTGAGTTGGGGGAAGAGACAAACTCATCCCAAACAAGTCATTTTTGATAGTCTGAGTCCATTCTATCTGTCACTGTTTAGTAGCTCCAAATATATTCATTTATCCTTTCCTCTTCTTGTATAGATTGTGCTAAAATGGGTCAGTTGAAGCAGTTGAGGCATGGGTGGAAAGGATAGGTCAAGTGTTGGAAAAGCTAAGTAATTTTTATCCAAAGCATCCTGGTTACTGGCATGAGCGCCCCATCACACATATTATCTGTCCACCTTTATAACTTTGAGTTATATTTCTAGTCAAGCATGTCCTCTGTTTCTGTGCCTTCCCCATCGGTTGTGTTGAACCTACTTAAATTGAACCCCATCTGTACAAGGAAAGAGAAATCTTTTTCTCTCTGAAATAGTATCTTCTAGTCTAGCAAAAGCACATACATTGAAGGGGCCTTGTGAGCCATGTGTTTGACTGAGAACAGATCCACAGAGTGCTTTGAGCCAGAAACAACTTTATGAGGGTGGAAGGGAAACAGGATGAGCAGGTTCAACAACTGAAATTGTAATGGATCCAGTCAAAGAGAGTTCATGATTCCCCTAGAAATGTTCTGTCACTTGAAAATTGGAGTGGAGGAATAAAATGGTAGCCATTACCACAGTTACAGAATTTAAAAGTCAGCAAAAAGTCAATGGGACAAAGGATTCAAGAGCTAAGGAGAGAACATTATTGGAATGACTGGCAGTAGGATCCAGACTGGATACGGAAGAAAATGAGGTTGAAATGATGTGGAGGAAGGAAACAATAAAGAAGCCCATGAGTCAAGTGCTGTATTTATAAAATAAAAGGTGGAAATCATTATGAGTTTGATTGGTGACAAGACTAAGGATTAAGAGAGTAAAATGTGAATTTCAGAGAAGAGACTACTAAATGATGATGGCAAAGTAAGAGTGTGAAGGTGTCAGAGAGGAGCAAGGAATACGTTGACTCCTTGCCCAAGTCTTGTAAGAGGGGCAAGTGAGGTAAGGAGAGCAAATATTAGAAGACATAGCTGGAGGTACAGGGTCCTCAGAGGAACACCAGGCTTCAGCTATTACAAAAAAGGAACTGAGTGTAGAAAAAAGAGGTTCAGAATGAAGGTATGTTTGTTAAAAGTGGAAAGGGAAGTTCCAAAGTGTCCAGTGGAAGAGCTAGACAGAAGATACGGAATGATGGGGAGGGAGGCTGAAAGAACAGGAAGTAGAATATAGAGAAAGGAAGCAGCACAATGGGACATAACATAGTAGGGATGGATGAAAAGGATTTGGTGACAAAGATGCAATGATGTCAGGTGGAAGGACATGTTAGCCGTAAGAGAAAGAAAGGACTGATTAGGCAGAGACAGTGAGTACAGAAGGTTATACAGTTAATTAGCCCCAGAGTTCCACTTAGAATGTTAGTATGACAGCGATTCCTTAGTCTCTTCCTTTCTGTATAGAAAGTAAAAAAGGCATTTGGAGTATTCACCTTGCAAACCCAGACTTATAAAATGACAGTGAATGATACGGTGCGGGGAACAACCTTACCACCATTAAGAAGAAAAGCTAAAAATATAACAGATACCTACTGGTGATTTTTAAAGTCAGGAATGGGAGAGGCAACCCCCCTCCCCACCCCCAGTCTAAAAGCTGGATTTATGCTCTCTGAATCAGTGAGTGCCACTAATGATCAAGATGTCCTCCTGGTTAACGAGGTATTTCTTAATTGTCACTAAAACCCTCTTATAACAGAATTTGACAAGGGCACACCTACAAGGATGGTCTGCCTTGCTAATGATTCCACGCACTGCTGCTGGAAATATTAACCACAAAATGGGTTCCTCACATTTATGAGAAGAAGAATCTTGCTGTCTCATCAAGACAGTTTCTCACTGCCGATGACACTTAGGTAGTAATTGTCTCTTCTGGTTTTGATTCATGCTAAGCCATATATATCTTTACCCCGTACACTGATGCTACCTTCCCAATACTCTACATATGGTTGCTTGGAATCATTTTCTCAAATACCATTTTCAAATATTTCATATATCAACTTAACTTCCCAGGATCTTTCTCCTAAGTCATAGAAAGGTTGTTATCTGTCGGGGGAGGGGAGTGGGGATGGAATTCCTACATAGGGCATTCCTTATACTAAGGAAATCACAACTCTTTAGTTTTATGTTGCGTGGGAAACAAGGAAGTTCTGTTTCCACAGTTTGGGGTGATCAAGCTTGTGACCTAGCGCGGTTTTGATGAGCTATTTGAGGGAAAGCCTATCAGAGAGGAGAACATGAAGTCGTGTGGCAATGCCGTAGGGCAGGAGATCTAAAATTCGGAACACTATAAGAAGCTCCCATTATTCTGAACATATTGTAGTCTTCCTATAGCCTCATTGGGGAGGCTACCCATCTATTCAGGTGGAATGGTCGTAGAGATTAATAAAAGTTTTCCTGATTTCACAACAGGTAATGTTCTTTGTTTAAGGTGAGCATGTTTCTCACAGTTGGGGGCTTATTAGATGGGCTCATTTCTCACATGTTATGTATAATTCTAATGGGGTCACTCATATTTTCAATATTCAGTGACTCTCATCATCTCTTATCACACCAGATCTAGGATAAAGAAATCATAATTATGATTTTAATTTCAAGGATATATGTATGTTCTCCAATTTGGATACAAAAATTTTGCCAGAAGAAAAAATAAATTCTGAATTAGACTGTCTGAAAAAAAGGTATTCTGAGTTTTTGAAATTAAGAGGTACTTAAAATTCCAAGATGGGGGAGGAAGTTATTAGAGGGAAATGTGTCTATGGTGGGACATTGCAGGAAGCCTCAAGGGTTATAGAAGGCAAAGGACATGTAGGTAGACACTGCATTTCAAGCTCAGCAATCTCCAGCAATTCCTTCCACGCTAACTCCTACCCCCATTAAAAATGCCTGCCATAAAGTAGAAAGGAATTTGTTAGCAGCCTCTGGACATGTCTGCTCTACTTCATTTGAGTATTTTTGAAATGCTGAACCATCCTTAGGCCCAAGTCAGGCTTTCCAGATGCCAGTAATGACCTCCTGCCTAACTTACCTTTCTGTGACTCACTAGTATTTCATATATCCTTTGCCCTCAAGGAGTATGATAGGGCATGAGGCTACAGCTACAGGACCAGTCTGATTAGGGTCCAAGATTCAATCTGTTGAGGACTTCTGATCTAAAAGTTGGCCACTGAGCAAGGGAAGTTTTCCTATTCATCAGCAAACAAAATTGAAAACTTAAAACCCAAACACTGGGTTGGATACTTCCATTTCTGTCTTAAGTATCTTTTGTGCAGATGTATGACATAATAGACTCATAATTTTTCAAGGTAGTTGATAAAATTATTATAAAAATAAATAATCTTCATGCAGCTCAACCTATTAAGAGGTTAATTAAAGAGGAGAAAAGATATTAAAAAAAAGTCTAAAGGGCACAAGTCTCAAGATGGAAAACAACAAGCTTAAAAATCTCCTACCCTCTTTTGCTTATCCCTGTTGAACTCAGGTCAAGATAGTGAAGCTGGTGGCAGCCTCTTGCCAAAGCTTGGATCCCAATGTCAGTGATCTTTTTACATTCACTCACATCAAGATATCTGCAAATTTAAGATGAATAGATTTATTCTGCAGAATCTCAAGCACAGTTATACTCACCTTTCCAGCACTTAGGACAAGAAGGGATCTTTAAAAAAAAAAAAGTGTTATCAACTACAGGCTATGCTAATCTATAATAATATGGCACTTCAAGGTTTGAAAAGCAATATACAAATGCTATCTTGCTGAATTCTCACAGTAGCACTGTGAGGTAAAGACTAGTATAATTCCCATTTTGCAAGTGGGGAAAAAGTGAAGTGAACATGTCCACTATCACACAAGTAGGATATTCAGGAGGCAAGATTTAAAGCCATGTGTCTCCAGATTCCATGTCCTGTGCTCTTTGCACTATGCTAGACTGTCTTTCTAAGTCAACCAAGCCACACTACACACTAAAGAGGAATTCAGTGATGGAAAGAGAAAGCATGCCAAAGCAATTAAAAGAATTTTTCATAATTCAAAATATCCTCTTCTTAGATGATAACAAATTGTCCTTTGCTCACCCCCATGTTCATTTGGCTAAGTCTAGAATCCATGCGAAATTCCATAATTGCTAAGATTCTAAATAAGCTCATCCCTTTCTGGCTTGGCACTCAATTTTCTGGTCATGAGAGGTTAGTGTGTGGGAGTTGAAGGGAAAAAAAGAAGGCATTAAGAAAAACCATAAATAAACATGAGTTCAGTGAGTGGCACATAAAAGAAGGCCAGACTGTTCTACTGTGACTTCCTTTGAACCACTGATATGTGGTTCATAAAAAACATATGGGAAATGCCTGAAGAGTTTCTGATGTAAAATCTACATGAAAAATAATTGCATACATGTATGGAAGCAAAAATAGCACCAGTTTCTTCCATCCCTTCAACAGACAGATGCTGAAGGATTCATTTCCAAGCACCACAAAGGTACACACACACATGCACACAGACCATCCCCTCTGCACAGTCCCTCTTTAGTATTTGACCTGGTTTCGCGTTGAAGTCAGTTTATCAACCCCTTACTAATTCTTCAGATTGGGTGAAAAATTTGAAAAGCTTTTGAAAAGCCATACTTTTGGAAGCTGCCAATCAAATAGCCAATCAAATATTAGGGGCAGCTAGGCAGCAGTGGGCATGGAGTCAATTTCAAGTCCATCCTCAGATACTTCCTAACTGTGTAAACCTAGGTAAGTCACTTAACCTGCTTGCTTCAGTTTCCTCATTTGTGAAATGGGAATAAGAGTAGCACCTACTTCCCAGGGTTAAATGAGCACTATAATTATATAGTGCTTACCCAGTCTCTGACACATAGCAAGTGGTATATAAATGTAAGCATTATATTACATATTATTATATCATAGGTTCTTAACCTGGGGATGCATAAACTTGAGGCTATTTTTGAGTGTGTTGGTCCTTAAGGGTCCTTTTGGTCTAAATAAATGATCTTGCAGTGGATTTTACTGGAATGTCTATTTTGCATTCAATGCAGTATAAAGTAGATAGAGTGTGAGCTTTTGATTAAGAACACCTGGGTCCAGATCCCAACCCCCCCCCAACATTTCCCAGATGGATGACCCTGGGCAAGTCACTTAAAGTTCCTCAACCACAGAAAAGATAGGGATCTACTATTGGTGGAGCACGTTCCCATACTAAGAGGCTGCCAAACAATAAAAACATTAAATAATATGTGTTCAAATGTATTTAAATATTATATATTCAAGTACAATTTTGTGAACAACACATAAGGGTGATGAAATTACACTGTAAATACTCCCATGAAAGAACTATTTTGGGGGTCCTGTAAAAATTCACACTCCCAGCTTAATTCAGCAAATATTAGGAAACAATGCTAGGCACTAAACTAAGCACTAAGGTCGCCCATACAAAAATATGTCTCTCACCTCAAAGAGCTAAGAGCCTACAAGCAAACAAAAACAGAAACAAACCCTTGAATTTATTTCTTTGGTTGAATTTAGTGTGTTAACTTAGGGGTGAGAGCAGTTTTTACCTGCAACTTTCTAGTTCTTCCTGTGGGTTCTAGTTCAGAAGCTCATACAATAAGCGGTACCTGATTGTTCGCAGGTAGGTACTAATTTCCAGCAAGCTTATATCTGTAACCCAGGAGCAGGAACTAAGGACCAAGCTGTCCAGATTCGGGCACTGCGTCACAATGAGATGGACAATTCGATCTCTCACCTACGGAAAGGAAGGCAAACAAAGGTTTCCTTTCAGGTGCTAGATTTCCCCCATGAAGAACATGTGCCAACAAAACAACATTCATTCGGGGAGAAATGGAAAGTGAGAGGGCTAGGACAGGAATTTGTTCAGATACTTGATATACGATATTAGCATATCAGGATCCATCTAGAGTCATTACATGCAAAGAGTAACAAACAGATAGCCTTTTTAATAAAGCAAGGAGTGACAGAGACCTTTATAGGTTGGTGATATCAAAAATTATCTGGCTGTAAGAACTTATATGACTCTTGCATAATTTAAGAGGGTGATAATTTGCAAATAGCCCTCAAGTGGCTTCTATTATTTTTGAAATGGTGAAGTATCAAAAAAAATCAAGGTTTATCTAATCAGAAATTTGACCAACTGAAGATAAAATTTAAACACGTATCTGCCATTAGAACTGATTTCACTGCATATTTTAACCACCTTAGTTCTGCAGAACACCTGAAAGGAACACGGTGAGCAACTTTGTGTTGTTTTCATTATGAAACCATTTTAGGGACTATTTCATTCTCTATTCATGGTAAAGTTATATTGATCTCCCTATTATCCTACTCCTCTTCCTCATCAACATGATCAAAAGCATTTATTAAGCACCTATGAGTATTTCAGGCTTCATTAAAGAAGCCTGTGTACTGGGAGAACAGAGTGTGGCACAGTACAATGGTGTATATCTAATCTGTATATCAACAACCCTATCGGCAGCATAAAGACAGCTTTTAAATGTAATATTAGTGATATTTTATTGTATTTTTATTTGTTTTGTTAAATATATCCTCATTACAGTGTGTTTGACACCTCTGCTGAAGTAGAGTCTAGACAAATGCCTTTTAATAGTAGTCCTTGTATGAGCTCTGGACTGATTTCACTTCTTTGGGGAAAGAGCTACATAGAATTGGAGCTGGAAAGAACCTAGAAGGCTTGGTGAGTCCAACTCCCTCATTTTTTACAGATAGGGAAACTAAGGTCCAAAGATGTTAAGTGATTTTCCCAATGTCACAAAGCTAGTAAAAGGTAGGATCTGAACTCAGCTCTTCCTTACTCTGAATCCAATATCTATTTGCAAAATTCAGGAAACTGACTAGATGATAGCTAAGACCCATTTCAGCTCAAAATTTACTGTGCTTGCACCAGTTCTTTTGCTCCTGGGGCTTACCATATAACAAGATCTTAGAAGTCTTATCCAATTATTTAAATACAGGCAAATACAAGAGCATAGATCTAGAACTAGAAGGAATTTTCAAGGTCATGTGGTCTAACCTCTTTGTTTTATAAATGAGGAAAGTGAAACCCAAAGAAGTAAAGGAATTTGTCCAACATCACTCAGCTAATCCTTTGGAGAGCTGTGATTCAAACTAGACCCTCTGACTATATATTCAATGCTCTTTCAACTATACTACATTTCCTCCCTAGCACAGATCACCCTTTGACGGATTTGTGATGCTCCCTTCACTGTCATGGAACAACCGAATCTCAGAGATCATAAGGTCCTACATTTAAAATTGTAAGGGACATCTCTGATCATCTATATTGGTACATCAGGTTCCATGACCTTCATAGTGGTCTTTCTACTCATCATATCCTGAGCCCTACTAGATGATCGTGCATGCTATGACAAGGTGGAGGAAACACAGTCTTGGAAGTGTTTTTAAAAATCACTTTCTATGATATCCTAAGTAGTGAAAGACAAAGAATGGGAAAAAATCATGGAAGATATTAATGTCCAAAAAAGGCAAACAAGAGAACATTAATAACCAATTATTGTAAAGTTACTTTCTCCTCTTTATAAAATATGAGAATAACGTACATCCGTAACGAACAACTCCCCAGTGAAATCAAGAGAAAGAGATAGGCAGGCTTTTGCAAAAATACAAGTTATTACGGGCAGCAAGCAACACTTACCTAGTTTAGCAAAACCTAACTTAAGTAGTTTACCTAGTTGCACATCAACAGAGTCAGATGATATATCCATTTTTCCATGCTCACAGTCTCATTTCACTTCAAAGAAGGAAGCAAGGAATATTTTCTCAACTCTTTTTCAGGGATGAATTTGATCATTATAATTACATTCTATTTATATTGCTATAGTCATTATCCATGATTTCATCTGTGTGACTACTCCTTCTAATGATGGGATTAATAGTAATGGGGCTATAGAATCTCGGAAATCATAGGGTCATATATTTAGAGCTGGAAGGACAATCAGAGATTATCTAATCTAACACCCTGCTACCAACACATACACACACAAAATCTCATCTTGTACAATTTTTATTTGTGTCTTTCTATAAAGCATTTGTAGAGAAGTCACTAAAAAGGGAAGACAGGAAAAGAAATAAGCATTTATTAATGCTAACGATGAGCCAAGTACTGTGCTAGACGCTTTACAAACAGCTCACTTGATCCTCACAAAACCCTATAAGGTGCCAATATCGTTCCCATTTTACAGTGGAGTAAACTGAGGCATAATGATTTAAGTAACTTGCTGGCTTCACACAATAAATTTGAACTCAAATCTTCCTGACTCACTGAGCTCACTGCTCTATTCACCATGCCACCTCACTGCCTCTAAAACCACTGTCTTCCTCTGATTCTTTTAATATACCCAAGGGTAGCCCATATTTCCACAGTGTAACTAGCCCAGAAATTCTTCCCAACTTCATCTTCCTAAGTGGTTTTTCTACATTTCTGTATTCTATAGAACAGCAGTGAATGGGGTGTTAAGGTCCAAATGTCATTTTAGTTGCTCATTAATAGCATGGATTGTTATAGAAACATTGTTATATTTGTATCTCTTTGCATTCATTTGTTATTGTCCTAACAGCTTGATGCACAAACACTTGGAATGTATATCATTCCCTTGAGTTTACTGTTAAGCTTTCTTTTGACTTGATTTCATTTCCACTGGTTTATGCCATTTTAAAAGGTGATATTTCTCATCATCTTCTAAATACTGGTCAAGACTGTTTCTGGGCTCTTTTGGCCTCTTAATTGTGGTATCTATTTAACATTTGTTCAGATTTTGCAGAAAATGGTAAGACTCAAGGTCAGTATCGTTTTTTTTTCATTTTCTACTTTTGTAATCATGGGCTCTTTTGAAAGGGTCCAGTTAGAGTTGATGCCCTCATTTTAATCTTCCAATTTGATGTTCATTTTGACCTTTCTTCCTACCATTTATTTGATGGTCTGACTGCATGCAATGGATTATATGACACATATTAGTCATTTTATTTTGGGGTAATGTTTAGTCCTACCATGTCCAGCAAATTCTGGCTATCTGCTAGAAAAAAAAAACACCTTAAGACTAGGGATTTTGGACCACTTGGCAAGTAAGAGACAGGATGGCACAGTGAACTGAGAATTGGAAAGATCTGGGGTTGAATACCACTTCAGCTCAGTTAACTTGGACAAGTCACTTGATCTTTCCCAGCCTCAGTTTTCTCATCTGTTAAAAGGGAATAATACTGTAGCAATTTCCTCACAAGATTGTTTGTGAGTATCAGATGAAATAATATCTGCAAATCCCTCTTCAAATGTTAAAGCAATAAAAATAAAAGTTGTTATTATAAGCTTCATTTGTTTCTCAACACATCTTTGGTGGTGGGGTATTCTCTCTTGCACCCAGAGTCACTGAAGCATATTTGGAAGATTTTGTCAAGTTCATAGAATGTCTTTATCTTCTCATCCTATTCAATAGATGTTGGTACATAAACTGCCATAGGCATCTTCTGCTTAGTCCATCGTAAGCTCTCTAAGAGGAGACAATTTTGAATTCTGTGATATGATAAAGCCAACGCAATTTTTCAAGCATTTAAGGGATCACTTTATAAGATAGCAGAAGACACTCAAAGAATAGGGGAGGGGAAATCATAAATAATATTGATATCCAAAAAGGGCAACTGAGAGATTAAAAAATTAATAGTGTGTGTGTATATATAACCCAAATCCCGAAGCCCGTTCATATGGAACTCTCTTCATTTATGGAGATCAATGTCCCAAGCCTGCATGAGAGGTAGAACAGAGCTGGCCAGTGTGGAAGAGATGAGAGATGTGCTCATTTTCCCTGCACAATTATCTGGCTCCAACATCCTACTTTCCCTCATGGCAGGAAATGAAGTCTTCCTTAGAGAAAGTTGGATGAGGAGAAGCTAGAGATATCTATTCTGCCTCTCTATATACTCCCATGCTACATGTAGGGGATAGCCCTTGTTACACATTTACTTTCTCTTTACAAAATCTTTATGAGAATGACCTACATGTACACTAAAGTGACTTCTCAATGAAAATATGGGAAGGAAACAGGCTAGCTTTTGCAAAAATATAAATCATTAGGGGTATCAAGCTATAATTTGTAATTAGTTCAGCAAAATTGACTTACACATCACAGAGTCTAACAGCACCGCACTGTTACTTCTCATTCCAGGACAAAAAAGTGAATGAGGTACAATTTCAACTCTTCTCTAGGGATATTCTTGGTCATTATAATAAGGGCAGTCAAGTCTCATCATTCACAGTGGTTATGCTTTATAAAGTCACTGTGAACAATGAATTAGTGAATGCTAAACCATTGCTTCTTTGGGAAATATAAAATTAAGCTCCTATGAGTCTCTGGCCACAATATTTATTTTCTGGAGCAACCTCGTATGCAGATCAATAAATGTCCTTTTCTTTTTTTATGGATGTACCATACTGCTGGATCATGAACATTGAACTTTCAGCCAACAGCGCTATAACTTATATCTGAATGAAACTTATCTAACAAACGTATTTTTTCTGTAAAGCCTTCCTACATGTAGAAATACCAGACAGGACTTCACACTATGCTTGGGGGTCATTTTAAAATGTGAAATCACCAACAAAAAGCACAAAAATGTAAAAAACATGGCACTAAACTATCTCTGAAAAGGACAGTTATTTATAGTATGAGAGCTGAAACAAGAAGACAGAGCTAGGAACATGCACATTGGGTGACTCAAAGTTTTCACTGCTCCGCACATGTCCACAAATGACTGCCAAAACACTGTAAGTACTGACTTTGAGGTTGCAAATAAAATTTAGCAAGTAGGTGAATTCACAAATACAGAATCTGCAAATAATAAGGATCAACTATATTCAAATTCTTTTGTTGCTGTGTTACCATCTATATTGTTTCTAATCATTACGTAAATTGTTTTTCTGGCTCTGCTTTCTTCACATTGAATCAATTCATATAAGTCTTCTTATGCTTTCCCTGGATTCTTCACATTCTTGGAGCTTTATGGCATAATAATAGAGTCTTCAACAAGAGTGCAGTAGACTCTAGAAATAGGATAGATATACAAATATAGGATATAGATATAGAAATAGGTCGGAAAAATTTTGATAAAGTAAGAGTGGGTCAGGAAAGGTCCATTGCGTGGGACAAAAAAAAATTCCATCTTGTAAGTTCCTTCTCAGGCAATAAATGCATTTATAATCTTTGTAAACTGTGATCAGATTCTGGTTCATCCCTGGTTTCCCTTTTTGAACCTGGGGTTTCTTCTGTTTTAACGGTACACAAGAGTTTTTAATTTAACAATTATAACCAAACTAATTTCAATGAACTTACTTCCCAATATAGAGGGAATAGTGATATTAATGCACAAAATGCCCTTCCTGCCTCAGGATCACAAAAATAAGAATGCAAAATAAATAGTCTTGAGAAATTCCCCATTTTATCCATTTAAGCAAAAGGTGGAAAATGAATTAGATGGCAAAGATATTTATAAACTAGCCTCTAACAATACATTCTCTAGACAACTCAGAGAATTTGCCTTCTGCTTTAAAACCAGTAGGAAGAGAAGCCTATGGGAAGGAAATCGCTCCATTTTAATATAGCCACAGCCTGCTGGCTCGCAGCCAAATAAAAGATTCTTTTGTCACCACACTCTACAAATTCTCAAGTCACCATGGCCAACAGAAAGCAGTCAGAAGATATCCAGGCATAATCCCAGGATTTCAGGGTATGAGAGAGGATGCCCCTTCATGCATGCTGATACTAGGCCCTATCCTCTGATCAGGATGCTGATTGAACATGGCCCCTTGGGGCATTCCACTAGTTAGGAATACCTCCTTGTAGCACCCTATTCACTCCACCATTATAAATGAGATATTTTCACACAAGATACACAACACCATTTCTCTAAATTCACATAAACTACAAGCAAAGTCACCCAGAATTACAGGGAAATAAAATCATAGTGGCTGGGCTGTTTGTTGTTTTGAATAACAAGAGATTAAGGGTTAAGGCAGATTTCTTTTCAGAAGTTTTGAGTCTGTGAAAGATTTCCCCAAACATATCTAATTACAGCATCAAGTGAGCTGAGGGCAGACTGTCAGACTTTAATGGAGAATTCCTCTCAGGGAAGCTAAATTTTGATTAAAGAAAGCCTAAAGTATTTTTCTTCTTTCATTACTTGACTCTGCACTGTGGATTGAACAACACTACCTCAGAGCCCAGGGGGGTGTTAGCGAAACAGAAAGCCGAGCTTATTAAAAATATTAATTCAACTGTATACGTCAGAGAATCCTTGTACAGAAGTCTCTGTCTGCCCACAGAGCGAAAACAGTACAATCAATCAATGTAACAAAACTTATGAGCATCCTATCATGAGAATGGATTGTCAGGCAGAAGACTTTAACATACCAAATTTTGCATCAATGATGTGGATCCAGTGTCCTAAGAATTAAAAATAATATTAAGGCTTGACTTTATGAAGCCCCTGGTTTATTTTCTAACCTGAAGGCACTCTCAAGTCTATCCCCCTTATCTTGAAATACCATAAAACTTACCCCTTATCCTGGCCCATACAATTTCTTGTCTCCCCCATCCTGGGTAGTAAAGTTTCCTCTGTTTCTTTTATCTTGCATCATTCATCTACCTTATCCTGTCCCTAAAATCTCCAACCCCCATTAGAAACCTAAAAATTACATCATCATCCTATAGGCTGTGTATTGTCTTTTCTTATATCAGTGCCTTTGTTTAGCTCCTTGATAAATCTCAGGTCTGCTGCTTTTATGTTAGTAAAGTTCCCAATGGCTATAAAGAAGATCTAAGTGAATTCATTCACACCTGAACCAGTTCTCCCAAACTCTCTCCTCAACCTCCAGAAACAAAATAACAGTGTTTTGATCAACCAAGAGGACTGGTTTAGAAATGAGGAGAGCTGGGTTCTAAAGACCTAATCTTGACTTAACACACATTTGCTAGGTACCTACTATGTGCCAAGTCCTGTGGTAGGCATTGGAGGTGTATAAATACAAAGAAAAGAAGACTCTCTACCCTCAAGGAGACCACTTAAAAGTTCTTAACTTCTCACGTGGAAAAGGAAATTCTGTATTAAGTGATCTCCAAGACCCTTTGCTCTTTCTCCATACCAATGCAAATATGGCTAAATCCCAATTAGTGTGAATAAGGAATGTCATGAAACTGTTGCATTATTTGAATTTGGACTCTTTTAAGTTATAATTATATGTAAAATATAATCATTGGTTCCAACCCAATGGAAATACACAACAACTTTTTAAAAGTAAGCTTTTGATCTGTTTGTTAATAAATAGCAAATAAGAAAAAATGTATTTCTGATTCAAATTTAGAGTAGAGAAAGCAACCTTTTTTTAAAAAACTAAAAAAATCAAATACCATATGTAAAGATAAGCCTACACTGATAATATAATGAAAATTCATTATTATTCCTTAAAATACTGTCAAGTATAGGTTGAACTGTCTTTCTTTACGTCTCTTTTACATTCTCTGTGTGCCAAAAGTTTTATTCATGTCTCAATAAACTTGCATGTCCACATTCTCACACAATGAACCAAGTGTAGTCGAATGACCTGAGGCATTATCTAAAATCAGTAACACTTTAAATGCGATATTGTCTTTGCAATATTTCTCAACAGCTAGGCTAAAACAACTTGAAAAATGGGTCTTCAGTAACAACTTTAGTCATATATGTTTTCTTATTTAACCACCAAATACCAAAAAAGTCATTGATAGTTGTAGCCTCGAGGAACCCAAGTATTTTGAAATTAACAAAACAACACAGATATTTATTTAAAATCTTTTCTACATTACCTCTCAATTAAATCCAGGCTGAGATTTCTTTTTTCCTTTCATAGAAATATAAGTTCTGGAATTCATACTTTTCCAAAATAAGCCTTTGTCCACATAAAAAATGTGTTGGTTAATGTACCCACTTTTTTTGATTATTGTCTTCAAAACATGAGAATAATTTAGCTGTTGGATCCTCATTTGCCCTGGCCACTTCTCTGGTAATTTTAACATTATGTAACTGAATTCAATTTTTAAAGAATCAAACCGACCAAAGCTATAGTAAAATTGCTTCACTATTCACTTCATTTCCATTTTCTTTCACTATCTTAAATAAACCTGAAGCCTTTATCTGAATAGGTTCTCTAAGAAAATGCATTTTTTATTGCAGTCTTCCATTTCGACAGCCAAAAAGATGCTTCATTTCTATCACTGGAACAATTCTATTTCTTGTAGTTTGCAAACCACAAAAAGGTGAGATAACTTTTTCTTCAATTTCACCTACTTGTTTTATAATATTCTGTACTATAGATTCAGACATTCCAACATCTTGCCTATTTAGAATTAGTATGACCACATTCCTGCCATTCAATTACATGAAATTTTTGTTCTGATGTAATAACAAGCATCATTTTTAACCACACTGGCAATGTATCTATCGAAAGGATTTTTCCTTCTGTTCTCTTTTTAAAGGTTCTTTTTTTAAAATAACACAGCTGTTGGTAATATGGTACACATCACATTCACTTGTGATAATAGGAAATTGCAGACTTAGTATGTCAAAAACCTCAACCAAAGCACAGTATAGTTGCATTTTGGCTCATCTGGTATCATTTTATCATTGGCACTAAATCATATTTCACATTATTCTACCACACATTAATAACAGCCTAGTAATGAATTCTCAACAAAAACTGAAACAATCTGGATTTTAGTCCAAAAATAAAGAGGATATATTATGTTCCTTTCCAAAATTCTATGAGAAGTGCTCACTTTCAGTTATATCCATGTGTTTTGCTTTTACATTACACATACTTGCAAATCATTCCCATTTTGTGAGAGATGTCTTATAACAAAGTAAAACAGTTAATTAAAAATAAAAATAGTGAACTCATCTGAAAATGCATGCAACATTTCACGTATGTAGTACTCCTACTTCTTTATTTTTTTTTAAATTAACAGAAATCTATTTTTTCTCCCGTCCACACACAGAAAAGAAAAATAACTTTCTTACAGGAAACATGTAAGGTTAAGCAAAACAGATTTTCCCAGTGCCTGTACGCAGAAATACAAATGTCTCTTTCTATACCCCAAATCCATCACTTCTCTGTAACGAACAGCATGTTTTCATCATTGGTCCTATGGATTCATGAATGGTCATTGAATTTTTTTCAACATTCTATGTTCTATATTTTACTGGTTCTTGATGACACAAACATTCCCTCCACTGCTATAAATCATGGCCCATCCTTGCCTTCTGATGCTATGTGATTCTTATCTATGCCCCTCATAAATCCTCTATACAAGATCGAAACAAAACTTGGAAGATCCTTATTTAATTTATTTGATATTTGATTGATACCACTACAACATTCAGATTATCTATCTTAAAACCTTTTTGTCACCACACAGTACGGACCTTTAAGGCATGAAGACCAACAGGAAACTGAGATGAGGGAGAATACAAAAACGGTCCTTCTATCATCATTTATAACCAGTGAATGGCCCAATTCCTCTTTCAGTGATACATTTTCTGGACAATCTTTTATACCAGTTGTTATCATAGAATAATTAATTTAGAACTAGAAAAGATCTTGGATATATATCATCCAGTATAGCCTTCTAATCTTACAGACATGGAAAATGAGACCCAGGGAGATTAAGTTACTTTCCCAGAGGCAACTAATAGGTAGTACAGTGGATAAAGTGCTGGTCCTGGAGTCAAGAATACCTGAGTTCAAATTCAGTCTCAGAAACTTACAAGCTCTATGACCATGGGCAAATCACTGCATCTATCTGCCTTAGTTTCCTCAACTGTAAAATAGGGATAATAAGAGCACCTACCTCCCAAAATTGTTGTGACAAAATGTGTAAAAGCACTTAGCACAGTGCCTGGCACATAGTAGCTACATATCTAAATAATTACTCTCACCCCCTTTTGTGGGACTAGAAGGTCCCACAGGTAGAGACCCAGCTTCTCTGACTCCAAAACTAACACTTTCCACTGTACCACCCTGCCTCTAATTTGTATGTAGATCATCGTTGATGAAGTGTGAGTAGCTACCGCGTGTCTTTCCACAGCCAGCAGGATGACCTATGATCTATATTCTTCTGGAACTGCAGGGCTCCATAATTTGCAGCCTTAGAGCATCCTTGGAAGAATAAAAATGTTGAAGAGAGATGAGCAATCACTCATTTTGCTATCTGCAGTAGCAAAAGCTAACAGCAGCTTTAGGAATCATTGAAAACAATGTACAATTTCCCAAGAGAAGTTTGAGCCAACTCTCTCCTTGCTCTTCAATTCAGGGTCCATTCCATTGTCTATCTGCATTTCCTAAGGCATACGGACTGAGGGACTTACTCAGTGGATATGAGGCAGACAGATTTCCTAGTATGTAGAGTCCTGGACTCTGAGGCAGGAAGACTTGGGTATAAATCCTGCTTCAGACACTTAATAGCTCTGTGACCCTGGACAAGTCACTTAACCTCCCTCAGCCTTAGATATCTCATCTAGAAATAATAATAGTATCTTAAAGGGGAATAATATTGTATCTACTTCACTGAGTTATCATGAGCATCAAATGAGAAAATATTTATAAAATGCAATACAAATGCTAGTTGTCATAATCTGAGAAATAGATTTTAAAATTTTTTCTATTATGAATTTGATAAATGTCAACAAACATAAATATTTCCCTTCACAAGTAATAAAAAAGGTCTGCATGTAAAATAATGAATCTCTACTACATACATTAATTTATGTTTGTGTATAAATATGTGTGTATAGATTGTACATGTAAATCCATACATGTGTATTTATATATAAATGTATACCATATATAAGTTTATATAAATATATGATGTTTTATATATACAGTATATATAAATATATACAAAATATTATAAATGTGATGTCTTTTGATTCATGAGTAAATTGAAGTGAAGTGAGGCAGAACTGCACGAAGTCGTCAGTGTCACTCTCTCCTCCAAAGTCATCACAGTCCAGTGGCAGGAAAGAATCAAAATGATTGGCAATGGCTCAGAATGCAGTGGATGACCTTGGCAGCTTCATATACATGTAAATATACATTTAAATACATCTGCACAAACACATGCATGCACACACATACAAATTACACACGGTAGTTCCAACAGTGTTCTCTGCTTTTCTGTTCCCTTCTGAACTTCCTTCTCATTTATTTTTAAATTATTTATTAATATGCATTTCTTTCTTTTCTTCCTCTTATTTCATAAGCATCAATGCCCTCCAGTTCTCCCAACTAAGTTGCCCCCCAAAAGTCCCTCAGTTATAACAAATAAGTATCATTGCACAAAATAAAACCACAATTGGCTATATTTGAAGATATGTGTGTATATGTGTGTATGTAATTCTGCCCTTCTTAGACCATCATCTCTGTGCTGAGTGGTGGGAAATACTCCTAGAATTGTGACCGGCAGGCAATATACATTCTTCAATCTACTTGGCTTTTCCTACGTGTATTGCTACAGTTAATCTCTTTGGAGTAGCAAGTGAGCTCACTGAGATCTTCTTCAGAGTCCTACCCCAATAACACATCTTGGCAAAAAGGTAACCCTGCCCTCTCAAAAACCAAGCCAGTGGGACTCTAGCAGGTTCTATCCAGCTGGAAAGGCTTCCAATAGTCTCAGGCTTTGCATTCCAAACACCAGCCAAGTTAAGTGTAAGAGATGTTTATCCACTGTAGGTTGGCACCTATGTGATGAATCCTTTTATCATTGCAAAGCAATAAAAATCCAAAATGACCCTCCATCCTATGGGAACTTTTTCTGTTTCTTCCATTGTAGTGGTAGGAAGAAGGATAAAGGATGGCAAAAATCTATACTCGATCATCGATAAAAATATTATCAACCTATTTACTAATTCTGTTCAGCAGATAACCGTCATTTGCACTTATAGAAGGTTAATTTCCATTTCCGCTATATGAAATAACTTCAGAGATTGTCTTACACGTGAATTTATTTTAAAAAATCATGAAAAGTGAAGATTGATTCCTATCCCTTACCCCCCAACTGGGGGTACTGAATTTCTTTGGAGAACTCACTTTGCTTCTTCAACTTTCAAGTGTTTTACCTGCTGAATTTAGAAATCTAGTTACCTTATTGGACAGTCATGAGGGATAATGAAGTAATACATTTCATTTTCTCCTATTTTGCATGCAGTTATCAGCACTATATTACATAGAAACGAGTTTATATATAAAATAGCTATGCAAATATCCATTATGTTTCATTTTAGCATACTTTACCCCCTTAAAATTATGAATCATGCATTTCCACATACATGGGGAAAATTTGAGAGTATTATGTATTATAATAACATTTTTAGGATCCTGAAAAAAGAATCAAGATAAAAGCAAGACACTGTGAGAAAACTTAAATTCATGTCAAAGAAGCCTTACCATTTCAAGACCTGTCACGTTAAGAGTAGTTACTTTTTTCAGGTTTCTCAGTATCTTGGCAAAGCAAGCATCAGTGATCCTGGGGACTCTCCCAATGTTCAAGGTCTGCAGATGGGGGCAGGATAGAGCCAAACAGCTCACACATCTGGCTGTGAGGGCATGACAGCCAAACACTTCTAGTTTATTGAGGCTGTAAGGGGAAAAAAAGGAGTTAGGGATACTTAACTGTTCAACTCACACACACACACACATACATACATACATACACACACACATACACAACATTTGGCTGTTACCTGTATATCATTTCCTTTGCAGGGGGAAGTCACTATTTCAATGATATTTTCAAGAAGCAAGTAAATAGGCTGGTATAACATGAGGTGAGATTATAAACAAATCAGAAGATGAATAAAACCCACCAAACACAGTCATTAGTCATTAACAAGTTTAACCCATTTAATTTCACCGTACTGAAAATAAAGACATCTAAAGGTAATGGCACTTTACAGTAAAAGTGGCACTGGAGTATTCTACTGTATAAGATATCCATTCAATAAGCAAAGCTCAACTCCTACTAGAGTTTTGTGCCCCTCCCCTCCCAGTTTCACATTCTATTCCAAACCAATGGGGCACACAAGAATGTGGCCCTTGAGGATAACATCTGGGACAAATAAAACTGAGTCAGTTTTAAAGCATCCTTGCTTATAAACGTCAGGTTGCACATACTGGATGAAATGATGTGCAGAAGAGTGTATACTTCAGATAGTGCAGGTGGTCTCTTGTGTTTTCAAAGTGCTATCTAGATGTAGAGTTCAGCACAAAGTTCCCTGATTAGGAAGGAAGCAGATAACCACTTGACTTCTTGCTCATACCTGTCCCCGGCTAGTCCAAAGGGAATGACCAAACTCCCATAAGCCCCCTATTTATACTGATTTCTAGGTAGGTTCCTAAGGCTTCAAAAGTGTCAGTTCTGCCATCTCTGTTTTTAAGGAATGCTCATTAGGGCAGGACTGGGCCATATGTGTTAACCATTCAATGATGAGTCACCACCAGGTGCAGGCTTTTAAGAGCCCAAGGCATTCTCCCTTCCTTGGTTCAGTCTGTGCACCGCAACTGTGGTTCATAAACTCCTTTTACACCATCTTGGCTCTGAGAGCCTCTGTTCCACATACTGGATCACAGATTTTCAGAATTGAAAGGGACCTAGAAAGATCATTGCATCCCATCCCAGCCAGAAGCATGAACTTGCATGTAAACACATGCACAATTCTGTTTGTTGTATCAGTTTCCCATTATATTTTGATCTCTCCACTTTCCACCCCAGCCTTCCACCCTGACATTCTTCCCACTGTGACTCTGACTAACCCTGTCAGAGACAAGAGGGAGAAAGGGGGACGGGGAGACTGATTTTTCTCCTGCTATGTTTTGTCCTCCCTCTGACTCCCAACCTGATGAAAGAACATTAAATGAAAGCCAGGTCATTACTAATTCCTTACCAACTAACCTACTGACTTGTAGATTGATACTAGGCTTTCTGATATGTGATGCACCTTTAGGAAAAGAGACTCTAAGCTTGCGACCAGCACCTTAAAGTATCCCAGGAGGGGGTCTGGTTCCTGCCTTCTATCCCCCTACACTCTTTCACTTTGAGAGGAGTCCTTCCCCTCCCGTACTCCTGATTCTGACTTTTTATATTATTAACCTAGACTCCCAGAATCTCGGGATGAAACGGACCTCAAAGAAAATCTAATCCACCTCCTCATGGGAAGGATGGAGAGAGATTACAGAAATGGAATTTTCCAGAGCCAGTAGTCAGGGTCAGAAAGAACTAAAAGAAAAGAACAATTCTGCTCATGTAAATATGGCCAGGGTAAGCTTTTTACATTACTTTGATTTGTTAATACTTCCCTTTTAATTATCTACTAAAATTTTGCTTTTATCTCCACAAGTTTCTTAAGTTCTATTAGGGATTCATTCCTTGCTGAGGATAAGACAGGAAGAGTATTTGGAATCTAGGCACCAACCAGGTCAAATGAGAAAGGAGACAGTATGGGCAGATAAGACATCATCTGAACCCCTCTGGACATTTTAGGTAATAAGAAAATCTTTATTATGGAAAATGTGCTGGGATGGAAGACAATATGACTTCTTAAGCCTGCATGAACCACTAAACATCCTTGTGCCCTTGGAAACTTCATTAGTAAAAGGAGATGACCCAAAAAGGTTAAGTGATTTGCCCAGGACCATATAACTATAATGTGCCTGAGGCAAGATTTGAACTCAGGTCTTCTAACTCAAAACCTAAAAGACTCTACCCACTTACTACATAACTATTTTTCTTGTTTGTTTCAATCTTTGTTATAAGGGAAGACTCATTGGGTAGGGGAAGGGTATCATGAGAAATAAACTTGATGTAAAAAGAAGTATTGATGTAACTTTAAATTGTCTTAAAAGTTTAAATTTTTAAAAAATAAAATAACTTGGGGATCAATTGTGAGTCCTCTTCTCCCATCCCACCTAGATCATTTTGTTCTGAAAAGTAACTCAAGAAAATGAGCCTTCCCTTGATACTTGGCAAGCAAAGATGGCTCCATTCATCCCTCAAAATGTGCAGTACCTAACTTCTTTCTGCCACTCCCCATATCACAGGGCTAAGAGAACATAAACATCTGCCTGAAGCAATTACATTCAAAGTTCCCCCAGGAGATGGCCCCTCTATTTGACATTGTAACACGTATTGGAAAGGATAAATTTTTAAAACTTCATCATCTTGGCAAGTTACGTAGTTGTAGAAAAACATTAAAGCGAGATTGAGAAACTAAGGTCCCCAGAAGCAAAATGTCACACAGCAGGGGCTATCAGAAGGATCATATGTTATATACAAAAATCCAGTCTCTACTATGCAGCATTTATTATTCATTCCTTGACTTCCAATTCCATACTCAGCCAGTTCTGCCTCTGGTCTCCCTAAGACTACTAAAAGACCTGAATCTTTTTACAGGGGTCAAATGTCTTCAAGCTGAAATTAATTTCTATAAGCCAAATACCTAACAAAACCCACTTGTGGTGTGAAACTAAATTTTTAATGGTAAAAAACTAAATAAACATATTGTGTGACAGTTTGGAAATGAGAGCTCCACCCCAATTACAGCATTTCCCCAGACAGGTGCAAAATCTTGAATTTCTTCCTTCTATTCCCAAGAGACTTTCAGTTTTTCTTGGACAGCACTGACAGTTGCTTAATTGGAAAGGTTGAAATTTCTTATGAACCACAGGTGAGCATGGCAATTTCAACTGTGCCAAGAAGACATAAGGGGGAAAGCACCTTAACTCTAGACAGAGATATCTTGGCGTCAAAGTTTTCCCACAGGAGAGACTTGGGACCATCTTGGTCTTAAGGAAACCATTCAATCTCTTTTTATCAACATGCAACTGATGAATTTGTGATACCTTTTTATTTAAAAGTATAAATTGTATTTAATTTTATATCTACATAAAACTTACATAAATATATTTTTACATTTCTATCAATTTAATTTATATATTCCATTTAAAATATTAAAATATGATCAATTTCTTACTTAGAAAAATTGTTTTTCTCTCGTTTTTTTTCTCCCAAGTACCTCATCCCAGTTCAGAGAAATAGATAACCAAAGCAAAATATAAAATAAAATTAAACTAGTAATTATTGTTCTGAGCATGTCAACAAAGAAAAGATAGGCATAAGCAATCCTGAGAGTCCACTCTTCATTCATTTGTGAGCCCACCGAAAGATGCACATGGAACATTTAAAGTATGCTCTGCAACAAGAGGAAATCACACCAGAAAGAATTCACTCATTAAGGCTCAATAAAACTATACCCAAGAGGTAATCAATGTTGATTTTTACTATCCAGATACAGTCTGAACCTATAAAAACAGCAATGCTATCAAATAAGAACACATGAAATCACTTGGTAAAATAGATGACCATATATACTAACCTGTTCTCCCTTCCCACTAGAGGAATAAGATCTCTATGACATATCATTACTGGTGATGTTTTTGGTACACAACTATACATTTGCTGGATTATTCTTTGAAATAGTACTCTCAGTAGACTTTCTACCTCCATATATTGTATCGACTTTCAGCATAAAATGTTTAACAGCCCAAAGTCATCACAAAATAGTCAGAAGGTATAAAACATATGACAAATAGTCTCATGAATGAAAAGATCTCTGGGGTCATCTTATCCAACCTGTAACTGTCCTAGAATTTCTATCTAGATGTACTTCCCCCTTCCTGAAATTACGTGGTTGATTCTCTGAACCCAAAGACTATAAATTTATTTATCCTCACTGATTTTCATTTTATTAAGTATATCATTCCAATCTTCCCAAAATATTCTGGATCCTATCATCTAATGTGTTTGTCATTCTTCACAGCTTTGTCACCTATAAACTTAATACACTTGGTCACTTTATTGAAGGTATTTGTAAAAATACTTAATATTTTTGTTAAATATTATTAGTATTTATTAAATATAATTAAATATTAAATTAGCATTTATAAAATACTTATTAGTAAAAATACAGGACCAACAACATTACTAGGGCTCTCCATTAGAGACTTCTCTCCAAGATGATATTGACCTACTATTCCCAGTTCTGAACACATCCAAGGACTATTACCTAGCCCAAATCTCCCATCAAGAAACATTGCATACAGAAGGAGGACCTTAAGCTGAACTTTGAAGGAAATTAGGGTTTCAAAGAAATAGAGACAAGGAAGGAGTGAATTTCGTCACCACGAACAGCCAATGCAAAAGGCTCAGAGATGGGAGACTGAGTTTTGTGAGGAACCAAAGGATGTCTAGTGTGGATGGAACAAAAGCTGGAAGGTTAGGTTGGAGCCAGGTTGTAAGATAGAGTGGGTGGGATGGAGAGGTAAGATAAGAGGAAGGAACCAGCATTTATTAAGTTCCTACTATTTGTCAGGTCTTGTGCTAAGTGATTTACAAGTATTATCTCATTGATAATAACAACCGTTGGAGATAACTACATTTTACAAGTGAGGAAACTGAGGTAGAAAGCGGTTAAGTGACTCACTCAGGGTAACATAGCTATTAAGTGTCTGAGTCTGGATTTGAACTTCAGTCTTCCTGACTCCAGGCCTGGTGCCTTATTCAATATGGCACCTAGCTATAAATGTTTTAAGTACCCAACAGGGGAATTTCTATCTGATTCTAGAGCTGACAGTGAAGGAAAATTACATTGTCAGACCTCTGTTCTAGGAAAATCCCATCAGCATACTCAGTTCCTTCAGGTAGTCTTCCTATATTGAATCCTTGATCATTCTGGCCACCTTTCTGTGGCCATTCTTGGTTTATTCTTACAGGAACAATCTATGATTTTACCATGTGGGGAATAGGAACTTAATACACCAATGTAGATTGTACTCCACCCACCTCCTAGTAGATGAGTCATAGGGTGTTTCTGAAGGACCATGTGGGTTAAATGCCTTAACCAGGGTCACACAGCTGTCAAGTGTCAGAGGTGGGGTTTAATCTGTGGCTCTGGAGTATCAGAAGTATACTGGTAGGGACCTTCCTGATTCTAAGCCCTGTGCCCTGTACACTCTGTCACACTTACTCTCAGTCCATCAACATATAATTAAGACAGATGAACAAAATATTCTTGATGTTGTCTAAGGCAAGAAGGGGGGCCGGTAGCACCTCTTGACTCATGGGTACCAAGCCTCTCTTAATGCCTACTATCTCATTAACTTTTATGACCTCCCTAGCATCAGATTAAGCCCAGTCACATCTAGAAGGATAAAACCAAAAGGACATTGGACTACCCATAGAAAATACATATCAGGATTACTATAACAAATTATTCTATCCATGAAAATGGAACCACATCACTAGACTCATCATAGTCCCCTAATGGGCTAAATGAGTAAATGGAAGAAAAAAGCAAAGGGTAGAGAAAAAAAGAGACAACATGGTACAGTGGACAGAGAGCTGTCCTTGAATGCAGGGAGATCTGAGTTCAAGTTCTAACATGAACACACACTGGCAATGTGATGACACACAAATCACCTAGCCTCTCTGTGCTCTAGGACTCTAGGCAATTCTCAGTCTTGAAGCTGCAAAAAAGATGCTAACTTGCATGGGTAATATGAATTCCCTAAAGTGAAATTACAGGTCCAGACCACAGTAATAGTTTCCTAAGAGAATCCTGCTCTTTTAAAGGGATTGGCACTGGGGAAAGGGGAGAAAGACAGCTGGGCCACTAAACTCAGGAGTATCAGTACACAAAGGACATATGTAGCATGTCCCAAAATTATGAGCGCAGTCTTAAAAGTCTTAAGACTTCTGGGGCACTTTGTGACTATAGCTTAAAATGGCAATAAGACTTTTTGAAGATACTGAGGTATCAATTCTTAAAGTACCTGAAAAATAATAAGTTACCATGTTTGGGGGAAAAAATCACAGATGTTATTACCTCTGAAAGAAAAAGTAAGCCAGAAAACATCAGTAACAGCCCATCCAAATGTCTATTTTCCCATCTCTGTCTTTGCTTGCTTATATTTGTAGCTCCAGAGCTTAGAACAGTACCATATACACATTAAGCACTTAAAAAACAATTTCTCACTCATTCATTCAAGGAGGTGAGGGGAACAAGCATTTATTAAATTCCTACTATATACTAGGCACCATGCTAAGAGATTACAAATATTCTCTCCTCTGAACTTCACAATAACTGTGGGAGATTATCCCCATTTTATATTTGGGGAAACCAAGGCAGACAGAGGTTAAGTGATTTGCCCAGGGCCACATAGCTAGGAAGTGCCTGGGGTTGGTTGGATTTGAACTCTAGTCTCCCTGACTCCAATTCCTCTACTTCATGGTGCCACATAACAACATTAGACAACAGAGATCCATTTTGTCCAATGACCTTTTATATTATAAACATCAAACAAAGCATAAGACACCTAGCTGCCTCCTGAATATTGTTGAGCTACCTCAAGAATAATCTACATACAGCATGCTTGATGAAGGTACAAGAAGGGAACAGATAGATTAAATGACTCTATCAGGGTCACCAACAAACTTCACCTTCACCACCACAGAACTGGCTGAAAGGTACAGAGAATATGAAATGTCTCTCTACTTTTTTTTCCCCCAATGAAAATGCTAACTTCTCATCCTGGCATTTAAGGCCTTTTAAAATCTGACGGCCCTATACCTTTTGAGTGTTTTTGTTTAAATACCTATGTCCTCAATGAATTTTATATTCCAGCTAAAAAGTACTGGTCATTGCCCAAATTCAATACTTCCCCCTTTGCATTCACAGAAGGCATTCTTTATGCCTAGAATACACTTTTTCCTAGTCTCAGTCACTCAGAAATTTTGAACACCTTTAAGGCCCAATTCAGCTACAATATCCTCTGTGAAGTTCTCCCTGATTCCCAATTCCTCAATTTATTATGTGCTATAATTTGCTAAATGACATATCCTATCCCTACTCCTAAAAGAACGTAACGCCCTCCAGGACACAGGTGTTTTGTTTTTCTTTTCGTAATTCCCAGCTGCTGTATCAGTCTTATATATAGTAGGCACTTAGTAAATATTTTTTGTTGAAATGACTGTAAAAAAGACATTCAATTCAGTAGAGAAAAATTCTGACTCAAAGGTTGTCCCTCCAATTAGGTATCTATTATGTATGTTAACATCATATAGGATTCTTTCAAGATATAATAATAACAATAAATAGCATTTATATAGTACTTTATGGTTTGCAAAGTACTTCCCATATGTCAATTCATTTAATCTTTACAATAAACTTGTAAGATAATTGCTATAATTATCCCCTACTTTACAGATGAGGAAACTAAGGTATCAAGAAGTTAAGTGACTTGCCCAGGGTCACACAGCTAATAAATGTCTGGAACAAGATTTTGACTCAGGTCATCCTGATTCCAAGTCTCACACTTCATCCATTGCACCACCTGATTGCCCTAGAGATCACTGTGTTCAACATCCTTTTTAATTATAAAAATCAAGAAAAAAATAAAACAGGGAGATTTATGATCACTTCATATGTTTGCCCTGTCATGGCATATAACTTTATACAGCACAGAGTTCTAGTTTGCCCTATACATGGCTAGGTCATCCTTCTTTGTAGATAACACATTTCTGACTACATGAACATGAAGCCTCCTAAATGAGGTCAATCCTCTTCCAAAGAGTCCAGCCTCTGAACTCTGAAAATTAAGTTGAAGGTCTATTGTCCAGAAAATGCTATGCCACTGGATAGACAACCTACAGAAGCTGTTCATTAGTGCATGTATATTATACAAACATTACTTATTGAAAATGAACTTGTACCTTCCCTACCCCACCTCCCACTTTTCAGCTTCCTTCTGTGTTGTTTTCTCCCATTAGATTATGAATATCTTGAGGGCAGAGACTTTTTGCTTATATATGTATCCTTAATGGTTAGTAAAGTGCCTGGCATATAGTAGGTACTTAATAAATGTTTATTGTCTCTGGACAAAAGAAAGAACTGGATCCGGAACTGAACAGGAAGAAAAGTAAGGAGCAGACCACTTTTGAGAAATTGCAGTGATTTTACTTGGGGAGCTAGGTGGTACAGTGGTGCCAGGCCAGAAGTCAGGAAGGCTCATTTTTGTGCATTTACATCCAGCCTCAGACACTTACTAACAGGATAACTGTAGGCAAGTCACTTAACCCTGTTTACCTCAACTCCTTATCTACAAATGATCTAGAAAAGGAAATGGCAGACCACTTCCATATCTGTCAAGAAAACCCCAAATGGGATCACGAAGAGTTGGACATGACTGAAATGAATGAACAATGCTTTTATTAACCCCAAATATCTCATTAAAACAAAAACTGAACCTTTTTAATATTATTTTTTCTGTTGATGCTATAGGTTTAGGAAATGCTGACTGTGACAGTCTCCAAAGAATTAAAGCTGCAGGTTGCAAAAGACAGAAAATTTGCAGAAGACTTCATACATAAAGACAAGGTAAATAAAAGGTCTCTCGGTTATATCAACAATCATCCCCACTATCTGACCTTAGTCAGTGGAATTTTATCCAACAACTGCTCGGACAGATTGAGATATGAGGGCATGGGTTCTTGCCTATGCAAGTCACTTAAATACCAAGAAGCTCACTGGTCTCATTTGTAAAAAGAGAAGATTGAGTCAGATGATCTCTCAAATCCCTTCCAACTCCAAATCTATGAAGGACACAAGATTTTATCAGTGTCAAGAACTCCCAGTACGGAAATGCCCTCCATCAACATTTATCCAAACTATCTATGCATTGTCAGAAAAATTCTATAGAGCTGCCTGAGACACAGAGAGATTACATGACTTGTCTGACGGATAGCTACAATTCCAGTGCTCTGGATAAGAACTACAAAACGGTCTTGTTGCAAGCAACAACAATGGCTTCAGCTTTTAAAGATGAAATCAGTTGGATGGTAAGACCTTGGGAAGAAACCTTCTGCACCCAGAGGAAAAATGACTGCAGAATACCCTAAAACCGCTGCTGAGAAGATGGCTGTCAGGGGGTAGAACAGGGTAGGGGCATATCAGAGAAGAGGTCACTTGGAATGTGACCCCTGGTAGGGTGACCAAAAGATAGTATCATCTGGCAGCTTTTTGGTTTAACTAGTTTATTTTAACTAGCTGCTAAATTCATTTGTTTTCTACCTACTGGGTGAATACAAGTACAGAATATATCCTCTAAATGCCAGTAGCATGACCTGGGAAACCTGACCCTGTTACAACTTCAGGCCCAGATTTCCATTGCTAGTAAGAGTCAGGAGCAGTATTTGAACCAAGAAATTAATTTAACATATAACATCTCTTCTTTATCATACACTGAAGAAAAAATTCTTGGAACAAACTATATGGCACATGGGAACATTGCAAATTCTCTGAGAGTGGAACTATCTGTTGCATACCTTTGTATCCCCAGTACCTAGCACACTACCTGAAATATCATTGATCTTCAAGAAATATTGATTATGGGAATGAATCCAAAACAGATGATAAAAACAATGGACACCATTTCAGACACAGGTTTTCTTGGTAGACTGAGACTGACCAATTTTCCAAAAGTGGGAAAAACAAATAATTACAACCTGTGTTTCCATAATTCTGATTTTGGGTAATAGGTTCATAGAACACATACCAAAGATCTACTCAGTAGGAGGTCTGACGACATCACTACTGTTCATTGTCCTTAAAGAAAACTCTCAGAAAAGCCATTTGCTGAAGACATGGTATACATGGTCCAATTCCTGGACAACAATTAAAAAAATGGTCTTCAAACAAAAGATAGGCAGTGGCCAGTATGGTCTCTGATCAAATGCTATTGCTACAATTTCCAGCTAATGCCTTCCTTGCTGTTTTGTGAACAGCAGGTGGTATTCTGCAAAAGCTGATTAATGCTGGGATTTAAATTGCTGAAAATTGAAGCAAAGGGCCCCATGCTGGCAATCTGTTAATCAAAAATTGCTGCTTCTCTCCCTGCGCAAGCTTCAGCCCATCTTATAAAAGCCATGCCTATTTCTTCTGAGATGCAATGACATATATTCTCTTCTCAATGAGATTGTATGTTATTTCCTCAACATTAATGAGAATTTCATGGGTTCATCAAAAGGCTAAATCTCTATAATTGCATTGAATTAACTTCCAAAGTGGAAAGAAAAGATTTGGTCTCATAATTAGAGCTTCTCATTCCATTTGATTCATAGATCTATGCTGGTCTTGACCTCTGTAAATGATGGCGTCTAAAGGAGGCATTACATTTCTTTAGAATCCTGTTGTTTAAAAAAAGAAGGAAATGTAATAAATTCTTAACAGAGCTATGCATTTTATTGATTAATATTTGAAGGGACTGATAGGCAATGACTAATGCAATTTAACAGTCCCAAATTTATGTAAAATAGCAAACATCAAGACATTCTCTAGGCAGGCTACCCATAGACCCTACCAAGACTAATACATCTCTGCTTTTCCCAGGGGCTTCCAGCTCATGATCGCTACTGCTTTCCTGCCACCCAGGATTGCAAAACCAGCTTTGCCACCCCGGGCATGCTCTACTGGAGGCAACAGCCAAGAAGGTAGGAGAGGTCTGTAGTATTTCCTATATGGTCTCCCTTCTTTCCTAAGATCCTACCACTACCCTCATCCCCTCACACCTGAAGTATTAGAATAGCCTGCTGGTTGGTCGCCCTGCTTCAAGTCTCTTCCCACTCCAATCTGTCCTCTACTCAACTGAAAAATTAAATCTTCCTAAATGCAGATTTGACCATGTGATTGCCCTATTCAGTAAACTCCAGTGGTTCCCTAACAACCCTAGGATCACATGTAAAATCTTCTATCTGGTATTCAGTCCTGCATATCCTAGCCTCCCTCCTACTTTTCTGATATTCTCATACCTTACTCTGTGTCCCTCTCGATCATGTACTCTTCCATCCAGTGAAGCGTACCTCCATTCTTTTCCTTGCTTAAGACACTCCGTCTCCTACTTAATCATTTTTACTGACTGTTCCACATGCCTGAAAATACTCTCCCTTTTCATCTCTGCCTCCTGGTTTCTTTGGATTCTTTCAAGTCCCAGAAAAAAACCTTCTGTGAGAAGCCTTTCCTGATCTCTATTAATGCCAACATCTTCCATATGTTATCTTCAATTTATCCTGTATATATCTTGCTTGTACATAACTTTTCATACACTTCCCCATTCGTTGTAACTCCGTTGCCTGATACATAGTAGGTGCTTAATAAGTGTTTATTAACTGATTAAATGTCATTCATGTCTTACTTTAATTGCTCTCTTTACTAAAGTAGGAGATATAGATAGATGTGTGTGCGTATGTGTGTGTGTGTGTGTATCCACATGTGATTTGGGACAACTGAACTATACTTTCTGCAGGGCAGTAGCAAAGATGGATTCTGTCTACTGCTAATAATAGTAATAACTGGACTTCACCAAGAAGAGTGGGGATATATGCTTGGCCATGTTCTCTAGTAGAAAAGGAAGCAAGAAAGCAGATGAATGATGAATATTGCCTCCAAGTTGGTGGTCCCTTGCCCATCCTTGTTTCTGACATGTTTCTGATATCCTTGTTTCTTCTAATAAGACTTTGACTCAGCTTAAGCCTTTCTTAGACATTCATTGTTTTGGCTTCATAATTAAAACACTACCACAATGGAAAAGTCTCTCTAGTACCCTCTAGATTTTGTACTGGATAAAGCACAGAATGTGGAGTCAGAGATCTATGAATTCTACCTTAAACTCTTCCTAGCTCTGTGGTTACCTAATCTTTCAGAGTCTCAGTTTCCACATGTATAAAATGGATCTATATCACATGATTTTTGTGAGGAAAGCACTTTAGCGCCAACAAATAAATGTGAATTATCATCACCATCATAACTCATGGCTTTAGGTGCTGAAGCCCCTGGCTTGGCTTGGCCCTTGGCCTCCTATCCTGAGGGTATACTCCAATCTCTTCCTCTAACACCCATTCCTATGAATTTTAGTTGACCTCCCTACTAGCTGGACTTTGTCCCAGGAGATTGGAATGGAGCTGAACAGGACAGACACTGAAAATTCTTGTGTATTCTTCTCAGTCATTTCCCACATACACACACACACATACATATATATATACATATGTATATATAAACATACATATATACATATGTATATATACACATATGTATATATACACATATATGTATATGTGTATATATACATATATATACTACCTCCAAAATCCACAGTAACTTTGAAAAGTTTCTATAACTGAGTTCATGACTAAATGATGCCTTGCAGTCAATATATCAATGGCTGAAACTAAGCTTTGAGTCATAGGAGATGTGTGGCAAGGAATACTATTTAAAGCCGTGTTTCTAGACGTAATTCCCAGTAAGTCTTTCTTTACATTTAATGGTGGTTACAGCTCAAAAATGACAATGGCAAAAAACTGTTTAAGGAGTAGGATGCTCCAGATATATAGAAGACATATATATATATATATATATATATACATATATGTATATATATACACACACATCACTGTCATTGTACTGAAGATGTTTTAGATTCTTCTTTGCAAAGTAGAATTCAAATAGCTATTGAATAATTATTATGTTTCAGTAGCATGGCATGCTAGGTACTTAGAAAGACAAAAAAGTAGAAAAAATATTTTACCCTACAATCTACCGGGAGGATATAAATGCATGAACTAATCGGTGAGCAATACGAGGTGATGATTCAGTGGATACAGGGCTGGTCCTGGAATCAGGAACACCTAAGGCCAAATCTGGCCTGAGAAACTTACTAGCTGTATGAGTCCTGGCTAAGTCACATAACCTCTGTCTGCTTCTGTTAGCCAACCACTCCAGGATCTTTGCCAATAAAACCCCATGGACAGTATGGTCTAGGGGGTCATGAAAAGTTGAATGTGACTGAAGAAAGCAAATATAAAGTAGTATATCATATACGCAGAAAGAATATTAATAAGTTGGAGAGAGTCCAGAGAAGCCAGGAGAACTGGGGATCTTTATCATGGAAGATTCTATAGAAGATGCCTTCAGGTATGTGAAGGTCAGTCGTGTAAAAACGATAGCAGTCTTAGTTTATTTGAACTCTGAGGGAAGAATCAAGGGCAAAGGGTAAAAGTGGCAGAAAGGCATATTTATTTTTGCTTTTGTTTCATAAAGAGAAACTTTCTATAAATGAGAGCTGCTTCAGAAGAAGAAGGGTCTGCCTGCCTCTGGAGGTGATCTGTAGGCCCTCTTTGGAGGTCTCCAAGCAGAGGCTGAATAGTCATTTATTAGTTATTTGGTGTGGGGATTCTTACTCAGTTATGAGTTGAACTAAATGATAGCTGACACCCCTTCCAACCCTGACATTTTGAGATCCTATGACTTGGGGAGGTCTGAATCTTTTTTATGGGTTATAAATGTTATAGGAACTCAACTACTGAAGAAATGATTGTTGACCAGAATAGTCAAGGAGTGCTAGTATAGAGAGGGTAGACTTCAATGAGTAGGATTTACACAGGGAATAAGAACAAGGACAGGCATCCTAGAACAAGGCAAGTTATCCTAAAACCTCCTGTAGTCAGTTGCATAGTTTATTTTTTTAAAGGAAAAAATGGTTTTAAGTCAATTTGGTAGAATATTTTTCTCTACCAAATAGAAAGTCTGAAACATCACAAATAACCAGACAGCAAACAATTTCCAGTGTCTAGACATATCCGTTCTGTTCCATTCTTGTCTGAATCATGATATAAACAGAGGACAGAGTTATTGTATTAGAGGGAAGGCAAGCAACTAATGATTGGAAATATTTAGAAATAGTGTTTTATGGGATTTTTTTTGAAAGAAGAAACATGTAAGTTTACTTTTGTCAAAGAGGAATAGATACCTCTAAATAAAAGGCTAAAGTCATAATTGCTACTCATGAAGGTCCTTCTGAAGATCTCCTATGAGGTAAAATAACCATAGAGGATGCCCCTACAATGAGTACAATAGTCTGCTCTATGAAAATTCTTCAAAATTCCATAACTTTGTGTCTTCAGATAACATAAGATCACATTTCAATCCCTAGTTCAGGGTCACAAGAATCGCAGAATTGGAAGGGGCTTTAGAGGTATATAATATTCTAGATGTATTCTAACCAAGAAAGAGAACAACAGAATTATCACTCCCTGTGATAATCATGGATACTATCTTTTAATGCATCCTAATGTTATATTAACTCGCTTGGCAGCTATATGAAATAGTTGATTATTATTATATTATATGTAATAAACTAAAAAACAGATTATTTTCCAGATAAACTGCAGTCATAGCTCCCCATCTTATAAAGATTATTTTTAAAACAAATTTAAGAATTTTTATTTATCCCTTTATTAGATTCAGTCCAATATTCTAGCTTGTTGAGATCTTTATCCGGATGCATCCAACATGTTACCTATTCCTCCTAGCATTATGCCAAACGAATACATAAAAAGCATTAAGCTACTAGCAAAAGAATTACACAGCAGCTAAGATTCTTAGACCATTCCATTTTAATCTGACTTTCAAGTTGATATAGACCTGTTAATGACTATTCTATATCCAACTAGTCAACTGTTTCCTAACTGTGTTATTGTTTAAACCACACTTTTCTGTCTAATCCACAAGGAATTATGTGCACTTTTATCAAGTACTTTGCTAATTTCTAAGCAAAATGCACCTCCATTTCCCTAATCTAGTAGTCTAGAACTGAAACACATTTAAAAAATGGAAAACAAAACTAGTCTGACATAACATCTTCTACATGGAAACCATCAAGAAAAAATATAACTTTTTAAGTTTCATAATTTAAGATGACATAGACAAGGAGATTTCCACTATAGACATAGTTGAAGTTTAGCTGGGGGTAGAAGTAATACATTGTTTTGGGGGCAGAACTGTAATGAGCTATTTTTATATCAGGCACAAGTAGCAGCAGGGGTGGCACAACCTCTAGAAAGAGGAATCATTCCTCAGAAACTCGCAAGATTTCAAAAAAACTGCAAAAAGAGGCAAAAGTCCCTTTGGGATGAGGCTATCACTACTGTCACTGTGGTAGGAAGCATTAAGCATTAAAGGAAGTATTCTCAGATTGATGCCTCCTCTAAATTTCCTACTGTGTGGCACATTTCCAGTCCCCATGCTTTAACACAGATTTATTTATAAGCACTTTCCCTAAATGGAATTACCTCTTTCATCCCCAAACAGTAGATAAAACCTAGAAGAATAATTTCCCTAATTATTTAAATCTATAGTTTGTTTTTAAAATATATATATGTGTGTATATATATATATATATTAAAAACTACCAGTAACTCCGCAATGAACACCCCAAAGAAGTTTTCAATGTTTTCATGACTTATATGTGACAATTGTATACAGATAAAAGGTTGAATATTATTACCTTTTTCCATGTTTTTTAACTAAGGCTCTTATGGCTTTGTCTGTAATCTGGCATCCATTAACAGATAATCCTTGAAGGCTAAAAGTAAACAAAATTATAGTTATACTTCTATACTTTTTCCCTTTATTTAAAAAAGATCTATCTCTCTATATATTTCTATCTGTATAGAGATCTCTCTATATTTAGATATGGGTATGTCTATAGATAGATAAAAGCATATCTATCTACACATCTACCTAGATCCATAACTAGTTATCTATATATAGAGAAATACATAGATATAGTATTTGCTATGAAAAAGACAAAAAAAATCTTATGTCTTAGACAATGCATGTAGACTCAAAATAGCTAAGTAATAATGCAAGGCACTATGCCAACCTAAGTAATATATATATAAGTGTAATAGGAACTCAGGAAAGGGGGTTAACTATGGTTGCAAAAAAGATGGCTTAAATCAGGTTTAGGGATTATTTGAAAGTTGCAATTATTCATGTTATTTCAGGCTCCGGACATTAAGGTTACTCAAGAATTTACAGAAGGCATTTTTTTTTAATTCAAGGACAAAGCAACTTACTAGAACTAAGCTATCCCTCTTCCTGGTTTGGGAGTTATATATGACTCAATAATGTGACATTGTGCCAAAAGAGCTAAGACAGTTTTAACAGTTTAACAGAAGGAGAGAATAAAAAGCCATAGGATAGTTCTGCCATACTCTTTCAGGCAATATCGTTAAAAACAGAGTATTATATTTTCAAGATACTGGAAAGTTAGAGGAGGGTGTACAGAAGAAAGGAACTTTTATGGTGAAGGAAATTACAACTGTCCCATATAATCTGCCCCATCCAAAGACAGGTTGAAGGAATTAAGGATACTTATCCTAGAAAGGAGAAGATGCGGGTGGGGTGACTCAAGCCTATGTTTCTTCCATAATTAGCATATATAAACCCAAATTGAGAAGCAATGTGACATACTGCTTAGCGATTCCACTGAGAGAGAGGTTTTTGGAGCCAGGAAGATACAGGGTCAAGTCTTGCACCTGATGCACACAGACTCTGACAACAATAGCCAGGGATGTGGTGGATGGAGCTGCTAGAGGATTGCTAAATATTTATTGCCAGAATTTACACCTACTAAATGGATGAAGGCTACAAAAAAAGGTTTTTAAAAATGGTTGTGTTAAATGTCTTTACTTAAAGCGATGGAGAGAATGTTTGTTAATAATACAGGTTGAACTTAAAAGTATAGATTGTATAAATATTTTCAGTGAGCTATTTTTTTCATATTTGCCAACACACACTTGATTAGGATAATTCATCAAAACCTTGGGTGCCCCCAGACAACTCTAGAAGATTTTAGGTTACAGAATTGCCCATTTACATGGATGAAGAAAGTTTCTGTGCCAAAAGTTTCTATACAACTGGAGCTAAATTTCCAGCATTGATGAAACAATAACTAAAGACCAAAATAAAATCCCAAATTGAAGACAACTGAGATATTACTACAAAATGACAGCTAAGATTATAACCTATTAGTAGGGCCGGAAAAATTATTACAGTGATGCATTTAAATATATAATCTCATTTGATATTCACAAAAACCTTATGGAATAGGTATTATTATCCCCATATTATAGATGAGGAAACTAAGGGTGAGAGAAGTTAGGTATCTTGCCCAAAGTCACATAGCTACTGTTCTCATAGTTCTCAATAGTTTTCATCATAGCACATAGTTCTCATCTACTGAAAGAATCTGAGGCAGGATTTGAGCACAGGTCTTGACTCTAAATTCACAGTTGTCTGCACAAAATCACCTGGCTTCTATAACCTGGAAGGTACTGGTCACAGGAAAAGGAAAGGCACATATTCCACTTGCGGAAGACAGAATAATTTTTGATACTGTACCTTGATGCTCCTTCAACCAGAGCCAACACACCCAAATCTGTGGCCCCACTCCAACTTATATCCACTATGGTCAACCTGTTGCAAAATGTGCTTGCATAGAGAAGAAGTTTATCACCCTTCAGTCTGGGACCACTGCAGCTTGTGACATTCAGCTCCTGGGTGATTAAAAAAATAACAAAACCAAACACACACATAATGATCAATAACTGTAGTGTTTCTCAGTCATTAAGTTGTGACAATTGGAGATCAGTAGAAAGGGTTTCCATGATTATAACAAAGAGAAAGAACTGTGTGTGAGATGAACGTTAACATACAGTCTAAACATGATGTGATAAGCAACAGAGAAAATGAAGAGAAAATGGGGAGCATTGTACGTATCTGAATAGGGCAATGCTCCAGCCATTCAGGTCCAGAATGAGGTCATCTCATCAACTGTTCCTCTTTCCATCTTACTTCCTAGAAAGTTTATTAAGTTGGCAATACCAACAGCTGCAAACTCACTTCCCATTCTATCAACATGTTCTTCTTGCAGAGAAGCAGATTTTGGTTTATTGAAAGGGCATTTTTGTCCCACCAAGCAGAGCTATCTCAAAGCAAAGTGGCTTGCCTTCAGTGCTAGTGGACTCCTAAGAGAAAGTATTCTAAGACAGAGTAGATGATCCCTTTTCAGGGATGGTGTAGAGGGGATGACTGTTCATTTACAAGTCGGACTAGACAACTTCAGAGATCTCCTCCAGACAGCTAGGTGATACAGTAGAAAGACTGCTAGACTTGAAGTGAAGGAGACTTGAGTTTGAATCTTACCCCAAATGTCTTCTAACTATTTGACTCTAGGCAAAAACTCTGAATTTCAGTTTTCTCATCTACTGAAAGAAAGGGTTAGATTTAATATCCTTCAAGGTCACTTTTAGCAATAAGTCTATGATGAACACTAAAGATTGCCTACAGTAATTTCCACTTCGCCTTGTAGAGTCCGAAGAGGAGAAGTCATCCAAGGAAATATTTTTCCAGGTTGGTGGTACCTGCCAAAGCTTGATTCTCCATTCACCTTAGGATCCAACAGTCATCTCCATACTATGATGAGACTTTAGAAGGGTACTCCAGTGGAAGAAAGTTTCAACAATAATGATAATGATGGCTATCATTTAGGTAGCATCCCTTGATCCCCACAACAACCCTGTGAGGTAGGAGATTTTATTATCCACATTTTAGATGCAGAAACTGAGGTTGAGAGAGGTCAAGTGACTTGTCCAAAGCCACACAATTTATGTAGCATGTTTTAAACACAAGTCTCCCTGACCATAGCACAGTCATGCAGCACAGCATCTACATATATACATGTAATTCTATGGCATTATGACATGGGAGTTTGACACCCTTTGGCACCAGTGGCTGCCCATAATCTGCCAATCATAACAATCAGGGATTCTGGTCTCATTATCTGGCTTAAATTAGAACCACAAATTTTATCCAAATTAACACAATTACTGAATATAAGGAATTCCTCCATAGATCTTTATTAAATGGAAAAATAATCTAAGGATCTCTAAAGGTATCAAAAGTCATTGACAAACTAAATAAACCCAACATTATTCAGTCCTTTTGTGTTCAACTCTTTATGACCCCATATGGGGTTTTCTTGGCAAAGATATTGGAATGGTTTGCCATTTCCTTCTCCAATTCATTTTACAAATGAGGAAACTGAGGCAAATAGGGTTAAGCTAATAAGTATTTGAGGCCAGATTTGAACTCAGGTCTTCCTGACTCCAGGGCTAGTGCTCTAGCCACCCAGCTTCCCAAAACAAACCCTATATAAGCATCTAATTATGGATAAGGAACCTGGAAGCATTTCAGGTAGCTACATCTGCAAAAGACAGATGGGAAATGGAACTGTGAGTACTCAGCCGAAGCCGTGCCTTCCATGAAAAGGAACACAGTGAAATGGGGCTTCCAGAGAAATTCATGTGTTTGAGTCTAAAGACTTGTTAAGTTATTTGTGATGGAAGGATTAACACTCCCCTCAATTTCCCCCTCAAGGGGAGCCAATGGTTGGACATAGTTGGAACTTCTCTCTTTTCTTACTAATCCAGAATTACGCAGGCCAAAACAACCTGAGCAGGCACAAAAGGGCTTTCTTTTATAAATCCCAAAAGCCAGTTCTTATTTAGTGAGTTTTCATTAACGCACCACCTTAATCTTCCTCTAAATCTACATTTCTGATCATGGAATGAAAGGCTTTGTCGCTTCTTAATTTTTGGCATCAGCAAAGGAGAAAGTATGGTATATAGCATTTCTATTTTCTTCTAAAATATGTTTTATTGTTGTGCTTTGCCTTCATGTCACAATCATTTCAACTCCCAGATGGAACCCAGAGGGAAGTTATTTCCTTGAGCGGCAGACCTGTTACGTAGTGGCCACTTACTTCACCTCCATATAAAACTGACTTTGAATAAACACCTTTTCTAGTACATGTGTTACTAAATTCAAAATCTCTTATTTAGCCTAATAAGGATAAATATTGTTATATAGAAGGATAAATGTTGTTTACCTTACCAGATCTCACTGCTTCACAGGATCACTTTTTAGAGTTGAAAGGGATCTTGGAAGTTTTCTAGCCCAACTCTATTTTACAGTTGACAAAACTGAGGCCACAGTAGTCAAATGACATTCTTAAGTTTATAGTTATCATGTAGCAAAAGCAAGATTTGATGCCAGGACTTCCTCCAAATCCAGTATTCTTCCCTCCACACCAAACTGCCTTTCAACTCAACTCTCAACTTCATGATTAGGGTTCCTAATGTAGAAGTCCCCTTGACTTCAGCAGATGGTGTTCCTCAAAAACAGTACTTGCAACCAGCTAGCCAAGATGCCTTCTCTCTTCACAAAACAGACCAGGATTGCCCAACACTCAACAATATATTTTTAATTGGCAATTAGTTCAGAGCTATAAAAAGCTTTTCCTCTTGGAAGCCTCTACTCTTCTTTAAAAGAAAACAAATATAGCTTAGCGAGATTTACAAGGTTTTCTCAACAAATAAGTAAACCAAATGAGGAGCAGATCAGTCCAAGGGACAAGGAAATATTTGCTTCTCACTGGTGTTCCTTGGAAGGGCTGTCTTTAGTACTGAAGGGCAAATGAGAGATTCACAGGAGTGGATCATTATATGCATTTCCTGATTTTGTGGTGTGTGTGTTTGTGTGTGTGTATGTGTGTGTGTATGGGGGTGGGGGTGGGGGTGTGTGTGGGGGGTTAAATTTGCTGATGCCTTTTTCTTAAAAATAATCTTTCTTATATAGGATGGCAGAAGTTAGGAGAGTAATATAGAGAGAAGTTTAGGCAATCTGAAAACAAGACATTATTAACAAGTTTAAAAAAAAACAGATGAAATGGCTTCCTTCTGTAATTTCCAGCATTCCCTGACCAAATATTTTAGCCTGGTGCTGAAAAGATTAAGACTGTTCCCCTATCATTTTCTTATTGATTTCATTTACAAGTAGTTGATTTTCTCCAATAACTGCTTTTGTCCTGAAACTGCTTAAGTCATGGTTCTTTGACTCTGAACATAGTTCAGAGTCCAGCTGGCTTGCAATGGGTTCAGTTTAAAAATTCAGCTTTTGCTACTTCAAGAAATTTAACTGACCTTGGAGAATGTATGTGAACACAAGAGAGTTTGGGCCTGATACCTTTCCTTCAAAGATGTCTGGTTTGCTGTCCAAAGTCAGACCCCAACATCTCATACCCAGACTCAGACGATGAGCACTTCTTAGTCTCATGAGAGAAGCGGGTGAGGGGGATTGCTAGCTCCCATTACCAAATTTCCAACCAATCATGTTGTTCCCTATGCCTCATCTTTTTAACCAATTGTGTTGTAATCAATCGCATGATGTCACCTACCCTGTTCTATTTTTCAGTTCTGCTCTACCCAAACCCTAAAGGGAACTGTTATTTTGGTTGGGGTCTTTGGCATTAATGGTAGCAAGCCAATGACCCATTTATTGGCAGGTAGCACACCCATGTTAATAACTGTTATCTTGCACAGAGATTTGCCTCAGTTTACCTTTTTGTCAAATTTCACTTGAGACACTACCAATCTAGCTACACTCAATTTAAGAAACTTCTTTGCATGGATTTCATTGAAGTTATTTTTTCCTATGAATTGGGAAAGAATCTCTCAACAAGTAAGAAGAGGTTGTGGAGCATTACTTCAAGATATCTCCAATTACTCCTTCACAAAGCTGCCAAATTAATTGTCTTAAATGCACAGATCCCACTTTTTTATCACTTGTACTGTTTCTCTCTTCTAACATGGTACCTTGCATATAGCAGGCATTTAATTCAGGTGTATTAAATTGAATTTTGAAGAAATACAAATTAAGCTTGAGGAGGGAGGTTACATGAGATGTACTAAAATATCTTTGAAGAAATAGGAGAGGCAGCATGGCACGGTGAAAAGCATGTTATATTCGCTATCATAAGACCTGTTTTCAAATTCTAATGGCTTTCTATCTGTGTGGCAAATTGAATTTGCCTCTTTGGGACTCAGTTCCTTCATTTATAAAAGGAGAGGGTTGGACTACATGATCCAATAGAGTTATAAATCTGTGAATTAGGAGTCTTAGTATTTAATTCCTTTTGCAATACTATTGTCATGAATATAATATTGTTTTTTTCCTTTTTTAATGTATAGACCTGAGAGTTACGTAAATCTAGAGAACCACTGACAATGCAGAACTGGCACCTCGTTTGTAATTTATCATCGTAGTTACTTGCCTGGACCCCTGAGAGGTTAAGTGACTTTCACCCTAGTGATACAGAGGCAAGACTTGAACTCTGGTCTTCCTGTCTCCAAGCCCAACTATCTAGCCATTATGCCACACTGCCTAGCAACATCCTTTACATATGCCAAAAAGTTATATCTTCTATGGTTTAGTCTTGTGTGAAAAAATTAACGAAAATTTTTACATAAATTATTTCACTACATGCACCAAGCGTGGTCCTGTAATAGGAGCTATGCAGCAAAAATAAACATAATCCCCCAGTCTTTCAATCAAACACAGTTCTACTATGACTTTCAGGTAAACTATTACTGGATTCTGGCCACACATTAGAGCATAAAATACTAGCTCGTATTTCTATAACAACAGGTTACAAAGGCATATAATCACAACACTCTGAGGCAGGTAGTGAAAAATATTATTACTTCCATCACACAGATAAAGAAACTGAGGCTTGGAGAGGTATGGTGACTTTTCCAGCCACAAAAGTACTATACCTGAACTACTGTCTTCTAGTTCCAAGTTATGTTCTAATACTCCATTATTTGTAAAGTCTAAAGACATTCCTTAGTTGGTCAAAAATGCTTTTTGTCATAGACTGCTAATGTCCTAGAGGTAGGGATCAATTGTTCAGGCAGCTACTTGTACAAGAACTTGCTGGCTTCAACATATTCCTGCTCCCCCAAATCAGGAAGACATCAGTCAGAACCATAGACTGAGTACATATGTGAGGTGAGCATATAAGGTGGCACTGAGTTTTTCAGAGAAAAGAGCCATAGAAATATAAATTGGATGACATTCATCATGGTAAAATGGATAGAAAATTGGCTCAAGGGGCAAGAAAATCCATTTTCAGGTCCCTCTGCTGACATATGTAGGCTGTGTGACCCAGGGAATCCATTTAACCTCCTGTTGCCTTAGTCAACTCCTTAAATCTACAAGTTGTAGAATAATTGCTGATCTGTATTGGTAGAAAGAATTGGCTTACCTGGAACTCCCTATACAGATGAAATCGCAGCTCTAGAAAAAGAAAAATGCACACATACATACATACATATATATTATTCCAAATCATTCAGTTTTCTTTCTCGGTTGTTTTCTCTTTCCATCTTGCCTGATATCAAACACTTCCACTGAAAATCTAAAATGAATTAAGCTAAATATAATAAGATTATAGATGTAGAGACAGAAGAGACCTTAAAAGCCATCAACCCTAACTCCCTCATTTCACAGCTGGGAAACCAAGGTGCAGACAGGTTAAGTGATGTTTTATTAAATGGATAGGCCAGAAGTCAAACCCAGATCCTCAGACTCCAAATCCAACACTCTTTCCATTGAAACATTATCTCAAGTTCATTTCTTTTTGACAGTTATTGAGTTTTACTGAATTACCGCAACTAAAGCACCAGTGAGAGCACACATGGCCTGGATCTCCACGTAAGCCAATTAACGGTTGCATAGGGAAAAAAATTACACTGAAGCTAGTCATTCATATTACAAATATATGACACAGGCCACAAGGGAAGCCCCATCAGACAACCCATTTCTGCTACAGGAACATGAACTGAAAGCATATCTCCCCATGACAATGGCATTGTGCTCTCTGCACAGGAAGGACATACATTTGAAATGCACATTATTAAAAAATGTCTTGAGCAACAGAGAGCAATTTTGTGTTTCATATAATATAGAAATGCATTCAGTCAAACTTGTTAAACTTTCCATATGTCCCTTTCTTGACTTTCCATTCTTTTGCAGCTGTTTCCTCCTCTGACCTTTGAGATTTCTAACGCATAATTTGAAATCAGTTAATTCACTTTCAGAAGTTTTTATATAAGGACACATGAAGCACAGCTTTCATGATGTATATAAGGGCAAAACATTTTAAAGCAAGAGTCATTTAACAGATATTGCTATGATCTGAAAGTCACAACTAGAAACAATACCATCTGTCCAAAGGTAGTGTTGTGGGCTATTTCACCATCACTAAGTTCTAAGGTCTATATGTGTTTGTTTGTTTTTCATTATCTTCTGCAATATATTACAAAAAGAGACATTCACTCATTGCTAAATGCATCCATTGACATGGCCACCAAGTCAAACCTATATATTCTAAAAAACTTTTGTGTCCTTCCAACGTTTTATTTATCTAGTGCATAGAGTTGAAAGCGCCTTTAGACATCACCTCATCCAATACCCTATGTGATTTACATAAGAAGAGTAAATTTAAAACTGTTCCCATGTCCAACAATTTCCATAGTGGAGAAAAAAATTAAAATCTTGGGGTTAAAATGGACTTCAAGAACAATATAAGTCAATGGCATGGCAGTTCAAAAATCTAATGCTACCTCAGCCTCCATTAAGAGGACATAGTGTCCAGAATAAGGAAAACCATAGTTCTACCATGTTCTGTCCTCATGAGACTATATTTGTACTACTATGTGAAATTCTACATACTATGGGGACCTCAGTGGTGCCATACTGTACAGAGTGCTGGGTCTGGAGTCCAGAAGACTTCTCTTCCTCAGTTCAGATCTGGCCTCAGACATTTATCGGCTGTGTGATCCTGGAAAAATCACTTAACTTCTTTTGCCTAAGTTTCCTCATCTGTAAAATGAGCTGGAGAAGAAAATGGCAAAACATTTAATATCATTGTCAAGAAAACCCCAAATGCAAAGAGTTGGACATGACTGAAAATAACTAATTTAGGAAGGACACTAACAAGTTGGGTTGGGTAAACAAGAGAGTAATGGGGTTGATGACAGATGACGTTATGTAAGAACCAAGTGAAAAAACTAGGGATGGTTATCTTTAAAAAGAGGAGACTTAGGGGGACACAATGATTGTCTACAAATACCGAAACGTTCACCCCATAGAAGTGAGGTTAGACCTCTCAGAGGGCAGGCGTAGGAACAGCAGGTTGGAGAAAGGAAGATGCGGTTTTGCTCTCAGGAAAGATGCCCTAAGTGAGCTGTGCAAAAGGGGAATGAACTATCTGAGAAGAAATGGGGTCTTTCCACTTAGAGTATCCTAGATCTTGATTTGAAAGGAACCTCAGAGCTATTCAAGGAGAGGCAGGACCCCTGGTCAGTGATATTATAGAGGCGATTCTTGTTCACGGAGGGGTTGGCCTATACAACCCATAGACTTCAAAGAAAAGAACCTTTATATATAAAAATATTCATATCGGCTCTTTCATGGGAGCCAAAAATTGGAAACTAAAATGATATATTCAAACAGGGGAACGGCAAAATAAATTGCAATATAAGAACATAGTGGAATATTATAACTTCCTAAGAAATGATGAAATGGACAATTTCAGAGGGAACTGGGAACACTGGTGCAGAGTAAAGGGTACAGAACTATGAGAAAAAATTATACAATTATAACATTATAATACAGCAAAAAATCACTTTAAAAAATTTGGAAATCTGATTAACACAATGACAAAATCATGAGTCCAAAAGGATGAAGATGAAACGTGTCAACTTACCTCCTAATGAAGAGGTGTTGAACTTAAAAAGAGAAACATTTTCAGACATGGTCAAAGTGGGAATTTGTTTTGCATGACTATGTAACAATGTATTGATGGATATGGTTTTGGTTTTGGGGATTTTCAAAAAATTTAATGAGTGGGGGTAGTAGAAGAGACAGATTGGTAAAATATCTGAAAAAATAAAAGTTTTAAATAGATTATTAAACATTACATCATTATATATTAAATTATTATAAAATGGTAAATAAATAAATACTAAATTAAAAAATCATAGGAAAAACCTGAGTTAGCCTGGAGAGGCTTTGAGATCGCTTGTGGATTTACAATTTTGTGACTGAAAGAATTTGGCTCAGCTAATTATGTTTTAAAGTAGGCTACAGATTTTTTTTTTCTCTTTGAGACCTTTAATAAAACAGACTATAATTTTCAGCTCTGATGCAACCATACAGCTTACATAGCTCCACTTCTAGCAAATTTAGTCCCATAAAATCTACATTGGCCATTAGGCCTCCAGATTTCCATTTTCCCTGGTTCTCTGTCTCTGACAAGATGTCTGTCATGTCAACCACCTCACCAACTAACCTGACACAATAGAGTAGAAAGAGAATACGTTCTTGGCAAGGTGAGAGATACAACCTTCATGCTTCTCATCTATTGATTGCCAACTTTGGGGGAACTTTGAGATGTCCAAATGCTCCTTTCTGAACCATCCTCAACTTCTTACCAGCATTAACTATTCTGAATGATATATAATATTTCCATTTGTAAAAACTGTAGTGTAGTATTGTGAAAAAATTGCTGAAGCTGGAGTCACAGGACCTGGGTTTGAGCTCTAATTGTGCTACTTGCTACATATTTGGTCAAGTATTTTAATCTCTCTGAGTTTCCGTTTTCTCATTTTTTAAAAAGGTAGTCGGATTTGATGATATCTAAAGTCTCTTTCAGCTGTAAATTTATGATCCTATGATTAAAAAAATAATTTCATTTTGGAACAGTGACAAAGGGAAAGATCACAAATTCAAGACTGGGAATCATTGACACTGGATTAGATTGCTTCCTTCCTAGAATACAAGGACAATGTTCCTATAAAGGAAAGGTAGAAAGAAGTGGGTGGGTGCAAGTACAAATGCCTGGAAGAGGCAATGAAATAGTGAAGGCATGAACAAGTGTGTTAAGAATCAACAAGAAAGAGAAGAGATGAGAGGAGAAAGAGAGAAAGAGACAAACGAGAATATGGGTAAAGAAAGAGAAAGGAAGAAGAAAAGTGAGAGCGTATACAAGAGGAAGGATGGAGGGAGAACAGGAGAAGACAAGGAGATCACTGCAGCCCCCAGCAGGTGAGAGGTGCTTGCAAGTAACTCTTGAGGCTCTCAAGTAAGACCACACCTTCTACTTTAGCCTTTACCCAACTGAAACCCTGAAATGGGATCCCTGTGAGCACAAAGCAAGGATGCCAAGGCACTGAAAAAGCAAATCAAAAACAGATAGTCCAAACTCTAAAACAGTGGTTCCTCACCAGCAAAATCTAGAAACATCCTCCAAAATATCTGAGCTTTTGAAACAAATTCAAAAGTGGCTGCATCCTTCTGTAAACATAACTCATGATATTTTTTGAGATGAGATACTTTTTTCTATTCATTGTTCTGAAAACTTAAGGAAAAGGTTAAAGGTTATTTTTACACACAAAAAATAATTACTGTAAAGCCTAATTGAATTACACCCAATTCTCTTAAGATTTTTACACTGTCATACATATTAGAACATAATGTTTTCATTACAAAATGTGTCATTTTCACAGTGACACTATTTCTTTTTCTTTGAAAGGGGGAAGGAGTTTGGGGGGTAGGGAGAAAAGTTTCAATACATGGTATTTTGAAACCACAATAGCATTTACTGGCTAAAAAAAAAATATGCAGTTAGAGAAGGATGCACATGTGTATGCATCCAAACCCCATAAAGACCAATTACTTTTACACAGGGGAAAAAAAGGAAACAATATTTTTTAAAAGTCTCAGATCACACCCACAATCATGAAACCTCCCAATGCATACTCTGAGTCACAAGGCAGACTGATCAGAAAGCATCAAGTGTCAATACAAACTCTGGAACACCATGACAACCAAAAACGGTGAGCTGCCTGAGCTTCAAGACATGTGAGAATCAAAGTTAGACCAGAAGTTATAATTTAATAATTATGTATTGAACTATCACTGTTAATCAGAAGGCCTTGCTGGAAGATGTGTGCAAGGTGTGATATAATTGACATTTATATATAGGAGTACCTATAGAAATAAAATAAAAGTTTACCGAATGCTAAACCATATCACACCCTTTAAGCTTTCCATCAACCTCTAGAGGTGTGTATTTGGAGTCATAAGGACAAAAGACTAAAGTTTTAAGGCTGGAAGGAACCTTAGGGACCATCTAGATCAACTCTCTTATTTTACAAATGAAAAACTGAAGTCCAGAGAGTTGAAGGGATTTGCCCAAAGTTAAATGGATAGCAAGTGACAGAGCTAGGATTTGAATTCACATCCTTTGACTCCAAATTCAGAATGCTTTCCACTCTATTATGTTACTCAAGTCATACATCCACTCAAGAAGCAGTTAGGGGGCTCAGTCAATACAGGTTTGGGCCTGAAGTTAAGAAGACTTGAGTTCAAATTCAGCCTGAGACACAAGTTGTGTGACCTGAATAAGTCACCTAATTTCTCTCATCCCCAGTTTACTCATCTGTAAAGTTGGGGTAATAATAGTACCTACCTCCCAGGATTGTTGTGAAGATCCAATCATGTAATAGTTGTAAAGTGCTTTGTAAACCTTTAAGTACTATAGAAGTCATTAGTATTCCAATTATTATTGAAGTGCCATTGTACATGTTAATGACTGATATTAATCCTGCTTGTATTATATAATACACAGATTTCATTTAGCAGTCCGCAGCATATTATCTGCCTAAAATAGTAACTCCCCAAACAACCTGCTGGAGAACATAGAGTCAGACTTAGGTTAATGAAGACTTAAATTCAAATCCTGTCTCTGACACTCACCAGATCTGTGACCCTGGGCAGGTCATTTGAGCTCTCTAAGCCTCAGTTTCTTTATCTTTAAAATGAGGAAATTTGACTAGATATGTCAAGTACTCCCTTCCAATTCAATGTGATGATATTCTCCAGTCCTTTCAGTCATGTCTGACTCTTTGTGACGCCATTTTGGGTTTTCTTGGCAAAGATACTGGAGTGGTTTGCCATTTCCTTCTCAGACTCATTTTACAGATGAGGAAACTGAGGTAAACAGGGTGACATCACTTGCCCAGGATCACATGGTTAGTAAGTGTCTGAGGTTAGATTTCAACTCAGGAAGATGAGTCTTCCAGGTTCCAGATGCACCACTGAGCCATGTAGCTGCCCTTATAATGTGATGACACTATGGTGCTTTGGCAGTAAGGACTACTACTGTTATTGCTTCTATAGTGAGGCCAATTCAACATACAGATTAGAACACAATAAATTATTTTCTTAAATGAGAAGTATGACCAGAAGTGTTTGGTCCATTGTTTAAATGAATATTTCATAACGAGGAAAAGAAGAGATCCAAGTTAGTAACTTAGTGCTCCAGCCCATCTCCTGTGAGTGATACTCCATCTGTTTCCAAGGGAAGAGGGAAATAGACAATCTGCTGTCAAAGACAGGAAAGTGGGAAAGTGTGATAGAGAGCCACAGAAGATGTTTTTGGGAGAGCAACATTTGCATTTCCCTCAAGCTAAGCTATAACGATTGGGTTAGGTTCAGAAAATTCTAACTGACTTTGTTGGATAAAATAATTTAAGAGATTCTATGAGCTAATCTTTAGATTCCCTTTCTTTTCTTCCTTCTTCCTTCTCTCTTTTCTATCTTCCATTTTCCCTCCTTCTTCCTTCCTTCAGTCTTCCTTCTTCTTTCTTTCATTCTTACTTCTTCCATACTTTCCTCCTTCCCTTCCTTCACCCTTTTAAACTTAACTGAGGGAATGTGTTCCACTTCAGGAATCCATTTAATTTATTAAATACTCCTGTTAACATAAGGATGAAAAGAATTACCTCACTAATATAGAGGAAGATATTTGGAGGTAGCAGAATATACTTCACCCATGGGGCAAAAATAAAACAATTCCTTTCATCAAGGAGTTGACATCCTACCATCTTTCATAAACATAAATTCAAAACATTCCCATGCCCAAAGCCCTGCCTCTGACACACTTCATTTATTGAAAGGGCAGTGTAATGTGACAGATCACAATGACTAAGGCTCCAAAAGCCCAGATTCATACTGGTTTCACCACCTACTATTCCCATGCTCTTGGGCAAATCACCTGTCTGAGCTTCAGTTTCACCATCTATAAAATGGGGATAATACCACCTTCTCTGACTGTTCTACAAGATGATAAAGATAAAATGAGATAATAATCTATGAAAACTATAAAATGTCATAAAAATAGAAGGGATGATCCAATGAGACCACGTAAGTAAAACAATTTGCAAACATCAAAGTACTATATAAATGCCACATATTATTAGAAATAATAGCAAGAGTAAGCAGCATGAAATGTGGTAGGACATAGAGGGTAGAAACTTGGAGTTTTTTTTAAAAAACCTGAATTCAATTACCTCTAACAATATTGGCTCATTATCCTAGACAAGACACAGCCACACAGTGATCCCAGGCAAGCATGTTCTGCTCTACAATGGTGGAGGGAGTTTCCTCACTGTCAGTTCATCATTCCAATAAAATCACAGTGCAATGAAATCTAGCACAAAATTTTTAAACAGACGCGATTGACAACCATGTTGTATTAGGGCTAAAGCCTGATAATAAAGAAAAGTATGTTGGAGTATTTTAAAGCCAAGGGGGACTTTCCAAATATACTAGTCTGAAAGTATTTTTGTAGGCCAGCAAGGGAATGTAAGAGAGCTAGTAGGTTCTAGCACCTGTGATTTCAGTTCAGCCTAAAAGGCTGTGGTGGGGAAAAATGAGGAAGAAAAGTGAAAGATAAGCATTTGTGCCTTTCCTGTAATCACGATGTGACTGTCCAGGACATTATACAACCAGTAGAAGATGCAAACTAGGACAAGGCACTGCAAAAGTACCTCTGGAAGTCATAGGCACACAACCCACTCATATATTTTAGAGTCTGTACATGCAAGAGAATGATGAGTGTGAATATACAGTATCCAAGAGGTGCTTTTCTTTCAAAATCTCAAGGTAGTAACAGAGACTGTCCCAGTGATAACAGGTCAGATTAATCAAGTACTGAATGCTTACTACCTAAAAGTGACTATAGAGGAACACCAAGAAAAACCACTGGAAGGAAAATTAGGTGAGAGATTTTAGACTCAGTTATGTCTCCAACTAACTGTATATGACTTTAAGCAAAACACCTAACTTTTTAGAAACTGTTTCCTCTTAAGCAAAACACCTAACTTTTTAGAAACTGTTTCCTCTTCTATGAAATGGAAGGTTTGGACCATATCAGTGGTTCTCAACTTTTAGATCTTGGACATCTATGAGATGATGTAGGGTTATTGCAGTGACTCAAGCAATTAAGTGATTCAGGATAACTAAAGAAGAAAATATGCTTTCTGTAGATTGAATAGTGTCACATCTGTGAATTACTACTTTCTTATACTGCATAGATGCCATTACGATTAGTAAAATACAAATTCATTGGAAGGTATTCATGAATTTTCTTCCTGGAGAAGACATGAAGAAATCCATCTCCCTCATTTCCTTGAAGTTTGAGACTATGGATTCATAATTGTATATAAGCTCTTATATGTCATCAATATCTTTTGACTTTTTTTAACTGTTGTCCATTGTTACATGGATCACTGAGTAGAGAACAGTATTTCACTGTGTGTATTAGTTGTTCCTAGGAGACTAAAATTATTCATTCAGATGTGTATGTGTTGTCTGAAGAGTGCAATGGAAGGGTATACCTAGGTCATGATTTAAAACCTCAGGCAAGTGCAAGGTTGGAACATTTAGAACCCTCTAGAGTCCTGTCCCCTCTTTCCCCTCTTCCTCCCTCTTTCCTTTTCCTTCCTCTCACCTCCTCTTTCCTCTAGGTGACCAGAAATGACTCTGATATAAAAACAAAAGACATCAATATAACTTTAATTTTGAAAAATCCTGATTTAAATGAAACTGGTACTGAGTTGAGAATAACTTTTCATCATCATGTATTTTTTTCAATAAATACTAAGAGGCAACTATTGTCACATGAGAGAAAACAAAATTTTGGACTTTAAGAAGGGTTCATTGTAACGACAAGCAAAATAGGATCTTTTGCTGTTTGAGTTTTAGCCAGTCAAGTGCCTTTGATTGAGTCTTGACCTTGATTGAATCAATCAAGAGTCTTTGATCAGAAACAGTATATATATATATATATATATATATATATATATATATATGATAGTATGTATATATATATACATATATATATATACAAAACAGTATATATGAGTGTGTGTATGTGTGCAGTAGAGAGAGACAGAGAGAGAGAGAGAGAGAGACAGAGAGAGAGAGAGTCAGAAGCAGAGCTGAGAGAGAAGCTACCATGAGTGGGCTAGGGGAACTTGTTGGTGGGGAGGCCTAACAAAAAGAATGTTTGTGATATTGGCATCCTATCTGTTGATCTGCGTTGATTCCTCACACAGAAACCCTGTCTGTTGGTCTGTGTTAATTTCTCAGACAGAAGCCCTGTCTATTGGTCTTTATGACTGAATTGACTTGATGGTGTTGGTAATGTGCATAAATATTGTTGCAGTCCTGTTAAGCTTTTAGAAACAGGAAAGAATTTGGAGAGGAACAGTCCCTGTGAGCTGAGACAAGGAGCAGGAGCAGGGAGCTGCCTGTGTGTGAACCCAGGCAAGAACTGGGAGCGATCAGCCCACAGAAAGAGGAGCCAGGGGGTCAGGGGGTTGGCTTTACACCCACAGGCTCTCCAAGATCTCTTCCAACTCTAACATTCTAAAAGACTACAATTCTAAGGACAAGATGTCCCCTACCAGTTAAATACTTATTTAAAAAAAGTCTGGGTGGATAAGGTATATACAGAAAAAAGACAACCAGCAACACGGAGTCAGGCAGCCTATGTGTCAAATGAGGAGTACAGATAGTAATTGCTATTGGTATTCAAAGGAAAGGGACATCACTGTAGGCCATAATAATCAGGCTAAACTTCATAGAAAGGTGTTTTGTACCACACCATAAAAGGCAGATGGAGAATAACTTGCCAAGCAACTTACTTTAAGTTCAAAGTCGTTTTAGGCTGTCTATACCAGCCTTGAAATCTCAAGAGTCCCTAGTGGATAGATTGGTGTTAGCTCTTTCTGGGATTCCCAATACACTTGAAAACTTTTCATGTGATCCATAGTGAATCAAATTCTTCAAACGTAGTGCCCACTTCAGAGCCCACTGGAATTTATTGGTGTGCCCTAGAACTGAAATACCCTCCCTGAGGTCCTTCTGTCTGAGGATCCTGCCTGGCCTCAAAGTGAATCTCCAAGTTCTGACACAAGCTCTAGAGGAACACCCAACATTGCAGATAATTCTAAAGGCTCCAACTATTCACTTGCATGAGGTGTTATGACATGACGTAGGCATACCCTATCATTACATTCTTCAGACATGACATATATATATCTGATCAAATACAGTAGGTTAAAGATAGTTCAAACATTTGGTCATACAAAATAGTTTCTTCAATTATGGATTATTCAGCTGGAAGCCACCAACAGATGACAAACTGTTAAAAAAAAAAAGAAGGACTTGGAGAATCATCTATTATGCTCCTTGTTACTAAATCTAGTCATCATAGTAAAGGAGTTTGAAATTATTGGCTTCAAAGAGACAATCATTTCAGGATTGCACTTTCCAGGTGAGCTGGATTACAGATAATTGAAATTTGACTTCAGTGCCAATTATTAAATCAATGACCAAACAAATAACTCTTGTCTAGCTCAGGAGCTGCAGTGTTACCATCCTCCATCCCCCACCAATGACGTCAACTCATTCCAGCAACATCATAAAGCAAACAGTATAAAATCTGAATGTCACTCACTGTTTGCCATGCCAATAATAGCTCCAGGATGAGTTGTTCTTCCAATAAGTTTGGCAAACATTTCAATGCACTGAAACTTTTGCAAAGTTTGTTTACTTTTCTGGGTATCTCATCTTAAACTTAAGAAACTCAGAAAAAAATTCATTGTTTTGGTTGTGTTTTCTATCCTCCCTTGAAAGAAAAGAAAGTTTTAATCCATCAAAAATGAACACTTTTGTCTGTGAAATGCCTCCCATCCACTTTCCTTTTACAATAAGAATTTCTCATTTTGAATCAATTCTGAAAGGCCAAAGATGAAAGCTGACACACTGGTGGTTGGAAAATATGTCTATAAGTAGACGAAAGTTTTGAAAAAATTAGGAACAGGTAAAGATGTTAAAATATTAGAAATGACTCAACTTTCAAATACGAGCACTATAACGAACTAAAAAATAGGGACTGTGTGTACTCATATCACATGGGAGTATAACTTGTTGGTTTGATAAGGGAAAGGGAGGAGAGATTCAGAAATTATCTCTGACTGAGTTACTCTGAGTCAGTCTGTGACTACATTAAATCATTAGACCTAAGAGCTATGACTCAGTATCTCTTTTTTCTATATAAAATACAGGGATAATGTGCTAGCTTTCATTTTTGTGGTATTTTCTTCTAAGGACCCTGGTCAGAGTAGAACTTCAATAATCTGTCAAGAAGTTTCTGGAAAGAACAATGGAGCTGGAGTCTGAAGGCCTGGGTTTGAATCCAAGCTCTGTCATGCATCCATCTTTCAAACTTAGTTTCCTTATTTGTAAAAAATTAAGATAGCTATATCACAGGACTGCTTTGAGAAAAATACCTTGGAAACCTTGAAACCACTATTAAAAAGAGTCAATAATAACATTAAAATAACAAAAACAGTAATAATTTGGTATACAATAATTACCACCAAAAGATTTCCTTTGTGTTATCTAAGAAGAAAGGGTTTGCTAATCAAATAAATAGGAACCAAGATATAGGGTGGGGGAGGGGATTTTTAAACTACTAGGAGGAAAATAGTTATTAGCAATCACCTGGAAGTACTTCAGAAGCATCTTTTTATATGCAGATAATTGATATGATAATCATATATCACCCTTATCTTTTATTAAAACCAATTACCTAGAGACCTATATTCCCATTAAACATTCAATTGACCTGAACGGAGCTATTGTAAATATTTGTAAATAGCCAAAAGTAACAAAACTGCATTTATTTTGTAATTTACATCTTTTGGCAATTCAGACATCTATTTCTTCCACCCAATTGTGCTTCCCCCATCACACAATGGTTCAAATAGGTAAGGATTTGTTATACTTTCACCAACTGCTCTAATGGAAAGGATTTATTTACTCATTTATCCCATGCAGATCATTGGGATCTATGGGCATAAAAGGTTCTCAGCTTGGCTAAATTGAGATGTACTAAGATTTTTTCAAGTAGGTAACCAACCATTTCGGTCAGAATGCTTCAGTCAGTCCAGATGAGGACAAAAACATTACTTTCCCTCTGTTGAGCTACTGCAACTATAAGCTGGGATGATAATGCTTTCTTCTTCCTCTCCTTCCTACATAATCTGCTCAAAACGCCCTAAACACTTTCAGGAAGAGACTAGCTAGCTAGCTATCCATTAATTCATCATAAGTAACAATGAAACTGAAATTCACCAAAACATAAAATTCTAACCATCTTCTCTCTCATAACTTTTTGCTAGTGATCAATGAGTTAAGTGCCTATGATGTGCCAGGTCCTATGTCAAGTTCTGGGAATGTAAAGACAAAAGCGTGTAACAAAAGATCCTTTGCTGCTGGGAACCTGAGGCCACTTCTGTCACTAACAGGCTCTGGGCTCACTCCCAGGGTCAGTCCTAAAATGTCAGGCTGGCCTCTAAAGGGATTCTTTTTTCTTGTTGCCTCTTTATACCTGCCCCACCAGCACCCCACAAAAAAATTACTTACAACTTGGTTATGGATCATGTCTATAGTCTCTTCAAAAGGGAATGGAAAAGTATTCAATGTACTATATATATAGATATATATATGTATGTATACAGACATACTATATATATATATATATAAAATATAGGACAGTTATTTATTTCCTCCATATAAAGAAATACTTAAAGCATAAGACTCTCTCAAATGTGCATTGGCAAACACCTAAAACATCAAACATTAACTGCTATTATATTCTTCCTGGAAGTTGAGACTTAAAGTATTAAAACATGAAATATTTAGTGAAAAACCATTTTATCTTCACCTCTTCTCTTCACTCTCTAAACAACTTCCTCAAGGTCCATTTCCTCTGCCAAACTAGGGCATGGCTTGGCTTCAGTCTTCTGGTTATGGTTATCTTCTCCAAGAGAGTGTCGTTGCAGAAAACTCATCCTGCTACCAGTCAGTCATGATTTAGAATTATAGGAGTTCCTCACTTCCCAAAATGGATACTCCCCAAAGGTCCCTGAGGATCATTTTGGGGTCAACTATGCTAGGGAAAAGAAATGCAAGAAAAAAAGCCAATCAGATGCCCAAGGTATGGCCTCAGGCTTCTCTAGGCTGAAAAACTGAACTGGGTAGTATATATGTCAGATCAAAGATAATAAATCCTATTGAAATTCTGATGAAGGAGCTATCACTGCGGGTTAGGGTAACCAGGCTAGACTTCATAAAAAGGGAGCAGAACCACGATGGCAAAGTAGAGGCAGTAACCCAGTCAAACAACTTTAAAATAATGCATCAAGTCAAATTCTGGAGTGGCAAAGCCAGTGAAAGTGAGTGAGTGAGTGAGATTTTTTTCCCAGCCCAAGACAACTTAGGAGATTGGAAGGAGAAGTCCATGACTCCCCAGAAATAATTGGCATACCATTTCTATAATAGTAAGAGAGCTATAAATAATATAGACAATTCGTGTTTATACAATGCCTTATGATTTACAAAGTGGATAAGAAGAAGAAATTAATGTAGAAAAGCAATTTGTATGAGACAGGATTTGAATTATTATTTGTAGGATGGAAGGAATACCATTTTAAGATGGGAGAGGCAACTAGATGGTTCAGTAGATAGAGACTAGACTTTGTAACCAGGAGTTCAAATCCTGTTTCAAACACTTATTAACTATGTGACCGTGGGCAAGTCACTCTCTCTACCTCTCTTTCTTCATCTGTAAAATGAAGGTAATAATAGAACTTCCTTTCCAGGATAGTTGTAAGGATCAGAGAAGATAATAAATGCAAAATATTTTGGAAACTTTAAAGAAATATACATATACATGTATATATATATGATAGGACATGATATGATAATGGGCACATTTGCAGGAAAAGTTCAGAATATTTGAACCACAAAGTGATAGAGCGTTGTGAGCAACAGAAAGACATGGAAAAATGGAAAATTACTTGGGCATCAAGAGCAGGCTACTTTGGAGCAGACAGAACCCAGAAGCCATTATGAGCCCAAAATCCAAGCACACAGGATTTTGTTTAAATCTGAGAATGACACAAAGCTAGGATGAAGAGCGATAGTGTTGGGACACAGTCAGGATCCAAAAAGACTAGGGCAAAGTTACTATGAAATTTATTAAGAATAACTAAAAACCTTACATATTAGTTACAAAAATCAATTTTATAAGTATAAGATGAAGGAGGCACAGCTAGAAAAAAATGCTAAGTAAAAGATGTTGAGGTTTTGGTGAATGCAAGTCAAGAGTCGGATGTGGAAGTTCCAAAAAGCTGTGATCTAAAGGTTCACTGAGAGAGACAATGTCTAGGCAAAAGAGGGAATAGTTACACTTTCTCTTATCCTGGTTAAAGCACATCTAAAAAAAAAAAATACGTAGTTAGGTAGTGCAATGGTTAGAGCTTGGAATCAGGAAGACTCATCGTCAAGTGTTCTAATCCGACCTCAGACACTACTAGCTGTGTGATACTGAGCAAGTTATTAACCCTGTTTGCCTCAGTTTCCTCATTTGTAAAATGAGAAGGAAATGGCAAACCACTCCAGTATCTTTACCAAGAAAACCCCAAATGGGATCAAAAAGAGGCAGACATGACTGATGTGACTAAAAAACAACAACGAAATATCAAGAATATATGACAAGTTTTAGGAAAGACCCTGATAAACTGGCAAAGTCCCAGGATAGTGCCGTAAAAGGATCAGTGGAAGTAAATGGAGATGTTTACCCTGTAGAAAAGAACACAGTAGGAACACGCTCTGTCTCCACGTATTTGAAAGGTCCTCATGATAATGAGGACTGGGCCCACAAGGGCAAAAGGAGGAGCAAAGGGTAAGGGCTTCAGAGAAGAAAATTTAGGCTTTTTGTCAGGAAAAACATCCCAATAATTAGAGCTATCTAATACTGCAAATGGGCTGCCTCAGGAAGCAGTGGGTTCTTCTTTATGAAAGGCCTTTAAACAGAGGCTAGATTCCTGGATATATTTTGGTAAAGATTTATTCTAGTATCAACTAGACTGAATGAGATCCCTTCCAATTCTGAGATTCTGTGTGAATCTGCGTTATGGTGAGAAAAGAAGGGAGAATGAAAAAAAAAAATGAGAACAAAGAATCAAAGAGGAAAGCAGTTGACAACTGTCCCCAGTCAGGAAAACAGAGAAAGATTAAAGATTTTTGTGAGGCTCTCTGACAGAGCAGAATGCTAAAGGGGCAGACAGAGTTATAGAAGTTAAGTGAAAACAATCATATTAGCCCAAGGCAAAAGTTTGGGTCTCTAACTTCTAGTAATGTGCCTTTTCAAAACAATGAAGACATTTCTATGTCCCAGTTCCTTGCCTTCTTGCCTCTAGCGAGGTGCTGAATAACCCCAGGAGCAGATCTAGAATGGTGCCCGACTGAAAATACCCTGCCCTGAATCTCACTGTCTGTAATTATCTTCTTTCTATGTGTACTTTACAAAGCCTAGCAATGATACAGAATGCAAAGATGAAACCATGCCCAAAAGAAAGGCAATCCTCCAATGGAAATGTGGAATGAGGAAAGAGGGACCTGGGAGAGTCCGGACAATAGTCATTGTCAGACTAACTGGCCAAACAGACAGTCTCTTCTTGAAAAGTAACTCCAGTAGTAATCAGATATTCACAAAATGCCAAAGTTAAGGAAGTTTTCTTATCTGGGAGGAGACTGTTAGAGCAGGGCGGTGACAAGGACAGATAAATCTTATCATTAAATTATGACATTAGTGGGAAAACCATGTTACATTATCAGAGAGGTCACTTGCAATATAGTCTTAGACAGGATTTTCCTTCCTTATACTGAAATTTAGGTGGTGCCAAATAAAAGCCACTTATTTGGACAAAAAAGAGTAATTAAAGCTAATGTTTCTGAATACTCATTTTTACTTCCAAAGATTTAGAGGGAGAAAAATGTTCTCCTTTTTGGAAAATACACTAAATGCATTGTTATATAACTGCTATGCTGCTAGTCGAGACCCTGAGAAGCCTGAAGTGAATTTTTTTATCCACTACCTACTACAGCAAATCCCACTTATAGCCTCCTGATGGCTTTCATGTTAATAACACCAAGAAGCTTTCCCACTAATGTCATAATTTAATGATAAGACTTATCTGTACTTGTCACCTCCCTGCTCTAACAGTCTCGTCCCAGATAAGAAGACACTGACATTTGGAAGGGAAATGGCAAAATACATTCCTTCCTATCCTTCCTTAGCTCTAGTCTCCCTTTCATACCCCAAAGGGTACAGATTCTACCTCTGGAAGGAAGAATGCTGAGTAACCTTCCACACTGAATCCTCCTGAATGGAAATTAAAATATAATACATTCAACAAGTCATTTACACAACATATTAGCATTTCTGTCACACAGGAGCAATCGGGGTCTTGACTGCAATATTTACGGTGATGGATATCTGGAAGAGAAATACATTTTCCCTGGCTTGTATGTAAATAAAGATATACATATGTATGTGTGTGCAATATAAACATATACATATGTATGTTCATATATTTATTCTCTATGTTTATACATACAGATATATATATATGTAAATACAGAGGATTTCTCCCTTGGGACATAATACCAACATGAAGGGTAAATGGGGGGGATATTCCCTCTCTGACAATTGCTTTAACTGCTGGATTCACTATAGCCTCTTTTTGGTCCCCTGGAATTTTACAGAGTGGGTCAGACAAATTATCATGCTACCATCCTACTATCTGGGTAGGCAGAACTGCTAGGGGCTACAAGCTGGAGCTGGAGCTGGAGCTCACCTTCCCACCTCTGAGCTATTTCATAAACAGTCTCACTGCATCTCCAATATTTAAATAACCTCACTGTTCTTGCCAATTTGGAAATAGCTCTGCCTTTATTTTGTCCATCTTCACATTCTCTTCTATTCTGTTCTCTTCTGTGGCTCTGTTCTGTTCTAACAAATACCTGTTAAAAGCTAGTAGCTTCTAGCACTCTAGTAAGGTGATGGCGACACAAACATATATTCACACAACTGCAAATACACATACACACACCAGTCCCTATTCTCAAGAAACTGGACGTAGTCTTGTTTTTTACTAAAATGTGTTATTGTTGCTCCGTCATTTTCAGTTATGTCTGACTCTTTGTGCCCCCTTTGGGGATTTTCTTGGAAAAGAGAAAAATGAGGCCAGAAAGGTCAAGTTATTTGCCTAAAGTAACAGAGAAAGTGACAAAGCCATAATTTGAGCTCATCTCCACTGTTGCCAAAGCCAGAGAGGTTCATTTTTAAATTGTGCTTACCCAAAGGGAACCTTTCTTGTTGTGCAGTGATTTTTAGTTATGGTTGACTCTTCATGACCCCTTTTGGGGTCTTCTTGGCAAAGATATTGGAGTGGCTTGCCATTTCCTTCTCTAGTTCATTCTATAGATGAGGAAACTGAAGCAAAGAAGGTTAAGTGACTTGCCCAGGGTCACACAGCTCGTAAATGTCTGAGGCCATATTTGAACTCAGGTCCTCCTGACTTCAAGTCCTGTACTCTATCCACTATGCCACCTAACTACCTCTACTGAAAAGTATTAGTCATTTTTAATGTAGCTATAAGAATCTCTTAGCATATCTAAAATGTTCAATCATCCAATTCTTACGCCCAGCCATCTTCTTCAACTGTACTCGACTTAGTCCATCAAACAATACTTATTGTTTCTCTGTGCCAGACATGGTACTGAGCTCTAGGGATACAAAGAAGAAACAAAACTTCTGTCCCTGCCTCAATGAGCTCAAACAACAATGGGAGAAAAGAGGGAGAGCACGGAGAACAATATAAATAACCAGGTACATGGCGAAGACCAGATGAACAGTCATCCAAGGGAGGAAAGTACCAGCAGCTGGGGAGACCTAGAAAGCCCTCCTGGAGAACACGGCATTTGACTGTATTTTCTATTTGAAAACTAAGAGTCAGGGGAAAGGGGAATAGAAGGCCAGCATAGTGAATAGCCAGAGCAAAGACACAGAAACAAGAGTCTACTCTTATCAAGGCACAAGAAATACCAAGTAATCCTTTATAGCTAGAAGATCATAGACTGGAGTGAAGGAAATGGTGAGAGATATCTGAGTGATCTGAGATGAGAAAGAAGTGAAAAAGCAATGCTCTTGATGAATGTCCTGTGTGTGTATGTGTCTGTGTGTCTCTGTGTGTGTGTGTGTGTGTGTGTGTGAAATAGGAGGCAAAGATGTCAGCAAAGAAGGCAATAGGAAAGAGTGACCTTGGAGGTCTGAGGGGCCACACACTATGGATGTCTCCTGTGTTCATTTGGAATGGATTAGGAAAAAATAAAATGCTTGCCTTGCTGGAGTGAGGACCCATATGAGAATAGTAACATAGATTTGTAGTGGACCCGATCATCTCAGTTTCAGTTTTTCCTCCAGCTGTTAAACAACAAATGAAAAGGAGCAAAGGAGATCAATGATGGGAGCGACAGAGGCTTAGTGGGACAAAAGGACAAGAGATTTAAGAGATGAGGAAACTAAGAAATGAATTGGTTGCCTTGAGGACCAAAACAGAAAAAAGAGTAGAGTATAGTCTATGCCAGGTACCGGGTGATAGCATAGGAAAGAACTAAATGGTAGAGAGAACACAGATTACAATGAGGACAAAGAAGAGGGGTCAGGGTCATAAGGGTTAGGGAAAGAAGGGATTATGAAAGGTTATGATCAGATAAATAAATTTGGAAGTCCACAAACAAGCCTTAGGGTTAATTTCTAATACAGTGAATAGAGATAGATATCACTCACTAAACAGAAATTAGGGGATTCTAAATATGTTTAAGACTGTAAAGGGGTCTTAAAAATTTGATAACCACTGATCTATGTCATGATTTTTTTTATTTTAAACATTCTTCTTTCAAAAGTTTTGAGTTCCAAATTCTCCCCTTCTTTACACCTCCTTACTACAAGAAGGCAAGCAATATGTGAAATAATTTCCTATTAGCCATGTCACAAAAAGCAAGAAAAATAAGGATATTGAGAAAATTCAACTTCAATGTACGTTCAAGTTCATTGGTTCTCTCTTTGGAGGAAGATAGCATTCCTCATAAGTCCTTTGGAATTGTCTTAGATCACTGTATTGATCAGAGTAGCTAGGTCTTTCACAGTTGATCATCATTATATTTCTATTACTCTGCACAATGATCTCCTGGTTCTGTTCACTTCACTTTGCAACATTTCATATAGGTCTTCCCAGGTTTTTCTAAAACCATCCTGCTCATCATTTCTTATAGTATAATAGTATTCCATCACAATCACATACCACAACTTGCTCAGCCATTCCCCAACTGATGGGCATCCTCTCAATTTCCAATTCTTGACTACCTCTATACTTTCACTATTGACAGGTATAAGTTTTATAACTAAAATACAAAAAAAGGAAGAGAGAGAAAAAGAAGCAGTAGATTAAAGAATACCCACATATCCACACAAATGAGAGAGGAGGAAGGTTGCTAATAAAAGCTATTTATTTCAACTATTTTAAAAATTTATCCTTTTTTCAAAGGTCCTGAAAGGAGAGCAAAAGCACAGCAATTAAATATATTACAATATACAAATATACTCTTAAAATTACATATATAATGTTTTCAGAGAAGAGTATGCTCCATAGGCTACTAAAGAAAAATAACCTCATTTTTCTCTCAAGTAAAACCATCTATTTCCCTAGAATTTAGTCTGCAAGAAGGTATTCTCTCATTTTGCTCTTGGATTCCCTCCCCTGTTTGACTAATTCAATTCAGTTCTTCAAGGCCAAACCCAACCTCTTTCATGGAGCCATTCATGAGTGTGAAGGTGGTTCAAGAGAGACTGAGGACCAGGTTCAAATCCTGGCTGCATCACTTAGTGCCTCTGTGACCTTGGTCAAGTCACAACTCTGAGCTGCAGTTTCCTCATCTGTATAATAAGGACCTCTAAGGACCCTTTCAGTTCTCTATCTATGATTCTATGAATCAATACTTCTATTTCAATCCTCACTGACATCTCCTTTTCTGGATTCTTTTGTTAATTACAGTTTGTGACACTTGATTGAATATTCAATAATTTCTTTTTTCCCCTCCAACAACCAACAAGCCTAGATAAGCTGTGATCAGCCCCTTTGAAGAGAATACATGTACTGATGAGATGCTGGGTCCACTGAACCACACATCAAATTTTGAGTAACACAAACTTATAAAACTAAGATATTCAGTAAGAAATTTGAAACCTTTGTGCCAAATGAACTCAGTAGCTCCCTTGAATTCAATTATAACTTCTATACTGATAATTCTCAAATCTTCTTATCTAGCACTAACCACTCTCCAGACCTCTAATGTGACATCTTTAACTGCTTATTTGGACATCTTGAACTGGATTCCCACAGATATATTCAACTCAAGGTCACCAAAACTGAACCCATCATCTTTCCCAAAAATCCTCTCCCTTTATAACTACCCTACTACTATAGAGAGTGTCACCATCCTCCCAGTCACCTCAGCTCACAAACTAGTATCATCATCAACCCCCCACCCAAAAATAAACATCTGCCATGTCTTTTCCATTTTACTTTTGTACCATCTCTAGAATATGCCCCCTTTTTCTCTTCTGATACTACCAATACCCTGGTGCAGGCCCTTATTACCATAATAAGTCTAAATAAGTCGGTTGGTCTTCTTGCCTCAAGTGTCTCCCTACCACAATCTATCCTCCACTCAACTGTTGGATTGATTTTCCTAAATCAAAGGTGTGACAATATTACCACCATCCCACCTTCCACTCAAACTCCAATGGGGTCCTATCACCTCCAGGATCAAATTTAAGATCCTCTGTTTAGTGTCCAAATCCCTTCATAATTTGCCCCCTCCTGCCTTTCCAGTTTTCTCATACCTTATTCACCCCCAATGATTCTGTGACTCCCTCACACTGGCCTCATTACTATTTTGCACACAGGGTGCTCCATCTCCTGACTGTATTTTCACTGGCTGTCCCCTATGCCTGGAATTCTCTCCCTCATCTCCGTCTCATCCCTTTCTCAGTTTCCTTCAAGCCCCAGGTGAAATTCTACCTTCTCTAAGTCCTTCCCAATCCCCCATAATGGTAGTGGCTTCCCTCTTTTAACTGACTCCAATTTATCTTGTGTATATCCTAGGGAATCACAGAAATGCTGAATGAAGTCAGAGGGTAATCAGCTATCACACTTTTTCCAGAAGTTACTGCAGTATTGATTTAATTACTGTTCCTAGAGTACCAAGCAGGAGGAGGACAGGAGAAATAGGCATGGAAAGACATTTTGCAAGATGTCTGATGTGCATGAATGGTGATCTGCATCTTCTAGTTTCCCTGGCTCCCTTCTAATTCTCAGCTGAAGTTCCCCTTTCCACAAGAAGCTCTTTCTCTGTCCTCCTTAATCTTAGGGCATCCTCAATCTTAGAGCTCATCTCCAGTTTATCTTGCATATTTTCTATTTGTATAGCTGTTTGTATCTTGTCTCTCTCCCTTAGACCATGAGCTCTCTGAGAACAGGGACTGTTTTTTGCCTTTCTATGTGTCCTCAGCACTAATCGTGGTTTCTGGCATACAGTAGTTACCTCACAAGTGCTAGTTAACTAACTCATCAACTTGTCCAGGACTGTCTATGTATGTCAGATTCATTCACTTGACAATCGAGACAAGTTGGGTCCTGAGCAGAGTTCTACATGGGAGGAGGAAAGCAGCAGTTGGGCAGATGGCAACGTACCCAGGATGGATGGATGAATGGATGGATGGATGGATGGATGGATGGATGGATAGATGGATGGATGGATGGATGGAAGGATGGATGGATGGATGGATGCTCCATAAACACCTACTGACTAAATGATAACAAAGTGCTCAAGGCACTAACTCAGCCTATTATATACTTTATTTGTCACCCCAAATCTTCCTCTCAGCGTCCAAGAGGGTATAGGTAACATGTTCTTCCAAATGTGAAGGAGATGACACATTCTCCCAGATTTGTTCCCCAAAGCAAATATCTCCTTGGCCACCCTGACATATTTTCTTACAGGCATCAAATGCAATAGAGGCAAGCTAAATTTGAAGATGATGGAGTGTGAGAAACACGAGAAGCAGCTGGTAGACTTCAGCTATGACCTTTGCTGGGGATAGAGGTAATAATACCTTTCTTAAGTAAAGCCCAATACCTCAATTCATATTTGCAAACCAAGAAATAGAGAGATACTTAATTCACTGTACAGCAAAATCAAACAGCTCACCTCTCTCCTGTCCTGGCAGACAATCACTGCACTGTCTCCACTTCATGCTTTGCCCAAGTTACACTTTATTTTCCATCAATTCATATGTTTTACCTACTTCTTTGAACTCTTCATGTATACTTGCTACGTGCCCCCTCCACCGCCTTCTGATCCCATGCCTAAACGTATTCCTTCATCACCTCCCCCTCTCGAGATCTTCTGTTTCTTTCAAAACTCAAGAGTTCAACTTTTTTATGATGCCTTTTTTGATTCCCACAGTTATAATGCTCTTTCCCACTCCAAATTACTTTGTATTTGTGTCTATAGCCACAAAAAATAGGTGTATTTGTGTGTGTATATGCACACATACACACACACATATATGTATAAACATACTTTGTCTCCCCTCAAAAAATCATAAGCTTCTTGAGGGTAGGTATTACTGCATTTTTTGACTTTGTATTTCCATAACCTACAACAGTGCTTGGCATACAGTAGGAGCTTGTTAAATGCTTATTTAATTGAGTCAGATTGTCATCACTTCTCCCCACTAGACTGTAGGTACCTGGAGAAGAAGCACCACATCTAATTTTATCTCCCCTCAGGTCCCTTCTCTTCCTTTCACTTCCCTTATTTCACATCATCCCTCCTTATCTCCCCCAGTGCCTAGCACAGTGTCCAGTATACCTAAGTGCTTAATAATGCTCATGTGTGAATAAAAATATTCACTTTGTAATAAAATTCCTTCAAATAACAAGCTTACCCAAGTGCACTTAGACTAGGGTTTCCTTTACAAGATTTTTTCTTTTGTATTCAGGATTTCAGGAACATATCTTTTACAGAAAGCGTGGTATTACTGAGTGCTGTGGGACAGCCAGTACCTGAGAGGCATCTGCTGCACAGAACGATCCAATCTTCAGGCAAGGAAAGTGAACTGCTCTTTGCTTCCCCCCTCTAAATCTTCCCCCCAATAAACCTTTCTGCAGTGGATGAGTCAGCCCCATTTCATTTTATCAGCATGATGCTAGTGGCCTGATAAAATTCTCCTGAAGGACAAGCTAATCTAAGATAAAATACCAACTCAGAATCCAGCTTGGCATTTAAAGCCCTTGACAATCTCTCTCCAGCTCTACATTTCAAGGTTTATTGCACACTCCTCCCCTTCATGTGGTCTGTTTTCTGGTCAAACTAGACTATGTGTTGCTTCCCAGACTTAATCCATCACCTGCAGTCTCTCTGTCTGCTGAGGCTCATGTCTACATGCCCCCATATTTGGGGTGCATTTCCTTCTTCCTTAGAATTCTAAGCTTCTATCAGGTTCTGTTCAGATAGTGTCTCCTATAGGAAACGTTCTTGACACTTTCCCGCTCCCTTAGATGGTAAAGCTCTCTCTCCTCCCTTTCAAATTATTGGGTAATAACAACAAGGAGTGTCTAGGTGGCATAATACTGGTCCTGTAGTCATGAAGACCTAAGTTCAAATCCCACCTCAGACATTTACTAGCTGTGCAACCCCGGAAAAGCCACTTAACCTCTGTCTGCCTCGACTTTTTAATCTGTCAAATGGGGGAGAATAGGGTTGCTATGAGGATTGAATGAGTTAAAGTATGTAACATGCAAAAAAAAAAGTTTTTAAAGTGTTATATAACAATTATTGGCATTTGCACAACACTTTACATCCATTTTTCACCTGATCTTCCCAACAACCATGTCAGATTGATGCTATTATTATCATCCCCATTTTATAGATAAGGAAACTAAAATTCATAGAATTTAAGTGACTTGTCCAATCTATTTACATGCTATATCACTCTAAGCTCCTTAAAAGACTACAGCGCCTTATCAGACAAAGACAACTTGATGTGGATACCAGCTGAAAAGGACCCTTCAACACATGTCATGCTTATATAGTTCTAGGGTGTATCTTTGCTACTGTAAAGAAAAGAAGCCAGCATTTGCCCAACAACTGATCCATGTATGTCAACAAGAAGTAAACACCCCTTCTGTTCTCATCAGATCTTAATCTAGAAACTCCAACTAATATTAAGCCTCATAGACTACTCAAAAAACCCTACCTTGGATTGCCTCTTAAACTGTGCTTTTCAGAGGCATATTTGTAATATCTGTGCATGTATGCCTGTGGATAGATGGATACAAATATCCAAAACAATGTACGAAACTTAATGACGGAACACAACTCTGGGGCACAAAGGCAGCCTATGCAACCTTTCCCATTCACTGCTAAGCATCTCTGTGATTTCCTAGTATTAGAAGTCACATCTGTAAGGCATATACAGTCATGCAACTGAAATCATTGTTTCAGGCATCTTAAATATCAAATGCCTATCTGACATGAAGAAATTCATCTGCACTCAAAAGAAGTCAGGCAAATAGAAAGCGAAATATTGCCATGGTTGGTGAATGCACAGTAATACACCAAATGCAACATCAGTGTGTCTTTTATTTCATCATGACTACAGCAATTCCTGTAAGAATTCCTTTAAGGCCTCTTAATTAAAAGAGTGAATAATCAGGAAAATTGTTGGGTTTTCTTGTTCTGGTAAATTTTTGTGCATATAAATATGCATATGTGTATCTATATGTAGATAGATTTGTACACATAATAGGCATATATATATAAATATATACATACACACATATATATTAACATATATCTACACATATATAGGGTAGAGGAGAGAAAACAAAAGATGAAATAAGAAGGTTAAGGAGAGTCTCATTATCTAATAGAGGTTGACAAACTCCTTCCTTGCCCTTGGGGGCTAAAACCCTAGCTCATTGCTAGTTTTTAATAAGGCCCACATACAAAAATAATAGTTTCACTCTTGGCTTGTGTATATGTATATATCCATACATAGCAACAGCAGCAGCTGAAAAGATCTTGGTATCTGTCTCCAAATTATTCTTTTTAATATTTGAAAAATTCTGACTTTTTTCTGCAGGATATAAAAAGAAAAATAAAAGGAGCTTGCAATTATCTGAAGCATAGTGACCTGGGACAAAACACCTCCGTTTTCCTGGCTTCGGTTTCCTCTTCTATCCAAATTGGAGACTGAAGTAGATGACCTCAGAGATCTCCTCCAGCTCTAAGTCTAGGAACTGATATACTATGTTCTGATATCCTATGAATAATGACAAAATATATGTCTGATATATCAAATTTGAAGTCAGAAAGATCTAGGTTTAAAACCTACTTGACCCGATCTATTCAACCCTGGGCAAGTCATCTAATCTCTCTAAGCCTCAGTTTCTTTATCTGCAAAATAGGAATAGTGATAGCAGTTATCTCACAGGGTTGTTGTAAGGCTCAAATGAGACACCACACATAAAACACCTTGAAAGCCTTTTCCCACTTCAGATGTCAGTACGAAGACACAGGACAGTGACTTTGCAATATTGGAATTACTTGGACTTACTGCTTAAAGGGAGGTGTGGTAGCTAGAGCTCTGGACTTGGACTTCAGTGGACTGGACTGGGTTCAAATACTTCCTTGACCACCTACTAACCAAGTGATCCTAAGCAGGTCATTAAATTTCTCTGGGCCTTTATTTTTTCATCTGTAAAATGCAGGAGGTTGGCTGAAATAACCACCGCAATCCCCTTCCAACTCTAAATCTAAGATACTATAATCTTTTAAAGCGCTTGGAATCCCTCCTGAAAAGTTCCAACTCTGACATGAGTATAGGACACAAAGATCATACCTTGAGAGATTCTCTACAGTGGTGAAAAAACTGCTTCAATCCTTTATCAGTGATGGCGTGAATGTCATCATGGCAACGATGCAGAATGAGAGACTGGGGATGATGGCGCCCCAAGGTGACCAGCCAATCGTCATTCAAGGAATAGCAGTCTGAAATGTGGATTCGCTTCCCTGGGAAAAGAATACCTTTCCTTGGTGACCCAAATAATCCAAGATATCAGAACCAAATAACAATTCATAGGTCCATCATTGAGCCAAATTGTTCTACTGCTTTGATAAATTTGATGCTAGAGTTCATCAGACAAGAAAATAATACATTTCTGACTTTGATAAATGAATTAGCTCTTTTAGGAAATGACTTCTGACATGACATTAATCATAGAAGGAGAAGAACTGGACCTGCGATTTTATTGGTATAGGGAACTCCCAGGTGCAGGCACTCCCTCCACCAGTATAGGTTAACACCTTCTGTGCAAGTGACAGTCTTAGAGACTTCCCTAGAGCAGTGGTCGCAAACTCAAATAGAAACAGATAAACAGATGAGAGGCATACTTAGAAAACCACCCATTAATTTGATCTGTTTTATTGTATTTTTATTTTGTTAAACATTTCCCAATTATAATTTAATTTCTTTCAAGTTTTTGATAGTCTACTCTAGAGTATTTATCATTAGAGATTAAGTGACTTATTCAAGGTCATACCCACTCTGGGTCAGAGATGGGACTCTGAGACCAGACTCTTTCTATCCACTATGCCATGCTGCCTCTCAGTCAATTATATAATGCTTTTTATTGCTGTTTATTTATATTCTGCTTCCTCATCTAGATGGTAAGCCCCTTGAGATCAGGTACCATGTCTTAAACTTCTAGTCTGGTACAGTAAAGCAATGAATAAATTTTTGATGAAAGGCAACCTGATATAGTTACTTAGATTCTGGTCTTAGACCCCATACTAACTAGATGTGTGTCCTTAGGGGAAGTTACCCCATTCCTCTGCATCTCAGATTTCTTCATTGCAAAATAAGTGATTTAGGCTGCATAGATGAACTCTAAAGTCCCTTCCAACTCCCACGGTCTATAATTTGATGACAATGATGATTAGTGACTACAGGAATATTATTATGCCCCTCCAAAGTCATGAAGATTTCATTCTTTTCATGTGCTTTAACAGCACAAAGTCCATTATTTTCTTTCACACAGTGCAAGCTTTTAATGAAAAACTGTTGTGCTTATTATGATCCAGGTGTGCTGAAGCCAGATCCACCAGCCCCTTGAGAGCTGATTGTTAAATTTCCAGTGTAGGCATTTACACTCTAGATATCAGCAAAGGCTACAAATCGGGGCTTGATTTATTATTTGCTTCATTATTTAGGCTCAAGAAAGTGATGGAAAAAGCATAAATAATGCAGATTCGACTTAAAAGTCTGTTGTGCATAGATTCTCCCTCCCCCAAGTCAGGTGTTAAATATTTAGCAGCATCTCACTGATTATAACAGTATTATCATCTGGATAAATATGAGAAATCCTACATAGTGGATAGACTCCTGTACTTGGAGTCAGGAAGCCTACATTCCCATCCTGCCCCAACATGTATCACCAGAGTTGATACCAAAATTCCCTAGGACAGTGATTGAGGGATCTCATCATAGCATCATAGATTTAAAGCTAGACAAGATCTCAGAGACCATCTAGTCCATTTTATAGAGGAGGAAAGTGAGACTAGAAATGTCAAGTTATTTGCCTAAGGTAACACAGGCAGTAACAAATCCAATTTGAACTCACCTCTTCTGTTGCCAAAGCCAGAGCTTAACCTTTTAAATGGAAGATACCCAAAGGGAACCTAATACCAGTGAATGACGACAGACCAACCACTTGTCAAAGGAGCTTTTCCAAAGACTTATTCTTCAGTTAGGGATTGCCAACTCTAAGACTCTATTATGTGAATTTCCATGAGTCCACTGAAGCACAAATACGATAGAACACCTAAATGAAACATTACCAAAGCTGTGATTCGGGCATCCTCCTTACCAATCTGACTGTTATAATTAGCACCAAGGATGAGCTCAGTTCTCTGACATGAAGGTCATTGATAATTGAGCTTAACTCTCATTACAGATCCTTTTGCCTTCTGAGGTCAAACTTCCAAAAGTTCTACATTCATAAAAAAAAATATCTAATCAAGAGAATGTGGCTCATTAATGCCTCTTTTCCCCAACCTCCACCCCCAGAGTGAACTTGAGCTTGATGAATTGCCCTGGAGGATCTTTTCTAGAGCCATATATCCCAAAAGTATCTTCCAAAGATCTGCTGCAAGAGAGAGAAATCTATAAATTCAAATTCACCTTCATGGTCACAAAAGCAGACTTGCTGAATTCTAGTCAACCCAGAAAAGCTTCTGTTCAAATGACCTCTTCTTGAAATCACTCTACTCTTTGACACCATGAAATAACAGCATATGCTTACCACCCGCAACCTCTTTACTTAATGTCCAAAGCTTTTCTGAAGTCTAGTTTATCAGAGGCTGTGGGCCACACCAGAGCTACCCACATGTTCATTTTAATATCTTATTGCTGCTCAAAAAAGATCTTTGCCCTCTGGGCATTAGAAGGCTCCTTTGGCAAGAATACTGTATCTGCATTTATCTGTATTTAAGGCAATGAAGTAGACAGAGGGCCTGATTTAGGGTCAAGAAGACCTAGGTTCAAACACTGCCTTTCCCTGACACATACTACTCACTCTGTGACTGAGGGCAAGTTTCTTAGACTCTTGCTGCCTGCAATCAATTCACTGAGACTAAATTACAGACTATTTGCTGACTTCTAGACTCTTGTGCCCTCCTGATACATTCTCTGGCCCATCCTACCTTGCCATCCATTACTACCAGTGTATCCTCTGGGACTCTGGATCTTGCCATCTACTCTGCCTCTGTCCTTCTAAATGCATTGTCTTCCATTCTCCAAATATGCTCCTTGAGAGAAGGGACTGTCTCGATTTTCTATTGTATCATCAATGCTTAAGACAGTGTATTTAAGTGCTAAATAAAAATTATTTTATTCATCCACTTTTAATGGAGGAGATATTTGCCACAACTAAAGTTCTCTATACCAATGAAATCACAGATACAACAACAGGCACTAATGAAGTTTCAAGTACAACATGATTAGTAAGACACACTCCCCTAAAAGACCCTCATCTACCTTCCAGAGAAAAATTCTGTATGAATTACTTAGTCCCCTTTGTTTCAGACTCTTAAGCTAAACTTGTGTTTCATTGTTCCACATACCCAGACAATGCTCTACCTCAAGTGCTCAACACCCTCTCTTCCTTGATCTCCTAAAGATTCCCCAAATTGAGCAGTATTAAAATAACCTCTTCATGCTAAATCATTTGGACAAGACCCCTCCCCATCCAGACCTCTATAAACAATAGCCTTTCCTCTGATAATCTCATCAAGTCTTCAGAATCTTTGAAAGGACAATCACACTTAAAAATATAAATAAAAACCTGAAAGCTAAACAAAGCCTCAAAGTATTAATGTGCAGAGGATTCATAGTCCTGGATAAGTACATAGTGTATGTGTTCCATAGCACATGAGCTTCTAAAGTCCAGGGCCCAGGTCAGAAGTTTGTTCTATTTTCCACTTAGCTCACTATGGATACACAACAAACAACACACAGCTCTCCAACCTACATGTTTTCCAGGCGTGAGAATGCCCTGAGCACTCAGCATTTGCATTCAACTGATCCCCAGGTGTTCTTTGGAGACATAGGCTCAACAATCCAGTAGAACATTTGATCCCTGTCTCCCTTAGAGACTCTGTGAGAAAATCAGCACCTTTTTGCCAAAGCTGGGAAGCCCTGTACTGGTAGGGGTCTCTGCTCACATTTTGTCCTGACTTTGGGTGAACATCCAGTGCCATCACTGAGCAAAGTTGACAATTCTGGAAACAATAAGTCAGGAGATTCATCTTCTCAGGTTTTTTTTTTAAAAGGTAGGCTGAACGTTCACAACACAGAGACAGCCCTGACGTTTTCTACATATTTCCTCTATTGACAACCCTATAAAAATATCTATTTGGGTATGTGTCCTTCTCATTGACTGTTTTTTTTTTTACAAAGAGAACAAACAGACACTGAGTATCATTCATCCCTCCCACAGGAAAAGGTATTTCCACTAAGGAAAGAGAAATCCAGAGAAGGAGGGACACAAGGACAGTTCAGGCAACCAGGCAGTGATGGAACTACTTAGAAAAAAAAAATAATCTCTATTCCATATCATGTAGCTGGTAGGCCATGGTTCTTGGTCTTTTTTGTGTGCCAAGGACCCTTCTGACAGTTTTGGCAGACTATAAAACTCTTAACAAAATGATGTTTTTAAATTCACGAGATAAATATATAAAATTACAAAAGAAAACTATGTTGAAACACAGTTATAAAAAACATTTTAAGTAAGTTCAGGGAACTCAGATTAAGCTCTCCTAATAGCCCCTTTTCTTTAAAAAAAAAAAAAAAAAAGTCCCGTGCAGATTTGGAGTCTGTGAGGGATCTCAGAAAGTATCCCTTCCTCATGAAATCATCCCTCTCTAATTCCCTCATTTTACAGATGAGAGAAACTCAGAAAGGCTGAGCAATTTGCCTTATGGCAGAGGCATCAAACTCAAATAGAAATAGGCACCACTAAACCAAACATGAGGATCCCTGCAGGCTGTATCCCAACTTAGAAAGCCACACATGTCTATGTATTTCTTTTTTTTTTTTTACTAATATATTAAAATCAGATAGGAACTACATTTTCTTCTGATTCTCTCAGGATTGTTGCCTGTTGGGCACAGGGGAAGATTCAAAGTTATACATTCATTCCTAATTAAGAAAATGAAAAAAACCTTCTCTTCTAAAAAGGTACAAAATAGTGAAAATTGGGCCATATCCAAAAGATCTGCTCAGCTCAGATATACACTATGGGACACATCAAAATGTGAGTGAGGAAAGAGAATGTCAGCCGGGACCCAGGTGTTCTTAGATGACTAAGTGTGACTATACACCCAAAAGTCAGACTATGGAAAAGGTCTTGGCTCAGGAGAGCCTCAGAAGAACCTGAGTTCAAATCTCACTTCTGAGCCTTCTACCTGGGTGATGTTAGGCAACTCGTTTCAGCGCTCTGGCTCTCAGTTTCTTCATCTGTAATATTAGGGTGTTAGCCCGTTCTGGCCCTCTCTATAATAAAACACCAGAGAAGTGACCCTACAAACTATTTCATAGGAAGATAGGTAATGATTTCTTAAGAAACTAATACTAATTGACTGCTATTAATGAAATGGCTACTTTGAGATCTGCAATTCATTTTGCACAAAGAATCTGATTTGATCCCTACAGCGCACCTGTGAGATAAGGACTACACATATTTGGAAAAGTTAAGGGATAAATGAAGTCCATTCTACGAGCATGGAATCCGATGTATTTTTGTCTTTTTATCCCCCGCTACGAAACACAGTGACCAACACACAACAGGAACTTAAATGCTTCTTAATTAATCAATCGATTGACTTGTCTGTGATCACAAAGCTAATAAATATGTGAGGTGGTATCTCCAGTTTTTCTAACACCAGTACTCTGCTTGCTGCCTCTACAAGGAAATGTTAAATCAATCTTCTATTAAGTCAGAAAAATGAACCATGGGAAAGACTCCAAAAACAAATGGCTACTTGCCTGGAAACATCATGGTTTTGGTTTTTCAAATCACCTCTAAAGAAAGCTGTTTCATGCTTAAATAATCATCACAGCTTTACTAGATGTCTACCCAAATAGCAATTCTCACTACACCCACATGAGAAGGGTGAAAATCAAATTTAAAATTCACATTTACCCTCCCACCAGTTCTTTTCTCCATTCAAAGTTGTCTCTGAATAACATGCGGTTTGGTCACTGGGCACCAAAGTTTGTGAAGTTTAAAAAATGGAGCTACCATATTAAAATAAAAGAAGGAACCTTTGGTGGGATCATGAAATTTACAGAGACTGCAAGTTAAATGATAAAACCAAAAGAGTATATGATTATAGACTGAGAGTTGAACTTGTGAAGTCATCTAGTCCACCCTCCTCATTTTTCAGTTGTAGAAACAGAGCCCCCAAAAGAGGTGCAGGGTCACATATAATGATAAGAAATTATTGGGGAATTTGAACCCAGATCTTCTGATTTCAAATCCATTGTTCTTGTCCTCCCTCCCCCAAGTCTCTACTCACTCCAGTCTATCCTCCACACAGTTGCCAGAGATGTTCCTTAAATACAGCTCTGACCATATTACTCCCCATAAACAGTCAATGGCTCTCTATTGATTCTAGGGGAAAAAAAATATAATCTGCTCCCTTTAACTTCTAAAGGCTTTCAAAACCTGGCCCCAATCTGTCTTTCTAGTCTCTTGTAAAAGCAAGCACCATGACACATCCAGGATGGCCAGCTATCACAGGTTCTTTGATCTGCTTTTCTAAAAGGAAAGGCAACTTCTGAGGGGTTAACAATCACTTTAATCAAGCACATGTCTCATTCACTTAGATCAGGAGAAAAAGTCAGCACTCTGAACTTCAGAGAAAATATGGAGAAATCAATATCAACAGACAGGGCTTTTAGTTGCCTGATTGTAAGCAATACATACATCACAGATCAATAGACAGATAACTATCTGACCATACATACATAGTTGTGTGTTTCTCCATTGTCAAAGAAGACCATGCCATCAGAGAAATGATGACATAATTTGCACTTGACTTTGTTTTGAGGGAGGGAGGGCTGTGCAGGTTACCAGCCTCACTTTGCCTCCAGAGTCATCTGAATCCAGTGACCAGATATTCATCAGGATGACTGGAGATGACCCAGGATGAGGCAGTTGGGGTTACCAGAGAGAGAAGCACCAACATCTGGGTTTTCAAAGGCGGGGGCTCCTTAGTGGCTACCCAAAGTCTCATCTGGCACACCAACCTTTTTCCAAAAAATGGAAGCAAAGCAAAACCTCACCTCAGAGTCTTTACACACTTTTCAGAGTCAGAGGGCATACAACCCTTGAGAACCAGTGTCTTAGAAATTAGCAAAAGATGCGAACCTCCCCTAATCAGTATTTCCTTAATGGACAGGCCCATTAATGGGTGGGAAAGATCTTTAACTCTCTGATTAGCATTACACCTCTGCACTCTATGTATCAGCAAAACTAGCCTGGTCTCTCTGCCTCAGATGGGAGACTCCATCTCCTGTGTCCATCCCTTTGCACTGGTCACTCTCCATGCCCTCCATCTCTACCTCACTGCATCCTTCTTTTCCTTCAAGACTGGGCTCAAGCACCATCTTCTACATGAAGATTCCTGATCCCCTCAAATGCTACAGCTGTGTCTCCTAAACTACATCATATTTATCTATCTTGTTTATTTGTATTTATTGTTTTTATTTATTATGTATATATTTATAAATGTACTTGTTATTTTCCCCCATTAGGATGTAGGATCCTCATGAGTAGGGATTGTTTCATTCATCACATTTGCATTCCTAATACCTAGCACATGGTCTGGTATACAATAGACACTTAATAAATTCTTCCTGATTGCACCTTAGCTAACCTCAATGAAAGAAGGATCTTGCTTCAGCCAAAACGTAGGAGTCAAGAGATTTCCCCCTAGGTTCTGGTTTCTGTTCTTCTACTTACTATCTATGGGACTATGGGTAAGTCCCTTAGTTTTTCTTGGGGTCTCCTTTCACATCTGTAAAACAAAAGAACTGAACTCTGGCAGAGTGGCTTAGTCTCTCTCAGCCTCTGTTTTCTCATCTATAAAACAAATGAGTTGTCCTCCAAGATCCCTCCCAGGTCTAAATTTATGATCCTCCCAGAGCTGACAGCCTGTGATCTGTGTATAATTCACAAGAGGTGAATTCCAGAGAAACCAGCCCAGGAGCTATAGGTGGTAACAGCTGTACAACGTAAGGATCCGGAAAGCTACTCTTCTTCCTCCCAACTCACAGAGCACCTGACTGTGTCCCCATATTAGCAGCCAGAAACTCTGTTTGCAATGTCCCAATTCTAGCATAAGGGCTGTTTGCTTAACTCCTTCACTGTCCTGAGCTCTTATGTAACTTATTTTCAAATAATTCCTGTCCCTGCCTACTAAGCAAATGAAGGAGTGAATGCTGATGACCCACAGACCAGGAAGAAAAATCTCCTATGCTGACTAGAGGATGGGCAAACTACTGGGGTCTCTAGTTCGGAATCTTTTTTTTCATTTGTCTTAACAAATGAGCCCAGGAACAGGGCTGAACAGTTAAAGGAAAAGCATAGTTACACCATTCATTAAATATTTTCTAAACAGTGCCCTTCAACTGGAAAGACAGGTCCTCAAACAAGCCCCGACCACTTTGCTGACATGACGCACGAGGGGCAAGAATCTAGAATAACACATCTTTGTTCCTGTCTCATGAGGAAAACAGGATGAAGATTGGAATATTATTTCTGCAGCGTCCATACCAGCCTGTTTTCTGTCCCCAGCAGCATTAAGAAAAATCATTGCGTCTCTGCTGGGGGTGAGGGAGAGATTCTTTAGCTAAGGAGATCTTGGAGGCCAACTCATTTGTTTTATAGATGAGGAAACAGAGGCTGAGAGAGACTCCCTCAGTTCCCTTCCTCAGAAAGGTGTATTTCTAGTCAGGGTTTTTACAATATGGGTCACCATGTGAACTTTGGCAGCCACTACTCTTTCCCCTCCCACTAAGCCTAGTCACCTGAGATATGAGGAATTAGTTCAATAAATGAAATAAACATATGTAAACTGAACAGCTGTTGACTCCAGAGATTCAGGGATATTGTTCACCTTTTGTTTTAAGCTGAGGCCCATTTAAACATCCGCCACACTTGGGCAGAGTTCCAATATTTTGCCCAAATGTCACTAAACCAACATATCTATCGGTATTATTTTTCCTGTAGCTAGTACCTAGACAACGTCAGTTAGAAGGGAAGAATCTTCCTCTCTTCATCCCTGGCCGCATCTGAGTGACTATGAGCTCTTTCTGCTGACCTCACCATTCAAGAAGAGCAAGCCTTTAAAAGTCTCTCACGACTGGCTCCAACCTATGTTTCCAGTCTTCTCATATAATTACTTCCCTTCACACCCTCTATGGTCAAGTCAAATGGACCTTCTTCTTGTTTCTTATCCATGACACTCCATCTCTCCATGCCTTTGTACAGGCTCTCCTCCATTCCCAGAGGGCACTCTCTGCTCACCACTGCCTTAATTTCCTTAATTTCCTTCAATAATGAGCTCAGACACCACCTCCTACTTCAAATTTTTCCTGATTTTCCCCAAACTGTGTGCCTCCTTCCCTAAAGATATTTTGTATTTACTTTCGCTATGGAGTGTACATGCTTTTAGAGTACGCATGTCTCCCCTTTTCATGCACCTCCCCCAAAGAGACTAAGTTCTTTGAGGGAAGGGACTCAAAACAAAAAAAGATCATCTCTGTCACCTAATAAATACATAGTGATTCACTGACTGACTTAACAAGGAGAGAGTAGTGCCTGATCAAAGAACTGGGACCGAGAACCTCTCAGATATTTTTAACTTAGTTTGCTCTTTCTATGGCATGGAGGCATTTCTCTCCTTCAGCTACCTCAACTGCAAAAATTCACCCACCTCAGACGGCCTGGGCCTCTATATCATTCAGATGCACAAAGTAATGTTTATAAAGTGCTCAAGACGGAAAGTAGTTTTACCTCAAAGGCGATAAGAACTGTTATTTATGGCAAATAACCACTGTGATTAGTGTGAATGAATTTAGTAGTCAGGGAATAAGGTCATGACTAAAGGACTTAACTATATAGAAACACATTTGTAATAGCAGGAAAGAAAACATTGGGCAGTCAGATATGTATCTGAGACTTTATATCACAACTATCACTAGCTACTTATGGGGCAAGCAGTAGTTAAGGCACCCTCCAATCAACTTCTAGAGACACTGTATTCAAGTCAAACTGATCTATTTCCCCTCTCTTCAGGATGTTCTGTCTCTCACATCCATGCTGTTTACACAGGACATCCCCCAGCTTTAGAATGCTCTCTCTTTTCTCCTCCCTGTCTTGGAATCCCTAAAGTCTTTATCTTCAATACTCAACTCACAAGCCACTTCCTACAACAAATCTGATTTCCCCCATAGTTACTGTTCTCCCATTCCAAAACTACTTTGCGTTTATTTTGCATATTTTTATTTGCTTTTCTAGGCACCAATTTTCTTCCCTTACCCCTTGACCTAGAATATTCCTTTCTGGATGGTAGAGACTTTTTATACCCCCAGCAACAGTTCCTGAAATACAATAGACCTTTAATAAATACCTGTTGAATTTAATTGGAGAATGGCCCAAAGACAAATGATTCCTAATCTCTCTGAGCCTCAGTTTCCTCACATGTAAAATGAGAAGGCTGGATTGGATTGTTACTAATGCCCTTTTCAGATCTAAAACTTTTATGGTTCTGTGATCTTGATTTTAGAAAAATGTTTCATAGTCTAATGTTTGAGAACAGCATGATAGGCAGTGGGCAACATGTTCTGTGATTCTGAAGCTGTATAAATAACAGTTCTCAAGAGTAATTAATTATTTATCTCAAAACTATCTATATTCATATATTTTTAAAAATTCTCTAAAGCACTACTGATTAGAGAAATGCAAAGTCAAACAACTCTGTGATACCATCTCCACCAATCAGACTGGCTAACATAACAGAAAAAGAAAAATGACAAATGCTGGTGGGGATGTGGAAAAACTGGGACACTCAGGCACTGTTGCTGAAATTGTTCATTAGTCCAAACATTCTGGAGAACAATTTGAAACTACACTCAAAGGGTTATAAAAATGTGCATGCCCTTTGACCCAGCAATACCACTGTTAGGTCTATATGTCAAAGAGATCGAAGAAAAGGGAAAAAGACCTATTTGCAAATATGTGTGTATGCACATGCATGAGTGTATGAATGTGTGTGTGGTGTATTTGTGTAAAGAATTGAAAAGGGAAGGGATGCTGTCAACTGAACAAGTTGTGGTATATATGATTGTGATGGAATATTATTTTACTATATGAAATGACAAGCAGAATGGTTTCAGAAAAATCTGGGAAGATATATATGAATTTATGCAAAGTGAAGTGAGCAGAACCAGAAAAGGATTATACACATTAGCAGCAATATTGTAAGGATGATTAATTGTGAAAAACTTAGCTGCCCTGATCTAGATAATAATCCAAGTCAGTTTCAAAGGAACCATTCTCTCTCCAGAGAGAGAACTGATGAACTCTGGCTGCAGATTAAAGCATACCTTTTTTTGTTTTTACTGATTTTTTTTGTCTGTGTTTTCTTTTGCAACATGGCTAATATGGAAATATACTGTACATGACTTCACACGCATAGTCATTATGAAATTATTTACCTTCTCAAGGAAGGGGGTGGGGCAAGAGGGAGAAAGAGAATTTGGAATTCATGATTTTAAAAAATGGGTTCTTGAAAACTTTTGCATGTAACTGAGAAATATTTAATGAAATAAACTTCAAAAATATTTTAAATGAGATTACTGTGTGCCAAGGACTGTGCAAGGCACTGATGGCAAAGACAAAAGTAAAACAGTCCCTTGGGCTCAAGAACCATGTGGGTCTACTGGAGTGGGGAATGCAGAGAAGGAGGATCGCATAAATAATTAAATATTCTGAACCCCAATTTCTTCATCTGTAATATGAGGATAATAGTAGCACACATCCTCCATGAAGTTGTTATAAGGAGGAAATAACACATAAACAGCTTTGTATACCTTAAAGCATATATAAATGCCAGCTATCATTATGATGATGATAATACCTGTTAATACATACCTAACAGGGTAATTTTAAAAAATCATCTTATATAAAGTATGTACTTTATATATTTTTCAAACTTTAAACTATTCCTCAAACATCAATTATGTATTATTAATAAAAATTAGGGAGCTAGAGAATGTGATGGAAATAATTCTGGATGTGGAATCAGAAAGACTTGAGTTCAACTCCTACCTTAGACACTAAATACTTGGGTGAACCTGGATAAGTCATTTAACCTCTTCCAGCTTCAGTTTCCTCAGGTGTAAAATAAAGATAATAATAATACCTACCTCACAGAGTTGTTGTAGGAATCAAATGAGATGGCATTTTTACAGTTCTTTGCAAACTTTAATGCCCTATATAAATGCAAGCTATTATTAGGCAATCTGTTATAGTGGACAAAGAACTTCCCCCTCCAAGTCAGGAATGAATCAATAAATGAGTTAGTGAGTGAGTGAATGAATGAATGAATGAATGAATGAATGAATGAAAAGCACTTATTATCTGCCAAATGCTATGTCAAGTGTTGAGGATATAAATACAAGACATCCCCTGTCCTCAAGAATTTTATATTCTAATGGAGGAAATAACACATATAGAGAAGAAATGGCCAAGGAACAGATTAATAATCTGAGAAGAAGCAAGAATGGTGAGTGGAACAACAGGGCAAACCGAAGTTATGCCTTTCCAGTGGCCACGGTAGTGCTGATTTGTTTATAGCTTTCTTAATAAGACATGAAAAGGAGGTAGAGAGGGAAGGTCTATGCTGGGCTTCTGAGTGGAGAGGGGCTAGGGTGAAGGGGATGACATATGGTTTTAGAGAGTGTAAAACTGAAAGGGTGAACCCCTCCCGGGCCTGGTCTCTGGTAGTGGGTCTAAAGAGTCAAACAACAGCAGTGGCAACAGACATGGCTGGGCAACTGATGACCAGTAGATCTAGACACAGATCTCCCTGGCACATACTGGCTTAATGACCTTAGGCAAGAGATTTAAATCCTCAGAGCCCCCAAGCAGCTCTCACAACTTCTAAAAGAAAAGAAAGCCATAAGCACATAAGAGAACCTAGGGGTTGGGGGGAAAGTGGATGACTGGTTGCAAAGGACGTTTCATGAAACTGAAACTAGAGACTCTACTAATTCAGTGGAATAAGATGGACACAGTCATGAGAGTAGAATGTCTTGAATTATGAAATAGGATATATATTCTATTCATCGAACAGTAAATCCCTGTCTTGTTTCACATATAGTTGATCATTCAGAGACCTAGAATTTTACATTGTGGTTTTCTAAGATCAAAAAGCCATAAAATAATCCATTTTCCATAAAAAGTCATTGCCATAATTAAAGACAGAATTATATTAAATGAAGAAACATCATTCAAATTATTCATATCTTGTTTCTATTATAGATAGAAATGTAAACTTCAATTCCTCTGCACGTAACACTTTCCTAATCCATCAAAATAACAATTCATCTAAAATAATTACAGTAACACCAAGAGGTAGTCTAAACTGTACTAAAACCTGCCAAAAATATTTCAGATTAGCAAGTTGATTATCATTGATAATAAAACACCAAACTAACCAAATGCAATCTGACATTGAATGTACCACCTCTTTCCAATGCCAGTTGGACAATTCTCTGAAAGATGCCCCTATGATACTGAGTATGTGGAGAGGAAAATTACTCCTAACTGGTTGAGAGACCTCTGAGACCATGATACTATGTACAGTTTACTATTTCTTTATCATACATACTAAACATTCAAGTTTAAAATTAATTTTATATTTAAAAATATGAATCTACCCACATATAATATAAACACATGTAGAACATTAACATTAAAGTTTCTGCCCTCAAGAACACAGGTATTTTCAAGCAGATACACACATAACCGAATAAATATATATCTACATATATTCAAAAATATGTACATATGGCCGTGTATACACAAATGCTTCAACACTTAAAGGATCTGTGATTTTACACGTGTAGATATGCCCTCTACTGGTAAGATCACAACCCCTTAGAAGCCTTCAAAGGCTTAGATGGTTTTGAGTTACCTTGACCAAAAACAAAAAAAACCCATGTCTCTCTTGGTCAATATGCTAGCTATGAATCTCTGGAAGGAAATGTAGTTTTCTGATGGACTTTTACCCAAAGACCTTTCAGTTTGGTAGAATCTTCTATAAGTTGCACCTAGTCGGTATTCCTTTAAAAAAAACCCAGTCACTTGCATCCCACAATGAGGTATCAAAGTAGGACATTAATACATAGATCTTTTTTAAAATCCACAATGAGAATGTTTTTGGTACAGCAAACACCTGGTGAGAAAACTCTCTCTACTAATGTAGATTAGGAATTGTTCTCAAACTTAAATTTTTCAAGTATTGCCTAGAACACTGAGGTTAAATGACCTGTCCAAGGTCACATAGTCAATATGGGACAAAGGTGACACTTGAAACCATGCTTTTCCAGCTATGAGGTAGGCTTTCTGCCTCTTATGCTATAATGCCTCACTCATCTTTATAAACATAGATATTTAATACATTTTGATTTTAATATGTCAAATGAATGAGTTATTTGGACCTGGGGGAGTTTGTAGTTTTTAATTCAACTTGAGACTTAGGATATTCAAATTGGTTTTTCCTTTTGTAATCAAGGAAATCTTTTCACTAAGGAAAACAATAAATGAGAAAAGTTAACCTACAACTTCCTCTAGATTACTTGCTGTCCGATCCAGTTACTAGATTGTTTGGATCTCATCAATGGCCTTTCCTCCTTCTGTTGTCCCTTTCATTTCTTTACCATTTAATTGCTCAGGAGAAATTCCTAGCAGGGAAGTCCCTCTGCAAGCTAGCCTTGCCAGTCCTGGTCCTTCAGTCTTGCCATTGTCCATTGTAATCCTTATTCCTATTTCTAACTGTTGACTTGAAACTGTCATCACTATTGATGACCACCATTGTTCATCCCGATTCTTCTCTACTACTTAAACTATGGACGTTAGCAGACTGGGCTGCCATGTGTGCACCATGACTTTAGGAATACAGGGAAAACTTAATTTTGTAAGGAGAGGTTATGTTACTTGACTCTAGTATATAACCAGTATAGTTATATAGAACTAGAAAAGGTTATAGAATACCCTGGGTGTCAGTACTACTACCCTCTATTCTTTTCTCTTAACCAGCGTGAGGTGTCACACTAGCTCTGTATCAGGTACATTCTATGGACCAAGTTTCATCACTATTGATCAAAACTGGTGGGCTACAAAGAGATTATAAATATGGGGAAAGGACCCACATGTTGCAAAATATTTACAGCAACTCTTTTCACGATAGCCAAAAATTGGACACTGAGGGATGCACATCGATTGGAAAATTGCTGAACAAATTGTGGTATATGAAAGTAATGGAATGCTATTTCGCCATAAGATATGATGAGCAGGTAGATTTCAGAAAAAAACCTGGAAAGACTTATATGAACTGATGCTGAATGAAGTGACCAGAACCAAGAGAACATTATACACCATAACAGTAACATTGTGCAAAGATTAACTTTGATAGACTTAGCTCTTCTCAGCAATGCAAGGATCTAAGACAACTCAAAAAGACTCATGATGGAAAGTGCTGTCCACATCCAGAAAAGACCTATGGAGTCTGAATATAGATCGAAGCATACTTGCTATTCACTCTCTTGTTTTTTTGTGGGGGGTGGATTTTTGGTTCTTCTTGCTCTAACTTTCTCCCATTGGTTCTAATCCTTCTTTACAACATGACTAACATGAAAACATATTTCATATGAATATATATATATATGTATAGCTTATATCAGATTGCATGCTGTCTTGGGGAGGAGGGAGGGAAAGGAAGGGAAGAAACTTTAGAACTCAAAATCGTATGGAAGTTAATGTTGAAAACTAAAAATTAATTAATAAAATTTTTAAAAGCCAGCCAAGCTTTAAAAACAAAACTGGTGGGTTATAGTAATGTGATGTTACTCCCAAACTGCCTTCTCATCCTCCAGCAATGCACAAAGACCTCCAGGGCTTCTCAGTGAGACCCTGCGGTGGGGTTCATCAACATGGATGGATTTGGAGTCTCTCCCCTCTCTGCTCTCTCTCCTCCTTTCTTTCCTCTTTTTCTATTTCTCTCTTCCCTTCTCTGTCTCCTCCATTCTCTTTCCTTCAGTCTTCCTCCCTTCACCCTCTGTCTTCCTTCCATCACCACCAGTCCAGTCTACCACTTTTCCCCCTCTCCTTTCTGTTTCCCCTTCCCTTGCCATCTCTTCCTCCTCCTCTTTCCCTCCAAACTTGACTACAAAAGTAACAACCTGCCCCCCAAAAGAAAATATAACAAGCTCCTCCAATAGAATGTAAGCTATTCTCTTTGGTCTTCACATCTCCCATGCCTGATACATGATAGGTTTAACAAATGCTTGTTGAACTAAACTGATAGCACATCCTTCTCCCTTATGTGAGGGGAAGATGGAGAACAGAATATCAAACATACATGGACTGGATCAGCCTAATCCAAAAGTTCTGCAACAATGCTTCTATGTCCCAAATGATCACAGATTAGGTAGATCCACTCTGGAGAGAACCTAGTACAAGGAGAACAGACATACCATAGTCAAAGAAACAACTAGGTGGTATGGTGATAAAGTGCCAGACCGGGAAGTAGGAAGATCTGAGTTCAAATCCAGCCTCAGACACTTACTAGCTGGGTGACCTTGGGCAAATCACTTAATCCTCCTTACCTCAATTTCCTCATCTGTAAAATGACCTGGAGAAGAAAATTGCAAACCAGTCCAATATATTTGCCAAGAAAACCCTAAATGGAGTCATGAAGAGTCAGATACAACTGAAACAACTGAACAACAAGAGACAAGAACAGACCAAGAGAAATTCTCTAGGCCAGGGGAGAGGAACCTGCTGTCTTAAGGTCACACGTGACCCCTAGGTCCTCAAGTACAGCCCTCAAGGACCCACAGGGCCACATGTGACAAGGGTGCAGGTTCCCCACCCCTGCTCTAGGCAATGCACATACCTCTCATTGCTTAACTCTAACAAGTGTTACTGAATATGTGAATAATCTTTGGTACAACCAGCTGTATCATTTATACTCAATGGCCAAACTCAACCTGTAGAGCATTCCCTGAATTCCTATACTAGGAAAGAACACATGGGTATGAATTCTCAAGAAGTTATAAATAAGTGATACCACATCCTTTTCTAAAGGCGACTGAAGGTGAAGAGACACAGATGTGTGTGTGTGTGTGTGTGTGTGAATCTAGGTGGCAATAATAAACATAAAACAGTCATAATCAACAACAAGGAACATTTCTATAGTGCTTTCAGTTTTGCAAAGCACTGTTATCTCACTTTATATTTACCCCAATCCTGGGAAATAAGAACTCTTCTTATGGACTTTTACAGATGAGGAAACTAAGGCAGATAGAGGTTAAAGAGTCTTTCCCAGGATCCCACAGCTAGTGACTTGAGGACAGGAAAACCTGGATTCAAATTCCACCTCAGAAACTTACTAGCTGTAGAACCCTGGGCAAATCTTCTAACCTCTCAATCTCAGTTCCCTCATCTGTAAAATATGGATAATAAGAGCACTTACTTCACAGGGTAGTTGTGAGGTTCAAAGGAAATAATCTATGAATTATGCAAACCCTCAAGTGCTATATAAATGCTAGTTATTATCAATATTTAAGATGACAGCTGGTGCATTAGGTGAGATGATGATGATGATGACAATTAATATCAAGGATGGCGAAAAGGCACAGACATAAAAGATGAGAGGTGCCCAGAACAAAGGGCTCCTACTTCCCATTTTTCCCATGAAGTCAACTCTGGCTTCCACATCAAACTGGAGCTGATGCTAATCCAGCCCCACCGCCTGAAATTCTGTGTTAAAGGATCCAAAACAATGACTAATGCACAGGAAAAGTTAAATTACAAGAAAAGAAACACAGGTCTAATTTTATTAACAAGAATACACGAATAGCTTTTTAAGTCACCTTCTTACCTAATTTGGAACATAGACAACAGTCTAACAACTTTTTCTATTAATTTTCTTCAAACACACACACACACACAATGCTGCAAAGAGAATACAAGTCCATCCTTCCCCCAAGCCTAGGTAAGAAGAGCATCTCATTCATGGCTAGCTGAATTCCCCTTCAGACCACAAGAGGTTTTAGCTGAGCTCAAAGATGACCTTATTATCTCCTGGTCTGCTTTGTAACAACGCAACTGCTAAAAGACATTTGCTTTGGACTACAGAGGAGGCACAAGAGGCTTCTGACTCAAAGGAACAATACGTTCGGTGTCTAAAACATTTGTACAGCATCCCTGAAATACGGCCGTCTGCTGCTTGGAGGCCCTCACCTTTGTTAGCACAGGGTGTTAATTATTAGCTCTGGACTTCACCCGTGAGAATGTGCCAGAAGCTACAGTCAGCAGAGATCAGCAAAGGAACTCCAGTTTGCTTTGCCGACATAGCCACAGCCTTGAAAATGTTCTTAACAACCCACAATTCTTGTTTCAGTCACAAGAACCGGCCGCCCCAACCTCCACTCCAACTGTCAACTACTGATCGACCACAGCCAATAATAAAGCACTCCTTTTAAAAATGTCACCAAGAGTATAAAATTCACTTTCCAAAAGTTCAATACACATGTAATTTAGAAGGAGACCTCTCACGAAAAGTAAGGTGCAGCTGGCCAACTTGTGTCTTCCAAGTAATGGCCCACAAGTCAAATAAACTAAGGTGGCCATTTCAACTAAAACTTATCTTATATTTCTGTTACTTCCTATGTAGTGGATGGAGTACTGGGCTTGGATTTAAAAAAAAACCCAGAATCAAATCCTACCTCTGGTGCTCACTAGCTGCAGGAACATGGGAAAAATCACTGAACATCTCTAAGCCTCAGTTTCTTTCCCTTTAAAATGGGAATTAAAAAATATCTACCCAAGTATCTCAGAGAGTTGCTATAAGAATCAAATGATAAAAATGTGCGTCAAGTCTTATAAAGCTTAATGGTCTGTGTAAAAACCTAGCTATCATTATTATCAAGATCATACACCTCAGAGATCATCGCATAAAGTCTCTTCATTGGATAGATAAAGCACCTGCATTTCAGAGAGGTCAAGGTCACATAGTCACTATGTACCAGAAGCAAGAGCCAGATACAGGTCCTATAACTCCAAATACAGTTCTTCCCCTGCCCCCATAATTATCATTGCTAATAATGATTTGTTATTACATAATCATTTCTACCAATGATGATAAAACTACAGTTTTACAAGGAAATGAATATTCTGATGGCTTTTATTTACATAGTGCTTTAAGGTTTGCAATATGCTTTACATATATTAACTCATTTGATCCTCAGAATCCTGTGTTAGGTACCAGTATTATCCCCATTTTATACATGGGGAAATTGAGCCTGAGTAAGGTTAAATGACTTTTTAATAGCTAATTGGGGTAGGATTTGAACTGGGGTCTTCCTGACTCTCAGTCCAATGCTCTATCACTGTACTATCTAGCTGTTGCATTATCACTTGGTGCTCAGTTATTTCAGTCGTGTTTGACTCTTTGTGACCCCATTTGGAGTTTTCTTGGCAGAGATACTGGAATGATTTGCCATTTCTTTCTCCAGCATTTTACAGATGAGAAAACTGAGGCAGAGTTAAGTGATTTGCCAGGAGTCATACAGTTAGGAAGTATTTGAGATTGGATTTGAACTCAAGAAGATGGATTTTCCTGACTGGCACGCTATCCTCTGTGCCACTTCTCTGCAAGTTGCACAAACTTAGTGCTTACTAAATAAATATCTAGGACGATACTACGAAGTAGTCAGAGTTATAAACTAGAATCTCACTATCCTTCACAAAAATTTAAAAAAGAGCAAATTTCCATAATATAAATGTGAACTCCAGAATGTCTTTGAGAATTCAGCAAATACATCCTATTAGAACAAGAACACTATCACGGATGACACTAGTGCCCACACACCCCCAGTGTTATTTACACTGACATAAGAATTTAAGAACATTTTAAATAGCTCTCTCTCCCCTACAAAATACTCATAACCTTCAAATTACATATACAGAAACTCTCTGTATATAAGTGGTAGAAGAAAATTTTTAAATGTATAAACAGGGTGAAGTATGTATCACGCTTCTTGATATGTCTTTTGGCCTTTTCTTCATCCTTCTCATCTCTCTATGTTGTTTGACAACATCAATCGTCCTCTTCTCTTGGATACTGTCTTCACTGTAGGTCTTCAAGGTACCACTCCTGATTCTCCTCCTCCTATTTGAATGCTTCTTCTCTGTATCCTTTGCTGCATCTGCATCCAGGTCAAGACCACTAACTGTGTTTGTCCCACAGAGTTCTCTCTGAGCCCCTTTCCCTTCTCCCTTTATGCTCCTTCATTTGGTAGGATCATCTACTCCCATGAATTTCACTCTCATCTCTATGCAATTGATTCTTAACTCTTCCTATCCAACCAAACCTAACCACTCTACAGACCTTCAGTTTTGCATCACCAGTTACCTTTCAGACATCTTCAGCAGGATGTCCAGGAAACATCTTAAATTCAATGTGTCCAAAGTTCAAGCCATTATTGCTCCCTCCAGCCTAACTTTGCTATTGCCATCCTCCCAGTCCTTCAGGCTTGCAAGCCAGGTATTACCAACTGTTTACTTTCTCTTATCACCAATATCCAAACTGTCGACAAAGGCTGTCAATTTCCTCTTTGCCACATCTCTCAAATATGCCCCTTCTCTCTTCTGACACTGCCACTATCATGGTACAGAATTCAATCACCTCATGCCTGCCTTATTTCAAGAGTCTGTGGATATGACTGCTTCAAGTTTCTCCTCACTACAATCCATCCTCCATTCAGTCACTGAAGGGATTTTCCTAAAGCACAGGTCCAACTATGTCGCCTCTATTCTCAAACTCCAGTAGCTCCCTATAAGGAAGATACTTCAAAAAAATCCTCTATTTGTCATTCAAAGTCCTTTATAACCAACCTCTCCAATCTTTTTACACCTTATACCATCACCATCCCCCAGTAACAAATTCTTTGATCCAGTGACACTGGCCTCCTGGTTGTTCCATGAATTAAGATGCTCCAAGTCTTAGTTCCAGGCTTTTCTCTGACTTTCCCAATGCCTGGAATGCTCTCCTTCCATATCTCTACCTTCTCATTTCCTATGCTTCCTTCAAATCTCAACTAAAAACTCTCCTTCTACAGGAAGTCTTTCCCAATCTCTCTTAACTCTAGTATCTTCCTTCTGTTAACCATTTCCTATTTATCTTATTTTTGGCTTATTTGTACATATTTATTTGGTTATTTCTTCCCCCTTTACTACTGTGAGTTTCCTGACAGCAGAGACTATCTTTTGATTTCCTTTTATCCCTAGAGCTTAGCACAGTGCCTGGCACATAGTAAATGTTTAGTAAATGCTTAATGACTCTGATAATGACTGTAATTGTCCCAAAGATACTTTCTATAAGTCTATAGAGGATAAACTTTCATACCTATACTTTTATTCAATGACAAAAAGGCATCATTTTATTAACTTTCTCAATAGTTTAATACAATATTTGGCAAACTGAGCCCAAGAACCAGTTTCTGGAGAGAAGGAATGGGGGAGAAGGAGAAAGAGGGGGTCAGGGAAGGAAGGAGAAAGAGGATGAAAGAGGAAGGGTGAGAGCAGAAGGGAGAGAGAAAATAGATAATATACAGCATTTAGTAAGCACTTATTACATGCCAGACACTGTGCTAAGAACTGAGGATACAAATTGTGTGCTTGTCCTCTGTCCTCAAGGGGACCATGACATCAAGATGATGACATGACTGCAGTTGATTTTGGTTTGAGGGAGCGAGGACTGTGCAAGGTCATCAGCCTCACTTTCTTCTCCTGAACCATCTGGGCCCAATGGTCTGATATTCATCAGGATGACTAGAGATGGCCCAGGATGCAATGGGAGACCCTGGCTCTTTTAGGCTAAGGCCTTATCAAATTCTCACTTAAAGTGAGATAATGCCCATTCAGTGAAAAGGTCTTTTTGAGTAGTTATTCAAGGGATGGTCCCTTTAATCAAAATTTTTTTTAAAAAAACTGGGAAAGGAAGACCCTCAGGGTTCCTAGATAAAAGAAGAATAGTAACTATTTAGGATACATATATAAGCAGGCAAAATATTTCTGGTCCTCAAAGAATTTACATTCTAAGGTAGAAGATGAAAACGAGAGTCAGAAAGGGAGATTGTGTACTCAACACAGTTTGTACATGACCTAGAAGTGAAGACTTGGATTTGAGAAAAAAAATAATAATCCATTATATCATTTTAGATATGAGGAAACTGAGGCCCAGGGAAGTTAGGTGATTTGCCCAGGGTCACACAGTTAGCAATTATCTAAAGCAGGATTTGAACTCAGATCATCCCATCTCTATCCACTGTTCTAAAACCATCTTGGAAAAAGCAATCTTTCTCAGGTAAATACACTAAGAAACAATGTTTCCTTTATAGAGATATGCCTTCTTTCTTTTTGAAATTCTTCCTCCCACTAACATGATCTCCTACTAGGACAAATAAGAAGGATTTGAGAAAATCAGAAAATTTAAACCGACATGCTTTTTAATCAAGAAAATTGAAAATATTTTTAGGAAGCTTTTTTCCTACCTATAACCAGATAGCTTGCCTTCTGCTAAATCATTGCTATTATCAGATTTGTTAGCATACTTGAAAGCATTCATTATTTATGGCATAATTACAATCATTTAAAAGATCCTAAGTGGTCGGGGCACATGTACCATCTAATGAAGCCAATGAATTCCTTTTTTTTTTCCTTTTTTAACCTGAGGATGAAGTATCCTCATTTGGTTTTTAAAGCAAACCACCAAGGAAATTAAAACTATACCTCTCAAGGGGATTTTCAAATGGAATATCTTAAATCTTAAAATGAAGTGCAAGTAATTAGAGACCAGAACATGAGGCTGGGAGGAGAGGAGAGCGCTCCTTCTGGGAGAGATTCTGAGCCTACTAAGCTTTCTTCATGGAACAACAGAAGGGAAATTAGAGTTGACAAGAAATGATGGAAGGGGAGAGCACAGGTAAGGAGAGAAAAGACAGATTTTTTTCCTGGAGGCAAGTTGCTAACTAAGCTCAGGGAGTAGGGGTTTTCAAAGTCAAAGCACCTGCAGTCCCCGAGAAATGCTTTAAAGAACTTGCTTATTTGTAAAAATTCAAGCAGATTCAATTTCATTGTTTTGAATGTTTCTTTTTTAAAGTTAGATCTTCGTGATATCCTTTGACAGAAATCTCACCCTGATAGCAGATGATGATGACTAACATTTATATAGTACTTCGATGTGCCAGGCACTGTGCTGAACATGTGGCAAGATTATCTCATTTGATTTTTCACAACAACCCTTGGAGGTAGGCACTGTTATTGTCCCCATTTTACAGATGAGGAAACTGAGGCAAATAGGTGAAGTGACTTCCCCAGGGTCACACAGCTAGTAAGTGTTCAAGACAGGATTTGAACTCGTCTTCCCGACTCCAGCCCCATCCCTCTAGCCACTGTATCACCTAGAAGGAGCACTGACTGAAATCAGGTTAAATACTGTGTTGTGACTTTGCTGAAGTCACTTAAGTTCCCTCAGATGCAGTTTCCTCATCTTTAAAATGAGGGGAATTGAACTAGCTTGCCTCTAAGTTCCTTTCCAGCACTAAGTCTGGGATCCTATGATCTGATCAATTAACTGGAAATAGCATGAACAGGAATCATTTGGTAGGCCATTTTTGAAAGGATAATTATGCTCTCAACTGTAAAGAAGCTAATTGTTTCTAGTATTTAAGAAGTAGAGTTAGCTCAGTCAGTGTTTTCTGAACCATATCCTACTGCTCAGAAAATAGAACAAATGTGTTTCTGAATAAGAACGTTGCAGCTAAACTCCAATAAATCTCATCTGTGTGATTGTTCTGTCTCTTGCAGGAGTGTGTACTGAACCATTACCTTTCAGAGAACATTTCTGCCATAGTCTGTGCTTGCTGTCTCTTTTGAACCACCACAAAGCCTGTTCTCACAGTTTTACACAGATTGGCTAAAAGAAAACAGTGATAAATGAGCAGGTTTGGGGGAAAAAGTAGGATAGCTCAACCTATCACTTGAGAAAATCAAAAGACAAAGCAGATTCCTCTTAATCATTTGTTATTAAAAATAGCTTTAATAAGTTCTTCGTCCAATGACACTGGAGGAGACAGTGGGGCTGATGATTTTGCACAGCCCTGCCTCACTTAAATCCAATTCACTTGAAGGTCAAGACATCACTCTACTGAGGTCACTGGTCCTTGAACTAAGGACAAACAATGACAGATGTCAACTGAGGGGGTGGAACCCAAGTCATCCCCACTCTAAACCAGTGGTTCCTGTCACTATAACACACCCTCAGGAGCCTTGGAAGTTCTCCTTTCTACTTGCATACCTTTCTTCATCCCATTTCTTCCATGTGCAGTGTCATAGTGTCATAGGAATATTTGCCTAGAGACAGAAAGGATTTCAGAGGTCACATAATCTAATTTTACAGAGGAGGAAACTGAGGCCCAGGTAAGTCAAATGTCTTGCCCGAGGTCACAGAGATAGAAGGCATCAGAGCAGGAATTTAAACCTAAACTCATCAGTACCCTGTTAGTCACTGAAAAAAAAATACCATATACAAATGCTAACAATGGGAACTCCCAATGCTAACTGATGTCTGATTCATTCCTAACTTTCCTTTAAAAAATTTCTCTCATTCTAATGCATATGAAGCTTCCAACCGTAGTAATTACAAGGGCTGCCTAAGCAATCGGTTGTGCAAAAAGGTCTCCAGACATAATTACCCTCTCACTGCAGAGCAGAGGAATTCTCTTTGTTTCCTAACCAAGCCAATCCTGATCTAACCATTCATTTCCCCCAGTGAAGTTCACAGTGCCATGTGGCACCAGCGCTGTGCAGTGACCTCCCATTACAGGAACCCATGAACGATTGGAAGCTTTTCTTTGTTGTCATTTTTTCACTGTAGGAAAATTTTTGTTTTAATATGAGACATCTCTAACGGATGAAAGAAAATGTGCAGGAGAGAGGAGGAAAAAAGAGAGAGAAAGAGAGGGAAGAAAAGAGAGAGAGATAGAGAAGAGAGAAGGAAGGAAGAGGAGGGAGGGAGGGAAGAAGGGAAGGGGGGAGAGAGAGAAGGAGAGAGAGAGGGAAAGAGGGAGAGGGAAAGGAAGGGAAAGGAGGAGGATGGCTAGGGATGCCAAAGTTTTTGCCATGATGTTCCTAGGACAATTTGGCTTCTAAAGCCATTTTCAGGATAGGGTAGCCATCACCAATTTTAAAGGAAGAATTTCCCTTGTCCCAGAAGGCCAGATATCACCAAAATCATTCTCAGGCAGCAACAACTGATTCAGTGAAGTCATAAAGGCCAAACATTGGCTACTTGGAGGTCACCAGAGTCTCACTTCCACTAAGGGGTTCATTCAGAAAATTAATTATTATTAACTAAGTATTATTATATAATACTAAGTAATTTCTAATCACTAGCAAGCCTGTGATTTTCTGCCTACCTCCAACAAAATTTCTCTGTGCTATAGGTGTACAACAATGCTTGAATTTGCACCATCACCTCTTTGCTCTTGCTGGTAGGGGGAGCCCAGTCAGCCACTTGCCATAGAGCAGAGCCACTCCTGAACGTAATTAGCATTCAGTCTTTCCCTGAGTCCAGTTATCCTAGGGCCCTCTATTAAAAGTACCTCATTTTAAAAGGAGATACACTTGGACACACATCTACCATCATGGATTATTCCAGCAGCACTGATCTCACTGGTACGACAGCGGTCAGAATAAAACATAGAGCATCTTCAAAGAGTCAGCACCTTCCAAAGAGACAATGTAGGATAGTGGGACCAGCAGCTGGAAACGTTGGTTTCAGTTTCTGCTCCACCATTTGCCATCTTGGGCAAGTCACTTCCTGAACCTCTGCTTACTTCTTGGGAAAATGGGGATAAAATATACCTGCCTCATGTATTAAAAAAAAATACCTTTGCCCTTCTTTCTTTATTCTGCGTCTATTACCCTTTTAACAGACACTTACTAGCTGTATGACCCTGGGCAAGTCTTTTAAACTCTATTTGCCTCTGATTCCTCATCTGTAAAATGGAGATAATAATAGTACTTAATTTGCACAGTTGTTATGAGGAACAAATATGATAATATTTGTAAAGTGTTTAGTACAATATTTGGCACATAGTAGATGCAATATAAAATTTTATTCTCTTCCCCCTCATAGGTCCTCATCATCTCTCATTGGAACTATTTCAATGGACTTCTGATTAGACTTCTTGTTTCCATGCTCTCCTGTTACTGAATCCCCTCCACCTACTCATGAAATTGATACTCCTAAAATTCAGGTCTGGTTATATCCCTCTGATGATCATTTAAATGAATGAATACCTTGATGGTTCCTTAGGTTTTTATTTTATTTTTAATTTATGAAATAAAACAAGCATTTCCATAATCTAATAGAATTTTTAAAAAGATAGTTTGTGTACAATTTGCTATTCCTTTTAAATATATAATAAAGTCATTGTGCAAATTTTTTAAACTTTTCCCCTCCTTTCCCCTGCCCTAGAGATGGCTACCATTAGACACGAATATATATATATATGTGTAAAATCATTCTACACATACTTCTACTTATCAATTCTTTCTCTGAATGCAGATAGTGTCTTCCTTCATATATCCTTTGTAATTAATTTGGACACTTATAATAGTCAAAATGACTTAGTCACTCAAAGGTTTTCTTAAAACAATATTGCTGTTACTATATAGTAGTTCCTTATTGCTATTAGAAGAAATAAAAACTCACTGGGTGGTCACTTTATATCCTCCAACCTTTAACTTCAGATACTCTACCTCATGCCCTTTGTATTAGAGCTAAGCTGGTCTGGTCATATGTACCCTATAAAAATTCTATCTCCTGCTTCCATCATTTTGTACAGGGTGACCTCTATGGACAGACTGTCCTCCTTCCTCATTTGACCTACTATAACAGATGGGATCAAGGCTCAGCATGAGTGCTACATTCTACAAGATGCCTTCCCTTGATTTCCCCAGTTACTCTTGCTCAATGCCCTACCTACCCATTCACCCAACAAGACACATGAGTTTATTTTGTAATTTATTTTGAGATTGTTAGAGGGTGCGGTGGACAGCAGAACAGTCCTAGAGTCAAGAAGACCTGAGATCAAATTCCACCTCATACACTAACTAGCTGTGTGACCCTGGATAAGTCCCTTAATTTCTATTTGCCTTAATTTCCATATTTGTAAATTGTGGGAAATAATGGGACCTACTTCACAGTGTTGCTGTGAAAATCAAATGAGATCATGCTTGTAAAGTGTTTGGCATATAGTAGGCACTTGATAAATGCTATGTATCTTGTATTGACAACTTCATTCATGATGTTTCTTTCCCCTGGTAGAATATATGCTCCTTAAGAGTAGGATTATTTTGGTTTTGCCTTTGTGCCCTCAGTGCCTAATATAGTAACTGACACATGGTATGCTTTTAATAAATGCTTATTGAATGAATCAAAGGAGCTGATGAATATGAAAGTGTTTTGTAAACTATAAAGGGATGTACAAATGATGGATGATATTAATATTCTAAAATGTTTCATGTAGTTAACAGACAAATCATCCCATGAAGGATTAAATTAGCTGCCAAATGAGGTCACAAGGTTTTAAGAGCTGCCCCTTTCCCTCCTGAATTTTGGATGCCAAGATTTAGAGATAAAAAGGGTATTAAAAATCCTCTAATCCAATTTGCTCAATTTTACAGATGAAATTGAATCATTTTTAGAAGTAGATAGACAGAGTACTGGACCTAGAATCAGAAAGACCTGAGTTCAAATCCAGCCTCAGACATTTACTTTCTGTCTGACCCTGGGCAATTCATTTAGTTTCTCTCTGCCTCAGTTTCCTCAGCTATAAAATGGTAATAATAGTAACATCTACTTCCCAGGGTTGTTGTGCAATATTTCTTTAAAATAAAAAAATGTAATACATATGTGCATATATGTGTTGTATGTTTCCTTCTACTTACAAAAGCTGTCATCGCTTGTAAGCTGGCGGAAACGACGGCAAACTTGGGCGATACAAGAGAGCTCCTTATGAGAAAGAAGGGAAAAGATGCAGATCCATATTTCATCTGGCAGAAGCTGCCACATAGAGAGGGCTGAGTCTCCTTGACTCTTCTGGAAGGAAGCAGAGTTAATATGTGACCAAATATGTCAGGTTCAAGGAAAGACTCCATGTCTTTAAAATGAAACCATTTTGGCACAGTGTAGACCACAGGACGTGGAATCAGGAGGAGCTGGCTGACTTCAAATCTAGTACTCTATCCAATACCAAACAAACAACATGAAGATGTTTTTTGAAGTTAAAACTAAGAAAAAAGAATAAATTATATATATATATATATATATATATATATATATATATATATATATATATAAAATGTGTGTGTGTATGTAACACACACACACACACTCCTTGTCCTTTCTTTGTTTCCAGTCTTTGCAGTTGTGTCTGACTCTCCATGAACCCATTAGGGGTTTTCATGGCAAATACTAGAAAAGATTGCCATTTTCTTCTCTAGCTCATTTTACAGATGAGGACTTGAAGCAAACAGGATTAGGTGACTTGCCCAGGGTCACACAGCTTCTAAGTGTCTGATTTAAACACAGGAAGATGAGTCTTCCTGACTCCAGGCCCAACACCCTATCCATTGTCCTCTCTGGCCCTTAACTGCCTTATCTGTAAAATGAGAAGATTGAGCTAGATTACCTCTAAATTCTCTTTCAGCTCTGGAATTTAGTAACTCACAGTTATATGTTCATCACATAAATCATATTTTTACATTATCATAGATGACCTAGAGAAAAGAAGATATACAGGAAAGGATATTGTCCGCAGAGATTTTTAGCAAAACTTGGGAGATTCACACCTCTGTTTATAGAGCCATGAGCTTTTACCCCATGAAGATATTAGGAACTACAGCTTTCCAGAACAGAAAAATAAACAGCAGAGCTTAGTATTAAATTGGCAAGGCTAATTGATTAAGATAAAAAGCGTCAGGATAGCAGGTGAATGAGATAAACCTGACATCCAGCCCCAATAGCACCCCCAAACTGATGCCATGGGATCTCTCTTTTTCCTCTCCCTCCCTCAAACTTTTGTCCAGTTCTTTCCACTTGTCCCTAGCACAAAAATTTCTAGTGATAGCTCTGATCATCTGATTCATATGTATAAAGAAATTTATGAAAATCATGATGAAGCACTTTCAATATATAATACACTATGTTTAAAAACTGAGGATATACTATCAAGAAATAAAAAAGACGGTCCCTGCTATTGAGGAGCTCTCACTGTAATTGGGGGAGACCACACACATAAAATTGTGTAATTATATGTGTCATAATACATATTATATGTAATTATAATATATGTCAGCCATTGCTTTAGGACTCGGGAATATATTCTATATACAATTTTTATGACTCTATTAGGAGAAATAATTTGGAGAAATACGTAATTGTTTGAAAAAAGAAAGAAAAGGAAGGAGGAAGAATTCAGACTAGACAATAACTTAATTAATCTATTCATCCCTGTTCTCATGGACCTGTACCATTGTCTAGTGATTTGTTCCTGTCTGAACAAGGCTTGCTTCTCATTGGTTTTGATTTTTGGTTATTTCATGCTGTTCACGACACAGTTACCTTATTTGCCATTTCTCCCTCCAAATCGAAATAGACATTCTTGCAGAGGCACGTGGGTGTAGACCCTAGGAAAAGATAATAGAATATTTAGCATGGAAACTTCAGAACAGGTGATATAAATGTATTACAATGCACCCATGTGCACATCTATTGGGGTGTGGGAAGAGAAAAAATAAAGAGAAGCCAAATATCCCCAAGGTTCTCCCCCATCCCCACTAAATCTCCCACAAACAAGGGGACTTTACAATGAAGAACTCTCTTGGCAAGAAGTAGGTGAGCAGATCCATGGCAAACTTGTGATCAGTAGCTATTTTATCAAGGTCACACTAAGGGACCATGATGTTTTAGTGAAAAAAGGAAGTATAGAAGTTAATTTCATGCTCTTCTCAGTTCTATTCCATTTTTTTCCTTTTATAATAACTAGGAGCATTTGCTGAAAGGAGATATATGTGCACACATGTATATATACATATATACTCTCTATATCAGTCTCTCTGTATCTTCTCTGATTATATATTATATATGCATACATATATATACACACATGCACATGTTTTGATTCATTTAAAAGGCTAGTCTTGACCAATTCTATTGTTTTGAAGTAGTATCTTTTATGTGAATACCTCACCTTAATCTAATGAAGAAAAACCCAAATTCATATTTCTGCCAGCCAGGTGACTATGAGGCAATATACTTTTGTCCCATACATTACATATAATTATAATATATAATTACCAGCCATTGTTTTAGGACTCAGGAAACAGTTCTAGATAACAACTTTCATCCTTTAAGTTCTCATATCAGTCATATGATAATTTATCTTTCCCAAAACCATCCCCCTCTCCTATTTTTCCTGTGACTATAAAGGGCAACACAATCCTCCCAATCTCTCAGGCTCACAACCCAGGAATCATTGCTGACTCTTCATTATCTCTCATCCTCCTCCTCCTCCTTACCCCCAACCCATATCCAGTCTGTGGCCAAGGCCTGTGGATTTTACCTTTCCAACATCTTTTGAATATGCCTCTTCCTCTCCTGTGGCAACGCCTCCACAGACCCTCATCACCTCACACCACATTATTGCAACAGCCTGCTATGGCAGGATCTGCCTGTCTCAAGACTATCCCCACTGTGGTTCATCCTCTGTTCAGTTATCAAAGTCATTTTCCTAAAATTCAGATTTAATCATGCCATCCCTCTACTCAGTAAACACCAGTGACTTCCTCTTGCCTCCTGGATCCAACATAAAATGCTCTGTTTGGCATTTAAAGTCCTTCATAAACGAATCCTCTCCCACCTTTCCAGTCTTTTTCTGCCTTATTCCCCACCACACACTCTTACATTCAGTAACACTGGCCTCATGGCTGTTGCATGAAGAAGACATCTATCTCTTGTCTCTGGACATTTCCTCTGGTTTTCCTCCTTCCTCATTTTCTCCTGTCTTCCCGTAAGACCCAACTAAAATCTCATCTTTTACTGGAAGCTTTCCCCATCCCTTCTTCATTCTATTGTCTTCTTTCTGTTAATGATTTCCTATTTATTCCATACATGCCTTACTTGGAATATATGCATTTTCATATTGTCTCCCTCATTAGATTATAAGAACAGGGACTGTCTTTCGCCTCTTTTATTTATCTGTACAGGTTAGCACAGTCTCTGGTACATAGTAGGCCCTTCAAAAATGTTTGCTCATTAATGGCTTTACAGGTGATAAAACTGAAAAACAGAGATGTGAAATAACTTACTGAAAGTGACAAAACTAATCAATTACAGATTTAGTAGCAAATCCCACTTGTGGCTTTACATAACATGACTAATGCAAATTAATCTGCTTCGTAGCACAGTACAGTAGAAAGAGACCTAGCTCAGAAGTAAGAACACCTGTTTTTGTGTTAGATACACTCACTAGCTGTGTGCTAAGGGGCAAGCTATTTTATCTCTTCGAGAGTTGTTTTCTCATCTGTAAAATGATGATAATAAAATTTATACTACCCACTGCCTCCTAAGATTTTTATGAGGAAAGTGCTTTGGAAACCATAAAGTGCTATAAAAATGTGAGCTACTGTTGTTATTTTAAAAAACAACAACTATTTTCAAAGCTACCATAAAGTAATTTTCCTTTGATGCTTTTTTAAAAAAAAAATTTAGGTCAGTGTCAATGGAACTATAGATAGCATCCAAAGCTAAAAGCAAACTATAAAATAATCTCTTAAATTATCCTGTACTGTTGTCCTTAAAAGCAATTATTATTTTACTGTAAAAGTATCCAAATGCTGGTCATTCAAGCTTTTTAGGTGACAATGCTGAGTAGACTATATTTTACCCTGTGACAAAGTTGTCTGAGGATGCAGAAGCGAATGTCATCACAAAGAAAACTGAATGCCTCTTGAAAACAATAATGCAGATTATAAAAGACCAACATGAAGAATGAAATGAAATGTACAAGGCTCTCTGAACACCTCAGGCGTCATTACCACCATCCCCTTAATCCTCCGTTTACCTGTGCAAACTTTGTCACACAGTCCTGTGTAGATCTGATGTTGAACTGGCTCCTGCTGGTCTTTAGTAAGCAGAGGACTCATTGACGTCTGGGCAGGACATATATTTATTTCCTCAACAACTCTACAACCTATCAGAAATAGAAAAATTGTAACTACAAAATGATCAACTATTTCCAATAAAGATCCTGATTACTTTTGCAAAGTCCTACTTCCTCCTAACTTGCAGACTTAAGTCTGCAATTACCTTTTATTTATACTGTGTATCTGTGTATGTGTATTTATTTCATATATGCATTTAATTATGTACATACTGTCTCTACAGTTGGAATGCATACTCCTTAGCATCAGGTACCATGTTTTTGCCTTTCTTTGTATCTTCAGGGCTTAACCAGTGTCTGGAAGAGTAAATACTTATTAACAAATCCCTATTCACTCAGTGTGTGTGTTCGTCCTTCATTGCTGAAGAAGACCATGCCATCAGAGAAATAATGACATGACTTGCACTTGACTTTGTTTTGAGTGAGGGAGGGCTGTGCAGGTCACCAGCCTCACTTCTCCTCCAGAGCCATCTGAATCCAGTGACCTGATATTCTTCAGGATGACTGGAGATGACCCAGGATGAAGTAATTAAGGTTAAGTGACTTACCCAAGGTCATACAGCTAGTGAGTGTCAGTATCTGAAGTGAGATCTGAACTCAGGTCCTCCTGACTCCTGCACTGGTGCTCTATCCACTGCACCACCTAGCTGCTCAAACTGAAGCACTAACAGGAATTAGTGAGTTGCTTAGGGTCATACAATAGTTAAGTGTCTAAGGCTGAATTTGAACTCATGTCTTTCTGACTCCGGGCCCAGCTCTCTAGCCATTACACCACTAGCTGCCCTATTCACTCAGCAGCATATCACAGGAGATGGTGTATGACTCTTTGAATTCTCTTCCTCAAGAAATAGTATCCAAACCATCTTATTGATTGGGAAGAAGATATTTTTCAAACTCATATTCCAACAAGTTTTCATAGGTATCACTGGGCTGGGCAGATAAATGAGTCACTTCAGCATCTGAAATTTTTCCTTTTTTAACTTCACCAGGGTTCGATGATGTTCATGATTCCTCTACACCTCAACAGACTGCCATAAATTGATGGGTCCTGAAAAGATCTATCCCCGAGCTCTAACCTTCTGAAGACAATTAACTGGACTAGCCAACAGATAAGCAACCGATCATCAGTGCTGTACCCAATGCCTTTCCTACATGATAGCATCTATTAGAGTTTTTGCTCCATTGCCGTAGCCTTCAAAAACTCAAGCTCTTCTCCTTTGCTCCAGTGAAGCAATTTGTCAATCAATATGCATTTTATGTGCCGGGTACTTAGCTAAACCATGCAGATAAAAAAAAGCAAAAGATAGTCCCTGCTCTCAAGGAACTTCTAATAAGGGAGAAAATATGAAAATGAATATATCCAAAGTAAGGTATATATATATAGGATAAATAGGAAATAATTAACAGAAAGATGGCAATAGAATGAAGAAGGGGTGGGGAAAGCTTCCCGTAAAAGATACAATTTTAGTTAAGACTTAAAGGAAGACCAGGAAGTCAATATTAGGAGATGAGGAAGGAGAATGTTCTAGGTAGGCATGGGGGACAGCCAGAGAAAATACCCAGGGACAAGAGATAGATGTCTTCTTCATGCACCAGCCAGGAGGCCAGTGTTACTGGATGGAAGAGTATGTAGTGGGGAGTAAGGTAGATGAGGACTGGAAAGGTGGGAGAGGGCTAGTTTATGACAGACTTTAAATGCCAAACAGAGCATTTTATATTCGATCCAGGAGGCAATAGGAAGCCACTGGTGTTTATTGTGTAGAGGGATGACATGATTAGACCTGAACTTTGGCGGCTGAATGGAGGATGAACCAGAGTGGGGATAGTCTTGAGGCAGGCTAATCCAATAATGTGGTGTGAGGTGATGAGAGTCTTTGGTGGCATTGCCACAGGAGAGGAAGAGGCATATTCAAAAGATGTTGGAAAGGTAAAATCCACAGGCCTTGGAAACAGATTGGATATGGGTTGGGTTGGGGGGAAAGAGGTTGAGAGATAGTCGAGAGTCAAAGATAATTCCTAGGTTGCCAGTCTGAGGAATTGGGAGGAGTGTGCTGCCCTTTTCAGTGATAGGGAAGGTGGGAGGGAGGGGATAATTTTGGTGAAAGATAAAAAATTCAATTCTGGACTTGAGTTTAAGATGTCTTCTGGACATTGAGTCTGTGATGTCTGAAAGGCAATTGGAGATGTGAGTTTGGAGATTAGCAGAGAGACTGGGGCAGAACAGGTAGATTTCAGAATCACCAGCATAGAGATGATAATTAAATCCATGAGAGCTGATAAGAACGCCAAATAAAAGTAAGTATAAAGGGAAATGAGAAGAGGGTCCAGGACAGAGCTCTGAGGGACACCCATGGTTAGAGGGCATGATCTGGAAAAGGATCCAAGGAAAGAGACTGAGAAAAGTGGCCAGACAGATACAAGGAGGTGTTGGGAAAATCTAGAGAGAAAATATCATCAAGGAGAAAAAGGCAGTAAATAGTGTCAAAGTTGCAGAGAGGTCAAGGAGAATGAGGACTGAAAAAAGTCATTGGATTTGGCAACTAAGAGATCATTAATAACTCTGGAGATAGCAGTCTGAGTGCTCTCAGATAAGGGTGGAAGCTGAATTATAGGAGGTTAAAAAGAGAGGGAGAGGGAGAGGACAGAAAGAGGAGGTGCCTTTTTGTAAAGAGTTTAATTACAAAGGGCAAAAGAAATATAGGATGATATTAAGGGTGAAAGATCAAAGGAGGGCATGTTTGTAGACAATAGGAAATGAGCCAGGAGGGAAGGAGAAATTGAAAATAAGTGATAGAGTGGGGATGGCAGGAGGGGCAATCTATTGGATCACATGAGCGAGTTTAGCCTTGGTAAAGAGGAAGGCTAGTTCATCATGTGAGACAGGGGTAAAAAAGAAGATAGTGACAGAAGGCATTAGAATGATAAAGGATGAAGAAGAGGGCAGAAGAGGCAGCACATGGGAAGTGACCTCATTTTTTTCTGTAAAATATGAGGTAAAGTTCTCTGCTGAGAGAGTGGGGGGAGATGAAAGATTTGAAAGAGCTGCTATAGAGTGGGACTGTGAATTGATAAGGAAGGTGTTATAGAATTGCTAAAGAAGTGAGGGCCTTGGTGAGGTTGTGCAACACAGCACATGTTTAGGATTGAAGGCAGTAAATGGTAGGAGTGATCCATGACTGAAATTTGCCAGGACACGATTGTGGATATGTTAAGGGAGCTTGGGATTCAAGAGAGGAAGATAATGAAGAGGTGAATTGGTGCACCGAAGGACCAAGACAGGGAAAACAGAAGACAGTAGGTAATCAGGGGAGATGGCCTGGGAAAGAACTAAAGGTTCAAGGGATTGGAATTCACAGTAAAAACAAAGTGTAGGATTTTATAAGAAAAGTCAGAGATAGATGTGAAAGGTCAATAGATTATGATTGGATAAGAAGTTTTCAGAATTCTAGAACATAAAGGAAATACATTCATGGGTGGGATTAGGAAATCTCAATTCAAGACAGAACTCTGGCACTTACTAGTTTCAAGACCCGGTTCAAGTAACCTTTCTGACCCTCAGTTTTATCATTTATGAAATGGGGATAAGAAATAATACTAGTATTACCTACTACATAGGGTAATTGTAAGGAAGCTGCTTTGTGAACCTTAAAGCTCCATATAAATCATAGTTACCATTATTATTAGAAATGATGAAAAGCTGGATGGGCATTTCCTTTTTTCTTTAAATTTATTTGTTTTCAATTTTCAACATTCACTTCCACAAAAATTTTGAATTTCAAATTTTCTCCCCATCTTTCCCCTACCCCTACCCCAGGACAGCATGGATTCTAAGTATCCTTTCCTCCAATCTGCCCTCCCTTCTACTGCACCCTCTCCACTTGTCCCCTTCCCTTCTATTTTCTTGTAGGGCAAGATAGATTTCTATACCCCATTGCCTACAAATATTATTTCCTAGTTACATATAAAAACAATTATTAATATTCATTTTTAAAGCTTTGAGTTCCACATTCTCTCCATCCCCTCTTCCTCACCCACCCCCATTGAGAAGGCAAGTAATTCAATATAGGCTATACGTATGTAGTCATACAAAACACTTCCCTAAGAGTCATGTTGTGAAAGATCAACTATATTTCCCTCTATCCTTTTCTATCCTCCATTTATTCTATTCTCTCCTTTGACTTGTCCCTCTACAAAAGTGTTTGTTTCTGACTACTCCTTCCCCTAATCTGTGGTCCCTTCTATTACCCTCCCCTCTTATCCCCTTCCCCCCTGATTTCCTGTAGGGTAAGATAAACTTCCATATCCAATTGAATGCATTTATTTTTCCCTCCTGAAGTCAAATCCAATGAAAGTAAGGCTCATTTATTCCCTCTCACCTTCCTCTTCTTCCCCTCTACTGTAAAAACTCTTTCTTGTCTCTTTTATGTGAGATGATTTACTGCATTCTGCCTCTTTCTTTCTCTTTCTCCCAGTTCATTCTTCTCAACACTTAATTTTCTCTTTTAGATATCATCCCTTCATATTCAGCTTACCTTGTGCTCTCTCTCTCTCTACATATATATATATATACATATATATATATGTATATATGCATGCATATCTATGTGTATACATAGATACACATACACACACACACATACACACACATATTCCTTCCAATTACCCTAATACTGAGAAAGGTATTATGAGTTACAAATTTCATCTTTCCATGTAGGAATGTAAACAGTCCAGCTTTGATAAGTCTCCTATAGTTTTTTCTTTCCTGTTTACCTTTTCGTGCTTCTCTTGACTCTTGTGTTTGAAAGTCAAATTTTCTATTCAGCTCTGGTCTTTTCAACGAGAATGCTTGGAATGCCTCTATTTCATTGAAATTCCATCTTTCCCCTGAAGTATTATGTTCAGTTTTGCTGGGTTGGTGATTCTTGGTTTTACTCCTAGCACCTTTGACTTCTGGAATATCATATTCCAAGTTCTCAAATCTGTTGGTGTGGAAGTTGCTAAATTTTGTGTTATCCTGATTGTGTTACCAGAATACTTGAATTGTTTCTTTTTGGCTTTTTGTAATATTTTCTCCTTGACCTGAGAACTCTGGAGTTTGGCTACAATATCCCTAGGAGTTTTCCTTTTGGGATCTCTTTCAGTAGGTGATTGTTAGATTCTTTCCTTTTCTATTTTACCCTCTGGTTCTAAGAAGATCAGGGCAGTTCCGTGATAATATTTTGAAAGATGATGTCTAGGCTCTTTTTTTTAATCATGACTTTCAGGTATATCCATTTTTCAGTTTAGTTGTTTTTCCAATGAAATACTTTACAGTGTCTTCTATTTTTTCATTCTTTTTGTTTTGTTTTATAATTTCTTGATTTCTCATAAAGTCATTAGTTTCCATTTGCTCCATTATAATTTTTAAAGAATTATTTTCTTCAGTGAACTTTTGGACCTCTTTTTCCCATTTGGCCCATTCTGCTTTTTAAGGCATTTCTTTTCATTGGTCTTTTGAACCTCTTTTGCCATTTGGGTTAATCTAATTTTAAAGGTTTTATTTTCTTCAGCAGTTTTTGGTTCTCCTGAACCAAGCTGTTGGCTCATTTTTCATTATTTTCTTGCATCACTCTAATTTTTCTTCTCAATTTTTCCTCTGCTTCTCTTACTTGATTTTCAAAACCCTTTTTCAGCTCTTCCATGGCCTGAGACCATTTCATATTTTTCTTGGAGGCTTTGGATGCAGCACCTTTGACATTGTTGTCTTCTTTTGGTTGAATGCCTTGATCTTCCTCATCACGAATAATGTAAGAAAATACCTTTACACTGAGAAAGTAAGCATCTATAGTCTGGTTTTTTTCTCCCCATTTACTCATCCTCCCAGTCAATCACTTGACCTTTGTTAAGTCGAAGGCTCCCAAAACAGCAGCCACTTAGGCAGTAGCTGCTGTTTCCCTGGGGCTAGACCTGGGGCCTGACCATGCTCCCCTCTAAGTCACAAGACAGACACCCTTCCCAAAGACCTTTAAATCTGTCTTTGGCATTTGTGGGTTGAGAAGTCGGGAAATTATCACAGCTGCCAGTGATTCAGTCCCTTAAGTCCTGCTCCAGCCCCATCCACATCAGCACAGCCCACATCAAACTGTACTCTATTCCCAGCCCAGGTGCAATAGACCCTTCTTGTCAACCATCCAAATTGTCTTGGGTTGAAAATTTACTTCAGTCTGTCATTTTGTGGATTCTGCTACTCTAGAATTTGTTTAAAGTCATTTTTTACAACATTTTTTGGAGAGGTTTAGGGAGAGAGCTCAAGCAGGGACCTGATTCTATTCTGCCATCTTGGCTTCACCCCCAGGATAGGTCTTTCTGTGGGGCTTATGATGGACCATCCTGGGACCATCAGGCTAACTCTTTACATGGAAACACTTGGCATAACTTAACTTCCAGAAAATATAATTCTTGTACAACTCCAGCAATTCAGAGAAATCACTTACTAAGGCATGAAGTGATTATTATCTACCAGTGGAGGGAATATTTACACTCATAAAATAACAGACTCTTAAGGCTATTGCTCATATAGGAAGAAATATATATATATATATATATGTTTGTGTGTATGTATGTATGTACATATATATGATCATAGATTTAAAGCTAGAATAGACTTTAGAGATCACCAAGTCCAATCTCCTCATTTTGCACATGAGGAAACTGAGACCCAAAAAGGTTAAATGATTTACCCAAGGTCACACCCCTAAATGACATACCAGGGATACAAACCAATGTGCATTACTCAACACAGGCTAACAGCAAATTGCACTTTATTCATTGATTTGTCCTCTTTTGCTCAGTGATATTCATTTACAACAGTGTTTATAAGTAATAAGTCAAATAATTAGAAAAAAGTAAAAAGATAAATTATATAAATATAAATTATATTTTTTACTATTATATAATTTGAATTTATTATTTAAACTGACCTTTTCTACCAAGGTTTCTACATCAGAGGCAAGGAGGTTCAACTTTCCAAAATATAATTTGCAACAAAATTCTATATAATAGAGTACCTCACTACTTAATACTTCCCTCATTTTCTAACTGTTGCAAGTGGATGTGACTTGCTGCCCCAACCATACTACAAGTTCCATAGGGACAAGGAATACATCATATAAATGTCTGTATCTCCCCTGTTGTACACATAAGAGCCACTCAGTAAATACATGTTGAATTGAAAATGACCATACTCAAAAATCTGAGGATAGGAAGAAGGATTGACTTCCATCAGTCTACCAATAGCCATGATAAATAGTGGACATGAACTGCTATCTTTCTGGCATTCATCTATCTGAAAGCTTAACTACCCTGCGTTTTGTCAAAGGCAGTGCTCAAGCCTGTTATCAGAGAGGAATCTCTTGTCCAGTAACAAAGCTAAGTGAATATTGGAAACAATCAGATGAGACAGAGAGAGGTAAAACTGGCAAATGTTGGGAAAAGTGGATAAAAGCCCTCATCACACCACCCTGCTCTAGCTGGACTCATTTAGGAGCTAACTACTTACGTCTTTAATTATCCTCTTTTTAAAGTTGTAAGTAAGGTGCTTTAAAGATGTTGACAAAATTCTTGGTTATAAGAAATAATTTTCTGGAAAGAATGTGAGAAGGGAAATTTAGGCAATGTTAAATACAGAAGACATGATTTTAAAAGAATTTTTAAAACATATTATCAACAAAACCTTTCCTCCCTTCATTATCAGTCACCTGGTTAATTTGCACCCTCCTTGGCTTGAATATCCAGCTCACATATTCACATCCACTGGTCTCCCCAACTGGAAGGTGGAGGTGACATGGAATGTGATTGGTAAAGCCGTAAAATGAAGAGAGGAGCTACCATTTAGTGAGCCCACTCAATGCACCCTACCTCTTTCCCAGTGTTGTTTTCTTGCATGGGTTCTGGGTTTATCCCCTGGCTTTGGACCTGTTGTTTTTGAACTCAAAACAGATCCTTCTGCCTAGCCCCCAGAGTTGTTATTTCATGAATTTCTGGCTTTGATTTTTGACCAATTAGGTTTTCTTTGATCTCTGGAACCTATAAGCATTGTGTTTAGACCATTCATTCATAAAGAATGCCTTTGTTGACATTCTCTGTTTTTCAATTACTCATTAAGCCCCAGCTCACACAGTGATGGCCTCCCCACATCATGAGGGTAAGGGTCATAAGCAACCCTTCCATCTCCCCACAAAAAATAATTTAATAAATCCTTTGCACTAATGTCTGTAAGTAATCGTTTCAGTGGTTCAATGTTGGTCAAAACATGAGCAAGTATATGTATGCTACTTGGTATTTGTCTGAATTACTGTTTTAGAACAAAAACTTATGGAAAGCAGTGACTGTACCTACTGAGGTTGGCTTGACCAACAGTGTCTGACATGTCATGCAATAATGAATGAACTTTCGAATGATGATAATGACCATTATTTAATTATTAACTTATTCATTTATAAAAGGAAGTATAACAAGCTTTCTGATTTTCAACATTCAGCTAATTAGGATTCTATTAGCCTTTGTAAGGTTAATTTATGCCTATCATTTCAAAAATGCAACATGATTTTTAAAAATGGGTTTTCATGATATTGTAAAACTACACAGGACAGAGGTGTTTCCTTTTGAAAGAAGACTAAATTTCAAAATGAGGTTCCACAATAACTCTTCCCATTCCCAAAGCAAAAAGATTTGTTGAGTTGGGGGTCTGACAGACAAAAATAAGAAAATACATTTTTGATAACTGTATTTCTATCTCTAAGCTAGAAATTAATTTCTTACTACTTAAAGATGCTAGAATTTACTATTAAATTTAAAAATGCACATGTGTTTTGACTGGCTTGATTTATTGAGCTGATGAAAAGTATACCAGGTTTGGAGTTAGAAAAGACCAAAATTTAAATCCTGAACCTTGGGTAATGTCATTTCTCCTCTGTAGGCCTCATTTTTTCTCAGCAATAAAAGAAGAGGTTATATTTGATCATTTCTATGTTCCCTTCTACAGAATAATCTTTTACTGATACAACACCCTAAAACTAGATGGATCATGAACATTTTTAAAAAAAATTTTTTTATAATTGTACTTCAATATAATTGATTTCCTTTGTAGTCCTATGTGTTTTATTTTGTGCATTTAAAGACGTTATTGTGAGACGGAATCTACAAGCTTCACCAGACTTCCAAAAGGGTCTGTGACACAAATAGCAGCCAAGGACCTCTGGTCTATTGATTCTTCATTTTGGAATTATTACTCAGGCATAAGCACCTCTTCTGTCTGCAATTCCTCCTGCCAAATGGATTTGAGCATTTGGCTTACTGGTTACTTGGCAACCTACCAGACGGACAAAGGCTGTCGGTGCTTCTTCTATTTTCTGTCTTGGCTGAACTTGGTCTTGATATGTTTTGTGATCTAGAGAGCAATAGGAACACAGAAAATACTTCAAGATTCGTATCTCCATCTCTTTTTTCATTTGCACAGCATCAGCTAGTAAAAAAAAGTGTTATAGAAAATAGCAGCTCAATAGTACGATGTGCTGGTAAGAGAGTTGCCCAAATGGAATTACTTCCCGTTGAATTATTGAGCTATTTCTGTTAATTGTAGTAAGTAGCTGTGGCTATTTCCAGGCCTGTGCACATTACAAAGAAAGGAACAGGCCCTGTGGACCAGATAGGATTACATACTCATGGGAATTAGGGGATATTCCTCGACAAGGAGCCCCTGACCCCAGGCTTTGAGCACAAAGTTTCCTTTGTTTCACACAAAATGTAACATTTTACACTGGTAACAGTGCCTAGCAGTTTCACAGAGAGATAAAAATCCTTAGTGCTAGAGAGTCTCAGAGCCTCTTCAGAACTTCTGAGTTAGTCTTCTACCTGGTACAGGTAAAGATAGGAGACAAAGGAATAGGTATTGCTCAGAAGAAGAATTATTAGAATATATTCTTGCCCTAAGCATGACAACTGTGCCTTTACAAGCTAGGTAACCAGGATTATTAAAATGTATCCTTGTCCCACGTATGATAAGCTAGGTAAACCCTCTTTTAGACTCATTCCTTGTATCTGATCAGTTCTTCATATCATATCAATACCTGAACTTAATCAAAAGATTTAAAACTGAAAATTCTCTCGGATAGAAAGACTGATACTATGAGAGAATTAGGAGAGCAAGGAATAGTTTCCTGTTAAATTTATGAAAAACAGAGGAATTTATGACTAAACAAGAATTATAGAACATTATGAAATTCAAAGTGAATAATTTTGATTACATTAAACTGAAAATTTTTTGCACAAACAAAACCCACGTAACCAAGATTAGGAGGAAGGCAGAAAATTAGGAGAATTTTTACAACCAGTGTCCCTGATAAAAGTATCATTTCTAAAATATAGAGAGAACTGAGTCAAATAATACCAGTCATTCCCCAACTGATAAATGGTCAAAGGATATGAATAGGCAGTTTTCAGAGGAAGAAATTAAAGCTGTCTATAGGTATGCAAAAAAATGCTCTAAATCACTATTGATTAGAGAAATGTAAATCAAAACACCTCTTAGGTACCACACCACACCTATCAGATTGGCTAATATGACAAGACAGAAAAATTATAAATGCTGGAGAAGATGTAGGAAAATTGGAACACTAATGCATTGTTGGTGAAGCTGTAAACTGATCCAAACATCCTGGAGAGTAATTTGGAACCATGTCCAAAGGGCTATAAAAATGTGTATACCCATTGACCCAGCAATATCACTTCTACGGCTGTATCCCAAAGAGAACAGAAAAATGGGAAAAGGACCCACATGTTCCAAAATATTATAGCAGCTCTTTTTGTAGTGGTCAAGAACTGGAAATTGAGGGGATGCCCATCAATCAGGGAATGACTGAACAAGTTGTGGTGTATGAATGTAATGGAATACTATTGTGCTATAAGAAATGATGAGCAGATGAACTTCAGAAAAACCTGGAAAGACTTATATGAACTGATGCTGAGTGAGGGTAGTAAAACCAGGGAAACATTGTACACAGCTACAACCACATAGCACGATGACTAACTTTGATAGACTTGACTCTTTTCAGCAACGCAAGGATCTAATTCAATTCCAAAACATTCATGATGGAAAATGCCATCCACATCCAGAGAAAGAACTATGGAGTCCGAATACAGATCAAAGCATACTATTTACTCTGTTTTCTTTTGTTTTGTATCTTCTTTCTCACAGTGCATATCCCATTGGTTATAATTCTTATTTACAACATGACTAATGTGAAAATATGTTTAATATGAATGTATATGTGGAGCCTATATCAGATTGCATGATGTCTTGGGAAGTGGGAGGAGAAGGAGGGGGAGAAAACGTAAAATTCAAAAGCTTGTGGAACTGAATGTTGTAAACTAAAATAAATTAATTAATTAAAAGAAGAACTGAAAATTCTCTCATCCAACCCATTCACTTTTACAGATAATGATACTAAGGCATATCTCCACATATATAGATACCAAGTATAGAGGTAGTCAAAATCCAAACCAAGGTCTTTTGACTACAAACCCAGTGATCTTTCCATTACTCCACAGCATTTTCTTATCCTTTCAGTGAGTTATATTTAGCAATCTGCAATTTAATTGCTGTGGGTATTCTCTCTACTGATGTAGGTAATTTAGGAGAGAAATCGATCAACAAGCATTAATTAAATGCCATGTGGGTGCCAGGTACTGTGCTAGGCAGTGGGTATACAAAATCATGAAAATAGGCTCTGCCTTCAAGGAGATCACAGGGAAAGCAGTTGAAGTTGTGGTTCTTCAACTGGGCCCTGAAATGGGGGATGGTTCTTGTAAACTTACTGAAGTTAAAAATTCATCACCCTTCGGCCAGGACACTGGTGCATGCGGGTGTTGGGCTAAGCGTGCACTCCAGACAATTTGTAGCCTACCTACTGGTGTGCCCCAGCTCACCCTTTGGAGGAAGGCTGGAGCCCATGTTTATTTAACTAACTGTGTCTGGTAGTACCACAAGAAGATAAATACTAACACTTTGGACAACCACAGCAAAAAAGGTTGCTACAAAACTCTGCAAAATTGACTATTTTCGGAATTAAAAGGAATAAAGTTTAAGGGTCAATTTTATAAAAACAACCTAGTAGACAAAAAAGGGTCATTATAAGAGGTTATTGAAATCAAATGACTCTTGTAACCTATTATTGGCTTGCATCCTAAATGAATTTTATTATTAACTATTATTATTATAATAAGACTATTAACCACATCTTCCACAGAGGATACAGGAACCAATGGGCTTTCAAAAGCTAAATGTGTATGCTGCCATGAAACAAATTAAATTCCATATTGGGAGATTAGAAAGCTAAAGTCGTGCGTGTGTTTTGGTGTGGAGGGGTGTTATGTATATTTTGGTTTACAAGAAAAATTTCATATCTTTGAAATGGATATGAAGTCAGGCTTTAGGCAGACAAAATATTTAACTTTTTATTTCTAGGTCATAAATCTACTTTGAAGGATATATATTTTAGATAAAATTTAGATCTATCCATCTATATATCTGTATATGTATGCTTCCGCATCCACATACCATATGACAGTGTATGTACATATGTGTGAATATATGAATTATAGATGCACATTGTAAGCATATCTCTTATGGAGGAGGGGGAAAGCACAGAGATAGAATTCGACACAGCCCAATGTGGCTCCTTTACTAGAGGCCAGAATGAGACCCTCAGATTCAGTCTCATTCGAGACCATAGGAGTCCCCCACAAAATCTAAGGTGGACTCAGAGAAAACTAAAGCGGGAGAATTTCAGTAAATCTACGCAAAATTGCAGGAACACCTAACGTACAACATGACAGGATGACTTTTTTTTTTACTGGCCATATTAATGAAATGCCAATCACCCCTCATGACCCTGTCAACTGCATTTGCCCATAAATATATATTCCCCTTTCAGCTGGCATTGGGTTCTCACAGTAAGAAAATTATATGTAGACATTTTCTTCCGTACTGAGCCCAACATTCAAATCAGACCTCTTGTAGTGACAAAACTTTACTGGATATTTTAACTGTCCCATAGAGTACGATGATAAAGGATGAATGGCATGTATATACCTTCACACTCCCACATGTGCACACAGTGGCAGGGTAATGGATGGCAATAGGTGAGAAACAGAATTATGAGGGCTGGCAATATAAATCAACATATGCTACAGTCTAAAAAATATTTATGTGGATTTGCTATTATTATTCCATCATAAGGATAATCTGTGCCCTTTGCTCTGAGAGGTAAGAGACTTGGAATTTAATCCCAACTCTTCGATTAGCATGCTTTGTTTCTGTCATTGGGAAGCTCCCTTATCTAACAACCTTAGTTTCCCTATCTGTAAAGTTGAAGATACTAGACCAGATGACCTCTAAGATCCCTTCTAGACCTAAAATATAATTCACTCAGAATATCCATGAAGATGAGAAGTGGCCACAGAGATTATAGCAGACACATTGAAATGGATTTCTCATCCTTGGAAGGAAGCAAAGGATATGTTACAGAGAGGATTCTTTCTCAGGCATAGATGGCCTCTGATGGCTCTTCTAATTCTGAGATTCCATCATGGCACATTCTATGTGTGGTTCTCCAGTGACAGATCAGCGTTAGCCCTATCATTGACCAACAGCAACTGAAAAGGAGCAACCTATTACTACGGGCAAATGCATTGCATAGGTTTATAAATTTAGAGTTTGATAAAGAACTTAGAGGCTGGTGAGTGACTAGCCCAAAGTCACATAGCTATTTGGGGCCGTCGCCAGTTGTCTTGCTACTGGACTCCAATGACTCTGGAGGAGAGAGTGAGGCTGATGACTTTGTACAGCCCTGCCTCACTTAAATCCAGTTCACTTGCAAGTCAAGCTATCACCCTCCTGATATCACTTGTCCTCTTCAATAATGGATAAACAATAACTACATATAACCAGTAAGCATCTAAGATGTGATTCCAACTGAGGTCCTCATGACCCCATAGCATTCTGTCCCCTATACTACACTTTGATCCAAGTTTAGAAGGGTGATTTCCACATTTCAAACTAAGGAAAGATTCGTATTTCCCACCTGGTTGGTCTCCAGAACTTCATCACTGTCTCTTGAAACTCATCTTTCAGTAAGATCACCTCTGAAACCCACACCTCCTCCCTGCCACCTGCCCCTGGGGTCCGTCCCTCCCTTCCAACTGGAGAGGATGGAGGGTAGACATCAGAGACTGCCTCCAAGATCCTCCACTTAAGAAGGTGGCCATCCCAATATTTCTTACCTCATTGCTCTCCTGGACTTCATCACTGCCCCTAGAAACTCATCTTTCTTCAAGATAACATGAACTCTGTAAACCACATCTCCTCAGTACCTCTCCCACCTTCCCCTAAAGCTCCTCCCAGATCCGCCACTTAAAGAGGGGGCCCCAAGTCCCTTAATACTCAGCTTGCCTCAGTGTCTTGAACTAATTTTAAAATGTGGATAATAAAAGCAAATACTTCACAGTGTTTGGAAAACATAAAATAGGAATTTATATTATTGTTATTTTTAATATTATAATTATCTAGTTTATTTCCCTGCCTTTTGCATGTGAATACACAAAGGTCTAAAGAGATTAAGTGCTTTGCCCAGGTCACAAAGCAAGCTGTAGCTACAGGTCTTCTGATTCCTAATGAATAAATATGCTTTCCACTAAATTATATTTATTTATTAGCACACATTAGAAGATTGCCAAAAACGTTTAAAAATTTTTTTCATTAAAAATATACTTTTAAAATGAATGTGTTCTAGAAGGTGACTATATAATAAAACAGAAATTTACCCAAAGGACTCAGCTCTATTATTCCAGCACCTGGTGTGACCTTAGTAAAGTCACTTAATTTAATCTCTCTAAAACTTGATGAATCCATCTGTAAAAGGAGGCAAGCTGGACTAGATGATCTCTAGGTCCCCCATCTCTAAATCTATCACAGTTTCTTAATAGTCAGAATTTACCCAATCATAGAGTTTTAGAATTTATAAAAAGACTTGAAAGGTTGCCTAGTCTGCCCAGATTTTACAAATGAGAAAAGTGAAGCCCAGACTTTCCTAAGGTCATGCAAGTAGAAAATGGCAGAGCCAGCATTTGAACTTGGGGACTCCTGACTGTAGATCCAGCACTCTACCCACTACACCAACATGACTGTGTTTTCCTATCATTTTTCCCCATAATAGTTTTGCACTGTCATGTTCCCCAGAGAGAAGAAAACAACGGAATTTTTAGCACTTGCAGAAAACACAAGCTTCCTTCATAATGACAATGTCTCAAACACGGATCCATCTCTGGGGGCCAAAAACTCCAGTCATGAGCTCTTGCTTCAACATTTATTAAACTAGAAAGAAAAGGGAAAGGCTTTAAAAAAAAAAAAAGTCATACATACAGAGACATTAGCTATGCAGACCAAGAGTACATCACGCTTCAGTGTAAATTTTAAGGACTCTTTTCTTCCACTTCTGCATCCCTGACAACAAATTAGCTACCACCTAAGGATTTAGCCCTAGTTAGTACAGAGATAGATAAAATTACTTAATATAATTTCATGCTTGGTCTGGGTTTTCATCAATTCTATTTATCAAGAAAACCCTGTTTTAAGAGTTTTGGATAATTAAAAGCACAGCCATCTATGTGCTTCTTGGAGGCACCTGCATGCATATAAAGGCAGCATACTGTGCCTCAGCATTGGACCTGGAGTCAAGAGCCCCGAGTTCAAATCCTGACTCAGACCCTTCCTAGCAGTGTGATCCTGGGCAAGTTATTTTTTCTGAGTCTCAGTTTCCTTACTTAAAAGATGAGGATAACTAACACCCATCTCACAGCATTATTGTAAGGAACAAATGAGGATGTATATAAAATGCTTTGTCAACTGTAAAATATCATATACATGTGAACTCTTAGTATTATAGCAACACTACCCTTATCTCAGCATCAGAATTCCACAAATCTCAACCCTCTAGAAGACAGTGCTAAACCCAGCCTCTGAAGTACCCCCACAAAAAAGCACCACTATCATCTTAACTAATATATAGAGAGCCCTTTAAGGTTAGCTGGTTTCATGCGATTGGCAAGAGTGATATTAATAGAATGGATCTTAAAAGGCAGGTATCACACTAGATTTCCTCTAACATAATAGAGAGTGAATGTGAAACAAGGCTAGGAACCAGATCTGGAGATTTCTGAGGCAAGAGCACTCACTTATTATAACAAATAATACCTTCCAAACCAAGGACAAATCACACCATGACTTAAGAGTTGTAGACTTAAGCCATAATCCTTTAGAAAGATGATGATCTTTGAACTTGAATTAACCAGGACTATGAAGATAATGGGAATTCTCAAAAAAGTGTGGAGATAAAAAGATCTTCCTGGCAACTCTAAAACAAAGTTTGTCATTGCCAAAATTTGACTGTACTTAATTAGGCTACTTGGGTTCTTAGTTATATCAGTCCTTGCAGTGAATGAAGGGTCGTTCTCTCAGGTATGATGGGTACAGATCACTGGCTTAACTTTCTTTAGATGTACATTTGAAAATAACAATAACTCCACTCGTGAGATCTGCCAGCCTCCAGGCTCTCACTTCTCTAATACTCCTCCCTGTAGGTGGGGAAATAATCTTCTTAAGACATAAGTCTGGTCACATGACTCCCCTTCACAAAAATCACTTCCATTTTGCCTTTGGAATAAAGTAAAAGTTCCTCGGGCTAACATTTAAAGCCCTCCATATATAGGCTCCAACACATCTTTGCCACCTTACTACATTGTACTGTCTTCACACACAAGCCAGATCGTACTAGTAGTCTTATCTCTGTGAGTTTGTCCAGTCTGTCTCCCATGCCTGAAGGCATGCCTTCCTCGCTCTTCCTTCTAAGATCACCACAACATAATCAATAGTGTGCTAGAAGTGAAGCATGGGAGACCCAGGTTCAACTCCTGTGCCCATCATTTGCTAGTTATATGGCCCTGGACAGCTCATCTTCTTTGAATCTATTTCCTCACCTGTATAATGAGAGTCGACTGAGTCCCTTCCATGTCCAAATGGGTGATATTCTACAAAGTCTTCTCAGCTTCCTTACACATTAATAAATTCTCTTTTCTGTACAAAAGAGGTCTTTGAAGACCCTAGAGGTCTTTGAAGCCTACCTTGATCTGAACCATACCTTTTATTTTAACAACACCAGTGATTTCATGACTCTAGGAAGGTCTTGGAGAGGAACCACCAAGATGTGGGAAAACTGGGACTTGAACTCGTCTTATTGACTTGAAGGACAGCCTTCTGTTTCCTACACCATGGCTGCCTCTCACATCACATTCTAGCCTCTATTATATTTATCTGTTTACGTGTCACATTTCCACTAATGAAAATGTAAGTTCCTAGAGTAAAGAGACTATGTCGTGTATATATATATATATATATATATATATATATATATATATATATACACATACATACACACATACATACACACATATATAATGTATGCAGTATTCATTACGCACTCATATATACACACATACACATGCATACGTACACATATGTGACCATGTGTAATATATACAGTGTGTATGAATATATACACGTGTATAATCTAGGCAGTATATGCATGCACACATGCACATGTGTATAAATGTGCATGAGTCACAAAATATACATGTACATGTATATATACAAATACATATTTATGTAGTATACTATGCACATATATGTATATACACTATATGTATATGTTCACCATTTGTATATGCATGGATGTGCATGTAGTTAGTGTGTGTATATATACATGCAAATTATGTGTATAATAAATATGTATATATAGCATGTGTATATGTATATACAAATATATACACATGCATACACAAACGGTATCTCATACAACGTCTTGAACATGGGAAGTACTTTGTAAATGTAGAACTTGTTGAATTTCAAGATCTCAGTTCACTGAGAAGCACAAATTATTTTCATAGTTCATTAGCTTAGCTGCTCTGATCTCAAGGAAAGTTGTTGGATTCAGTTATTTAACTGCTTGAAATTAATATCGTATAACAGAAAGAAGAAAGAAGACAGTCAAACCTTAGTTCTCGTTCTCCACGTTTATGAGAAGACCTTGCCACACTGGATTTCTCACGGTAGTTCTTATAACCAGTTGTTTTGGCAGTAATTTTTATGGAGGCAGAAAATGGCCTCTCTGATAAAAAAAAAAAGGACCAAGAAGTTAAAGATGCATGATTTTCAGCATTAAATCCATGCCCTGCATACTAAAGATGCAGTTTAAATGTGATTTCCCAAATACTATTATACACAACTCATCCTGTGATGCATTAGTCAGAGGATTTAGTCAGTAGAGGAAATTTTAATATAAATCTTATAGCCTATTTGTAAAAATATTCTCATGTACAAAATAACCATATAATGTGCAGATGGACAGAGACCTTTTAAAAAAATCAGTAACAGAGGATGGAATAATCTGGGCTTTTCCCCAGGGCACCAAAATTTAAGGGCTGCCAAAATTTAAGTTTAGGATTTTCAAATATTGCACAATCTATAAAGTTTGTTATATTCATATGTCCATAACACATGCACTCCTTCAGCAGCTAGAAATAACAGAACTTCACTCCTAGTTAGCAGAATTAGTAGAAATAGGAAGCTACCAGATGGTAATATTTCTAATAACTCCCATCTGTGAACAACTCTAGTAACTAACTCCCCCAGCAACTCAACTGAATTCATCTTAATTATTTCTTGCATTATTTTCCCATTTAGAATTACAAAATAGATTTGAGGGTACTTTTCACTACTGCTAAGATTCAGGCATGTAGCTTGCAAAGGACACCAAAATTATGTCTCCTTAAAACAAGCAGAACATAGAAATTTCCAGGTCAGGTCACAGCTAATAAAGTTACATGGTATTCAAAGCACGTTTCTCAAAGTCTGAATAATTGCAAGTATCTTCTAATAGATTATTTTTAAGAAATTCTGCTTATCCCAAATCAGAGGTACATATTAATAGTCCCCTTTCAAGGTGTCAAGATACTTGAATTAGCTTTAAATGGAGGGAGGGAGAAGGGGAGAGCAAAGAAAAGGGGGAGAGAGGGGGAAAGGAAAGAAGAGGAGGGAGGAGAAAGTAGGAAAGGAAGAATAGAAAAGAGAAAGGAGAGGGAAAAGGATGATAAATGAGAAAGAAGTAGGAGGCAGATAAGAAGAGGAGAATGAGGAGAGGAAGGGAAGCACAAAGAAGAAGAAAGAGGAAGAGATAGGAGAGGGGAAAAGGGAAAGAAGGAGAGATGGGGAGAGGAGGAGGGAAGAAAGAGAAAGGGCAAGGGAGAGAAGGAAAAAGAGAGAAAGATGAAAGGGGAGAGGGAGAGGGAGGGAGGGAGGGAGGGAAAGAGAGGAAGGGAGGTGAGATACATATCCTTGGCAACTCAGACTAATAGAAAGAGATTGATTTGTACTTATGAAACTTGTATTTGAATACTGACTTATGTATTTACTAGGTGTGTGATCACAGGCAAATCACTTAACCTGTCTGGACCTCAATTTCTGATTTGTAAAAATACAGTATTAATATTTACATTACCTCCTTCATGGGCATACTGTATCAAATAAATATGAGATTATTTATATAAACTCACACATACGTTCGTACACTTAGGAAGAGAAAAGGGGAGGAGGAGACCTGCTAGTTCAGCAGTACAGCTACTTCCATGTAGGGAACCTTCTCCACCACTACAGATGAAAACTCTATAACACAGTCTTAGAAAGTTACCTGGGAGTTGCCCAGAGTCACACAGGTAGTATGTCAGAGGGCAGAACTTGAACCCAGGTCTTCCAGACTAATTCCAGGAAGGAAGGAGGGAAGGATGGAAGGAAGGGAGGGAGGGAGGGAGGGAGGGAGGAAGGAAGGAAGGAAGGAAGGAAGGAAGGAAGGAAGGAAGGAAGGAAGGAAGGAAGGAAGGAAGGAAGGAAGGAAGGGAGGGAGGGAGGGAGGGAGGGAGGGAGGGAGGAAGGGAGAAAGGGAGGGAGGGAGGGAAAGAAAAGAGAGGAAAAGAAAAGAAAAAGAAACAAATTCATTTAGCTACAATATAAGAGATTTTACCGATGTAGTCTGGTTTGGTTTTTTTTTTCCCTATGAAATCAAAATGATTTAATCAATTTCAATCTACAATGCACTCTGAATTAGGAAGATGTGCACCATTTTCCAGGGCTCAGTTATTAAAATGTATTTTAGATGAAAGGCACAAGAACATATAAACTATTAGGTGGCAAAATGAATAAAATCATCACGCTTATTGTAAAACAAACAGTTGAAACATATATTCCACAGAGGAAATGGTAGAATATCTGTCCTCCAAAAAACCATCTTCTAGATTGTTTTTAATTAGCTGGAGGATTCCTAGTCTACCAAAATAGGTGCTGGAATGAGCAAACATAAATCAATTCATTTATCACGAGACCTTCTGGGCGAAGCTTTGACTCCTTAATAGGATCGCTCAAAGACTTTGGAAAGAGTTGACATTCAGTTGCATCTACTTCAACATGATGTGTGTTCTCCTGTCCTGGCTCAGCAACGTCTCTGTGACCAACAGCTTGAAACACACTACTCTCACCACTGGATCTGATTTCTTCACCTATGTCTTTTTTCTCCGGATCCACTTTGCCGACATTGTTTTCCAAAAGCCCCTTGAAGTGGTTGGAGAAAGATGAGCTTCCTCCTTCTGAATTACAACCCCTGATCCTGTTCAATTGATGCAAGTAAAAGAAATATGTCTCCAGCACACTGGCCCTCTGCTTTGATTTCTCTGGCAGAGCATCATCCCAAGAGATCCTATAGCCACCACCATCACGTACTTGCCAGGACAAGGAGTCTTCTGAAATGGTTTCAGACGGCTCTACAGAAACAGGATAATTTGAGAAAATAGTCTTTTCCTTACTCTCATAAGTCATCTCTTTAGCAATCACTTTGGGTGTCTGGTTAAGTTGCCAGTCTATGCCTGTTGGGGATCTGTTGCTGATCTGTTGATCCACTCTTATATTGTGGCACACGATACAGTGGTGGCCCAAGGTGAGCTCACACTCTGCAACACAGTCAGAACAAACCTTAGAAGTGACATTTTCTGAGGCATCTCCTAGTGAATTCAGTTGACGGTTAGAAATCGGAATAACCGAATCATTCCCCTGGCACCTCTCATTAATCTGTGTTTGGCCTCTCTTTTGGACTTTGCTTTCACCAACATCAAATCCACTGTTAATACTAACTTCCTGACTTTTTCTTATTGCTTGACCAACAAAAATCTTATCCTCCATGTACTCAGGTTGCAATTCACTTCTATAGTTGAGGTCCCTTGGGAAGACTACAAAGTCTAACTCCTGAGAGAGTGATTCTTCTCTTCTCATCCTGAAGTCATCAACAGGGGAGTCAAATTGGTCGGTAGACAGTTTGCTGATAAGCATTGAGCCACTTGTACCCCAGGGGCTGTCAACCTGAAACCTGGATACAAAATCCCTAGGTTTACAAATAGCTACTTCTCCTTCATTGGATTTTTCACTGACATTAGCCTCCCATCTGCCTTTCAACTTTGGGGACCTCAAGCCCACTGTACAAGGACTGCTGGAAGATAGAGAAATTCCTGAAATCTCTTTAAAGTCTCTGAGCTGAATATCCTTTCTAAAAGTTTTCCCGTTTTTCCCATTCTCATCTGTACACTCATCTTCAGAGCTATCTGTTAGTGGGGTCCAAAAGTAACCATCTCCATGCCAATTTTCATTGGTTTTCTCAAAAAGACTCCTTTCACAACTGTCTTTGGTCTGTGGCTGAACATTGCCAAACTCAGAAGGTGTGCCCGTCTCTCCTAGATCACCTTGACTTTGAGAATATGCATTTCCAAGCTTGTCACATGGTGGTTGAACAAAAATAGGCTGCCTGAAACCTACTAGAGGTGACATTGGCAGCCTTTTCTCCTTCTGAAATATAACTTCCTGCCCCCCACTAGACCAATTACCAGGAAACTTCCTCTCCTCAAAAGAACTTAAAAGATCCAGAGAAAAACATGTCTCTGATAAATTTTCTCTAGGGATTGGAGAAATATTAAAACTGTCTTGAGAATTTGTATGTATCTTTGAATCATCTCGGGACCATGAGGGAGGGTGGCAAGAGCTCATAAAGGCATCTTGAGGACAATCTTGTATTGTTTTGTTTTGATCAAGCAGAGACAAAGTAAAGGGTGAATTCTCTGGAGGACTCTTCAGTTCCTGGCTTTCATGGCACTTAGTCAGAAACCTCTGAGCCCAATTCATTACATGTCTCAGTTTCTGTGTTTCTGGAACCAGTACATCATCAAGCAGGGAAAGATCTAATTCAGAAGGGCAACTGTTTCTCCTTCCTTCTTGTTGAACTCTCTGGCCCACCTTCGTTCTATCTTCTTTAGTGTTTTCATCAGCCACTTTGGGTAATCGCTGATACATATTTGTATCCTCATTAGCTGCAGAGTGAGGTGACTGCCTGTGGCCTCTGGAAGTGGAGGTCTGACTTTCTGAGGGGTTGGTTTTGGAACCCAAAGGAGCTCTCGGGGAAGCTTTTAGTGCTGATTTACTGTCATTTTCATGAGAACTAGTCTTGAGTATCCCAATGCTTTCATAGTAAGCCACTCGTCTGGCCCGCAAGAGCTTCAGCTCACGGGTTCGAGGGGAGTCTATCTCACAAGATTGCCATGCACTTGTTTTTCTGGATAAACCGTCCATCTGCAAACAAAAAGACAGAGTTTCAAATCTGTATCTGGTCAATATTTTATCTGCAAAGAAAGAATTGCTCAGGCTGGCATTAAACTATCGTTCTGATTAAACCCGTTAGAGCAGTTTTGTAACATAAAAACAAAGCGACTAACGAGCTGTGGAACAAGAAAAGGAAAACTTTACCATCTGGATTTAATGACATTTAGTCAAGATACGGTTCTTGGCCACCAAACAATAAAAGGGCAACTCTGACTTTTATGGTGGCATATGTTCATTTCATGTGTAGAACTCCCAGGAAGAGCTTTAAATAAAGATACCAAATTTCTTTTCGGGGTTGCCCTCAGTTCAATTCAACCACATTCATTAAGGACCTACTATGTTCAGAGCACTGTGCTTGTCACTGAGGATAGGAAGACAAAAAGCTAGTCTGCGCCCTCAAGCATCCCTCACTCTACTGAAGGAATAAAGCATATCCACAGATAAGTACATTAGAAATACATACAAAATAATATGGAGGAATTTCAAGAAAAATAAAAGACTAGCAATGGGTATCAACGAAAACAATTTGCTTTGAAAGAAACTCTAAAGATGATGAGGCAGAGATGAGGAGGGAATGAATTCCATGAGAGAACCATCTGCACAAAGATAAAGAGATAGAATATTGCACTCAAGTGAACAGCCAGTAGGGTGGCTTGTCTGGAAGAGAAAATATATGAAGGGGAGTGAAATGCTGGAAAGGCAGATGAGAGCCATAATGTGAGACATCTAAATGTTAAGCTGATTATTTTGTATTTCTATCTTAGAGGCAGGATGTCAATAGGGAGTCATTGAGGACTTTCAGGTTGGGAAGTAAAGTAGTCAAATCTGTTTCACTCCAGCATTTATGGAGTCGGGCAAGAAAGTCATAAAGAACAGTTTCCTAATGTACCCTTGACATCAGAAACACATAACAATGTCATCATTAAACGGTGCCCCATACAACATTTAATAGGGATTCATTCTTACTCCAGACAACTATCCCATATCTATTAATCTCCTCCCCTTGAGGAATCTGAATCAGGACACTTCATTTTTTCTTCCCAGGGACCCACCACCACGTTGAGCAGGCAGCAGACATTTAATAAATACTCATTAATTGATTGACTTGTAATTCCTACAAGTCCGAGGACAATGTCATTCAGAGTAGGTGCTCAATCAATACTGATCAGTTGTTCTAATTGATCTCAAGCAGATGTCTACTCTGGTTTTCCCAAAGCCATCTCTGTGCTAAAGTGATTATCCTCAATAGTTTTTAAGTCCTGGCCATCCCTACATATCAAACCATCAGGAAAAGTTATCTTTGTCTTTTGTAGAAATTGACCACTTTATATTCTATACCTTATTCTATACCTTAGAATCCTGATCCTAGGACAGTTTGCCTTCTCTACTCACAATGGAAGAATCCTCTCTCCTCTCACTCCCTCTTTATCAAGGTATTCATGTTGCCCACATTTTTCCATTTCTATTCCCTTTGAACATCATCTTGAACCAATTTTTCCTCATTGGATAGCTTGCCTATACACAACACCACTTCCAGAGCAGGCTAGTTTTAGGGAAGGTATATACCACTGGCTCTAGAAATCATGAAACAAAATAACCCCATGAAAAATTCTTGGGTGTAGTATTTGGAATAAGGCAGATTTGGATTCAAATTCTGCCTCAGACAATTACTACCTGTGTGATCCTAAGCAAGTAATTTAACTACTCCGGGTTCAGCTTCCTTATCTCTAAAATGAGAGGGTTGGACTCTATCGATTTAAACTTGTTTGCAGTTCTGAATCTACCACGTCTAAATCTATGAATCAAATCTACTATCTCTAAATCAACAGCAGGACCTGTGATATCCCTGGTGTGGGTAATTCTCTATGCATGCATTCACTCTATTAATGCAGATAAGTAAGAACACTGTAACCTGTTGTCTTTTAAAGAGAATTATCCAATGTCACACAATTATATGTCAGCAGCATCATTTGAACCCAGAACTTGGGGTTTGGGTTTCTGGGTTGGTTGTTTTTTGGTTTTTGGTTTTTTTTTTACATTCTGTTTCAGGTTTGGTAATAGTCAGTAGCTCAAGTTTTGTTTTTAGATTCAAAATTGACAAGAGATTAATTCAAACATAAACAAGCTGGCCTGCCAATGAAAAAGAAAATACATGAGGGAAAACAGAAGAACCAACATTCTTAAAATTTGTTTTGCACCCACTTAAGAACACTGTACAGACTGGCAGTGTCACTATAAACAGATGTTTGTTTAATAAAGTCTATATCTTATTCTTTATTTAATGCCAACATTTCCTTCCTGACAGTACATCATTGTTCCATCAGGAGCTAGAAGTAAGTCACCGAAAAATAGAAGAAAATCTAGTCTTGCTCATCCTGCCTTAGACTGCAGTCTACAATTGCCATCTACAGGCTTAAATGAGACATGCTATTTGTCTCAATAACTGAAAGAACTCCGGGTTACTTACCTTGGTTATCTGACCTGTTCTAGCCTGCTGAAGGACTTAGCAAAGCAGAAATCAGGAAGAGAGAGAAGAGGTCACAGCGGGTACCCACACTGAAATCACAGGTCATAGGACCATAAGATTCTAAATTTAGAGCTGGCAGGGACCTTACAGAAAGAGCAGAAAAGAGAATCACAACAAAAAAGAGAAGGAAAAAAATAAGTAAAATGGCAGGCTGAATGCGATAGCAACAGAGTGATTTTGTTTAAGGATACACCGAAGGATGAGCATAAATGAAAGGAAAAGTGATTTTTGACTCAAGACAACCCACAGTGTAGCAAAAAAGCTAAACATGTATGGGAGTCCTCAAGTTCCCCAGTGGGAAGATGAATCTATTAGAAGATTTTAAGGGAATTTAAAAAAAGATTTTTAGATCTGGACATTAGAAAGGCCATATCTGTATGTCTAAATTCCTATTATCTCTTTATTGTGCTATATTTCTGGCAAATTTTTTTTTAAAACCCTCATTTTTAAATTTCACAAAATATTACATTTTTCTCAGAAAGTTTCCCCCTAAGAAATTTGATGGACTGAGTTGTTATTTAATATTTTTAGAATATGTTAGTATTAGAATATTAATTAACACTTGGAATGCTTTAATATTAAAATGTTATTGATATTTAAAATCCTTCAATATCTTTAGAATACTTTATCATGGTGGAAAGGGTATAACCAAGAGGAGTCCTAGTCAGGACTGATGAAGTTGAAGGATAATTTTTGTTCTTTAAAAAAAAAAATCCTAGTGTAAGGTATGCATGTACTCAGTGTTATCACATTGAGATAATTTTATGGATTCCTATGAATTCTTTTTAGAGTTGTTTTGGTTTTTGCTTTTTTTGCATTTTCTGGCAGGTGAAATGAAAGCTACCTCACTTCCAACATATTGCTGGTTGAATACTCACTTGGCAGCTGAGAAACGTTTTTACTTGTATCTGTAGAAGTCTAAACATGATTTGTATTTTCTTATACCCAACTGAAATCCTGGCGGGGGGGGGCCACACAATCTAGAGTCTCCCAATGTGGAACCCAGTCCCAACCATTTAAAGTTTGGAATCACTACTAGGGGTGAGGAACTTGCAACTAGGCCAAGGGTTGGTTACAACGACAAGTGTAAAACTGTCCTCTCAAAAACATGTTTGACCGAGAGAATTCTCCTCATTCTCTCCCTTAGTAATAAATTGTATAAGCCTCTGAGACATTCCTAATCCAAGCTTAGCATCGGTTATGATATATCTGGCACTTACCATAGTTCTATTACTTCCTTTATCCTTAGTTAACTTTTCATGTGTCTTTTCTCTCCAACTGGATTGCAAGTTCTGTGAGGGAAAGAATCCTATCAAATATTTATTTTTATACTACTCTCCCCGCTGAGAGAAACAGGACCTCTTGGAAGAAGCAACAATGGTTCGAAGACTGTGAGTCAAAGATAGGAGGCCAAGCAGAAAGTAAAAAATATTTATTAGCTAAGGAAGTCCTATCATGCTGACATCAGCCTCATCTCCCTAGAGCAGAGATTTTCTTTTTATAACCTACCAGGCCTTGCTTATAGTCAACCAGCAGCACTTTGCAGTCATTTACGATAGATAAGTAAAGCATTTCATTGGAAAGGGAAAGATAGAGAAAGAAGAGGACGAACTAAAAGGATAACCGTATGCAACTGCGGGACTTATTATCAGAATAAGAAAACATTCACTGTTCCAGGGCAAAAGATAAGAGAAAGGACCAAATACTTCTATAAATATGAAAGAAGTCCTTTTTAGACAACACCGCAGGATGTCTTATTCAATGACAGCAAGCAACTGCTACAAGAGTGGATGGGACCATCAGCTTTATCACGTCCTTGCATAGAGATTAGGGACTTTTTAATATTGGACCATGGGATCATTTGGGGATTTCTACGTTTTTAGTCAATCAAGATGTAAAATGACTGTGGTTCCTGTTCCCACACACCCAAATCCCCTATATAGAAGGGTTAATGTGGTGTCTTTAAAATGTAAAGGTTCAAAAAATGTGTTAATTGGATGACTGAAGGGGTGTCCCAAATCTGATTTATGAATTTTCATCATTAAAAATAACCTCTTCATTTTCTTTCTACCCTATATCCCAGTATGCCACTTATCACAAACTACTTAGTTCTATGGAAAAGTCCTAAAACCGGAAGGAAGGAATAAAGCAAGGTAATTTTGGAGCCTGGTAGGGAAGACAGGAACCAGGGAGTGAGAAGCCAAGTGATACAGATGCATGCCAATGCCAGTGGCCAACTGATTCAAAGTAAGAAGTACTGTTACCGTGAATGGAATATAAAAGAGTCCTTAAAGCCATGTTTGACTTATTGGACTGCTTAAGGAGTAATATGCTGGGACAGAATTCTGCTGCTTTGCTGATGCTGGGAGGTGGTGAATTTGCCCCCTCCCACACTTCTTCCTGTCTGGTAAACTGGTGTTGCTTACCCTTAAAATGTGTTTATTTGTGGTCTGTACTTTTATAATAGTTTTTTATCTCCAAATAAAGATAAGCTGGTTTTTATTGCTTTCTGAGTGTTTACTATTAGTAGACCACAATAAGGGGAAAAACAAAGAATCACCTCTGGATAAATAGCACTAGATATGACTGTGAGCCTGCACTCAATATCTCTCTTCCCCTCCCTTCCTCCTTCCCTCCCTCCCTCCCCCCACAACTCTTCCCTCTCTCTCTCTTTTCTTCCCTCTCCCCCTTCCTCCTTCCCTCTCTCCTCCCTCCTCCCTCCTAGAAAAGCCTGGAATGAGTGACTGACTTGATGACAGACTTGACAGACTTGTAATTAGGAAGACTGGGGTTCAAATGTCACTCCTGACACTTCCTAGTTATGTAATCATAGACAAATCTCAAAATCTAAGCCTCAATTTCCTCAGTTGTAAAACTATTGTAATACCTGCAATAACCATCTCATAGGCCCCATAGCAAAGATCAAAGAAGACAGCATATCAAAAGCACTTTATAAGCCTCAAAATGCTACAGAAACATTAGCTATTATATTATCACCAATGGCAAGGGTAGATAAACTATATATCTATATCTACCTACACACACATATATACACATACATATACACATATGTATATACATACAGACATATACATGCATATCTCTGAGTATGTCTATTTGCATATGTGTGTACATGTATATAGACATATACATGTTTGTGTGTGTGTATATATGGCTTGAGTTTACTCAAGGGCTATAATTTGCCATCACTTGACCTAGGGAATGGTTAAATTCATGCCGAAAGCTTCCCCAAAAAGGATCCTAGATTTAAAGCTAAAAGGAACTTCAGAGTTCCTTTAGATTAGAATTTAATCTAACTTCTTTATTTTATTGAGGAAACTGAAGACCAGAAGAGAACTTCAGTTACTTGACCAAGGTCACACAGGTACTAAATATCACAAGCAAAATTTGAACTCAGATTTTCTGACTGCAGAACAAGTTCTCTCCATTGTACCACACTACCTATTTAAAAAAAGAAGTGGAGGTGAGGAACCCTTTACTATAACTATACATTTCATGGTACATGCACCAGTTATGTGCATGAACTAGTAGAAATGGCATACTTGGAATCCCACCTTGGTGATCACAACTACTGAAGGTATTGAAAACCAGAGAAATTTACAGGGGCCACCATGACCTCCTTCCTTCTCAATGATGGGTTTAAAATTACAACAGAAGCTTTTCAGCTAAATTCTGGTAGTAGTTCCACAATATCTAGTGTCACTGATTGAACGAACCTCTTGTATTTCCACATGGGACTAAAACCATGCTCACCTAAGGACCCCCGCCCCAAATTTGCCCAATTGCAGCAACCTTCAAGGTCAACGCAGCTTTCACCGATATATGGGGGAAACACAAGACTAAACAACCAAAGAAGGAAGATTAAAAACACAGCTGCTGGAAATCACTATCCTTACCTGGCCTTAAATTGAGTGATCGTTTTCAGAGCAAAATTCTATGCTTGTGTTCTCACTTCCACAGCATGGATTCAGTGCAAAGATAGATTACTAAAGCCCTTCTTTGCAGAGGAGGGGCAATGTGGGCTAGAAGAAAGCACAAGAGACTTGGAATCAGGAGAGGCCTAGACTGGAAGCTTGTTTACGACCCTTATTAACTGTGTCCCTTGGACAAGTTGCCTAACCTGAGTCTGTTACCTCTACTGCACAACAGCAATAATAATACTTGTAGTTATCAACTCCATAAAACTGTTATAAAGCATGAATGAGATCATCTGAAAACTCTGCAATACTTAATGTGTGTTCATCTTTCATTGCCAAAGAAGACCATGCCATCAGAGAAATAATGACATGACTTGCACTTGACTTTGTTTTGAGTGAGGGAGGGCTGTGCAAGTCACCAGTCTCTCACTTCTCCTCCAGAGCCATCTGAATCCAGTAACCAGATATTCATCAGGATGACTGGAGATGACCCAGGATGAGGCAATTGGGGTTAAGTGACTTGCCCAAGGTCACACAGCTAATGAATGTCAAGTGTCTGAGGTGAGATCTGAACTCAGGTCCTCCTAATTCTTGCACTGGTGCTCTATCTACTGCACCACAGAGTACCATATAAATAAACGCCAGTCATTTTTCCAAGATTTATTGATGGGTTTTTGTTTTTGGATCAGTTAATTCTAAATGTTGTTAATATCTAGACCTCACACTGATGCTTCCTTTATGACAAAGAAACAGTTAACCAAAACATGGCCTCTGATAGTGTATGTAACATTTCACACCCATAGCTTCCCACCACTCCAAAGAAAAGAGGGCCATAGTACTAGCTATAACTAAAGAGGAGGATTATCTAAGGTCATGGTTGTAATACTCCAACTTTAGTACCTCAAAGGACACATGAATGATTTTCTCAGTGTGAGCACTTCTCTACCAATCTATAAACAATGATTCTCAATGACTTAGATAACAATTCCATGAATTTCTGGAGTCAGAAAAACTAATTATCTAGTGGCCAATTTATTGGTTCTAAGTTCAAGGCAGATACTTGTTCTTCTATTGTTTTGGTAATGTCCAACTCTCCATGACCCCATTTGGGGTTTTCTTGGCAAAGATATTGGAGTAGTTTACCCATCTTCCTCCTCCAGCTGATTTTACAGATGAGGAAACTGACGCAAACAGGGTTAAATGAATTCCTCGGAGTCACACAGCTAGTAAGTGTCTGAGGCTGTTTTTGAACTCAAGGCCTCCTAGATCCAGGGTTGGTACTCTATCCACGGAGCCATTCATGGTAATTCTAACTGTATACACTGTCTGTCATAGTCTGGAATTTAAAGTCCTTCGCAACCTGACCCCAATCTCCCTCTTGTCAGTCTTAGTTCATATTATTTCTCTTCCTGAACACTACTGTCCAACCAAGCTGACTTCTTTCTGTTCTTCACATACAACACTTCCATTTGAGGTCTTTGTGTTTTTATACGTCTCCCCACTCTCCCACCTCCATGCCTAGAATGAACTCAGCCTCAAAGACTGAACTCAAGCACCACCATCTACTTGAAGCCTTCCTGATTGACCTTGTTTCTATTGCCCTCTCTCCCAAAATTATCTTGTATTTACTTTCTATGCATTCTTTACATATTTATTTGGGTGTAAATTTATATCTTCCTCCATAGAACGTAGTCTGAGGTCAAATTTTTTTTTTAATCTTTGCACATACTCAGTGCCTAGAATAGTACCTAGATGCTTACTAAACATTTGCTGATTGTTATCATATTAAATACCAAGCCTGTACAACTTTTCGTATTTCACTGTTCCATAATCTTTGAGGACCCAGTACTGCGTTTATACTACATGAGACCTAGGAATAACTCATATCTATATAGCGTTTAAATTTTTTTCACGGGCTTTCCTCACAAAAGCATTCAGTAGGAGTAAGCCATGCAAATGTTATTAACGCCATCTTATAAATGAGGAAAACAAGGCACTTAATTTATCCATGGTCATACAGAGAGGAGAGGCGGTATCTGAATCCTTTAAAAGTCCTAACTGGATATGTAAACTTGTGAAAAAAGAGAGATAGAGAGACTAGACAGACAGATATTTGTACATACATATGGCATTGCATATATAATACATGTGGATGTATTCCTATATGAGTTGTTCCAAGTTCTAGTGAAGTTTTAAGCTATTGAAGCTTGTATACGTGTGTATTAAGTATAGATTTAGATATTTCCAAAACCTTAGATAAATTTAAGGATAAACCCCACAAGGCATTAAAATTAATGATAATAATATTTCTACTGTGCCTTGCTTTATAAAGTGCTCTACAAATGTCATCTCATTTTATCCTCACAACTATCTTGGAGTTAAGTGATATTCTTTTCCCCATTTTGCAGACGAAGACGCAGAGTCAGGCAAAAGTTAAGGAACTTGCGAAGGGTCGTGCAGTCACATTAGAACTCGGGTCTTCCTGACTCCAGGTCCAGCACGGAGTCAAAGAATTCAAAACATTTACACCTCAGGCCAGGCTGATTCTCCCCAAACACCAGTTATTGAATCCCACTTCCCTACCTGGGCAACCGAATCCAGCTCCTCTGTTCATGTGGAGGAGGGTGAGAAGCACAGAGAGAATCGGAACGTTCACATCCACAGCTGGAAGAGAGTGTGGTGGGGCTAGAACGCTCTGTATCAAGCGGTCCCCATGGAAACTGAAGAGTTGGGGCGGAGGGAAAAAGAGGACGCGGGATCCAGCTTCCTGATTGGAGGTTTCTCCCATCTCTCTTCCGGCGCTGCCTGGCGACTGAGTCTAGTGCCCACCTTCTAAGCAGCAAATGTGTGGAGCCCGGCAGAAGGAACCCTTCCGTCGCGTCCAGGGCAGAGCCCTGAGATCCGCCAAGGAAGGGCAAGGAAAGGAGAAAAAGCCAAAGGGGAAAGCCTTTTATTAGCCTTCCTTCCTCACATAATTACTGAGCTTCCCAGCGTGGGAGGGAGGGATGCTTGAAGTGTCCTTCTGGACAAGCATGGTCCCCTGCTCCCGCAGAGGTGCGTGAAGCGGGCGATGGCGCTGATTGCGCTTCTCCGCCTCTGGGGTAAAGGAAACTTTTGGCTCTCCCCCTCCATGGGGACAGAAGCAGGTGGTCCGGCCAGGTGGAGGGGACGCAGGTGCTGCCAATCTCCCACTAGAGGGCAATCTTGCCCCGTGCTCTCACGTTGTAATGCCACAACTGGGGGTTGTCTCCTTCACCCCATTCCTTGTGGGAGTATGAAATCTTATAAGATCTTAGTTTAAGAGCTTAGAATTACAGCACAGATCATTAGCCTTTTTGTGTGTCATGAGTTTCTTTTGACAGTCTAGTGAAGCCCTATGGGACCCTTTCTCAGAATAATGGTTTTAAATGCACAAAATAAAATAATAAGATTACAACAGAAACTGATTATATCGAAATAGTTGCCAAAATATTTTTTTAAGTTTATGGATTTCAGGTCTGTGATATTTCTACTCCAGGTACCCTTACACTTATCCTGTGGGGAGCATATCTAGTCCAACCCTTTCCTTTCAGACATGAACAGAGAGGTTAAGTGATTTGCCTGAAGTCTCACAGTAAATGGAAAAAACAAAATTTGAATCTTATCTTTTGGGAGCAGGCACATACTTAATCAGTGGTTAATTAATTGAATTGTACGCTTAGGTCACAAACAGCCCCACCACCACCACCATTTAGAAGTCTGAATAAACCTGAGGATCCAACTCATTTGGGAGCCATAAACAGAAGATCCAAACAAAGCATCTAAGTCCAGTGGGAGCTCAGGTACCAAGGGAGATGCACGAATGAAATAAGGCAATGTCCCTGTCCTCAAGAAGGTAGTATAAGGATACTAATAATTAAAGCAAATTAGAATGTGCTAAGTGCATATGTGAAGTATAATGTGCTGGGAGAGATGAGAGGAGGTTTCTGTGCATCATCTTTGTGCACTAGAAAGTTCTAGAATAAACTGTTAGATGAAATCCTTGCAGGATTTGATTTAACCTGTTTTTTTTCTTTTTCTATAAAGTAGGGGCAGGGGAGGAAGAATTATATCTTCCCAAGATCCTTACACTTTGGAATATCCAAGAGTGGTTGAGATCTCTTAAGAGTCATTGTCAGAGGGAGCAGAAGTTGTACTTGGGTCATCAGCTGGGCCACAATGAGCTTGCAATCAGTGGGAACTGGATTCAGTAATAGTGTTTTCTTAAGATTTCAGTAAAATGAGAAAAAAACATAGAAATAAGAAATCTGGCTAATGAACCAAATTATTCATTTCTACCTACAGAACTGGACAAGTTCTTGGAGAACACCTAGTCCAGTGGTCTCCAAAGTGATTGTGCCCAAGTATTGATATTATAGAAGTTGCTGCTATTTGCTGGTAGTGAATATTCTAGCCATACATGATCAAAGGAGGTTTGGAAGCCATAATCTAATTCATCCAACCCCCTGTACTTACAAGTAAGGATAGAGGCTCAGAAGGGAATTCTGTAAATATTTGAACAAAAAACGCTTTCTTGATCTTTCCTCGCATACATGTGCAGTACCAAGAAATGGCTTTAAAAGATTTTGCTCTGCAAAGTAATAAGATACTCTGAGTCAAACAGGAGTTTTCTCTGAGGTGTAAATATATCTTACCAGAGTCCTTTGTGAGCTCAATGCACCTGTTTCACCTAGTCTACCCTAAGAGAGAAAGGGAATGGGCATGGGCTGAGAGCCTAAAATAAAGAATTCTTTAGGGAAGGGAAGGGTACCTATGAGACAGTCCTGGGAATAAGAGGGGTTATGGACAGAACTCACTCTCTGGAAGCAACTACAAAATGTAAGAGCTGCTGAAAGAGCCAAGGAACTCAGGGAACCTTCAGTTCCATGCCAATGAACATCAAGGATAGCTTTGATTGTAAGAATTTAAAGACTTCGGGAGTAGAAGGACGCACATTTACCAGCTCCGAGCCCACAACCCATGGAATTGAGGTAAAAGGAGATCCCCATAAATTCTGAATCTCTGCAGGGGGTGCATAAACATAGGGGAAGAGATTTCCGTTCCACTGAAACCTGGAGAGCCGTCCCCGGGGTCCATCGCGCTCCGGAAAGCGGACCCCACCCCCACCCCTGGCCACGGCCCCAGAGAAGCTGACCCGAGCAGACTTCAGAGAGGGAAGCTCCGGGGGAAGCTCCGGCAGCCGGGAAAGTCCCTCCGCCCATAGAAGCTACAGGTCAGTAAGAAAGAAGGCTGCGATAGGGGAAGGGAGCGGAGCATCTCCATGACTCGGGCCCCCTCAGGAGGAAGCGGCGGCGGCAGAGACGGGGGCAGGAAGCGGCAGAGGCAGAGGCGTGGGCGGGGGGCTGAGGCGGCAACGGCCCGGGACTCAGGAATCCCCCAGCAGCAGGTAGGATCTTCAATACTGAAGGTCTTTCCAACCTGAGGGAGCCGAGCAGGGGAGACGGCCCTGCCCCCACCCTGCTCTACTGCTGAACGCCTCTGAATAAAACCCCCAAGGGAGCTGAGCACAGCAGGCGGGGCCCCCCACCCCGCCCCCACCCGCTCCATTCCTGAAAGTCTCTGCGGAAAGCCCCTGAGGGCCCAAGCTTAGGAGGCGGCCCTGCCCCCACCCCTGCGCCAGAACTAAAGCTTGCTGCGGGAAAGCGCATTTGAATCTCAGAGGCCAAGCACTAGCTGGGCGGATCCAGGCGGGGGTGGAAAGGAATCTCAGAAGTCAAGTAACTGGCTGGGAAAATGCCTAGAAAGGGGAAGAAAAATAAGACTTTAGAGAGTTTTTTCCAACAAATGCAAATGATCCCGACCTTCGGATCTGATGGGGAGGACGAGAACGTATTTTTCCCATCAGGGAAAGATGTGGAGGGCGGGGCCTCAGTACCCCAGACACCCCAGAGGGGTGTTGGGTGGGCTCAGGCCTTGGAAGAGCTTAAAAAGGATTTTGAAAAGCAAGTAAGACAGGTGGAGGAAAGACTGGGAAGAGAAATGACAAAGATGCAAGAAGAGTATGAAAAAAAGGTCAATATCTTGGTAAAGGAGACCCAAAAAAATGCTGAGGAAATTAACACCTTGAAAAATAGGCTCACTCAATTGGCAAAAGAGGTTCAAAAAGCCAATGAGGAGAAGAATGCATTCAAAAGCAGAATGAGCCAAATGGAAAAAGAGGCTCAAAAGCTCACTGAATTTAATAGTTCTCTCAAAATTAGAATGGAACAGATGGAGTCTAATGACTTTCTGAGAAACCAAGAAATCACCAAACAAAACCAAAAGAACGATAAAATGGAAGAGAATGTGAAATATCTCATGGGAAAAACAACTGACCTGGAAAATAGATCAAGGAGAGACAACTTAAAAATTATGGGACTACCTGAAAGCCATGATCAAAAAAAGAGCCTAGACATCATCCTGCATGAAATTATCAAGGAAAACTGCCCTGACATTCTAGGACCAGAGGGCAAAATAAGTATTGAAAGAATCCATCGATCACCACCTGAAAGAGATCCAAAAAGAGAAACTCCTAGGAACATTGTGGCCAAATTCCAGAACTCCCAGCTCAAGGAAAAAATCTTGCAAGCAGCTAGAAAGAAACAATTCCAGTACTGTGGAAATACAATCAGGATAACCCAAGATCTAGCAGCTTCTACATTAAGGGATCGAAGGGCGTGGAATAGGATATTCCAGAAGGCAAAGGAACTAGGACTGAAACCAAGAATCACCTACCCAGCTAAACTGAGTATAATACTTCAAGGGAAAATATGGTCTTTCAATGAAACAGAGGACTTTCAATCATTCTTAATGAAAAGACCAGAGCTGAAAAGAAAATTTGACTTTCAAACACAAGAATGAGAGGAAGCATGCAAAAGTAAACAGCAAGGAGAAGTATTAAGGGACTTACCAGAAATGAACTGTTTGCATTCATACAGGGAAGGTCAATATTTCTAACTCTTAAAACTTTTCAGTATCTGGGTGGTTGGTGGGACCACACATACACATGTACACGCATGCACACACATACACACATGCATTCACATGCAGAGACAGAGAGCACAGATTGAACTGAATAGGATGGGACCATACCTTAAAAGAAATTAAGGTAAATGGTGAGAGAGAAATGTAGTGAGAGGAAAGAGGGGGAAATGGAAGGGGGTAACTATATGTCATATAAGAGGCAAGTAGGAGATGTTTTTAGTGGAGGGAAAAAGAGAAGAGCTGAGGAAAAAAAAAATAAACAAACAAACAAAAGTTTACCCTCATCACATTTGACTAAACGAAGGAGTGAAATGCACACTCATTTTGGTATGAAAACCTATCTTACAGTATAAGAAAGCGGGGGAGAAGGAGATATTGGGGGGGGATGATGGAAGGGAGGGCAAAGGGAGGAGGGAGTAATTGAAAGTCAACACTTGGGGAGGGACAGGATCAAAGGACAGAAGAGAAACAATGAGGGGCAGGTTAGGAGGGATGGCAATTCAGTTAGTCTTACACAACATGACTATCAGGAAGGTCATTTGCAAAGCTACACAGATATGGCCTATAATGAATTGCCTGCCGTCCCAAAGGGAATGGGTGGGGAGGGAGGGATGGGGAGAATTTGGAACTCAAAGTTTTAGGAACAATTGTTTAGTATTGTTGTTGCAACTAGGAAAGAAGACATACAGTTAATGAGGAATAGAAAGTCATCTGGCCCTACAGGAGAAAAGAGAAGATAAAGACAAGGGAAGGGAGGGATGACAGAAGAGAGGACAGATTGGAGATAGGGAAAATTAGATTGCTTTGGGTATTGGGGTGGGGGGAGGGGAGAAAAGGGGAGAAAATTTGGAACCCAAAAATTTGTGAAAATGAATGTAAAAAGCTAAATAAATAAATAAATAAATAGAAAATGATTCATATTAAAAATAAATAAATAAATAGATAGATAAATAAATAAAAAAGAATTTAAAGACTTCTCTGCAACTTTCCCCTTGCATGTACACACACACACACACACACACACACACACACAAAAATAATAACAACAAAAAACTTTCCCTTTGTTTATTAGCGGGAAAACAAACACCTTAGGAAAACTGAAAAGAGTAATGTGCTTGCTTCAGAGGGTCAGGAAGCAGTAAAAAATCTCCTTTAACAAGACTTTCCTGATGCCTCTCTTACTTTTTCCTGCCCCAAATTATCCTGCATTCACTTATCCGTGTATATATTGTATTTTGAGTGCCTACATGTCTCCAGACTAGGAGGAGAGGGTCAAAGATGGAAGAAGGGATGGTAATGTCCAAGAAGGTAAATTAGGTAGAGTGGTCTCAAGGATGAGCAGAAGAAATACCTTAGTGGACCTAAAAGTGACAGGTGTCATCTGCATCAGCAAGAGAGCCCACTTTAAGCTAGAATAACTGTGGAGGAAACAAATTGTAAATAACAGGTTAACTCATCAGAAACTCCATTCCCAGTTAGGATTTAGAACAGGATTCAAAATGCAATTTACAGAATCAGTCAATAGTACTGAAGTAGAAAATTAAATTTGACGCATCCAAAACCAAACTTAATTGTCTCCCTCCCCCACCCCCAATCTGCTTCTTTTCTTGACTTTTCCATTTCTGTTAATAGCAGCAGCATTCGCTCTATCGTCTATCTTCAAACTGTTGATCATATTTGATTCCTTTCTCTCATCCCATAAGAAATCTCCCTGCCTAGTGGATATATCTCTTCCCTGAATCTCATATCCTGTGACTCATTTCATTCCACTCCACTCAAAGCCCTCACTTTCTCTTGCCTACACTACTGCAGTATCCTCATTCCTGCTTATATCCACTTCCAATCCAGCCTACTCATCATAGCCAGATTAGTTTCTCAATAGAATGTAAGACCCTTGAAGTCAAGGATTGTTTCATATTTGTCTTTATGGCCTAGTTCTGGGTACATAGTAGGTGCTTAGTAAATGCTAACTAATTGATTGGTTGATCCCAAATGGACATCTTCAATCACATCATTCCAAAGGTCATAGACCTTCATTAGTTTCATTGCCTAATAAGTAAAGTCCAAATTCCTTAGCTTAGAATTCAAGGCCCTCATAATTTGATGCTAAAATCTATCTTTCTATTTTATCTAATGCTGTTAGGTTATGGCTATTACTTTGAAGCTTAGAAATGTTATTATATATAGTATTGTATTAAATAGATAATATTGTATTATATTTGTATTTATTAAAATTGTATTAATACATAATATTGTATTATACTTGTATTAATTAAAATTGTATTTATACATAATGAAATGGATGGACTGAGAATAATTCACAGGCAAAATTAATTAGGAATTTCGAGAGTGTCATTTATTAGCCAGGCTGGCGGCTGCCTCATGTAGAGACCCAGAGGAGACAGTCCCAAACTGAGGTGGGTGTATGCATTTTAAGCATTTTGGTGCTACTTGGTATAGCCTTGAGGTTTCCACAACAAACAGAGTTCTGACAGAGCAAGCGCGGGGCTTGTTGTTAGGCAAGAGCCCCCAAAACAGAGGGGATTGTCAGAGTGCTACTAGGCAAAGGACCCCAACAGAAGAGGTGCCAGGAGAGTGATCTAATCAAAGACTGGTTATCATTCAACAAAAGTAGTTGTCAGGAAGGGGCGGGGGGTGGGGGGGAGGATGGTGTTCAGCAGAAGGTAGTTGCCTGGCAATGGGGTCTAACATTAGGGAGGCATAGGTTGTTACCATGCAAATGGACTAAACAAAAAAATGACTGTTAACAATTCATCAGATATTTCACAACCCAAAGGGGAATAACGTTTTGACAGGGGCCCAACAAAAACCTGTTACTAGGCAGGTTATCCAACCCTGCCCAGTAACCTAACAGATATATCTCAACCTAGGGGCCCAGGGAGGAATAATGTCCACTTCACATAATATTGTATTAAAACATTGAATTCTGATTCCATATGGGATTTGTAGTTTGTTTCTAAAAACTCAGTATGTACTAGCAATTAAAGTTTAAAGATGCCAGAGGTTTTCAAGATATCTATATTTTAAGAATGAAATAAAAGATTTCAACAAGCAGTCTACTCTTCCAGCATAGTTTTTCTCAAGACAGAACCTTTCCTGGTTGATCATCTTTGATGTTCATATACTCCCCTTCCTTATTCTGACTAAAACAGAGAAATTGACCTTCCAAGGAACTCTTCTGCCAGGATATGTCTGTCCTTCCTCCATCGTCCTGACTTGACCTATCAAATCCCAGCTCAAGGAGATTCTGAAGTAGCCTATAGATAAGAGGAGAGTCAGTCCAGCTGGTGTATCACCTCCAGATTGATCTGACATCATCTCGAACTGCTTTCAAATGCTTTAATTACACGTCAGGCATAAAACAAGAACTAGTACAGATCCCAGATTGAAAAAAAATTTAAATCTAGGGACTGACAAGTGACAGGGTTATTCTTTTGTTGGTCATGGTCTTCTTTCATTTGTATTCACTCTCTTTGGGGTTTCCTCTGTCTCAGTTCTTTCTTTGGATTATGACACTACACTTTATACATGATCTATGAAAAAGAAAAGTTTGGAAGTCTTAAATAACTCGTAATGTTTCCTCAGAACTAAATATGAAAAAATCAATGGGCTTCTGACTGCTCAGTGTTATTTTTTCAGACAAATTCACTATTCAGTATTTGTCAATTTAAATCAATTCAACATGTATTCATTAAGTGCCTACTATATACAAGGTGCTTTCCTGAGACTTAGATGGATGAGGGAACTTACATAAAATACATGAAAAGTTTAATGACATAATGACAAAAATCTCAGAGGTAAGATTCAAATCCAGGCCTCCTGATTCCAAATTCAATGTCTTCTTCACTATATGACAACGTGACTCTTGCATTTATATTCATGTGTGCGTATGTGTGCATACCTACACATTGTTGTAGGGAGAAGAAGTGTAATATAATGGGTGCCATGCTAGACATGGAGTCAGGAAAACCTAGATTCATATTCGGACTCTAACACTAGCTGTATGACCTTGGGCATCATTTAATTTTAGTCTCAGTTTCATTCGTAAAATGGGGATAAAAGTAAGTGTAGTATCCAATTCACAGAGTGGTTGTAAGGAATCAATGAGATAAATGTAAGACTTTTTGCAACCCACAAAGCATAATATAAATGTTAGCTATTATTAATATTGTACATTTGTACGTATATACAGAATGTCTCAAAATTTAATTCTTAAAAGCTTAAAATTGCCCTAAGATTTTTGGGATACTCAATATACTTATATATATCAGAGCTGTTGTTCATTCATTTTCACTTGTGTTTAACTCTTCAAAACCCCAGGGTTTTCTTGTCAAAGATACTGGAATGGTTTGCCATTTTTTTCTCCAGCTCATTTTACAGATGAGGGACTGAGGCAAACAGAGGTGAGTGACACAGCTAGAGTCTGATACCAGGTTTGAACTCAGGAAGATGAGTCTTCCTGACTCTAGGCCCAGTATCCTCTCCACTGTGCCACCTATCTGCTCATATCAGAGTTAGTGCATATAAATTATTAATAAATTGGCAAACTGAACCTATGTTAATACTATTTCTCTGAATCTGATGGTTTTTTACAAGGATTATATATTATTAACTGTTCTGATAGAGTCTCTTAAAAAGATTTTCCTTTTTGAAAAACAATCATCTTTATGACAAGGATAAACCAAAACATAATTTATACTTTATTAGCATTTTCATAAAGTCAAAGCCCTCAATTAAATAAACCATCGCAAACCATTAGGGTGAGAACAGCAGTACCTGTGCAGACACAATATGTTGATTCATTCACTGATCACTAATGGCTATTAGCAACAACATGGGCTCTAAAAAACATTTACATCTGTAAAAGCAAGCACCCCAACATACACAGGGGGACCTGCTATCACAGGTTCTTAAATCTGCATTTATAAAAGGAAAGGCAACTTTTGAGGGGTCAGTAATCATTTAATCAAGCACAAGTATCATTCACTTAGTTCAGGAGAAAAAGTCAGCACCCTGAACTTCAGAGAAAATACAGAGAAATCAAAGATCAACAAACATGCTTTCAAATGTCTGGCAGATAACAGACAGATCCAACTATCTGACCATAGTTCCCAGACTGGGAAGCACCAACATCTGGGTTTTCAAAGCCAGGGGGTTCCTTAGTGGCTTCCCAGAGTCTTCTCTGGCCAAACAAATACTTGCAGTCAGTAAGTCCCAAAGTAAAACTTCACCCTCAGAGTACTTATACATTTTTTAGAGCCAGAGGGCATCACAACCCTTGAGAACCAGTGCTTCATTAACAAAAGGTGTGGGCCTTCCTTCAAATCTTCCCAGGCCCATTAATAGGTGGGGAGGATCTTTAATCACATTAAAATAATTAACAATACAAATACATATACTGTTTCTAGTTTAAACATTGCTGTACTTTACGTCTAGTAAAGATTCTTGGTTGAAAAAGGCAAGATTTAATCAGAGGGCATTTAATTATACTAAAACAAAAACAGCAAATGATCCTACTTTGCTTGCCATTACAACATCATAGACTTTAGAATTTATAATCTAGATAGAACATTAGAAAAATGACATCAGTCATCTTTCCCCATTGCCATGAGCCCCAGCCACATTTCCCTTCCCTGCTTGGGTCCATCATCTGATGGAGTTGCTATAGTGAAACTGCAAGTCATACAAATGAGTTTGGGCACTAGATAGGCCACAAGGGAAAATATCTTAAATATTTTCCATGGGAATTTGCCCTCTAATCCTTTATGTATAGAAGTTTTGCTACCTCCTCTTTCTGAATGAGGAAACTAAGTTCCAGAGAAGTCAAAACAACTTGTCAAAGATCAGTGTCAAAAATTTGAACCCAGTTGCCCAAAGACAAAGATAGAAACCTCTGGGGATTGATCCCAGCAGCCCTTGGCTCCTTGGGCATTCTCATTCCCTTAGAAAACAGCCAAACTCAAAACCCTTACCCCAAGCCTACTCAAACTATAACTAAGCAAGAAAATATCTGCAACCCAAATTTCACTTAATTTGTACTATGTATCCTTTCCTGGGTCCAAAACTACTTATTTACTTGCCCAATATAAAAAGAGTCTCCCTGGAATGCCATGCAATGCCTATACTAGACCAGAGCAGCTGACTCTAAGAGTGATTTATAGTCCAAGTCCTCCTGAAATCCTCCCCAGTCTTTTGTGCCTCTAACCCATAAGCCCTCTTCCTCACCATTTCTGCTCTCCCTTGCATTCAAACCTGCCCTCCAACTTCCCACTGAACTATAATCAATAAAAAGCTGTATTTGGAGTAGAAGAAAAAAGCCACCCTGGTCCAATTCCTCTCTTGACTATTCTTACTTTTAACACTTAGAGGCAGCTAAATGGCACTGTGGATCTAACCTGGGATCCAGAGACAGAAAGATGTGAGTTCAAATCAAACTTCAGACACTAGTTATGTGATCCTAGACAAGTCATTTAATACCTCAGTTTCCTCAAATCTGCAAATTGGGGATCATAATAGCACTTACCTCAAATAAGATGTATAAATAGCTTAGCAAAGTACCTGGTGCATCAAAGGTGCTTGTTAAGTGCTTCTTGTTTTTCCCTTGCCAGGCAGGCATTTTTTTAAACTTCCCTGAGACTTTTGAGACACGTTATGCTGTACTACTATAATGAACAAGTAGATTTTAGTGTAGCCCACCATGAAAACTTGTAGCACTATAAACAAGCAGCTCTCTAAGGTTAAACATCTATATTCATGAAAAGAGTGTCCTCTCCCAAGATCTTTCAACATCGACAAAAACAGATGTAGATAGATGGATGGATGGATAGATAGATACACACATACATAGATGTGTGCGAGTATGTGTACTGTGCATTATACATTTATATATAGTATATATGTGTAGATAGGTATCAAATGGAGAAAGAAAAAGACATGACAATAACATGGATGAATGAGTTCACAATAGTCATATAACTCATAGAACTATACAATTCAGAGTGGGGAGGGAGAAGAATAACTAACTCCTTGGCAAGCACATTTCTTCCCTTCTGGGAATCTTAAAAAGCTTTACAAAGCTTACAATGACACAATGAGGTAGGCATATGAATATTATCCCCATTTTATAGATGAAGAAACTAAGTCCCAGAGATGTTAAGTGACTTGAAAATATCACAAAACCTGTGTCAGAAATGGACTTGAAACTCAGCTGGTATTAGTGGGTAAAGAGCTGGAATTGGAACACCAAAGACCTGAGTTCAAAAACTGTCTCTGACACTCAGCTGTGTGACCTTGGGAAAATCATTTAACCTGTCCAGCCTCAGTTTCCTAATCTATGAAATGAGAATAATAGCAGCCATTACCTGACAGGGCTGTTGTATCAAGTGAAATAATCAATGTAAAGTGCTTTGCAAACCTTAAGATACTATATAATTTTTGCTATTATGGCCCCAGGTCTTGTTCTCTATATTACTGCTGTACATTGTCTCCTCTGATAGAAGGTAAGCTACCACAGTGTAGAGATTGTTTCATTCTTTGTATCCCCAGTGCATACCACAGTGTCTGACACACAGTAGACCCTTCATTATGCTTGTTGATTCATTGGAGTAACTAGAGAGAAGTCCAGCATTGAACCCTGCAGCTTTGTCAGCAGGGTTATACAGGTCATACTGCAATGCCCTTGACTAATAGAGGCCATTCTGTTAATAATGAATTAAGGCCACATTTATGGGAGCAGCAGTAATGATAGAGATTATCATAAGTTCTTGTGATGATAATTCCAATGATTGGGGAGCTTATGCCTATGAGGTGTGAATGCGTGTAGGATTTCCAGAGTCTTTCTTATAGCTAAGGCTTTGGGAAAACAAAGCATTCTGTGGTTTCATTAGAGTATTTTCTTAGATAAGTATTCATTCCAAAGCAATAACCAACCATGACTCCAGAGAACCAGTGATAAGTCATGCTACCCCCTTCTTAACCAAGATGTGATGCATTGAAGAGTCAGCATAAAGCCTACATTTTTTGGACTTGGCCCACATGAGAATTTGTTTACTTAGATATGCATAATTGTTCCATGAATATCTCTTTCTTTTCCCAGTTTGGATGAGGGAGGTAGGAGAGGGAGGGAAAATAGATTTTTCTTAATTGAAAAAAAAATAAAATTTAATATAGAAAAAGAAAAGTTAAGCAACTCCCTACTCCACCCCACCTTCCAAAGAATTCATGTCTTAGAAAAGATACTACGAAATAAGACAGAAAACCTGTCAACAGAAAACCCTTCTCAAAAACTCTATTTGATTAGATTTAATAGAGGCATCACTACTAAACTTGGGGTACAAATCTCATTTATCTACTTCTCCCTCCCAGATCCCTATACTTCAAGACCACTTTCATCCTTCCTTCCCTCAGGGGCCCATCACAACAAGGTAACTGGCCCTTTTATCTATGAGTCTTCATAAACTCTTAAAAATATTCACTCTAGGACTCCCCTCAAATTCTGGTCCTCTCATCAAGGGTGAGAAAGTGTAGGAAAGTATTGGGTAGATGAAGAGGAGAGTCTGTAGTGGGATATCAACATATGATAGATAATCCCATGAGTCCTTTTTCACTCCAGTGAGTCATATGAATGTAGAGGAGAAAATGAGCAAGGATCATTCCAGGGCTAAAACACCAGAGGGCTCAATGAGGATCCTCAATTTGAGGATCTTTCTGCCTTACTCCTTTGAATCTGCCTTAGTATAGGAAGGGAATGATTGAAGACGCTTGGCTCTCTGCCTGCCCTCTTGAAAGGCTTCCCATAGAATATAAGCTCCTTAAGTGCCTGGAATTTGTCTTTGCTTTTTCCTCTATCACTACCCCTGAAAATTCCAGATTGCTTCGGACCCGATCAGGGCATTCAGGTGGGACCAGTGATAGGGCTGTTCAAGAAATTTAAATGAGCTAGGAGTCACCAAATCCACCAGATCTTACCATCTGCCATGCTGCTATACCCTCTGAGACCTCTGAGCACTGTCAGCTGATTTGCTGGTACCTCAGAAGTACCCTGGACCTCTCAGTCAGCCTCACCTGTACACCTTTTGGACTTTGGACCTTTTCATTCATTCACCTTATAGTGGAACTCTTTCCATGTGTTGTTCTTCTGATTAGAGTGTGATCTCCCTGTCTTATTTTTCTTTTATGTATCCCTGGGTTTGATAAATGCTTTTTCATTCACCCATCTAATAAATACTTCTTGAGTGACTAACAATGAATGAATATCTAAGTCACTTTATTAAAGCACTTGTCAACCTTCATTTCAAATTGCCTTTTCCAAGGCTGCTTATAAACTCAGTGGAGCTTTGCTAAATTTTTAACTAGAGAAAGGTTCAGTATACGTGGGAGAAATTTCCCAGTGTAACCACAGATTTGGAAAGTAAATGAACTATTAAGTGAAAAGATACTGACTGAGAAAATTTATGATTTTGTTTATGAAATGTGCCTACTACTTCATTTTCCTCTAAAACACAGGTTTTATGTTTATGTGGGTATGTTTCCTGTATGTGGGATTTCATTTGTTTAAGGAACTCCTATTGACAAAATTCTCTCTATTAGTGTTCAGCAGCTACTCGGCAATTTAACAGTCTTAAAACTGGGGGACTGTGAAGTTGACACTTACCCATGAACACACTGCCATTAACCATAGAGACCAGACTTAATCCAGGTCCTTCTGATTCTGAAGACTATGCTCTATGCCACTTTCCCTTTCCTTTTATGAAAAAATAATGGTAAATTATTCCATCACATTTGAGGACGTCTTTAGTTTCACCTAAAGTGACTCTGATCCTGTACAATGAAAGATATATTCCCCTTGGAGCAATCAATAAAATTAATTTTTTAGAGAAAAAAATTCATCACACTTTCTACATTAGCTTAATTAATTTAATCATCAAAAGAGGAAAACAATGCAAAACATAAAATGTGTTTCTGTTCAACAAAAACCCAATGGACTGTCTTGGCTATGATCTCTATTTCATAATAATTATGTTGTACTTTATGCTGTCTCCACATAGAAGCAAAAAAAAAATGTTGATAGGGAAAGGAGTTCTCAGAAATCTATTTTTTCTCTCCCTCTCACCCCATTGGAAAAAAGAAAAAGAAAAATGTGAAGTGCTTCATGTGCTCTCAGATGAGGTCATTCATATCATTAATTTTACTTAATTTTTTTTCTTATTACAAGAGACATCTCAGGAAGTGGGAGTAATCTGAAAATATATGTAATTTTTTTAATGAATCAATAAAACTTTTCATAGTAGCTAAAATCATAGAAAAGTATGAAAAGGGAAAAATTTTTAATGGAGAAAATGAAATATAATTATTCAAAGTACTAAAAACACAAAGCATTTTTCTTCATAATTGATTTTAATGTTTTATAAAGCTGATTCATTGGTCTGAATGACCTCTCCAGCGGTTTCACTCTCTAGAGCTATAATTTGAAATCTGTACTGTGCTAATTCTGAAGGTGAAGTCATTTGAATAGGGGTTAAGTAAATGAGCAACCTGAGTTTCCAGAAGGAACCTCCAAAGCTGTTTGATCCAACCTGTACCTCACAGAATCTGAGTTAAAGGGGATCCTGGCAGCCATTTTGTCTGACCCATTCAACTAAACTGGAGAAGAATCCCCTACAATTGTCCCTCACCAGTTATCATGCAGCCTTTTCTTGAAGGCCATCAGTAAGTGGCTGCTCTCTACCTGAGAACACAGCCTATTTTTTCTACTGTTTTAACTGTAATAACGTGTGTTCAAACGCTACTTTGAAAAACACTCTAGCATCATAGATTTAGAACTGGAAGGAACTTTAAAGGTCATTGAGTCCAATTTTCCCATTTTACAGACGAAGAAACTGAGGATTATAGAGGTGAAGTGACTTGCCCAAGGTCACAGAGTTACAAAATATCTGAAGTAAGATTTGAACTCAGGTATTTGAATCCAAGTCCTGTAATTTCACCCCTGAGCTACCTAGCTGCCCTGTAACTGTTTCAGTCATACGTCATAATACTATTTGTCAGTAATTTAACTCCCAAAATGAACTTTTGACATAAAATATTTCCCATCTCCCTTAGTAATTCAGATCTGGTTAAAACGAAGGGGAAAGAAGGGCAACATAGCAGGGCAGAGACACAAACCGACAAAAAAAAGAAAAAAGAGATCCTTACCACACTATAGTCTTTTCATCATTGATTATATGGCTTAAAGTTCTTCAGTGTCTAATCATACACTTGTAATTTTTGAACTCCAAATTGCTCTTCAAAGTTTTTACTTTCCACCATGTTTTCTTTGGAGGGTTATATGAAACCTTGAGCCCATATATCCAAAATCCATAAGTCTTTCTTGCCTCTAACCTAATTCATTTCTTTTTGTCTACTATTGAAAGTAGATTGGGTTTATGTGAGTTACTTATGGTCACACAGCTAATAAATGTCTGAGGCCAGATTTGAACTCCGGCCCTCCTAACTCCGAGGCCAGTGCTCTATCTACTGTGCCGCCCAACATTCTGATTGATGTTGATAGATGTTGACTGTCCCGGCAGTCAACAGCTAGTTGCCTCTTTCAATGTTGAACTGTTCAAAAGTTGTAATTTTTCTTTGTGGTAATTCTTCAGTCACGTCCAACTCTTCATGACCCCATTTGGGGTTTTCTGGGCAAAGATACTACCATTTCATTTCCCAACTAATTTTATAGATGAGGAAACTGAGGCAAACAGGGTTATGTGACTTGCCTAGGGTCACACAGCTAATACGTGTCTGAGGCCAGATTTGAACTCAGATCTTCTTGATTCCAGGCTCAGCTCTCTATCCAATATGCCAGTGGTGACATAGAAAGAATACTGGACTAGAATTTATGAGTATTTATCTCAAGACACTCTGCAATTTGGACTTTTTATTAATCCAGACTATATTTTTTCCTTAAATAGTGGGAGTTAGTTTGACTTTATCATATTTCACTTATCCCTTCACAATGGAGATCGATGCCTCTCATCTCTAAAACCCTGTGAAATTATCAATCTTTATTTCATTTGATCATCTCAATCCTACCTCATTTTTTGTATCCTGGCCCTCTTTGGCAGTCTTTTAAAGTCTATGGACCCCTTTCCAGAATAATATTGAAGGAAATGCTAAATTTCAATCAAAGATTAGTGAAAATAAAGATGTAAGTATTCCTGATGAAGTACATGGACCCTTTGAAATCTATCCACAAGATTTATGGCCCCAAGTAAGGAACTCCTGAACTACTTACTATAACCTTGCTTTCTCTGCAACACCTTTTTTGATGAACTAGAAGTGGCATTTACCCTTAGATTTTATCCTTTCTAACCATGCCTCATTGCCTCTCACTTACCACTTCACTTTACTTACACAAATGCACAGGCATTTGTCATTTCTAATCAGGTTATGTTCCAAAAAGTGTGTTTATGAACTGCTACTTGGAATTTCAGGCTCGTCTCTGCATTAAAAAAACAATGTCATAGGTAAACTTTAGGTTCCTGGCTAGCCCAAGAAACTTCTATTTAGCCCATTATATAGGTGAAAGTCTTAATAATTAGCCCTAAGCCCTTGACCTTTAGCCTTAAGCTCCTCTGAACCTTGACAGTAACAGAAAAGGAGGAGACTGGCTGGAGACTCCAATTATCAGGTAGGTCAGTACCCACAGTTTATCTTGATAGCTAACAGTGTTAGCTATCATACAGGAAGAATTAGACTATTCCTGCATTTAATAATCTTATTATACCAATGTGGACAAATATATGAAAAGTCATCCCAGTGAGTTAAGACTTGATAAAGGGATAGAGTTGAGGACGAGATGAGACAAGGCAAAAGTTGGTAACAGGGATCTGAATTTAGCACCAAGGATAGCTCCCAGAGGGCTATAAGATTTCAAACTGGAAGATCCCTTAAAGATCCTGTAGTTCAGAAGTCCTTATGGGATCCACACAAAGAGTCTGTGGGTAGATTTCAGAGGGTCTGTGAACTTGGATGGGAACAAGATTGTGTCTTTATTTTCACTAGCCGTTTATTTCTTTTATAATCCAATTTTTTTACTTTATGTATTTAAAAATATACTGAGAAAAGGTTTCACCAGATTCTCAAAGAGGTTCATGACACAGAAAAGGTTAATAACTGTTTGATCTAATTTGAGCCTTAATTTCACAGATTGGCATAGGTCAGGTCTTCCCTGATCAATCTTACCTCACCTTCCCTGAGATAGCTTTTCTAAGCCCTAAAGGTCTGGTCTGTTATGGAAGCTCCTCATTCCCAAGATCAGAATTTGTGTCCTCATCCACCCAAGAACGATTTATGCTATATCCTTTTGAAGACTCGGCGTTCAATGAGGATAGGGGAGGAGGTGTGTTAAAGACCAATTCTTCTGGAGTCTGGATTCTTCCTTTTCATAACCTTTTTCCTTTGGACCTCAGGATCTAGGGGGGAGCATGGGAAAGTTGTTTCTGACCAGGACTTTGGGAATGGAGAAAAGTTAGTGACATGGAAACAGTATCCAGCTTAGTTATTATCAGGTTAGACCCCTCTAATGTAGGTTTTTAATTAATATTTATGATTGTTACTGTTATTGGGAATAATTATTGGCTATGATTTCATTGATATAGAAACTCCTAAGTCATTTCCAGTCATCCTGATGAACATCTGGCCACTGGACCCAGATGACTCTGGAGGAGAAAGTGAGATAAAGAAACTCTATCAAGGAAGGTCTGTAATCTACAGAAAAGTCCTTGAGAATTTCCTGAGAAGGTTAAGTGACTTGCCAAGAGTAATATAGACAATATGCGTCAGAGGCTGTATTTGAGCCCTGGTCACCCTGGCTCTCAAAGTCAGCTCTCTACCCACTAGGCCAAGGTTCTTAAATAATAATGCCTCCAAAAGCAATATGGTAAAGTAGATGAAGTGTTAAGACTTTAAAAATGAATTTCTTGAATCTCACTCCCTTCAGCTATTAGCACTTTATGCTTTCTGAAATTAGATTTTTTTTTATTTACTTACTTTTGAACCTGTAGACTATAAGGTCCTTGAGGGTAAGTCCTCTTTCATTTTTGTCTTTGTGTCCCCAGTCCCTAATATGATGTTTCCGACAAAATGGGAGCTTGATATTTTTTGCATATAATAAATATAGCAGAACAAACATTGCCTCTGGTATTTGAGGACCTAACATTCAAATCCTACCTCTTGGGTTTTCTATTTATGTAAAACTGTGGGCTAGTCATTTTATCTCCCGAGGCCTCAATTTTCTCAACTGTAAAATAGAGGGGAAGAGTTGGACCTCTGATCTCCTTCCAACTCCAATTCCATAACTCACTGAATTCAAACTCCACCTCATTATATCTCTCAGCTGCATAAGCCTTAGGTAAGCTGATGAACCTCTCTGAGCCCTGGTTGCTCTCTGCCTCAGTGAAGACATTCCCACAAAGGAGGTTCTCATTTGCATAGTATTTCGTGTTTCATTTATTTTACTTTATATTTATTAATTTACTTTATGTTCTATAATATTCCTTATCTCCTTTGATCTTTATAATATCCCTAAATGATAGAAAGCACAGATATTGTTAGCACTATTTTACTGATGAGACTCAGAAGAGTCAGCTAATGAACATTTATTAAGCACCTCCTATGTGTCAAACACTAAGGTCATGGAACCAGTAAGTGGTTGGAGTTGGGACTAAATCATGACTCATATGTCCAACATAATGTTGTGCCATTGACTAGGGATATAAAAGCATAGGTTACTGGGCCAGGGATTTTTCATCCCTCTGATGTCACTGTATTTTAATAAAGCAGTAACATGATTTGTTTTGTGGGTGGTCAGTATTTTCATTTTCCAATTTTCCTAAAATGGTAAAGAGTTACTGCCTCCCCTTTAGAATGAAGGTTAATAAAGAAAAACTGCAAAGTCTGGCAGACATCAATTTGGGAAAAGAGACAAAAGGCCTTTAATAGCTCCCATAAAATATGATCTGTAGTTTCAATACCAGCAGCTGTGTGAAATTTTTTGGACAGTACAGCAGTTACTACTCCCACCACAAGACAAAGATGCAGTCTGTCAATTCAGTGAAGTGATGATGTAAGGCTCAGAGAAAGAACTGTGGAATTGGAACACAGAATGAAGGAGAATATTTTCTCTTATGTTATGTTTTGTTTTTGTTTGCTTTTTCTCATGGCTTCCTCTAGTCATTTTAACTCCTCTATGTAACATGACTAACGTGAAAATGTGCTTAATAAGGATGTATGTATAGAAACCATATAAGATTGCATGCCATCTTGGGGAGGAAGGAGGGGAGGAAGGGAGAGAAAAATCTAAGACTTATAGAAGTGATTGTAAAAAACTGAAAACAAATATATTAATAATAAAAAACATTAAACAATGATGTAAGGCCATCATTCACTGGGTTGGTGGTTTCTGCTAATGTATCCAGGAGGCAAAGTCTATTCTAAGTGTTCTGTTTTCCCTATTGTTTCCAGTGACACCATTCCTTAACAGAAATGCTTTCAAACAACAAAAGAATGCATTAGTTACAAGTAACTGACATCCTAATTCCCCTTCTGATACCAGAAGCACAGAGGGGGCATGCACATTTTGGAGAGGGGGAGATGGCAATCACATTAAGTCACATGCTTGTCATGCCACAGGAAGACAAAAGAGTCCATAACCCAAAGGTGCTGGATTTACAGACATAAAACCCAAGTTTGAATACCAGCTTTCCCACTTAGTACCTATGGGACAACCTGTTGGGAAGTCATTTAAACTCTCTGGATCTGAGTTTCTTCATATGTAAAATGAGAAAAATGAATTCAGTGATTTCCAAGGTTCTTTCCAGCTCTAAATCTAAATGCTCATGATGCTCTTATGTGCAGAGGCAATGTGGTTTATATACTAGAAAGACCTTTGGACTTTCAATCAAAAGATCTGACTTCAGTCTCAGTTTCCTTATTTGTAAATTAGACATGGTGCTTGCTTTATTAATGCCAGTATCACACATCTTCTGTCAGAATCGAATGAATTGATGTTTTTAAAAGAAACCTTTAAAAACCTTTAAAGCTAGTGCCTATTACACACACTAATCTCCAGCAATGCATTGTCCTACCTGCTAAATTATTTCTGCCATGTGAGAGTTCTGAAATCTTCTGCATTAGCTGTAAAAATCAAAGGCATGATGTCATAAGAATTAAGAGAAATCCAGCACCATAGGGTGATGGGATCCCCACCCACCTGAACTAAGCAAGCCCATTTTCAGAGTTTGCCAATCCACAAATTCAGTGGGAGGCACATTAGCTGTTTCAGGTCATTGAGTTCTTGGAAGCAATACAGGTGTGCCCTGATCTAAGAAAAGTAAGTGCATAGAAACATCAATTTAAAACATATGGGTAGATCCAAGAAATCCCTGTGCCCATGGAGAAAGGATTCTTTCTTTCATCCTCCACAATGGGCTGTATCTCACACTATCTCTTAAATACAGGGTAGCCTAAAAGTTTTAGTCCTAAGTGCTAAAAGTTTAACTGAACTAAGACTTTTGAGACCCTTGGTGTAGCCAATAGTCCAATCAAATCAAGTTGTTTATCATCTCCTAAAGATGCCAGTAGGATGTGTGCTCCTTGAGGTGCAGGAATTTTTTTTTCTTTGTCTCCCTAACACTTAAGTGCAGTCTGGCACATAAAAAGTGTTGAATAGTAGTTTAACTGACTGCTTGCTTCATATTTTCCTACTTCTTCATTTCTTGGATTTTGCTGTTCCCCTCTCTGGGAATTTTATTCATTCAAGACCCAACTGAAGGGCAGCTTTCTCTATGAAAACTCACCTGATTCCTTCAGCTGGATGTGAATTTCACCCCCTCTGTCTTCTTAGGTATATTTTGTTTGAAGCTCTCTTATGGCCATTAGAACAAATGATCTTGTGATTTGTGCACATTTTAATTTTTCTGCTAGATCATAAACTCCTTAACAACCAGAACTATGCCTGATTCATTGCTAGGTATGAACCCTGCCCAACAAATACAGAGGGACAAATTTAACCTTTCAAGAACTCATCTCTTATATAAGGGATATTACATGTAATACCGAGGTCTCAAACTATTTGAAAATATATACAGCCTGTAAAAATGTAAACAAAGCAAATATGCAGAAATATAATCATGAATGGAGATTATTGGAAGCCACAGGGCATCAAAAGACATAAGATCACTGACTAGAGAAGAAGTTTTTAAACTTTTTGTGTCCCAGTCTCTACTGGCAGTCTGTTGAAGCCTATGGACCTTCAGGTTGTGCACTAAATCAATTATTACTGAAATAATTATCAAAATATTTTTAGAAAGTTCATTGACTCCAGGTTAAGAACCCCTGGACTACAGGCATACATTTTAAATCAACTAGGGACTTTTGGATGTTGAAGTTGAAATAAACAGAAGAACCAAACTTTTAAAATAGGTGACTAGAGAGAAATTTGGGCACTGTACCTTCAGTCCTGCAGTGGGGGAGGGAGGGAGGTGGTGTAGAGGATACCATTAAAGGTAGAGAATGCTATAAAGGTAGAAGATACCATTTGGCAGAGAATTCCACAGGTCACATTTTTAATCAGGAAATTTTTAATTTCATATAGATCTGAGATCAAATTGCAACACATTCAGAAATGCCCAAATTCAAAAAAGTAATTTAACGTAGGTTGATTTTGTCCTCATTTATGAGATGGAAGTGTAAAGAGTTACTGATAGAAAACATTTTATCTCACATCTTTCTCTTATAACATCACAACAGCAAGACTTTTTGTTTGTCTGTTTCTTCCCAGAGTAGTTTTATTAGGGAATTCTGCCACCATATTGACATACAAAACAATCTCCATTTTGACATAGAAATGTGAAATTCACTGTACAAAGATAAGGCTTGAATCACAGGTACTTGTCCCCCCAGATCTTTAGTAATTCAATGAAGCAATCAACAATCCATATTTTATTCTTCCCAGAGCCATGTTTATAAATATCAGACAAACCACAAAATATATTCCAAATACATAACATTTTACAAGATAGTTCAAAGCACAGACAGAAATACACAACACTTAACCTACAAATTCTTTATGATTCAACTTTCATTAGCACTGAAGCCAACAGTTTGTGTGTATATATGTATATATTTCCCTTGTGTGTGCCTATATATCCACAGATGTATACACAATTGTTATCACTTAGCAAATTAAATGCTTAGTGAGTTTAACCTACTACAACATCTGCAGGGAAAAGCGAACAAATACTAGAAATGGCCATGCAAGGTAAAATGAGAACTAGTATGTGTATGGAATATGTATCATTAGCATGTGTACAAATCTACATATAATGACATATATATAAACACACACATACAGAAAATATGGTCTATACATATACTCACACACTTCCTTTTCAACTCCAACCATATCTTGTACTGTCCATTTCCAGAAATAATCTCTTTACTTGATCAGCCAATGGATGACAAAAATTTCCCCAATAAACCTAATATTATCTCCAAAGCTCTATAATGCAACACTCAAGTTTTATATTCAAGAATCCCAGTCCTAGATTTTGTTATCATTAAGTAAACTCATTGGAGTCTTAATATCCCAGCCAATCTGTCTATTCACAAACACATCTGTTCACTATGGGATTCTATCCAAGAGAAAGGGGATATTTAGTTGGATTTTTTTTAAAATCTGCATTTGTTACTATTTAAAATACATCTTCCTAACATTGATCAATACTCTGAGGAATCGGTTGTAAAGTATTAAATAATAGTGTGGCGGGGAAGAAAAGTTCATTTACCTTAGGAAGAAAAATTAGTTTGGTAGATTTCACTAGAACATAGTCATTTCAGAGACTCACAAATAGCTTTACAATATGAGTCAATATGAAAAAATAGGAAGAAATAAAGTAAATTAATGAAACATTACTTTCCAAGCTTGTTACTTGCAAAACTCTCAAAGACAGCAAATGGAGAAAGGTTGGAGGACCAGAGAATAAAGGTACATCATGTTATTGGATTTTTATATATTAATAGAAGGCATAATAAATTATTGAAATCATATGAAGGATAGCATTGAAATTTAAAGTTATAAATCCTAATACAGCTAATTTAATTCAAATTATTTAAGTTATTTCAGACCCAAGTAGAGAAAGGCTTCATGAGTTGCCTTTCAAATCCAATTTGCAAAATCAGATGTCTAAATGAGGCATCCAGAGCCTTCAATTTGGGCTCTTAGCACCAAAAACTAGGCATCAATTTGTATAAATGCCCAGATTAAAAAATTACTGAGCAATTTTGAAAAATATGCCCATGGTAGATTTAAAGGGTCAATAGAGTCAGAGAATCCATAGATTAACCAACCTCTTTTTAAATGAGGCTCACATTATAGAAAAAGCTCCAAGATGGTGAAAGAGGGGTGAGGGAAAGGGAGTCTCTTATAAACCAAATGCAATTATTTTGTGTCATTTACTTTGTGGGGACTATAGTTCTTACAATAGGGACATATTATCTCTGCGGTAAGACAACAAACCTGACGTCCATGGTCTACATGCTAATAAGAAGGGTAGGTACTAAACCATTTTTCTCCCTTATATAGGAGAATAGTTCCCATGAGGCCATGGGAACATTTCCCTGTCAATGATCCTGCGCTTTAAAAAAAAAAAAATGGAATGCTACTATATGCACGACAATTCTTTCATATCCTCCATGTGAACCGTATCTGCCCACAGACAGGCTTGAAAGAATTAGGGTGGGTCCTCTCTCTCTCTCTCTCTCTCTCTCTCTCTCTCTCTCTCTCTCTCTCTCTCTCTCTCTCTCTCTCTCTCTCCTCCTCCTCCTCCTCCTCCTCCTCCTCCTCACACACACACACACACACACACACACACATACACACACACACACACACACGAAACCCCCTTCTTCCCCCCAATGACTCTCTGGAGTTGGTTCCAGAGAACCATAATGAATACAGTGAGGGACCAAGATACTTACCTTAAAATCCCCTCCCTTTTTGTTCTTCTGAAAATGCACTGTAATACCATACATTTCAATCCACTCTGATTCCATGTTTCATTCTTTAAAATCATCATATAGCCTACATCTCCCATGACTTTCTTAAAGTTAAGCTTCCACCACTCACTTACACATCCTAGCTAGAAATTCTTTTTGGAGGGCTACATTCCATAGAGTCCTTCCTCCCTTTCTCTCTTGTTATGTACAAAATGTACAATTAGCTTGGGGATCCAGCGCCCTCTTGGGCATCACTTTCACTCTCTTCTAATGACTTTCTGCTGCATCAGCTGAGAGAAAATAACAGGACACAGGTGAAGGTAACTGGTCATCTTGTCAATGATATTGTCTCCCTACACTTTAGAAGGAAGATATTCAGAAACAGATTGTTGTTACTGGAGCAACTTCTGTCATATTTCATAGGCGGTGTTGCTGCTGTTTTTAAAATTAGATAAATTCCCCATTCTATCTTCTGTTTCCTAAACTTCCAGTATTATTCTCCTAACAATTTGCTATCTCATATGCAGGTATAACAAATTATAGAATTGTCCAGCCAAAAATATTTTTTTAAAAACAAATCACTGCCAAAACATTAAAAAAATTCCCCATGTGCCATTTGTGCATTAATCTTACAATCTGTACACTTAAATAACTTCAGAAGACTTCTTTTGCTAAAAATTTACCAAAATATTTTGAACACATAAAAATATTTTTAAAAAAAACAACAAAAACCCAGCATAAACTTTGCTTGTATAGGCATTGGTTAGAAGAGATTGTTGCACTAAGGAGTATATTCAAAAACACTTCCCTCTGATTTTACTAAAATGCAGGTTCTGAACCTTACAGCTTATAATGCTACAAACTTAAAAAAAAGCAAAAGTTAGCTCTGCATAATGTTTTATGGTATAGTAGGTAAGCAGTAAGCCTATAATGCAATAAAAATAAATATATATTTTGATTACTTAAATAGGGCCACCATTCTGGCCTATAACTAAAATAATGTTTTATTTGACTTTTAACTTACTCAAGTATGTTGAATTATGAAAAGCTAACTTAAGGAGTTGAACAGTCTGTTATATATGGAACAAGAATGAAAAGAGCTACCTGCTGATGGCCCCATGACTTTTCTAAAAACCAAGCAATTGCTAAAAAAAAAAAAAAAAAAGAAAGAAAAATCACTAGTATTGAATATAGCCCTTAGTTACATAATATGTTAATTTTATGAGCAACCCAACAAGTAGAGGATAAAGTTTATTTTGCTTGCCACCCATTCCTTGAGAGGACAGTAATATTCATAGTGGAACTGCTCAAACTCTGGTGTCTGACGAATTTCACAAAGAAAGGACAGATCGATGCCTGACTCCAAAAGGACCAGGAGGAGAGGAAATACAAACAGTAACAGTCCCAAACCTACAACAAGGAGCCTGGAGAAACTCTTGACGAACGGGTTCACCTGGATGTTGCCTGTCAAAATGTCATAGCTCCACGTCAGGGCTCTCCGGGCCTCCTTGAGTTCTTCTTCCTCGGCCAACAAAAAGGCATTTTCATCTGCTTCTAGATCCTCGAATGAATCCGTGTCTTCTCTTTCCAACTCAAGCCTTGAAGGACAGTCAAAGAGCATGTCGATCTCATCTTCATCAACTGGGGTGGGAAGCAGGCTGGCACTTGGGTTGTAGACCAGTTCTGAGATGGTCAAAGGTTCCTCTTTGATTTTCTCCTCCTGCTCCCTTGAGAGGTCCCCATATTCTCCAATATTTTTTATTGGTGAGCTAGATATCACAGGGGCTGAATTGTCATCATCCCTCAGCAACGGAATACCTGCCAAAAGAAATTTTTTTAAAAACTTGAGTATCTTTCTAACAACATTTCCATGCTAACAGCAAAGAAGTAGAGAACGTATTCTAGTGACATATTCACTTTAGCAGAAAGGCTGTACTAGTAAGTCCAAAAGATAACTTGCCAAAGTCTATATAATATAAAAGAGTGTATTTGTGTATAATCATGACTAGACATGAAGCTCTAATTTTTAACTTCTGATCTCAGTCAGAGTTTGAAATTCTAAGGTGAAGTTGGATTAAATTAGGTTAGCGAAAGTTGATATATTTCAGGCTATGCAGGACATTAGAAATCATCCAGTCTAAAGCCCTCATTTTACAGATGGGGAAACTGAGGCTTGTCAAGGTTAAGGGACTTGCCCAGCATTACACCGTGTCACAGACAGGATCTGACCTTGAGTCTTCCTGATTCCACATTCTTTGTTTCAATCTGTGCTATGTCAGGAAGACCCAGGTCCAAATCCTATCTCTGACCTGGGCTTAAAGCTTAACCATCTGAGTTTCCTCATCTGAAAAATGATAGGATTGGATTCAGAGATTCCTTTAAAGCTCTAAACTTCTGATTATATCACTATCTGAAATGGATAGCATTTTATTCACCAAAGTCTTCCCAACCATCTGATGAAGTATATGCCAAAGGGGGACCAAGAGGTACCATGGAAAACCAGTACAAGCTACAATTTAACATTTCAGCACAGTTGTGGCAATCCATTTCATATCTTTCAGCCTCATTTCCTATGAAGGAGTCACCATAATGGGCAAAAAGAAATATAATTCAGTTGTTGTGGCAATCAAAGTAACTGCATAAATCAAGGAACCATCTGGCTATTTCATTCATCTACACTTAGCCAAAGTCCAAAAAAACCACACAATTTTTCATACATGTAAGAATGACCCTTCATGTGAAAAATCTACTTTAGTATTTCACGATCTAAAAATGAGTAGCTTTTACTGGAAGTATATGGAAAGATCTTTCAAAAACCATCACATAATATATGCTGATTTCTAGCATCTTCATGACCCTAAGAAGCTTCAGTAAAAAGATCCCTTCCCAAAAAGTATAATTATTATAATGTCTTGAGAATTTTCCATCATTCTATAATCAGCCATAATATAGGAGTGATCCAATGAAAGGAAATTTTCACAGTGAAGGGAAAAATGTAAAGAATTATGATATGGAACATGGAAATGTATAACATCTCTAAAATCTAAGTTACATATTATTTGGACATGGATGAATGGTGCTATCCCAATTACAAAATAAGATAAGGTAAACAATGTATATGATTGGGAATCTTGACCAGGAAGAAAATGTTTCTTCCTTTTTCTCTTCCCACATTCTATGATCTAGCCCAACTAGTTTTCTCTCTGTTATACAACACCCCATCTCTTGTGCTCACACTTTGGCACTGGTTTTCCCCTAGGCCTGAAATTCATTTCATCTCCACCAATCCCTTGTTTCCTTCAATACCCTTCTGAAGTGCCACTTTCTACATGAAACTTTTCCTGTTTCCCCTTAGTATTTAGTGCCCTCTCCCTGAAAAAATCTGACTTTGTATTTATTCTGCATATGTGTACATGTCGTCTTCATCAATAGAATGTAAGCTTCTTGGCAAGGGCCATTTTATCTTTGCTTTTGTGGGTTCATCACATAGAGTGATGCCTGGTATCTAGCAAGCACTTGTTGATAAAATACTTGTTGATGATGACAAAAAGGGAAAAGGAAACAATATAAAGTCAGATCTCCTGTTACAGCACCAAAACAAACCCAAATGGCCTAATGTTTCAGACATTATTGACAAGATACAAGAACAGACCTAATGTATTTTCAATGGATGGTTATATGTTGGGGTAATTTTAGAGATGAAAAGAGAAAATGAAAGTAGCCCTCAACATGCTGGAGAGGCCATATAGTAAAGTTATGGAAGAATGTGGACAAAAGCTTCATAGGATGACCAGTCATGGACATGCGACATTTTGGTCTGCATCACGGGAGGGAACATCAACATTGGTGAAATCACAGATCCTAATGTTTGCGGATTGACTGATAAGAAGACATTCCATGGAATTATAACAGCCAACCCAACTTATTCAAACAAGCTATTGACTGAAAAAATGGAAAATGGATAAAATATATTGACTACAACTTACCACTGTTTCTTAGAAAAATTTAAATAATCATAAAGAGTTGACACAAGTCATCTAAATTGCCCCCAAATTGTCTCATTCAACAAACACTTGACATGGTTGCTAAGAGAACATACATGGTAATCAAAGGCAAAACTGCTTTAGAAGTATGAGCTTATTTACAACACTTTATGGAGGAAACTCAATCAAAAAGCATTTACTAAGGAGCTACTCTGCACCAGCGTTATGCTAGGCACAAAGCTAATACAAAAGTAATACAAAGACAAAAGGACAGCAGTCCTTGCCCTCAGGAAGCTCATAAGTAACCACATGTCATTTCTTGGGGTAATACAATGGTTTTGAGCTGGTATTATAACTTGTAGCTCTCTAAACTGATGAGATTACAATTTTGGATGGATGTACTCTGTGGTCTAGTGACTTCGAACTCCTTGATGTTTCCTGAACAAGATTCTCCATCTCCTGAGTGAACATTTTTGCCATTCCTGAAGTGTTCTCCCTCCTCATCTCCACTTCCTGACTTCCCTGGGTTTCCTTCAAGTCTCAGCTATAATCCCATCTTCTACAAAAAGCCTTTCTCAATCCCCTTTATGTGTAATACCTTCCCTCTGTTGGTTATTTACAATTTACTCTTTATGTAGCTTGTTTATTCGTAATTGTTTGCAAGCTATCTTTCCCAGTAGACTGAGTTCCTGGAGAGCAGGGGCTGTCTTTCATCTTTTTTTTCTTGTATCAGTGCCTGGCATACAGCAAGCACTTAATAAGTATTTATTAATTGAACTAAGTATACCACTTCACAAAAGAGGAAAAAGCAAAGCAGTGGAAAATAAACCTCCACTATGCCTTGCCCAAGGTTCAAACAAGCCAGATTACCCTAGAAACATTTATAGATAGGAGAGGATAATAAATATATACAAAATGGAATAGATAATCAGCATTCTAGACAATGATCTAGTCTCATCATTATTTACAATAAAACTGCTACATTATTATTCTACCACCTCTGTACACAATGCTACATGTGGAAACAAAAGTAGCTATTGAAGATGAGGGCTGTGAGAGAACTGATCAGGTCTGATACAATAACCGAATGCAATAAGAGATCAAATGCAATAAGAGACGAAATCCGTTCTGGATGACACCCATTCTCAAGCAAGAAAATTAGAAAATTAGAAAAGAAAGATGGAAGTTTTACCCTCACGGTTTACTGATCTATATTGCCCAATTGCCATGTCCATAAAATCTTTATGAATGAGATCTATGTGGGTACTAAGACATCATTTATGAAAATATGAGGACATAACAGGTAGGTTTTCATAAACTTTTTTCTACAGCAGACAACAGTCGCACAGTTGTAGTATCACTATTCTGCTACTGATGATGATGAAGACGATGATGATGATGATGATAGCTAACATTTCTATAGAGCTTGTTAAGTACCAGGAGCTATGCCAAGTACTTTACAATTATCTCATTTGATCCCCACAACCACAGAGATGTTTACAGAAAAACAAGATCCTACTGTACTTACTGTTTGTTGGTTCCAAAAAAAAAAAAGACTTGGAAGGGCAATACAGAACCTAAAAGGCCCTCTTCCAACAAGACTACATGTGTTAAAATCGTACAAAATTCCTTGATAGAGTCAATCTAAGCAATAATTTAGTTCAACATATCCTCTAGTTACCAAAATCACAATCAGTCACTCAAATAGTAAGCAAATAATATGTGCCTATTACATGCTAGGCGCACTGGAAGCTAAGGATTAAATCCAAAAAAAAAAAATCAATCAATTCCTCCTAGTAAGGAACATATATTCTAAGGAAGGAGACAGAGTCTCAGAGATGGATGGGAGCTTAGAGGCCATCTACTCTGATCTCTGCACGTACCCATAATGTTCCCAACAAGGAGTCATCTGGTTTTCTCATGTAGACTTCTACTGAGGGAAGTCCATTAATCTTCAGATATAACTACCTTTCTTCTTTGGGATATATCAAAGGGAAAAGGACATAAAATAGAGGAGATACATGCTTGCCTAAAATATTTGCCAGTGTCACAAGAATGTCCTACACAAAGTTAATAGCAGTTAATTTACAATTTCTCAATCCACCTCAGTTGATGGGTTTTTTTCCCCACTAGCACACATTTAGGTACCAAAAAATAAGCAGAGATTGAAAATTAGTAGAGTTAATCCTACTGCTTCTGGAATGTTTGACAGGCTTCACTTCATTTCATTGGTGTGTTAAAAATATTAATAAGTAAATGTGCTGAGCAAATTCCTACAGCTCACCTCTTGAATAATTGTTTTGGAAGGAAGATTGTAAGGAATTAGGAAAACAAGGTGATGGTTTTTACAACAATTATGCAATAACAGCAATGATGAGAAAGATAAGTCAATTATTACTGACAGGTTATATTAATGATGGAGACCTTGTACTGTATTCTACTGCATGCGGCAATGAGCAGTGGCAAGTAATGCAAAAATAGACATTGCCCATGTCTAAATGTTTGCCCAGCCTGCCCATTTGTTTATTTTGACCACACTGGTGAGGATGCTACTCCCAAACCAATGAGGAAGATTGTCTACAGAACACTAGCACATATTTATATAGTATTTTACAATATATATTGAGATTACCTAATGCAATCTCAGTAGAATTTAGATTGCAAACCCCTTGAGGCCCAAGATTATCTTTGTTTTTCATATTTGTAACTGGCATTTACCACAGTTCCTGGCACATAGTAAGGTACCTAATAAATGTTTATTGACTGAATGACTAAATACAACCCTGTGAGGTGAATAGGTAGAAAGTATGGGTAGATTCATTTTACAGATGAGGAAACAGACACAGAAAGATGAAGACAATGCCTCACAGTCACACACATATTATAATAAACAATCTAAAATTCTTCTCAGAAATCTTAGCAGTGATTAGACTCTAAGATACCTCTAATTTTTTTAGTCAGGGCAAAATAACTTGTCTCTTATTTATTAAACAAATAGTTCCTGATTTGTACTATATGTTTAAAATAGCTGTGAGATTATGAATCCAAATTACAGAAAAGACTACTCATCTGGGGGGATGGGGAGAGAGAGAATAGAAAAAGTCAGGGGAGAACTAGAGTAGGTGTCAGGAAGACCTTAGTTCAAATCCAGTCTCAGACACGCACTCGTTTTATAATCTGGGGAAGTCATTTAACTTTTGCCTGCCTCAATTTTATCATCTATTAAATAGGAATGATAACGGCACCAATTATTAGGTTTGTTCTGAGAATAAAAAGAAATTATATTTGTATAGCACTTTGCAAAATTTAAATGCTACATCAATGCTAGCTATTATTATTATAAATTATTACAATGAACATAAGAAAAATGCTTCAACCTACTAATAAGAAAAATACAAATTTAAACAACTCTGAGACTGCAGCTTATACTCCTTAATCAGAAAGGCAAAGAAAACAAAAAAGAAAAAGAAAAAATGATGCAGGAGTTGTTTGATGGTAAGCCTTGAAATGGTCTGATCATTTTAGATATGGAACTATACCCCCAAATTCACCAAACTACACAGATTTTGACTCAGCAATACTGCTACTAGAAATGTATTCCTCCAAAGAGACCAAAAACAGAAAGGATCCATATATACAAAAATAATTATAACAGCTCTTTTTTAACTTGTATCAAATAACTAGAAACTAAGGAGAATGGTTCAATAGGTCATGGTATATAAATGTAACAGAATAATTGTTAAGCTGTAAAAAATGGCCAAGGGAATGGATTCAGAAAAACCTGGAAAGACTTGTATGAACAGATATAGAGTAAGCAGAACCTGGGGAACAATTTAAATATTAACTACATTAACATAAAGGAAAACAACCCTGAAAGACTAAAGAACACAGATTAAATGTAATAACCAATTAAGATTTTAGAAGACTAATGAGAAAATATGCTTCTGACTTTCTGGCAAAGAAATGATGAGCTAGAGATGTAGACAGACGTTTTCAGACACAACAAGCCAATGTATGAATTTGTTTGAAATGACTCTACTTTTTTTATCACCTTTATTTTGTGGGGGAAAAAGTTGTACCAAAGAGTTTTGGGGGGAGGTTAGTGACAATGATAAGCAAAAGAAAAAAGAAAGAACATCACTGAAATATAAAAAAACAGAGGAAAGTAAAAAGAGGTTCAGTAGGAGCACAGGTAAGCAAGCAATATTGGCACTATCTTGTCAAATTGAATATATCCTTTTTTCCAAACCAAGCTGAATGCAACAGAGATTCACAGTTTCATATATATTTACTTTTTCTGTTCTTATATGGAAATGCTCATATTTGTTGATATTTATTAAGGTCTTAATGAAAAGAGACTATACATACATATATAAAGATGAGCAATATATGTGTGTGTGTGTATAAGAATGTGATGTCCTTGAAAGCAGGGGTTATTTTTGCTTTGTCATTTTATCTCCAGTGTCTAGCAACATGCCTACCTTGTAGCAGGCTCTTAATAAATGTCATTTGAATTATACTGAGGTGGGGGAAAGGGTAAATGAATGGAGCTATATACCTGAGCCCTGGAAAGGAACCAAGATTCACTGGGTCTTCTGTAAGTTGTCTAGAACTCAGAGACATACTCTAAATAGGAACTTAATGAGAAATTCAATGGAAAACCCTGGAAGGGAAATTAGTCTAGTGACATACAAGAGGTACAGACAAAAAAACAGACTCAACAAATCAAATAATATCAGTTGTCACTGAGGTATGTAGCCTCTGGGTGGCACTATGTCCAGACACTATGCTCATGGGGCCCAAGGCAAAAAATTCTGCCCTAAAGGGCAGAACAGTTCAAAAAGAGAGTTAGGGTTTATAGAAGCACTGCTACCTTCTGAAAAGCAAAATGCCTAAAGTCCAAGAGAGAAACCTTTGGAGATCAGCTAAGAGGCTTCTTTCTCATGGTTAGGGAGCCAAGAGTGACAGTAAGACTTCAGAGGGACATGAAACTACAGAGATTAAAATTAACAAAGAGTATGGCTTAACATCCCCCATGGAACAGCCCAAAGGTCATGGGAAGATTCTTTGTGAAGTCAACTATAAAAGTTCCTTCCACATACCAGGAGACCAGACCTAACTAACATTTTTGAAGCAATTTCTAAAGGAGCTCAAATCTAGATCAGATAACCAAGTCTCCCTTGGATTACGACCCTCTATAAAGAAGTCTAGATTAGAATTAAAATCAAATAGGTTTAGGATCAGCTGATTTCTGGGGTCATTTCACTCAGCAAATGTATTTTAAGAACCTACTATGTGCATGACACTATAGACTTCAGTCTACCCCCTGGCCTCTCTGATGTAGGTATTTTGAACTTGAGGTAAGTTCCTTGAGATCCGAGACTGCTTTTCCTTTTTCTTCTAGCACATAAGTGCCTAATAAATGTTAGATTTATTGACTTATTGATACAGCTCATTTAGTCTTCCATACAACCTATCCTTTGCAACTGTATGCATGTCCTCCCATAAATTCACCACAAGGAATCTTTCTAATAGGCTTGGGGTCTTCCTCCAGTCCTTCTGATATGATGTAAATACCAATACAATATGGGAGTTGCCCCATCAACTGTCTCTTTCCTATGTGACCATCTGCTGTTTCTTTTTTCCCCATTTATACATTTCCTTGATGGCATCCTTTACTAAGCCCACAGAAACAAAAATCCTACAAAATCTGGGGGGCAGGAGGAAGGATGTTTCCATTAGAGAAGAAAGAAAAGGCAAGAAAGGAAAAAGGCCTTGGCCTGTGTTTCCCTACACTGGGGTGGAAAGTCCTCCAAGGCAAAAAATGTGTATGCCTTTGCCAGATTTCCGTTTTCAAAAAAAAAAACCCCTCTGAATGTTTTTCCTGTAGTCATTAATAAGGAAAAAAACCTTCAAAAATCCCAAAGGTCTGTGTATTGATATCAAAAAGTAGGACAGAATAAAAATGAAAGGCTGGGTCTCTTTCGGCAAGGGGGAAAAGGCAGTGAGAGACCCAAGTGGGGGAAAAGTTCTAATAACAAAAAGGGAGTTAGGAAGAGAGAAATGGAGACAGGCTAGGTGGAAGACAGGGAAAGGTAAAGAGAGAGACAGAGAAAGGAAGAAAGAAGATAGGAGGGAAAGGGGGAAAAGTAAAGAGAGCTGGAAAAAGGAGATAGAGAAGGGAGAAAGGAAGAGAAAGAGGAGAAAGAAGAAAGGAAGAGGCAGAGAAAGGGATAGGGATGAACAAAGAAGGGAAAGAAAAAGAGATATGGGAAGAGGGAAGAGACAGAGTCAGAGACATCATACCAAGTTTTGACATTTACCACTGCAGTAAAACTGGAGACACTGAATTATTTCAGATCTGTAGCATCATAGTCAGATGAGAGTCAGTGGGTCATTTGTGCTCATAAAACAGCTCTGATAAAAGACGAGTGAAAAACAAAGACTTTGAGTTGTCCAACTTAACTAATCCCATCAACATATCATGCAGAGTTTGGTTCATGAGTGGGTTTTTTTTTTCATATTTATCAGCTGACATTATTATTATTTAAGCAAGAGTTGTCTACAGGGAATGCCTTGCTTTGCCTCAGATTCCTTTGGCTTTTTTCTGCACACTAACAGGTTTGGGAAAATATATAAAGCATGAGAATAAATATTCTGGATCTGCCAGAAGTGTCTAATGTCTTCTTTTGCTACCAAGCATCTAATCACGAAGGGCTCCTTAGCCCATGGTGACACCTAACATTTTGGACTTTAAAAACTGAGAACATATTCTTGTTGCTCATTGATTGTAAATTACCTTTTCAAATGCAGCTTTCTTTAGCCATTTACTCTTGTTGCCTTAGCAATGCAAGTTTCAAAAAGTAGATTCTGTTTTTGAATTAGAGACAAGGGAGAGTTGAGAAAAGAAGATGGAGAAGACCGAGGCAGGTTATCCTTCTTTTCTGATGGGCTATAGAATATAAGTCCAAGGACAGTTTCACAGGGGAGAAAGGGGGAGGAAGGAAGAGTGCTGTAGTCAGGAGTCTGCAGAAGTGAGCTTTAGTCCCACCTCAGCTGGGAACTAGCCACGTGATCTTGAGAAAGCAACCAAAGGTTCTCTGGATCGCAATCTCTTCACCTCTAAAGTAAAGGCACTGGATTAAAGGATCTTTAAGGATATTTCAGGTTATAATATTGTTGGAAATCTGTGGTGAGAGAAGTGTGAAGACTGCTGAATCTGGAATCAGGAATCCTGGGTTTGAGTGTCACCTAAGGGAGAAGTCAATCTTTGACACTCAGTTTTTCATCTGTAAAATGGGGATAGTAATATTTGTGCTACCTACTACACAAGGTTGTTGTTATGGGATAAGCACTTTGTAAACCTCAAAACATTATGGAAATCATTATCATCATATGACCATATTTATGGAGAAACTCTCTTGTTTTCTCTTGCTTCATCATCTGATATTACTGCTCACTACCAGGTGGGATTTAAAGTTGTTTTTTAAACTTATTTCCACTGATATCATGATAGGGTATATCTTAAAAGCTCTGGATTTCAGCAAACCTCAGGGCAAGCAATAAATTCTGCATGAAGCCTTTTTTGATTCCCTCAGCTAGTAGTGCCTTTCCCTCCCAAAATTACCTTCTATTTATGCATTTATTTTGCATCTGCTTTGTATATGCTTCTATATGGATAGACTGATTCCCCTGACAAAATATAAGCTCCATGTTTCATTTTTGTCCATGTATCCACAGTGCCTAGCACAGTGCCTTGCACATAGGAGACACTCAATAGATGCTTGTTGATAGAACATGGCATAGAAGTGACCCAGGGTTCTTGAAACTTATGCCTGCAAGGCATAAGATCTAGCAGATCTTAGCAATCAAGACAGTCTTTGAGTAAAAACCTAGATATTAGACTTTATGTCTGTCAAATGAGGCCCAGAATAGCTAAATTAAGAGGGGGTCACCAGGAGAGTGAATTCCATGCAATGACTTTGAGAAGACATGGCAATTTATCAGTCAATACCCAACCGGTATCTATGAAGTACTTATTACGTACCATGAACTACGGTAAGCATCACAGATAAAAAGAAAAAGCAAAAACAGTCCTTGTAAGCGGCTGACATTTTAATGTATAAAACCAACCAATAAGGAAGATGAAGGGACTGCAATCTGCCTTAGTGGAAGGATTATCCATACTGATGAAATTGGGGTTCTCTGAAGTACTGATGCTTTAAATTCAATGGAGAGACTAGGAAAAAAAGAGGACCTAAGAGACTAAATAATAGATAGCTGAATCCACAGCTTGTTAAAGTAAGAGAACTTTCTTCCTTTGGCCCTGTACCAGCAGAAGTGACAACAGCAATGTTGGGTTGATTGCCTCCTGGCAGAGTCCCACAACTTCTGGCACAGGAACCCTTTGAGTAAGGGGAATGGTCCAAAGAACAGTCTCAGGGACATATCGTCCTCTGACTCTAGGTTTCAAAACCCAACTCCCAGGTAAAAACATCCCCTACTCTGGAGCAGAGGACAGCTCACTCACAGGCAAGCAAAATACCTTGTGGACGCTACCCTCTCACATTTCCCTGGCCACCATTCCTTGAGGGAGAGGGATCAGGAGAGTGCATAAATTCATTTAAGAAATTTATCTAACCATTCTGGAAAACCATTTGTAACTAGGCCCAAAGAGTCACTAAGGTGTGCCATACCTTTTGACCAAGGGATGCCATGTTCTATTCAACAAAATCAAAGACATTGAACACTGAAGAATTGAAAAACAATGAAGGTCCCAGAGAATAGAAAATGAAACGTCTCCTTCCACATGAGAGGTACTACTCAAACAAAGTATTATCTACATTGTTTCACATACAGTCACTGTATCACACCTTTTTGCTTAACTATTTCCATATTTTCCCCCAAGGGAGGATTTCACTGGAGAGAGGTGAGAAATAATTTTAATATAAAGCAAAAAGCATATTAAAGCATAAAGCATATTAAAACCAGAGAATAAAGTAAGAGGAAAAAACTTGCCAGGATTCCCTTTTCCCTCTAGATAATCTCCTTACCCCCACCATCAGCCTACTCAGTTCTGGAAGTCCTCACCTGGGTCCTTCTCTTACTCTGTTCTCATATGCAATCGGGCTGTGAATGATGCATTGATATTAACTTGTATTCTGAAAAAAGTCAACCCCATACACTGTGTTTCTTTCCCTTAACTCTCTTCTCTCCCACCACGGCTGATATAAATTCCTATGCAATCAACAGAGTTCAGGAACCAATGGAAAGATCCAGGATCAACTGCTCATAGGCCTACCTATACTTTTCTGCAAGCATGTCTTGTTACAATTCCTTCTTCTACTTTGCTAAGAGCCATGCTCTGACCTCTTTGTCTGTGACACTCTGTTGGAGCTAGGGAGCTAGAGAAAAGTACCTAGAATTGCAGAAAGTTGGTCTAGGTCAGAAGAACACTAAATACATAATAATGATATAATAATGATGAAAATAGACTATTTTAATGAAATATTGTCAGAGATGAGATGTAAATTTTCAATTCAAAAATACTTATTAAATAACTACTACGCTCAAGGTACATGCTAAGGGCAGAGGGACACACAAAAAACTGTAACTAATATTTACATAACACCTTAAAATTTGCAAAGCCTTTTAAATGTTTAAGGGGTATACCTAACTGGATTTCAGGAAAAGGTATTGGAAGAGTTTTGTAAAAGACAGAAATATTCATATATGAAGGAGGACGAAGCCATTTTGAATATAAAGTAAAGCATTCCGTGCCTTAGAAAAAGTCTAACAAAGAGGTCATGTCCTGCTAAGAGTCAAGGGGCTGAGTACTCCACCAGCCCCAGCCCAGGCAGCAGCAACCAAACATCCAAGCAACCTGTTTCAGCCTAGTCCAATAGCCCAGAAGCAGAACAACCTGCCCAGACCAATATGGCAGTGGCTGTCCAGACACAGAGATGTGTCCCTTCCCAGCCCAGCAACTGACCAAGCAGGCCAAGTGACCTGCTCAGTTCAGCACAGTAGTGGAATGACCTGACTGTAGAAACACCATGCCTGGCAAGGAGCAAGCCCAGTGCTTTAGTAGAGTGACTGGCCCAACACCCTGCATCACAGTAAAACTGACAAAGAGTCTATAGGGAAATAAAGGGAATAAAGGCCCTGTTCTTTCAGAGCTGTGAGTTGTCTTTGCTATCTGTGTTCCTTACCTACGTACTTTAAGTTCATGCCTACCCTTTTCCCATGGAATACAACTGTATTTATGACATAACATGCCCCAGCTTTTGGCAGATGGGAATATTCTACTCCATTATTGTTTTTGCCATGCCATTTGAGAAAATACCTTTTCTAAAAAGCTATCCAAATGTACTGACTGATTATTAAGTGAAAGCACACTGGTGACATCTTGGAAGCCACATTCTTGAGAGGACAGCCACTTATAGGGTCAACCTTAGAAGCTGGGGCAGCAGCCACTCCTCTGCCGGTACCAGTGTTAAGTGGAGGAGTTGGTAGAGAGGAAGTACTACATCATTTACACATAGATTTAGGACAAGCAGGGACCTCAAAGATCTATCATTTCAGAGGAAAGAACTCTGAAAATTTTTACTGGCTTTGAAGTCATGAGACCTGAGTCTAAATTCCAGCTGTGTGACTTAGGACATCCCTTTGTCTCTCAGGATTCTAGTTTCCTCATCTGTAAAAATGAGAGCATTGGATTAGATATCTGAGGTCCTTTCAATATGTACATATATGATCCTATGGTATCCTTTGATTCTCACAACCACCCTGTTAGGTTAGTAACAGAAGTATGTATGTGTGTATACATACACATAACATACACACACACACACACACACACACACACACACACACACACACACATTCTACCAAAGAGGAAATGGAGGCCTAGGGAAGTTGCTTGCCCAACACATAACAAGACATGGAATTTGACTCATCTCTCACTGACACCTCACCCAGAAAAGAGCTTTGTGAGGATACCAGGGCTCCACTTTTCAGGGTTGTAAGTTACCTTGATTATGTACATTTTCCTACAAGTAGATCTCACTAGCCTTTCATCTTTGAGTTCATACCCACTGATTCCAAGTCCAGCTTTATATGCTCAAAAATGAATAGGTATAATCCCTGCCCTCATGGACCTTACAATCCGATATGGTAAGTAGGACATGTAAGGCTCTTTAAGGTTTACAAAGCATGTTGCTCTTGTTGAGTTGTTTCAGTTGTATGCAACTCTTTGTGACCCCATTTGGGATTCTCTTCTCAAAGATACTAGAGTGGTTTGCTATTCCTTCTCCAGTTCATTTTACAGCTGAGTAAATTGAGGCAAATGGGTTAAGTGACTTGCCCA